>JAOVVB010000002.1:26153604-26164702 GCA_028570985.1 Heterobranchus longifilis | reverse complement strand
ACACACATATATATATATATATATATATATATATATATATATATATATATATTATGTGTGCGTGTGTGTGTGTGTGTGTGTGTGTGTGTGTGTGTGTGTGTGTGAAGCTATTTTGTGACATTCCATTGTTAAAAGAAAAATTTGAATTAAAAACGTATGTTTTACTGTCCGAATGATTAAAATTAACAGAAGCTTCGCAAGTATGACAAGAATCAGTGTGGAGCTTGGTATCTGTATTTAACTTGTAGATAAATAATGCTGATGGAAAGCAAAACAATGTGTTTCAGTATGAGCTCAGTCTGTGTATCTAGAAATTTTAGTATCATAGTTTAGAGGTCAATTTCTATTATTTCCCTATAAATCCAATGAATATTTTAAGGTGCAGTATTAGTACCTCAAGAAAAACCATATACAGTATATGTTAAAAATATTTTCTCTACCCCTTTAATTCTATCTGTATGTGTGTTTTAATAAATATACTTTTGACTTCAAAATATTACCTTATACAGGTGAAGAACCTTACAGTATATGCTGACTTGACCTGGATATGCAACATAATTATTATTATTATTTTTTTTTTAACACAAAGTAACAAATGTTTTCGATTTTCTAAGTGCCATTTAAAGGGTTTTCAAGCCTTGGACTTTAGCTCATTCGGCTGAGGGACATTCTGTATTCTGAAAGCAGTTTTGCTCTGTATAGGTGTTTAATTAATGAAGCTAATTTTATAAATGCTAATTACATGTTTAATTACTTGTACATGTTAAATAAGCCTTTGTTGTGCTTCAGCAACAAGGGTAGTAAAGTATCTTTAAAGATCATCCATTGTTTCATAAAGAAAAGTTGTAGTTCATGCTACACTTAATTTTTTATTGCTGCATATAATAATAAGAATATTATTATTATTATATTATTAATATTCTTTATATTGTTGTTGTTTTTATTATTACTAATAATGCTTATAACTAGAGAGCGAAAATTTCTGGAGAAATTTTAAGTGTGCCTCTGCGACGGCCGGGTCACTCCTAAAGAGTAAGAAGTGTGCGCCGGCACACTTAATAATACTTATAATAGTAATAATAATCATAAAAACATTTGAAATGTAAATAATGTATCTAGAACCTAAAAAAAACTGGTGAGTTGCACATGGTCAAGTGCAAAATCGATCACTGTTTCTATTTTTTAAATTATCTAGGAAAGAAATGATCAATTAATTTGAACATATATTTCAACAGCTGTAAACTGAACAACCTGTATGTTTCACTGAAATGCATTAATCTAAAGTGTGTATAATTATAGAAGTTATACTTAGATGTTTGTTCTAAACCTGATCATTTAGACCTTTTTATAGTTCCACATTCTGCACGCAGTTAATCAGGCCTTTGTTTCGTGTTTGTTTCGTTCCTTATTAAAATAGCAGTGCGGTCACAGAATGTTACGGGATGTAATGTAGTTTGTCTAATAAAGTCTCCCAGGCCCTGGCGGTGTTTTCTGAGGAAGCTGAGTGAGCTGCAGGATTTTGGTCTACCCTGGACCTGAGGCAGTTTAAATCAACTTCATAAGAAATGTTGATTTATTTACACGTGCAGATGCATCCAGGCGTTAAACATTAACACTCAAGATTTACACTCATCACACTAACAGCTGATGAGTCACTCGGATTGGAACTCACCAACTTCCGATTGCTTAATTAGTGAATCTTGTGAGATGTTAAAAGTATTTCGGAAGAAATCCGTCTCTGCGTTATAAATAAAGCTGCGCTTTCCTGCGCAGGACCACAAATACCCATTACACCCTGAGCTACTCACTTTTAAAACACTCATTATCTACCGTATTGTGTAGGTGTGTGTGTGTGTGTGTGTGTGTGTGTGTGTGGTGCGTGGTGCGAAACACCAGCTCATGTCATTGGAATGTGAAATATGGTTTGGGGTTTGGGGTAAAAGGTGTAAAACCTGTTGGTTCAGATGACTGACGGCTGGCTTACCTGTCCCTGCTGCATAGCTTACACAAACACACACACACACACACACACACGGTACCACATCTTCTCATCAATTGTATTGACACTAGTTATATCCATGAGCCTACTTACATCTTATTAACAGGGCGTGGTGGATGAGCGTATAAAGGACTGGATATGATCATGTGACTAGATGAATTCCTTCAAACTGGTCCTATACAAATAATTTCATTAATAAACCTTTGTGTCTGTTTTCCGTTGCAACAACAGACTGATGCACGCTTTGATGATTATCATTATTTACATTCTGTACAAGCAAGCATAATGAAAGAATTCTTAATTAGACAAACATTGATGACTTCAACATTTGTTCATCACAAGACTGTAGAATGATACTCGTCATTGTTTAACGTTTAAAGTTATGTTTTTGACGTTCTGAATATAAAATTTTTCAGTACTTTCAGAAACAATGTTACGTTGAAAAAGTTACTTTTAAAAAAAACATTGTATTTTTTTAGAGCAACACTGTTTCTAAAAGTAGCATGTTTAAAGTAACAGTGTCTAAGTGTAACAGTGTTAATGTAACACTGTGTGTTTTTACTGTAAGATTTCTGCCATGAAGATTCGTAAACCAGGGTTTTCAGTCTGGGACACTCCCTGAGATTTGAGCTCACCCCCTTCCCTGATGGTGGTGACCCCTAAACCCCCGACCTTCCTCCCACACACACACGCGCACACACACACACACAAACTTGCTGTTTAATCTACAGTTGCAGTCATAACTAAAGACATTTTACATTTCTTAGCGTTGAATTAATGTAATTTCTCAGCGACCGGACGTTTGTTCATGGCATATGGAGAGAGAGTGAAAAGAAACCTCATCGGAATTACTCTTAGATTTCTCTTTTTCATGCATCAAATTTCCCCTCAGGAACTTATCTGCGCGTCGCTTCTTTTCGTTCTCTCTTTAGCTAGACATCATGACGGATTTTTGAAAAAACCTCTTGTGAAAAAAGAAAGCTATAACACACTTTCTATGAATCACAGCTTAATGATGTGAATCACAGCTTCAGTAGCGTGGAAATATATCAGAGTGCCAAGAAGAACAAGAAGAGGAATACATTTATGTCTTCATGTCTTTCTTATAATCAAAGTCAGACTAATAAAAAAACACATAGGTCATGATAAACAGTCGAGAGGAATAAGATACTGTTCTACTGATCCAAGCTTTATGTTTGATGTGAATAATGAAGACATTCTTAGAAAGAAACATCTATTAAAAGTGTGTAGTGTGTACACATGGTGCGGTGTACATTGTGTTTTTAGAATTATAGCTAAAGATGTGAAAAAGAGAGAGAGAGAGAGAGAGAGAGAGAGAGAGACTAACCTGCTGATGCTGCCGAGGTAAGAAGCTTCCACTTGTCAGATGTTCACTCGCCTAAAGTCCGACTGGGTCTGATCCTTTCCTTCACTCGCTCGGTCACTCATAGAGCTGCTGATGATAAACACTTAGCAACCAAACAGGTTCTGCAGCATACACACACACACACACACACACACACATACATGCACACTCACCGAAACCTGAGCGACTAGGAGAGACACTTTGGAAGATTTCCTCGAATCACACTCACAGAAATGTAGAACGCTTAGTTCTTCGGCTCTCCCGCGACTTCACAGTGTTCTCTTATCACACACATGTCCACACAGGACCCCTTTCATCCAGTGAACCCTGAAATAACACGCAACACTGTGACAGAAAACAGAAATATACTTAGGGATAATAAGTACAAAGCACCCTGGTCCTATACAAGGTGGAACACTCTTGAACCCCAAGTGTTTGGGAGGAATGGTTCCACATAGAAGACTACCTGGAAGTCAGGAACATTTAGTTCAGTCCAGTAAAGCCTTCAAGAACCCTTTCATTCGAAGAGTTTGTTTAGTGCAAACTTCGTCAACTTCTACGTATAAACTTCTTTTCCTCTTCAAAACTAGAACGAAGGTTTCTTGCAGGTTAATTCATGCACCTGGATGAGTTCTAGATCCTGATGAACTTTGTAGTAAGGGTTCTTAGCTTGGAACCTTCTCAGATAGGGACACGGTTCTAAGGTTTTTGATTAAGGTGATTCGCCTTAATAGCCTTTAGTCTGCTAAAAACACAATGTGCACACTGTTTAACTGGTAAAATATTAATGGTTGCTAAGCAACTGGGAAATCTGGTAGACGAGTAAAACAAGTCAGCAAAGATGACTGACACACACACACACACACACACACCTACACACCTACACACCTACAGAAGTCCAGTGTGATTGATTTGGAAAAGCAGCAATGTAATGTAACCAGTGATATTGTTTTTCCAGGTGGAAGCCGACGTACATGTCTTTCTGTACAGCAGAACTCTCCGCCTAAATTATTAATACAAAGAACTTTGTTTACACTCCTTTTGTCGACAGTTAAATACACTCCCAGTTCAGTAATCGGGGAGTGGATCACATATGAAAACGAAAAAGTAGATCGGATAAAGATTAAAACGACTTCAGCACAATAAAATTCACTTATACCACTTCAGCGCTGTTATTTCAGTGGTAAAAATATATAAACACATATAGACATCAATTTTCTAATTAATATCTATTGGTTAATATCTGTTTGTTTACATCGAGCAAGTAGATTATTAGTAGCTTATTTCAAAGTAGATGATTAAATCCGGCACATAACTGTTCATAACATCACTTTTACCTAACATTTTTAACTTCAGGCAAATTCCAGAAGGACTGGTTTCGCATGATGCTGTGACAAAATCTGGCTGGACAGACCTACAGGCTGGTTTCAGGTGCAATGTATGAAACGTGAAGACATTTATTCAAAGCTCTCACGCCGTCATTCCGGGTCTATCCCGGGGGACTCAGGGCATGATGTGGGTGCGCACACCGCAGGGCACGCACAAGTACACATGCACATGCACATACACACTTGGACCCTCAGCCCTGGAGGTGCGAAGCCACAGTACTAACCACAACAATACTGTACTGCCTGTGAAAGCTTTTTTTTTTTAAGAGAAAAAATAATAATGAAAATAATAGAGAAATTCAACAAATTTAATTAAAAAATACATTATTAATTAATAGAATGAATAAAAAATTTGTTTAATAAAAAGCAGTAGAAAAAAGAACAGTGTTTATCTTATTTGTCCACAGTTGGTTCCAGCTGCAGGTGGCGTAAGGGCTTCAAGCACTTTCATCGTGTTTAGTTCAGACTCAGGACAGCACTAGTGACCCGTACTCTAACCGTACTTTAACTCAGCAAACATCTCTTATATACTTTGCGCAGCATCTTAAATTCAATTCTAAACAGTGCAGGGAGTTAGGGATTGGAGTAATGTGGTGGGTTTGGGGAACATGTGCACAGCTGTGATAATCGACTCCATAGTTCTGGGGAATGTGAAAAAGAGGAAACATGTATAAACTGAACAGTAGAAACCAACTTCAGAGTAATTCGGATATGTTAAATAGATCTATTGTTTTTGTTGATTGGAAGATATTGTTTTTGGTTCTGTCCAGTATTATTGACGTAAAAAAAAAAAAAAAAGTGCAGATCTGTGAATCTGCGTGAACTTTGACTTCTTTTTGTTTGCGTCAGTCAAGTGATCCTTTAAAAAAAACCCTTTTATAAGTAATTAAAGAGGTGTGTGTGCTCCTGATTATGGTGTTCATTGAGAGAGAAAGTGGTGGAATGATGAAAAATGGAATGATGGAAAGAGCAAGGTGGAATGATGGCAAGTTTATGTGTTCAGAGGAGTGTGTTTCCGAGGGCCGGGCGGTGTGTACGGTCGGGTTTGTCCTGCATGTGCTCAGGGTGTTGGAGTCTCGTCCTGATCGCATATGAATAGCAGCAGTCAGGGAGGAGGCTGACGGTATCACTCTCATTCTCATATCTCCCTGTCCTGTTCATCCTAAGCGGTCACACACCCACACACCCACACACACACACACACACACACACACTCACCATCCTTCTCCAACATTCACACTTTTTACCTGCTCGCTTTACCTGACTTTCATTTGACCAAATGTCATGTCAAACAAGCACTGTTCCTCTTACACACACGCCCCGAGGCTCGGTTCTCCCTCAGCGTAGTTTACATTGATCTTCTTCTACTTCAGAACGTTTAGGAGTGTCTCGGACCATCCTCATTTTAAAGCACTTAGTCACGCCGGCTGAAAGGGGAAGAAACAATAACAAAGAGACGTAGCTAAGATCATTAACCTCGCTGTAACGTGTTCGTTCCTGTAATCACCTGTCGGGGTTAATTACATCAATAATTAGCACCAGGGAAAAGAACACTATAACACGGAGAGTCTCCTCGCCGTCAGAGACGCCTCTGATGAGGTCACGAGAGTTTCAACTTGTAGACTTTCCTGAAGCTTCTCTGCCTCACCGCTGGCATGGACTGAGGACTGAGACAGACTGGAAGACATATTTTATTATGTCATAAAACAAACATTTTATTAATTTAACACACAGCAGCTGTTACTATGACATGATTCTCGCTGATTACACCAGCACTTAAAAACTTAGTTTTACAGATTAGGATGATTTTAACAAAATAAATACAGCTATGGCCAAAAGTTTGGAGCATGACACAAATGCTAGCGTTCATCTTCATACATTTAAAGAAGGGCAGCAGAGAAGACACTTCTCTCCAGGAAAAACATCAGGGACAGACTGATATTCTGCAAAAGCTACAGGGATTGGACAGCTGATGACTGGAATTAAGTGATTTTCTCTGATGAATGCCCTTCCCGATGTATTGGGGCATCTGAAAAAAGCTGGTCCGGAGAAGAAAAGGTGAGCACTACCATCAGTCCTATGTCATGCATGTAAACATGTAAAGGATTCTGGGACCATTCATGTGTGGGGTTGCTTCTCAGCCAAGGGAGTGGGCTCACTCACAATTTTGCCTAAGAACACAGCCGTCGAAGAAACATCACCTGAGAGCAACTTTTCCCAACAATCCAAGAACAAATTTGGTGGTGAACAATGCCTTTTCCAGCTTGATGGAGCACCTTGTCATAAGACAAAAATGCTAAGTAAGTGGCTCAGGGAACAAAACCTCAAAATTTTGAGTCCATGGCCAGGAAACTCCCCAGGTCTTAATTCCATTAAGAATTTGTGGTTAATCCTCAGAATCGGCTGGACAAACAAAAACCCACAAATTCTGACAAACCCCAAGCATGACAGCACGTCAGCGCGAACTACAGAGGTCTTGAAAAACAAGAGTCATCACCAGTGTTGGGGGACGTTACTTTTTAAAGTAACTAATTACATTACAAAATTCTTTAAAAGTACAAAAGTCTTTAAAAAGTAATCACATTATTTATAAAGTAATCACAGTAATAACATTACTAGTTAAAGTACTTTTCCATTGCAGAAAATGAAAACTCCTTTGTGAAAATGAAAAGACCTTTATAATTATTCTACCATCAGCACTCAGCGAAGTTTGGCCCATAGTCTGTTAACTACTAATACAGATTATGTATTAGTAGTCTCACCTGCGCGGTTTCGCGAGGTGGCTGTAAGTACGGTTCATCATGATTCACTGCGAGTTTTGGCGGTGTGATTAGGTTTCCATTCAAATCCTTAGATCCTTCCTCACGTCTGTCTGAATAACGGATTACATTTTTGAAAAAGTAACTAAATAACTGAGTACTTAAATGGCGGCCCTAGCGCGTTAGATTACTCGTTACATCAAAAAAGTAATCCAAGTACTCTAACGCGTTACACCCAACACTGGTCATCACTGCAAATATTGACCCTTTGCATGAACTTAATGTAACTGGCAATAAAAAGCCTTTGACACTTATGAGATACTTGCAATTATACTTCAGTATACCAATAGTGACATCTGACAAAAAGATCTAAAAAACACTGAAGCAGCAGACTTTACAAATATAAAAATGTATATTTGTGTCATTCTTAAAACTTTTGGCCACAGCTGTACTCTTAAATTGTATTTTAAATATTAATTAATTAGCTCAAATTTCGCTAATCAGTAATTATTAGTTGAGTCCAAAAGTCTATCGCCATAATTAACAACAGGATCATCTGATTTATGAGAATATCACTCAAAATCCAGCTCAAATTAAGACCAGGAAATTTAGCTGCAGAAATTGAAATGATGAATTATAGCCCAGGGACATAAAATTTCAAAGTTTAGCACGTGAAGTGAAGATTTCGGTTAGTACAAAAACCTAAAATGTTGACGTTTAGGTCAGAAATATTCTAAAGTTAAACCAAAACGTTGGTCTTATGAGTTTAAGATTAATACATGTTTGCTCTGAAGCAGAACTCTCTGCAGGGGAGCATGAGGACCGATTCTCTTTATAAAGTAAAGCTTATGTTGTCTGCAGTCTTTAAATGTGTTGTGTAGTCAAGTTCTCTGCCGAGAGAGATGTGTTCACTTATGAAAAAAATTACCTCAGGGTTAAAAAATGTGTGTTAGCGTTTGCAAAAAAATCCTTCCACGGCCGTCCTGCTGTCCCGCTCTCAGCCCTGCGTACACCAACAGATGTGTATCAGCAGTTTTGTGGTGAGCGCTCATGTCTGTCTCGTCTCCTCAAGTTCAGACAAAAGTCACTAAAGCTGTGCTTCGACAAACACCATCATAAACACCACCTCATAGACAAAGAGCTCATGTCCTAATGAACAAATAACAATATGTCTGTGTGTGTGTGTGTGTGTGTGTGTGTGTATAGGTGATGGATGTGTTCCTGCATGTCTGCAGTCAGTGCAGAGCTTTAGCCTCCAGCAGCGATGTCAGAATCAAAGCTTCGGCTCTTTCCTCTATAATTGATCTTGTGTTTCAGGTCTGATGTCTGGCCATCAGGTCCCGACTTGCTCTCTCCCACACTCAATCTCTCTCACACACACACACACATACACGCACACTTTATGAAATCTGATGTGAAGCTGCAGCAGGGCAAACCAACAGCTTTTTTGCACAGTTCCTGAACACTGCAAAGATAAGATGTTAATTAACAGTGTTTATACACACTTCTCATACAGCTCCACATTCTCATACATTTCCTAAATATTATAAAATCCACAGCAGACATACCTCTATCATATGAAAATCACTACCCTTTTCATTTTCGTAACAAATACCCTTTCATTAAACTTTCCACCGATCAGCCATAACATTAACACCACCTCCAGGTGAACTGGACAACACTGATCACCACTTATACCCCAGTAACCTGGTGACACACAGGTCAAGCAAGTGAAGAACCCCAAGGCCCCCAAACTGGCCTCTAAACTTCCCAGGCCCCATTGGGATTGCCCGGACAAACAAGTCCGATTCGCGAAGGCCCCACCCTGCAACCCACCGCGCCCAAAGATCTCCTGTCACCATCCTGTTGCCAGACACTACAGCACCCTCCAGAGGCCCTGCAGAGCCACACCATGAGGGGCACAATGGGGAACCCAAGCCCTAGTTGGTTTTAATGTTATGGCTCATAAACTTCTGAATAAATCAGTTAAAAGTGACAAAGAAAAACAAGAGTTCCATATCAAAAAAATTCATATACACTCACCTTCCTGTCTGTGTGAATTTAGATTTCTATTTTAAAGATTATGATAACTTCCAAAAGAATTTCAAAAATAGGGTCAAAATATGTGCGCCCATATGTGTTTCCTCCCCAGACTTTGAAGCACACAGTTGTACAGAACGACTCTGTGTGCTGTAGCGTTACAGTTCCCCTTCACTGGAACTAAGAGGAACTAATATCAAACCCTTATCCAGCATGATGATGCCCCTGTGAGATAAAAAGCCAGCTCCATAATAAAATACTGGAGAAAATGTACTGGAGTGGAAGAGTCCTGACTGAACTCAACCTGACTGAACCATCAGCTTTGGGGCAACATCAGTGCCTGAGTTTACGGATGGTCCAGTTAAGTTTTGAATGAACATGAATCCCCGAAGACATGGTCCAACATCTGGTGTACAGAGTTCCCAGAGGAGTGGAGCGCATTATAAGAGCAGATCAGGAATGAGATGTACAGTATAACAAGAACATGTGGATCTGACAGTCGGGGTCCACATACTTTTGGAAACATAGTGTATGCAGTCATACCGAAATATAATCCTAGAGGTGGTTTATAAAACTTATAAAGATTTAATAACAAAAAATGAAGAATTATAGCTGTGAAGCGCTTACAAACAGCTTGCATTTAAAGTGTTTGTGTTTTTGTGCTAACTCGATTCGGGTGGTAGATCACAAAATGTTTCAGATTCCACATCAGAGCGATGTTGCTTGTCCGGTTGTAGATAATGTAAAGTGTGTGTGAGAGACAGATAAAGAGATGGTGGGAGAAAAATTTAGTATTCTAGGAATGTAAAACGTATTTGTTACAGAAACAAAATGACGAATAAACGTTCCGCTGTTTAGCGCGAGGTCAGGTTAACGGCCGCTACGGCGCCTGGGACTGACGAAGTCGTGCTTCCTGTGGTGGACAGATCTTACACTTATCACTTATCGTCCACTCCTCCCGTCAGGGCACGACTTCAGAACGTTCTGTCAAGAAAACAATGGATCCTAAGAAAGATGAAGCTAATGTTACGCGTTACGCAACAAACAACAAATTTTTTTTTTTTTTTTTTACGTTTAGTTATACAAGGATTAAACCATAGCTTATCCTCAGAGTCCATAATATATGGTTGCCTAGCAACAGTGTCCTCACAGCATTAACCCTTGTACAGTAAGCTGTTCTATACACACTTCAGGTCATGCACAACACTTAGGACTAGTTTAACCCAACCGTTACACCTACTTACACACACCGATTGAGTGTGTGTTCCTCCCCACCTTACACCAGGTCAAATTAACCCACGGGTTACTCTGTGTCTCCATGTGGAACAGGGCTTGGTGCTGCACAAACGCTGGAACGCAAAAACCGTCACACATTTCTGTGGAATGTTACCGCACCACATTGTGATACCGAGACTCCTTACAAACACACACACACACACACACACACACACATACACATTCCGATGATGCTGAACCATCAATATTTAGTTACAGTGTGGTGCATTGTGTTTACAACACCATCCCTCTAGTAAAGATCTGCTTAATC
>JAOVVB010000002.1:25993446-26018446 GCA_028570985.1 Heterobranchus longifilis | reverse complement strand
GATAAATTGTTGGATGGATGGATGGTTGGATGAATTGGGTGCATGGTTAGATGAATTGAATGGTTGGATGGATGGATAGATGTTGATGCATGGATGGATGAATTGTTGGATGGAGGGATGGATGGATGGTTGGATGAATTGGATGGATGGATGGATGGACAGACGGATGGCTGAGTGTGATGTGTCATGTGTTTGTGCTGACAGAGAGAAGGCTTTTCGCACACTGCAGGAGGCTCTGAAGTGTAACTTTGAGCGCTGGCAGATCTGGGAGAACTTCATTGCCGTCTGTATCGACCTGGGCGAGTTTGGGGAGGCCATTCGAGCATATCATCGTCTCCTGGACCTGAGGGACAAGTACAAGGATGTGGAGGTGAGCCGGGACGGAGAACTTTGGAAACTAGCTTAGCGATCGCTCATAACAGCTGTGTGAAGAGAAATGCAGCAGAACTTAAGATCTGATTCGTTTGTTTTGCTGATTGTAGTTGCATTTTAATTTTACATAATTTTTTCATTTTAATTTTATGTATATTTTATTACATTTTTGCACTCAATTTTTTTGTACTGATGTTTTACTGTAATTTTTATTTTATATTGTGACTACTGACATGAAGCTTGCACGCGCGCGCACAAACACACACACACACACACACACACACAGTCTCATGAAAAGTCAGCAGACTCGTTAGTGTGTGTCTCAGCTGCAATTAACACGAGATAACGAACAAAAGCACATAAAACTAGCGCTAACAATTTCTTGGGCCAGTTATCACACCAGCTGCTGTCGGCTATGAGCCGCTTGCTTTATCATTTCTCATTTTTACGTCTTTCCGAACATCAACTGCGCTTTATTGCCCGTTTCTCATTTTCTACCCAGTATGTGATGAATGGAAAAAAAGAGGATGTAAACAAGTGGAAAAAAAAACAACAGATTAATCTTTTCAGGGAAGTGTAGGGTCTTAATTCCACACTATTAAATAAAAAGGAGTGTTCTTGATGCTCTAAAGAGCCGGAAGCGAATGAGATGTGTGAGTTTGGGGTTAGTGGGTGTTGAGGGGGAAGAGACAAGGCGCCTCGTTTGTTTGTTCAGTTATGCTTCGTTGCATTTTCTAATTATGAGTTAATTTTACAAACTTCACAGAGGAACAGGATCAGCGTAAGAAAAAGAGCAGCATTATATAATGTTATTATGGAAATGAGATATACAGAAGGGATGCCTTCACTGGGACTGTACACAGGCCACGCCTCCTTTAAAGTTACTGACAGACAAGCTGTGACGGACCATATCTCCTTCATTGAGGCAGACACCTGGGCCACGCCTCCTTGACGGGGCCTGGGGCCACGCTTCCTTGACGGGGCCTGGGGCCACGCCTCCTTGACGGGGCCTGGGGCCACGCCTCCTTGACGGAGACTGTGTGTGTCATCGAAACCGGGGGCCACGCCTCTTTCATCGAAACCCGGGGACCACGCATCCTTCACTACGTGGAAACACACAGGCTTAGGCCACGCCTTCCTAGACTAGTAGACAGACCAATACAATTTTGTCTCTTGCAGGTTTTGGATATTCTTGTTAGGGCGGTGATTGATGACCTTCCTGATCACCGTGGAGACCGAGCATCCAATCACAGAGCCAAGTTACAGGAGCTGTTCGGTCGAGTCACCGCCAGCTGCAGCACCGATGCCCAAATATGGAAACAGTACGCTCGTCTCTATGGCAACGGCCATAGCGACAACAAAGGGGACAACGAAAAGGTGGAGCTTGAGAATCTCTCCTGTTCTAATGAATTCTCCATCACTTTAATAGAGTTATTAATTTGTTATGAGACAGTTTTATAAGTATGCGTGCGTGTGTGTGCGTGTGTGTGTCTAGGCACTGCACTTCCTGTCTAAAGCCCACCGGTGTGAGACGCAGAAGTCAGGCTGGGAGAAAGACATGGGGAGCTTTAAAGACGTGATAAAGGGAGCTGTAGACATGGCCACTGGTGAGGTCATGTTTGTCTTTTCATTTTAATTAATGTAAAATATGATAATGAAAATAATTTGCATATTAATGAGCATTTACAGCACAGAGTGAGCATCACGCAGTGTAATCTCATTTATATCACACACACCAGGATCACGTTCACTTCCTTCAGCACAGCAGCATGACGAACACTAATCACTTCATCGCCATTATTTCGAAATCTTTGATTAGTTACACAAACTAAGTTTTACTTGGGGCTGATGCTCAACTTTTAAAATTATGAATTAAATTTTTTAAATAATTAATGGCACCCTCTGCACAAATCTCTTTCCATCCATCCATCTATCTGTCTAGAAACCTTTGGAGTCCAACTGGGGACCGTGGTGGGATCTTCGGTCAACATTCACACACACATTCACACACACATTCACACAGGGCAGTTTGGGAAGCAATTGGTCTAATCTGCATTTCTATAACAGTGTGTTTTATTCCTCTTACACCACAGCATTACTCTATTTATTCAAAAATTTATATAATTTTTATCTATTTATGGTTGCATTTAATGGTTAGAGCAGCTATAAAAACTCTTTACTCTCTCTCTTCAAGCTAGTAAAGCAATAATGCCAGCTTGTCATGTGAGTGCGAAACCGCAAAGAAGCGTAAACTCCTCTGCCCTAAAGGTTTACCTCTGACCATTACACAGCGCTCACACTGGAGACTCCTTCCACTGAACGCGTTTCTTCTTCTAAAAAAATTTGAGCTCATGTCCTTGTGAATGTTACTGTTACTATGGAAACGATAATATATTAGATCAAAACCTGCTCTACGGTCAGAGCTGCTGTTATAAGGAATTAATCAACACCTTCTGACCAATCAGAGGCGAGGACTCGAGAGCACTGTGGTGTAAGAATATAAATGTAAATAAAGATTAGAGTTGTAGTTGTTCCTACAAGAGAAAGAGGATTAATGTAGGGTTACACTGTGTGCCTTAAAGTGCTTCATAAACATTTCAGTGTGAATTAGTTTCTGTTTGGTTCAGTAAATAAGGTGAGAATAACGTAAATGGTGAAACGTCTCCTGGAATCTTAATAAGTGCAGCAGAACAAAGCACAGATGTGCACGAGTTCTTTATTGGACAATCCATAAACCTGCCTGTCTGAAAGTTATTCTGAGTTTGCTGTGTGTGTGTGTGTGTGTGTGTGTGTGTCTCTCTCTCTCTCTCTCTTTTGCTGTCATTGTCAATTAATAACCTCCACCTTTTGTCCTTCAGTGGCTCGCTGTGGATCATAGTGATTCATAAAGAAGTGATGTGAGATAATGTGCCATGCCCACCTATACAATGCTGTGTGTGTGTGTGTGTGTGTGTGTGTGCACGTCAGTGTGTTTGTGATATATGTGAGAACATGCAATTTTTCATGCCTGCACATTACTTTGTAGCTAGTTTGTGCTTTATACTTCATACTATATAATCCCTGTCTATTTCACTGTGTGTGTGTGTGTGTGTGTGTGTGTGTGTGTGTGTGTGTGTGTGTGTGTGGCACAGTGTGTGTGTCGGTGTGTCGGTATACCCATCAATTACATCAATTTGACCTTTCCTGCTGGTCACATCTTGAGAAGACACTGTGTATACAGTATAAACACTAGGCTGTTGGATTTTGGGAAATGGCATGCTCCATCTGTGGAACACACACACACACACACACACACACACACACACACTCTCTCTCTCTCTCCTCATCTGTATCCCTTATATAATACCAAATCCAATGTAGTTACCCAATTTGTTCAGGGTTGTATACTTTACCTGTGTTCTTTATATAATAGACATGGATTGGGTAACTATACTATAGGCACAGATTGGGTAACTACACAGCTGATGCAAAATGGGTAAGAAAACAGTAGACACATTTTGGGTAACTATACAGGGCGTGCATATTGGGTGATTGTATAGTTACCTAATCCGTGTCTATTATATAATCACCTAATATGCATATTCCTGTATAGTTACATGATGTGTTTCTACTGTATTGTTACCCATTTTTGTATCAGTTACCCAATCTGTGCCTATAGTATAGTTACCCAATCTGTGCCTGTAGTATAGTTACCCAATCTGTGCCTATAGTATAGTTACCCAATCTGTGCCTGTAGTATAGTTACCCAATCTGCACCCCCTGTGTGCTTACCCAGTCTGTCTTCTCTGTTTAGTTACCTTACGTGTGTCTTACTGTACAGTAACCAATTTGCGTCAGATGCGTAGGTACCCAGTCTGCATTTCCTATATAGTTATCCACTTTCTGTTTCCTGGATATTTACCCAGTCTGCAGCCCCTGTGTGATTGTCTGACCTGTGGCTCATGTAAATTTACCCAATCCATCCCCCCTGTATAGTAACCCAAGCTGTTGCCATGTCATTGTTACGCAAGTGCAACTCACAAACTCGGTGTATTCTACATTGCTGCCCAATCTGCCCCTGTCTCGTCTTCTTCATGGCGTGATCATCTTCGTCCTGTCTGGGGACGTGTTGGACAATGTCTCTCTCCTGCCAAGCCTCTTTTGAACTACGGTGCATCCTGGGACGAATGCAGACACCTGCGGACGAATTGTCCTCGCTCACTGTCGGAACTTTATCATCATTTTACTTTGCTCAGTCTGTCCCCTCGTGTGACACTGCCCCCCAGTGTTTGAGTTTATATCACACCTTGTTGGACGCGTTACAGCGGTTCCAGAGGACATGCAGAACTAATGCTCTAAACAAGGGATTGTTAGTGCGGAGATTAAAACATTACTGTGGAAAGGTCATGATCTCATTTGTGTGCTCATCATCCATTCTCACTTCATGTCAATTGTGTGTGTGTGTGTGTGTGAGAGACAGAGAGAGAGACATTGAGATGAAAAATGTCACCATCACGGTCAGCAGGACAAACGGTTTGAGAGGAAATATTACACACATACACACACACATACCTCTCTCTCTCTTTCCCCCCACGCAGTACCACTTTTAATGACCCTGGTGCCCTTTAACCCTGAAGCGCTCACTGTGTCTGATGTTTAATGTTTAATGTTGACCTCCATCCCTCCGTCTCACACCCACTGAGCTGAAGGTGTTTAATAATGTTCTTTCTCTCTCTCTCTCTCTCTCAGTGTCCCTCCACTGTAGCAGAGAGAAGTCAAATCCTCAGGAAGCGCTGCAGCTACTCTCGTCTGCTCGGCTCAGTCTGAAGAGCTTAGCCACTAAGGCAAAAGTCAGTATTCCTTCCATCACTCACTTCCTGTCATCACTCCATCTGTTTTTCACTAAGCTTTGCTTTTTATTCATTTTTTTATTCACAGTACGTTAGCTTTCACTGAGTAGATTCACTTCTGCGTTATAGATTAGCTGTCACTGTCTTGGTTAGCTTTCTTTTTTCACTAACTGTTACTCTCTGTCATGTCTTATGCTAGCTTTTAATCGCTAGACTCATTTTTAACGTTACACTGAAGGAAAAGCAAAATTCAAGCAATTATGTTTATAAAAACGTTTTAAACACACATGCTGTAAATTGGTGTGAACTTGTGTTTGATGTCCACAGCAACTCTACACCGACGTAGCGACCGGAGAAATTCACGACGAGCTCCAAAGCGACATAGCACAGCTGGAGCGGCTAATCGCGGCGCTACAGGACCTGAGCGCAGAGCTGCGCAGCCAATCAGAATAACTTCCTGTGCTAGCCACGCCCACTTTCCTGTTTCTCGACCTTATACAGTGTTGTACGTTAGAATGTGCTAATAAACTGAGCTAGTCGTGAAAATTCAGAATAAAAAAATCAGTTTTTTTTGTAGAGCCTCTGTTTTTTTTTTCCCCTTACACAAAGAAAATATATTTCTCTATATATTAACTGTCAATATATTAAACTATTTAGTGTTCTGATCTGGTAAATTGAAAAGATTTTATAATGTTAATATTCCTTGTTGCTACTATAACTGATACTAACTAATAATTTTTTTTAAAAGTATTCATATTAAAAATATATTCACAATATACAAAATAATATATTGTATTAATATATTAGTGTTTTGAAAAATACATAAGGACTTGCCGCTTTTCATATATTGAGAAATATATTTAAATGTATATCTTAATGTATGTAATTTTATATTAACAATATACTTCATAATATATTGAATTTAATTGAATACATATTTCTTTATTTTTTTTCCCATTATGCTTACAGTATATGTTAATGTAGTTAGAACAAAAAAAATGGACTTTATAGGCATTAATCAGAGCACACCGACAAAGTAAAAGTGTGTGTATAATTCTAAAATGCATAAAGTTTCAGTAATGTTTCTATAGAACAATTATGAGTATAAATCTATAATGGTTTTTGTCTTCACTGCAATATATATATATCCATACATGGTCCATTCATATATTGCAATATATTAATAAATATAAGCACTAGTTTCATATATATGGAAAAGTATTATTTAATATATTGCATTATATTTTACAACATGTTGCCATATATTTCTTTTCCGTATTTTTTTGGATCCAGGTACTGATGGAGTTTAGATGATGCTTAGCTAATCATGGATCGCTAATTAAAGAACATGTTAATGTTGCAAATTTTAATTAATTAAATCAAATAATCGATCAGTGCTTTTTGCCGTAGAGGGCACATTATATCCTGTACTGTGATTTATTTTTTAAAACCGTTCCTAAAAGAAAGATTTTAAATTATTTTAAGCTTCATGTAGAGAACATTTACTTAAGATATAAATACAACGTTTTAAAAAACTTTTTTTATCTGTTATCTGAAAACTGAGGTTTTGAGCTTTAATTATTAAACAATAATCTAATTAATAAGTATCATGTTGTAGGCATTCGTTAAAATAGCTGTAGAGTTTTCTGCTCTTTTTAATCAACCTTCCTTTTTTATCCATCTTTTTCTCTTGTGATGATTTTTCCCTTATATGGGCGTCGTATTTTTTGCTCGTACATGATATCAGTCTCAGTTTAGTGGATGTTTGTTTAAAGCTTTTTAACCAGACTGAGCAGAAAAGTAGCGCTCAGAAAGTTCCCAGAACTCGGCTTACTTCCAAAACTGGACTATTTTTTTTTCTTTTTAACTGCAGGGGAAAGCACACACACAGAGCGCTAAGAATGTGGAGAATGTTTGTGTTTAGCTCTGTGCTGATGCGTCCTGTCACATCCTCCTTCTGGGAATAAAAACAAGGCGCTCGTGTTTTCCTGCAGGGCTTCAGGAAATGACATCACAGTTTACAGTCTAAAAAAGTTCCAGTATGTTTTTGGAAAATTTCAGTTATAATTTCAATAACAGTTAGCATAACTTATAGATTTAATAATGAGATCACTTAAAGATTTGAATAGCACAATACAGCGGTTATCGCAGCATTAACGTTATCTAGCTAGCAATTAGCTTGGAATTAGCTCGCTAACCGTGACCCTAGGCTGTTTTTTTTTTTTGTTTTTTTTACTTTGATGAGAATATCTCTCGTGAAATTCTTCATGCGAATTGATTGGTCAGAAGGTGTTAAATATATATTTTTTCTAAATAAAAGTAGCGCAGGATTATATTTGAAGCCCTTTGACTACAAAATGAGTGTTTATTGATTAATGCAAGGAGAAATGTGATTATGAAAGGAGTCTCCAGTGTCAGCGATTTGTACCAGTCAGGTGTGAAATATTATTCATAATTATTTATAATGCAATTTTACCCTTGGGCCTAATGACAAAGCAGCTTTACAGTGACAAAGGAAACACTCCCTGAGACATTTTGACTTCATCCCTTTTTTCTTTTCTTTTACTCTGAGGGTACTGTATGGAATCCTGTGGATTCTGCCCCATGTTTATCACTTATTTTTCCCTCTCTCATGTTGACTCCTCTTATACAGTAAGTCTCCTACATATGAACTTTTGAAGATACGACCATGCGTTCGCGCATGTTCACTTGCGGAAGTTAGATCACATGTCTGGCGCACATTATCGCATGTGTGCATCCTAGGATGTCTAAAAGCAAGAGTAAAAGCAGTGGCGATGAAGCTGGTACTGCGAAGAAGGGCCAAGCAATAACGATGGAGACAAAAGTGAAAATAATTGAGAGAATGGAGCGAGGTGAAAAGGTGGCAGACATTGCTTATTCTTTTAACATGAATCGCTCAACCATCAGCATGATTGTAAAGAACACTGTACTGTAATAAGCTAATTGTGTTTGTAGCCTAGTACCCAGACAATGTTTGTTGAACTTACGAACAAATTGGACTTATGAACAAGCTCTCAGAGCAGAACTCGTTTGTATGTTGGGGACTGTATTGATCTATGTTGATGCGCCCATTTTTGCTCCTCACAAGCATCAATCCCTGTAAATAATGGAAAATCCCCTTTGGTGTGATGATGTCATCGCAATATTATACACCGTGAGAAAGAGTAAAGCCGTACCTGTAAGATATCAGCCCTTCTCAGCTGTTTCTGAGGAAATGTGAGCTTCAATTCCTGGAAGTTTTTTGACCTTTTAAGAGCGTTGGGAACTCCACAAGACTGAAACTGAACAAACATCCTGTTTGTGTGTGTGTGTGTGTGTGTGTGTGTGTGTGTGTGAAGAGCTGATTTAAGTGCTTCCAGAGTCTGTACTATTATGTAACGATGCAGAATAAACCACAGAGATGAAAAGCTGATGTTCGTTATTATGGCCTTCTGAACAAGCGATGCTTCCCTTCTCATACAGCAGAATCCTTAATCTCATGAGAAAAACTGAGATGGAAGTGCTGGAAAGATGGCAGTCATCTAATGGGTTTCTTCCTTGATTTAAGATTTAAGTTCCAAACCAAAACTTAGTTGTGTTTTGAATCCAGGTGATCTGACAATATAATATCAAGTATCATGATACATCATATCACAGTAAACTTTTCAGAGGTATATTCAAAGCATTGGCACTTTTATAACTATTACATATGTAATTGCATTAGATTAGCAGCAGAAATGCTAAAACAAATCGGACTTGTTTTTCAGGCACATCCCACAGGCGCTCGATTGGATTTGGAGGTCAAATCAACACCTCAAACTCTTTGTTGTGTTCCTTAAACCATTCCTGAACAATATTTGCAGGGTGTCTGGGTGCATTATCCTGTTGAGAGACCATCGCTATCATGGAGCACTGTTGCCATGAAAGGATGTAACTTGCTCTGCAGCAATGCTCAGGTAGGTGGTGTGTGTCAAAGTAACATCCATATGAACGGCAGGACCCAAGGTTTTCCAAACATTGTCCAGAGCATCACACTGTCTCCGCTGTCTCACATTCTTCCTATAGTGCACCCCGGTGCCATCCCTTCCCCAGTTAAGTGACACACACACACACACACGGCCATCTGCTTCCATTGCTCTGTGGTTCAGTTCTGATGCTCACATGCGAATTGTAGGAGCTTGTGGTGGAGGACACGGGTCAGCATGGGCACCCTGACTGGGCTGTGGCTATGCAGCTCCATACGCAACAAACTGTGATGCGCTCTGTGTTCTGACTTTATTCTATCAGAACCAGCATCAGTTTTTCAGAAGTTTGAGCTACAGTAGCTCTTTTATTTGATCGGACTTCATGAGGCAGCCTCGCACAGTGACCCCAGGGGGCCCACTACCCTGTTCCTATTTGACCAGTTTACCTTCCTTGGAACACTCTTGGTAGTTTCTGACCCCTGCAGACTGGGAAATCGCACAAGAGCTGCTTTTTTTAGAGACCCAGTCAACCAGACATCACAATCTGGCCTTTGTCATTGTCACTCAGATGCTTACACTTGCCCATTTTTTCTGCTTCTAACACATCAAATACTATGAGTTGTAGTAGGAGTAATATTACTAACTGTCTAATTAGAAGTTGTAGTAGAATAATATAATTTATTAGTTGTGATAGCAACAGTAACGGCAGTAGTCATGATCGTAGCAGTTGCAGTAGTAATAGTGGAGTGTTATTACTCTTGACATACAGGGCGGCGCTGGTGTACAGCCTTCCTGATTATCTCGATGGAACAGAGAATTACTCTAACAAGATCCAACCCTGAATCTGTAACTGAATCAGGAACAAGTGGACTCTTGGGAACCATTAAAACCATTACATCCTAATGGGAAAAATAGTTAATGAGAACGACTGAGTCACCTCGCATTAGCTCTTTCTGACTTTCTTTCCAGCAAGATCAAAGTAAATCTTTCCTTTGCTCATTCCTCAATCCTTCGTCTTTACTCTTGTTCTCTGCTCCTCCTCTATCTGGTCATTTTATTATCCTATAAATAGTGCTGACCTCAGAACAGAGCAGTGACTCAGTTCTACTTCACCACGGTCTGTTTTTAACCCTGATTGACTCACGCTGACGCTATCCTATGACCTCAGCCTCAAAATATTTTCATTTATATAGCTATAAATATTTCATTTAAGGTCAAAAGTTTAAAAATACCTGTGTGACAGCTTGTCCTGTGCTCGACAGGGTTACGCTGTACTGTAACATTACACCACGGCGCTGTTGAATCCTGCGCTCTGATTGGTCAGAAGGTGTTGATTAATTCTCTATAACAGTCGCCCGTGAAAGTAGTGCAGGTTTACATTGATGCGTTTGTCCAGATACAATATGTTATCGTTTCCATAGCAACAGGTCGTTTGTTTCTATAGTAGCTGTACAGTTTGTCTAGTCATAAATTAGCAATGGCAAGTTAATTAATCAGAAATGTTAAAATTAATGAATGGTTATCTCTGACTGTGTATATGTCTGTCTTTCAGTTTGTCTGTCTCTCTAATCATTTATCCGTTTGTCTTTCTGTATATGTCGATTCATCTGTCTGTCTGCCTTTCACCTGTCTATATATTTGCTTGTCTTACTAGCTATCTGTATTTTCACACTTTTATCTGTCTGTGTTTAGCTGTCTGTCTGTCTGTCTGTCAATTTATCTGATTTTCTCTGTTCATTTGTTGATCAATCTATCCATCTGTCCTTCCGTCTGTCTGTTTATTTAAGGATTGCATATGGCTTACAGCAGATGAGTTACTAAATGAGTTGTAATGTTTTAATCCAGTTACTTCACTTAAAAGGTTATGAAGGTAGAAGGCTTTTTCAATTTCAGACAGGGTTCTAACTTAGTACATTTATGCGTGCATGTGTGTGTTGTATTATTAGTAAGTGTCTCCGTAATACCCCATGAGTTGTCGTTGTTGGAGTGTGTGGGTGTACGCTGTGTGCCTTCACGGTCAGGAATAAACTCATGACCTTTACAAACACTGATCTTAGATAAAATATTCTTTTAAGTATGTCTTACAGCTCTGTGACAGAATTATACTGTATGAGGGTCAGAGGTCACGGTCACTAATGTAGTGTCTGAGATGTGACTGAAGATGATGGATAGAGAGGAAACGTTTAGAATGACTGAAGTGGTCTATTTAAGCTGTTCATAACTGATAGAGAGTCTACAGTCAGTCACGTGGAATAAAGAGAACAATAATGACTTTAACTACATACAGCTACAAGACTGAACCGTGAGTCTGTGAGAGTTTTCCACACATGGCATTAACTCACTCTGGGATTTACCCTGAAACCCATAAAAAAAAGAAAAGAGAAGATGAACTGGTTAATTATCTGTCTAGTTGGCTAACCTAACTATCTAATTATTAATAAGGTGAAAAATAAATAAAGACAATCACAGAAATTATAAAGTGAACTTTGCTTTGGTTAAAAACCATTTGCTGATAAAAATTGTACATTTTTGGTTTAGAATATGTATTTTTCTTAAAAAGTTCTTACATTAAACTCAGGAACATATTGAGCAGTTATGCAGCTGTCTGGCTTTTACAAAGATCAACTAATTAACATAAAAACAAACTGAATATTAATAAAGATTTCAAGGCTTTCAGATCAAATGCAGTGTTTACCATCAAAGTTACAACCAGACACTCGACTGTGGTAGAAATTACTCCTGGTAATAATATTTCCCACTAATTGCTTTCTCTCTTTCTTCATCCTTTTTCTTTGCATTTTTCTTTCTTTATTTCCTTATCTTTCTTTTTTTTTAATTATTATTTATTTTATTTTGATTTTTATCACTTTTTTTCTGTTGATGCTTTCTTTGATTTTCTTTCATTCATTTGTTTTCTTTTTATCTTTATTCTGTTTCTTTGCATTCTTTCTTTTTTATTTTTTCTATTTCTTTTGTTTCTGTCTTTTTATTCTATCTTTTATTCTTTTTACTTACTTTTTTCTGTTTTTTACATTGTGTTTTTCTCTCTCTTTCTTTCCAGTTTTTTTCCCCAGTCATTCAGTCAGTTATGTAGATATGTATTTAGTGAATTAGTTTAGAATTACTAAACACAACCTACTGTATAATGAAATAAAAATTAGGGCTCTTTTTTGTAACTTTTCTTCATTTTTCTTCATCTGGTAACTTTTTCAAAAACAAATTATTTTCACATGTCCTTAAAATGTAATGATTTAATCACAAAAGGCTGCGGGTTATTCCAGGTGACATACACACAGTCAGGAGTTTATGTAGAGTTCAAATGCAATACCCTAATTGAAATATTAGCTTAATTGTTTAAATAGTTTAGGTGATGAATACATTTTCTTAATGAGATCATTTGTCCAGTTATTAGACTCACCTGATCCATTCATCAAAGTGTTTTTATAGTTTGTTATTTATTTTACATGAAGTTGAAAAGGTGTGTTCACACACACACGCGCGCGCGCACACAGTGTACATGCATACATTCATGCATACTTTTCAGAGGTGGCTTTCAGGGTTCTGCCCCCAATAAAGAGCCCCCTGCCCGTGACGTGTCGTGACGTCACGCGCCCGCAGGTGATTGGCTGTTGGGGTTTCTGACTCGTAGAGCTGATTTTTTTTTCTTTTCTTTCTCTGTCTAGTACTTGAAGTTTTCTCTGCGCTTCTGATGGCCGGTATATGACACACCGCTCAGGGATTACACACACACACTCACACACACTCACTCACACTGTACTTACAAACAAACACACACTCACTCACTCACTCTTACACAAAGTACACACACTCTCCCGGCGCGTATTTCGCTTTTTACCTTCATCTCTTTATTCTTCTCTTCCTCTCCGCTACTTTTGGATACTTTTTACCAATTATTTTTTTCTCCGGGATTTCTGGCTCTCTGAAGAGAAGCGCGTGCAGCGGACATGGCCGGGATCCGGTGTAACTTTACACCGCTTTTATTATCCTCATTATTATTAACATCATTCTTATCATTATTATGCTCATCGCCGTCGCGCGCGCTCCAGATGGACCGGGTGCGCGTGAGCTCCATGTCCACGTACGGTGTGGAGCTGCATGGCGTCGGTGGTTCGGTCCGGACCCGCAGGACGGGCACGAGCACGAGTGGACTGACCCACCACATGAAAGTCTCCGGGTAAGGTCGAGCTTCTTAGTGCACTTTGTAGGGTGAATAAACCATCATAGGGCACTTATGTAGGGAGCATGGAGCTGAACCCCAAGTGGACTTACTCCTAGGGTATAGGAGCTGTAATCTCAGTAGTCCCCTAGATACAGTAGCTTGCTATTACAGTAAGTTTGTAGGGCAAATGGGTCATTACTGTTGTGTACCCTACTTTGGGCAGGGAGTAGGGAACTGAAGCCCAAGTGGACTACAGGGTTCAGGAGCATTATCATTATTGTGTGCCCAATTCAATTCAGTTCAATTCAATTTTATTTGTATAGCGCTTTTAACAATTGTCATTGTCGCAAAGCAGCTTTACACACTCGAAAGAATTATTTAAGTTTGTATGGATTGTGAATGTGTATGAATCACAATGGTCAGATGAAGTGCACTTATAAAAAGGCCCCTTACGTACCTAGCTGTAAGGGATGTAGTATAATTTATAGTATGTATGTACTAATTTTGTCCACCTTATGTAGTGCACTTTCGTAGTGGATAGCTGAACCCCAAGTAGATTCTGGAGGGTACAGGAGCGTTACCATTATTGTATACTCAATGAAGTGCACTTATAAAGCAACCTCTTACCTACCTAGCTGTAAGGAATGTAGTCAACTTTATAGTATGTACTGTATGTACAGTATGTACAGTACAATGTTTGTGCACACTATGTAGTGCACTTTTGTAGTGGTTAGCTGAACCCCAAGTGGACTCTGGAGGGTACAGGAGCAGGACCATTATTGTGTACCCCATGATGTGCACTTACAAAGCAGCCTTCTACATACCTAGCTATAAGAAATCTAGTATACATTATAGTATGTATTTACCAGTATTGTGCACCCTACAGTATGTAGTGCACTTTTATAGTGGGTGGCTGAACCCAAGTGGACTCTGGCATACCTGCGAAACCTTTCTTCTACAGTATGTACTGCACTTACACATGCAGCAGTCTTTGTAGCATGCATACCTATTAATATCCACCCTAAGTAGTGCACCTCTATAGGGAACAGGGTACTGAACTTCAAGTAGACTATGCTGGGTATAGGTGTTGTAAAAATGCAATGTCTATGGTGTAAGTGCACTACATATTTTACATCCCCTTATAGGATGCACTGTATCCTTTTGTAGTGCACTTATATCTGTATTAGTCCCCTAGTATATAGGATGTATAAGATGTAAATCCTATATGGTGCACTTATATAGGGAATAGGGAGCTTTTATAGTACATTTATAGAGTATCCTTATTGGATATAAAGTTGACTATGTAGGGTGCAGGTCTTTCTGTTAGTCATTCCAAACCTTTCTAGTGCACTGATATAGGGAGTAGGGCATAGTGTCATATTAGTGTCATAGACTTAAGCAGATACAATGAGGATGACGGAAAAAGAAGACTAGAAAGTCACACCATTCTCTATTCAAGGAGTTCTGGTCATAAGGATGCTGTTGCTAGGCAACAGAATAATATGGACACTGAACCTTAGCTACTTTAGCTAGCCTAAGACTGAGGATTTTGTAAGAGTTTTATACAGAAATGTAAAGACATGAAAACGGTGAAACACAGTATAATTAGGAGTGTCTACTTTTACCTCAGAGGTGTTGGTAAATGATTAAAAAAGACTCTATAATCATATAATAATAATAACTAAACATGCACTGCAATTACCTTTAGTGGGCACTGGTGGGTGTCTCGCCTGCTATGCGAAAGGCCCGGGTTCGATTCCCAGCCACTGGATAAAATGCTGGTCCCAAGCCCGGATAAAATGGGAGGGTTGCGTCATGAAGGGCATCCTGCGTAAAACCTGTCCGCTGTGGCAACCCCTTGCCGGGAGCATCCAGAAGACCAAAAACAACACCGTCATTACCTTTAGCATCAACTGCTAGCTGCCAACATTGGCTTATGAAGATTAGCTCACGTGTTCTGCGTTGTTAAACATTTTTTAATGAATTTTATCTTGATGTTTGATATTATCTAGTAAATAAGAAACATATTTACTATTTTAAAAAGTCTTAATTAAAAGTGCTGTGTCATTATCCTTAGCATCAACTACAGTACTAAGTTACCTTATGAAGTTGGCTCATGAATCACTTACGAAATTAACTCTAATTCTTTTATACATACACACCATGTGACTTATACCTCTTTTCCACTAAAGTGAACCAGGTGCTAGTTCATGTCTGGTGCTAGTGCCGGTTCAGAGCAGGTTTAATAGAGAACCACCTAAGAACTGGCTTTGTTTTCCATGAACTGGACAGTCACGTCGTCATGTCACTGTATATGATCGTGTACGTCTCTCCTTTTCCCAGTAATGCTAGCGGCGATGCTTGAGCCAATGCTAGCGGGAAAAAAATGCCAAGGTCAAGCACAACAATGGCGAACATGGCTTTGCTAAATGACTGGTTCTAAAGTAGAACTGCCATTGGTGTAAAAGGGGTAAAAAGACACATCGTCAGAGAAAATGAGACAAAATAATCAGAAACATCCACAGTTACCTCAAATGCGCTTATAAATGTGTAATAAAAACAAGTAAAAGTGTGCTGTCATTTCACATAGCATCAACCGCTGAAAAAATATTGTTAAGCATTGTTTAAATTATTTGACTTTTGAAGTGAAATGTCTATAGATGTCTTTAAAATTAAATTATCGAATTATGAAGTAATAACCCAAACTCCACTGAATGTTTATAGTTTTTCTTTACATTTTTGTCTTTTTCATACTTGTTTGAGTGTGTGTGGTATAATATAGAAGGCAGACACTGTGTGTGTGTGTGTGTGTGTGTGTGTGTGTGGTTAGAACAGGATTCCAGTGTAGCTCTCACATTTATCTCCTGCGAGAAAAACTAGTGAGGTCAATGGGTACGAGTGAGTGAGTAAGTGTGTGTGTGTGTGTGTGTGTGTGTGTGTGTGTGTGTTTTCCACGTACCTCCGCCTTGTTTGAACGTGTCTACAATCTCATCCAAAAGCTCATATATCCCACACACACACGTGTGTCTGTGTGTGAAAGAAGGATGTATGAAAGTGAGTGTGTCTCAGTGTTTCTGTGTGTGCATGTGAAAGAAATATGTATGAGTGTGTGTGCGCATGTGTGTGCACACCTCTTAGGGTCAGCTTCACTGTGTTTGCTTGAAGATTCCACTTGAAGGTCACACAGTGTCAGACAGCATCATTCCTGTGTAATTAAAATGAAAAAAAACTAAACAAACATAGCTAGCATGGAACAAACAGCTTCCAATAACAAATAGCTAGCCAATAGCGTTATAAAATAAAGTTTCAAATATAGCCAGCGAGTCCAAAATGGAACAAAAAAAATTATAGCCAAAATAAAAAAAACAAACAAATCTTACACTGCTAAAACTGGTGTTTCTTTGATTTTGCATCCTTGTGAATAAGTTGTATAATAACATGTTTTTGTATGTGTGTGGTTGTGTGTGTACTGTACGTGTGTGCGTGCTCAGATGGGTATAGATCTAAGTATATATAAGAATTGGTTAATGTTAGTGTGTGTATGTGTTTGTGTAACATGTCTGTGTGTGTGTGTGAGAGAAATATGTATGTGGTGTGTGTTGGCACTTAGACTCTGGCTGTTGTTGCAGGGTGAATGTCTGTGGAGGGCAGTGCTGTATTGGATGGAGTCAAGCTCCTGGATCTCAGCGTTGCACAAGGCGTAAGTCTCACACACACACACACACACACACAAAAACACAGTAGGCCATATATAATTACTTACTTACTACTACACTTAAGCAATATCACACTTAAGGTTGTGCGGTTGTGCTGAATATCAGCACAGCTGTAATGCGGCTGTAGGCACGGGGGCGCAGCCAGTATACTGAAAATAACACAGTCGTGCTGATATTTAGTATATTTAGTGATATTGCTTTGTTACAACAGTTCCACAACAGATTATGTCATCAGATTATGATTCGTTTCTTTATTTAACCAGTTATTTTGCTCCGCAGACACATATCCTTCCACGGCTCGTGGAACTAACAGAGGCAATCCGGTTGCTTAATGTTATTAGACGTGTTTTCTTGCTGAAAGTGATTCTGTGATTGGTTTTCAGTGTGGGTTTTGTCAGGCAGTTGCTCTCCCCTCAGGACTGTGGACTGTAAGAACCTACTTTCACTCATGCTGCGGAGTAGTTATATAGTTAAACCTCCTGTTACTGTTACTGAGTTTCATCACCACTCGTGGAAAGCCTCTCGTCCAATCGGATTACTCAGTCAGAACTAACTGTAGTATAATACAATATAATATTCCTCCAGTCAAAAACACAGGTGGTGTGGTGAACTGTGGTCTATGTGTGTCTATCAGTCTCAGTGAAAGAGGTGCCTCAGTGAATTACCTGAAAACTTGAACAAAGGATCATTTTTGGGGTCCAAAACAAAACTTTTGGCACTCTGATCACAAAAAAAAAATCACCTCTTTAGGATGCATTCGAGAGCCGAGAGGATGTGTGGAGATATAAAAAGGCCGACTAATTCAAAACAGGCTGATTTTAATAGAGGCTTTTATAAATAACTACAGTAACAGCTGCAGAGATCAGATCAGCTAAACCACTTCACTGCTGTCAGACAGAGAGCGAGACGGGTATATGAGCAGTGTAAGGATGAAGAAGAAGTGAGGAAGATTATATGATGAATGGAGGAAGAAATAGAGCTCCTCAATATTTATATAACATCATGGTGAATTATCATATACAGTGCATGTTGTGGAGATATTGTTGGTATGGTAGTAGTGCTTATATCTTCTGTACGTCTTCAGATACTCTGATTAAATATTTTTCTGATCTTGGTCACCATTACGACAGAAGCACTTTTAGATGAATAAAGGAAGGACGGAAAGACAAGATAGGAAAGTCGAAGGATATGGTATGGATATGGATAAACAAATAACAAATGAGAAGGCGGGAGAAATGAAAAGAAAAAAGGAAAGATGAAACACAAAGGATGAGAAAGAAAACAGCAAAGCCATAATGAACAGAGAGATTAGAGATGAAAGAAATGAAGCATTAAAGAAAGAAACACTTAAACACTGCTAAACTTCAATAAAATAAATTCAGCTTAATGTAGAATTACTTCCAATAACCTCTCACTATAATGAGTAACAAAGTCAATATACTGTAGTCAACAAATACAGTAGTGAACACATGCTAAGGCATGCTTGGAGCCGCGATGCTAACGTAGCCAACATCCTTACAGTTCAGGGTGAATCCTGATGGGCATGTTAGCTACATTAGCCCTGAAGCTCCTGTTCAGAAACATCTGACATGTCACGGATGATCGATTTTTGCCAAAGACGTTTTCATGGATGATATTCCTCACCCTGTGTACGGAAGAACGGATCCCACAGTCAGTCAAGGCACTCGTTCTACATACTATAGATCTTTCGTTCAATTCGCTTTTCAGGATCAGCGCCTTTCCTGTCACGCTACATAGAACGGATCATAAATTCTCCTGATAAATATTTAATGGAGTTTGATTTTTTTGGCCACGCACACATCCTCTGTCTCTCTAACATTTTTTTTTCCCCCACTGGGCTTTTCTAACAGGAATAATACAAGCATTGGTTTATAAAACAAATATACTGCTGATGGGTTCTGCAGTCAGATTGGTCAGAAAGTGTTGATTAATTTTCCATAACGGCAGCTCTGACAAAAGCACAGGTTTGTATTAATTTGCTCACTTTAATATGTTATTGTTTCTATAGCAACAGTGTGTAATTGTTTTTTGTAGTTATTAGTAAGTTGTATGGAAGGAGTCTCCAGTGCCAGTGCTTTGTAACAAACTGAGGTAAAGCTGTAAATTTGAGTTTTTAAATAGCAGAGGAATAAAATACTTAGGGATGCCTCTAATGGCCGTTATCTGATATTTTAGATTTAAGTTAAATCCTAGCTATGTTCTGTTAATTATATGTTAACCTGATTTTAATTATCTCAGACAATCACTTGTATGTTACACGTGTGATTATAGTTCACTCTCTTTACTCTGTGCGTTAAGAAAAGAAAACCAGCAGCTTTAATTTTGCCGTTGGTCCAGACGAAATGTCCTCTGTAGATTCTGCCTCATTGCAGTAAGCGGTTCCTCTGAGCTTTGCGCTGTGTTTCTCTCCTCATAAAGCCGTAAAACTGCTCTGAAATACGAACTGAAAGATCTCAGGCCTTATCGATGCTGCCTGCTCAAGCGCTCGTGAGGGATAAAGAGGACGATGCTACAAATTATAACAAAGATCTCGTATCGACTCACGCTAAAGCTGATAAAATCTGGGATTAGTGGGGAATCTGATTGCTCGAGTCAGCAGTGTATCAGCTTTTCACCCTTTCTCCCTTTTTATCTTATTTATTTATATATTTAAAGCTGCTTTCAAAGTGTCTGTTGAGAAAAAAAATGGATTTTAACCAATTAGCCTAAAACTGAAACTTTACCTCTAAACAGTTACATTTTTTAATGTAACTTTTAGCTGCTAAACTCTATATACAAATTTTAGAACTTACTAAACACTTAACTTAAAACAGCAAACCTTAATTTAAAAAAAGCTTCAGGATAAACCTAGACTTAAAACCCTGAACCTGTAACGCTAAACCCTAAACCATTGGTAGAAACCTGAAAGACCAAGCCAGGCTAAACTCAATCCAAACATGGTATAAAGTTCAGGCTTGGACTTTAAGTATATCGTTTAGTTGTAAATCCTAAACCTAAATTTTAAACACTACCTACAGACAGCAAAATCCTAAACTTAAGACACTAAACATGGTCTCTTAGAGACTCTCTTAAAGATCATAGTGATGCTCAGGTAGCCCTAGCACATACTTCCAAAACAATATACGAGAAGAGGAGACACTCCTAGTAAAGTGGAGTCCAACGTGTAAGCCTTGGTGATGATGTCCATGAATCTCCTTGGTGGATCGTTGATACCTGGTCTGAGGACTGATTGTCCATCTTCACTGAATGCTGCAAGGTCGATATGATCCCATGTTCTCAGGTTCAGTTGTACGGGTGACAATGAAATTGATTCTCTTAAGGCTTTCCAATGATGTTGGGATGTCGAGGAGGCTCGAGATCCAGTTCATCCCAAAGATGATGGTTCAGTGGAGTTGAGTTCAGTCAGGACTCTCGAGTTCTTCCACTCCAACACACTCTTAACACACCATGTCTTCATGGATCTGGCTTTGTGGATATCACAGGGGCATCATCATGCTGGATAATGGTTTTGTTAGTTCCTCTCAGTTCCAATAAAGAGGAACTGTAACGTTACAAGAAAAACAAGAGACGTTCTGTTTGTAGCTGTGTGCTTCAGAGAGTGGTATATTCTCGAAAACGTATCAAATCAGAAATATAAAAATTACAATGCGTGTTCCTGATTTTGGCGTGATAAGCGTGTTGTTCCTAACAGCAGCTAATGGTACGTGTTCTTATGTGCTTATTTAAATTTAACGAGTCTGTGGCCCACAGTAGAGGCTCTCTGTGCTCCTGCATTCTGATCATTTTCATTTATTAAACCATTCAAATGAAACGCATGCCTTGAGCTTTTCTTATCTGGGTAAAATATTGAAATATAAAAATCTTCAATAAACATTCGCAGCCCTGCAGTGTGGAGTCCTCACCGAGCCGAACACCGGCTCATCATCTGACGCTGAATCGTTCCATAAAACTGTTTCCAACATCTGTTTCACTTTGTCTTTATTACAGAAACATCTCGGCTGAACATCACTGCCATGCGCCACACACACACACACACACACACAGCAAAAACATTCACACTGTACGCTAATATAGTAGAAGACTATATTATTACACTATATTCTGTCCTAAATTGAGCGCTAATCTTTTTTTTTAATGCTAAATTTAATGATGCTAATTACATTGCAGTGCCCTAAACAGCTCTTTTATAATCCAAAATGGCTTCCTTGATTGCTCCACCCCTTCTACTACACACAGCTACATAATGTCTGACAGAGCAAAGCAGAAATGTTTGTCTCTGCAGTGAACACGTAAAGCAGTTTTGAACTCAGATTTTTGCTAGCTCTCAGACTTTTTTCAGCTAAGTGTTTGGTTTGCTAAGTAGCTTTTTTTCATGCTACACTATTTAGCAATGAATCTGCAGAGTCATAACATAACCTAAGCTTTACCAGTTACCGACAACTGACGTGTTGTTGTGGTCACGTCCCAAACTACAACACCGTAGGACTAAGATACGGCAGCTCTGTTCCCCCTGAGGCGGAGACGTTAGTAACTAGCATGCTGCTACAGAGGTGTTAGCTAAATAAGTACTTAAATAACTTTGCTGGCTAAATGATTAGCTTTTAGCTAGATGATTAGCTGGCACTACTATTAAAAATGACATGCTGTTTTGACACAGTGTTGTGCCAGACGTTAATTAAAATCACAAATTAGAGTTTAGCCATGAGGGGGTCGTTACAGACTTATGTTGTTCATAAAACTCTTCTAATCTCATGCTGTGTTTGTTAACAGTAAGCTTAGCTTTGTTGCTAAGCAACACAAGGCTAATTCACTGTACAGAACAATGGCTTAATAATTAATGATCATGATCACTATATATACATAGGTGTGTGTGTGTGTGTGTGTGTGTGTGTGTGTGTGCATTTATATAGCACTGAAAAAAAACTGTAATAAAAATAGTGGTTTAAATCACAGAGTTCGATAATAATATAATATTAATAATATTTGGACTGAACAGTTCCATCATTTCTGTTTTAAACATGCTGAAGAACTTAAACTAATAATTTATAGCATCCCTTTGCAGCATAACACACTCAGAAAGAAGCGCTATCTACCCTCTTCCGCATACTGAATAGTGTCGCTGTGACTGACAGGTGTGACAGTGTTAGATCCCCAACTGTGACAGCATTGCTCTCATAACTGCCAGGCATGACAGAACACAGGATTTAAACCCGTGACCCTGGGTCTATAGGGTGAAGGGTTTTTACAGCAGCTTCCATCATGGCTCAGCCAATCAGATTCTAGAACCGATTTAAAATGGTGATTTTAAATGGCATGTGATTACGTTTGATGGAATTTGTAGAAATTGCAGTATAAATAATAGTAATGTAGCCTAAAGTGAAATGTAGCAGTACAACAGTACAATATAGCAGTGAATTGTAGCATATGTTATTAATAGCTTATAAATACTAGGTGTAATGAGTATATTATAATAAAATTTTAGGAATATAGCAATATTAGTTTAATAATAATAAATTAAATAGGTTGCATAAATAGTTGTATACAACAGTTGTTTCTGATCGAGCTGTCTGATTGGACGAGAGACATTCCAGTGGTGATAATAGACCAAGGGGTCGTTTAACCCTATTTATCACTCAGCGTCCCTGGTGTTCTGCAATCATTAATTACACTTACTGTCGGTCACAGCATGGGTGAAAGTAGGTCTGTACTGTCTGCCTGATAGAGGAGAGAGCAGTTTCGTGACAAAACCCACATTTAAAACCAGTCACACAAGGACTTTTAGCAAGAAAACACATCAGATAACATTATGTCGTCTTAAACAACCCGCTGTCTTCTTAATGATTGTCATTCCAAATTGCCGCTGTGTTGTTTTATTTACGTCTATGGTGGGCTACAAAGCTAACTAGCTTTTACCACAAGGCTGAATCCCAAATACCTCTCTAACCCCTGATCAAGGTGGTCCTTATATGTGGTGTGTGGAAGAAGGATTGTACACCTTACACCCTTGCTTTCCATTTAACGGTATTTGAGATACAACCCTGTAACCCGGAGGAATAAGTGAAAATATGAAGTAAATAATGTACGTTTCTCAGGACTGTCCGCCATCTCTATGGTTTATTCTCTCTACCTTTTGGCCACATAGTACTGGTAAGAATTTTAAACTATTTTCACCCGTTATTTACACTACCGGTGACTAACAGTCGGTCGCCAACTCTGCTAGTCGCAGTTAGTTCGTTCCATCAGGCACGGAAGGATATGTGTTGGTGGAGGTTAAATAAAGACACAAATTATAATCTGATGATAAAAAATGGTGTTTATGGAACTGTATTAAAGCAATATCAAAGCCATGCTGTTGTGCTGAATATCAGCATTACTGTGATATCTGGCAGATCTGTTCTGCTTGAGTTTTAAGGGTAAATCCTTCTGTGAGGTTTTATTTAAAGAAAAACCGTGTGAAACTGTGTCTCTCTGCAGAGCATATGTGACCATCAGTACGCCCTTCTTATTCTTTTTACAGCAGCTTGCAACTGCTGCATTTAGTGCCTCTCAGTACACCGCTCTGGTGCTACCGCTCCTGTACCTGTTTATTCTGTTGGCGCGAGACAGAACTGTCTGCTACTTGTTAATAGATCGCGGATGACAGATTTTTAGAAAGGGTCTGCAAATATACTTGGGCAGCCGTCAATATACTTGGACCCAAGTATACTCTATGTGTGGAAAACACTGCTATTAGATGATTCCTGCGCTGATCCGTCTGCCCTCACCACACTGAAAGGATAGAGCATTAGATTTGGAGCTCTGGGTATGTAACTGGACGTGCTTGGATGCACAGAAACAATATTTACAAAATGATTGGGTGCCGCAGGTCATGTTCCTGGTGTAGAGAAAAACCAGAAGCTTGTGTTTGGTGGAAACTTCAGCATTTTTCCTCTCTTTTGCAGTTTTGGCAGAGGCTTTCTCAGTTTGCTGTGCTGATTATGTTACAGCGCCACCACATAAGTATCAATGCAATGTGATTACTGCAGTTACAAATTACAGCAGGTCACAGGTTCAACCCCCAAGACCACAAAGCTACCACTCTTTGGCTCTTAACTCTCCACTGCTCACGTGTATAATGAGATAAACAAAAGTCGCTCTGGATAAGGGAAAATGTAAATGAGTGCAGCTCTTGTTAAAAAATAGTGTTCTCCATCAAGACACCCACCAGAGTTTTGTGAAAGCTGGAGGCGGCACGAAATTTGACAGAGGCGTCCTCTTCTTAATTCTGCACGCAGGAAAAACCCCTGCACTGGGAACGACATTTCTACAATGCCTCTATTCTATAACCTGAACAATTTGATTCATGAAATAGCCCATGACTCTGGCCATATTTTCTACAGTGTGTGTGGTGTGTGGTGTGGTGTATGTGTGTGAGACAGAGCAGAACAGTGCTCCTGTGTTGTACCTGTCTCACACAGCTCTATTTATAGTGGAAAAGAAAGCACAGCTCTGAACACTTCACTACTCACTGCTGCAGGAGAACAGGAAATTAGGTCAGTTATGATGTCGCTGCTGCTTTCAAGGCCAGGAGGGGTTCACTGCGTCTGAGTTTGCGTCTGTATGTGTGTGTATGTTCCTATGCAAATTCTGCTTCATTGTGCCATAGTGTCTGTATTTGTTGAGTGCTTTTATTTCATTTCAGAATTTTCTTTATCGCATCTATCTGTCAACTTTGCTAATGAATTAGTTGAAAGTCCCTGTTGTATAAAAAGATTAGAAGGTTGGGCCCATGCTTTTAGAGAAAAATAATTAACCGTAGCTCTGGTTCATCACACCATGCTATAGCATATTGTGAATATTGTTGTGCCAGATGAAATGTTTTCTCCTCTTGTAAGTGTAAGTGTAGGCAGAACAGGTTCTGATGTAGACTCACAGGGT
>JAOVVB010000002.1:25952439-25963438 GCA_028570985.1 Heterobranchus longifilis | reverse complement strand
CTGTGGGGGTTGGGGCGGGGCTTAGCCAATGTGATGACCCCACTAACGCTTCATTGTTAAATAAAAGTAATTGCATGTGAGACAGGTTTAACAGGAGTTGCATATGTGCATTTATTAAATTACAGATTAAATAAATAACTCACTGACTGAAATTCCTCAGAAATTTCAGCAGCACAGCACGTATTCCAACCAGCAGAGCTTCCTGCATTACCAACCCGTCACCTCAAAGAGCCAGCTCGGGCGCTGCTTCCAGGAAACCACTGGCATGCAGGTGTGTCTGTGTGTCTGTGTGTGTGTCTGTGTGTGTGTTTGTGTTCCTATAACATATTCCCATAACATATGCAAAAACATTGGGTGAACGCAGTAGAATCGGGTACGGATGTAGCGTTGCCTCCCTTGACATGGAGGTGCTAAATAAGAAGTAGTGACTGAATTTCCCGGTTAATGGCGCAACTAACCTGTCTCTTAGTGACTTCACTGACATACTACAAGCATGGTGCAGACGGGAAAGAGTGGACAGTGTCCTGATTGGTTTTTAAAAATGTTTTTGTCATGTTGTGACATACTGAAGACCCATTTCGATGTCTAAATGTGACATAAAAAGCATTTAAATGTTTTACTCATAAATAATTTTAAGGACTGTATATTTCAGTACACAAGCTGTTAATTTCTAGTTTGTGAGGGTGAATACTTATGCATGATGGCACTATTATAATCACATTGTTGGGATGTTAATGATCAATCATTAATTGACTTATTGTCATTAACATTTTAACCGATTAGGATTATTTTAAAATATAATGTTTGTTTTGCACAATATCTCTCCATAGCTCACATATCTATTAATTTGTACTCTACAAAAGGGCGCAGTTTAGGTTCAGAAAATGCGTAGTATTGGACAGTGTGCTTTTCACAGCCATGATGATGATTGAGGACAGAGAGACGTGAGCAGTGTTTTAAACTGTTATTATTAATTATATTTTTTTGTATCATTATTATTATTTAAATTGTTTGTTTAAACTATTTGAGCTGTATTAATATATCTCACAGAACTGATGTTTGTGCTGCTAGAGCTGTTTAAATAAAATAACTTAAACAGAGAAAAAAAAATCATCTCAGTATGCAAGATGTGCATCTTGTGTGCAGACCATTAATAATTATTGATTAACTGATTATTGATTGTTCAGCCATAACAATGAGTTCCTAATGAAAAGTGTTTCACATATAAAGAGAAGTTTTATTCTTTCTGCTGATAGAACGGAGCTGTCTCATGGTGTACGATTCTGATTTCTGTCCCCTGATCAGATTTTCTTGTTAGTGTAATCGCTACTCAGCCTCAGTGTCAGTCTCGGACAGCACATGTCTCGTCTGGTCTCTTCTGGTCTCTTCTGGTCTGATGGAAGTGTTGATTGAAATCTTGTCTGAAGGCTGAATCGAATCTCACCCGCTCGACTGATTGTTTCTCTCGTCTCTTGTTGAGAAGTGCACACTCCTGCTCTCGCCGTTAATAGCTTTTAAACTCGGCAGGATTACACGCTGTGAGAACAGAAAATGAATAACTCTCTCTCTCTCTCTCTCTCTCACTCTCATCTGTCTCTCTTACAAACACACACTTTATGTAAAAACTTTATGTAAAAACGAAACTTGAGTAAAGAGATACCAGCAATTACTATATAAATGTAATAGAAGGAAAAGGCCACTCTATAATACTTATAATACTTAAAGATCATTTAGAATAATTTGATTTATTAACAGTAACAGCGATGGAAAAGTGTGTTTTACAGATTATCTGTAAAAACAGCATGAAATCTGTAAATATATTATTGGCAACAAACTTTAATATTGACGTGAATGAATGTGTACCAGAGTTAGTGTGCTCTATGTTTTTGGCTTACCCTGACACATTCAGCCACATTCTCACTACATAAACAAAAAAAAAATGTGTGAACGCAGTAAGAACTTGTACAACCTGTCAGTAACGCAGTAGACATTGGTAACCTGGGTTTGTCTCCATGTCCAAAAAAAGCCTGGTGAGTGTGTGGTTAAAGCAAGATGCAGGAAGAGCTTAATAAGGACGTAGTAACTATGCCATTAACTGGTTACCAGTGTAACTAACACCTGTTAGTGACTTCATCGATGTAGACGGGAAAGATTGGCTGGTGTTCTGACTGAGTTGTTATTGTGATAAATACTGGATCTAATTCCTCACAGCACCACTCCGTGATGAAAAGGATGCACATGTCCTAGAATTTATACAAACCAGGTGTGAGAGCATGTGATAAGAACCCAGTAAGAGCATGGTGCGATCTGATCGGACACAGTAATAGCTCGATTCGATCTCATCAGACCTGGTGAGTGCGGGATCATGTGCATAATAGGAAATTAGAGACTGTCTGATAGGAACGTGGCTAGGAATTAGAATTATGCATATTTGGCTCACACTTTATTATATTACAATGAACCGTAGTCATGTGACGACATTGCTGTCATGACGATTAACCTTCATAATTACGAGTGACTTTAAGCATGTCATATTTGGGTAAGCATTTTAAACAATGGATGTGATGTTAGCAGAAATCCGCTTGGGGTTTTGCTCTGGAGGTGTATTTGTGAATGTACAGTATGTGAATGTAGTCTTAAATATTATAATAAGCCCTATTCTCTGGACTAAGCATGACTGTGTGTTTACCCCGTTGTTCAGAGGTCATGAGTTAGAGTTCACATAATGTCACATCTCTCTTTGTTCAGGAAAGCCACAATGACAGTGCTGTCTTAGTGGGAGGTCTTACTGATAGCTATGTACATCTATAACGTTAGCTGTAGCACAAACACGCTGACTTATGGTTAACAATCACTAAATGTTCTCATTTGATCAGAACAGAAAGTGAGGACACGGCGTGAGCACATCGTGAGTTAAAAAACGAGAAATTCTTATTGAGGAAAGAGTTAGAGGACCAGGCGTGGACCAATGTTGATTGGCTTGTATGTATGTGTGTGTGTGTGCGTGTATGTTCCAGTGTGGTAAAGCCCTCCCGGGCCTCTCTAAGCAGGAGGACTGCTGTGGGACGATCGGCACTTCCTGGGGATTCCACAAATGCCAAAAGTGTCCAAGGAAACAGTGTAAGTCTACACACACACACACACACACACCACAGTAGGATATGAGGTTTTTTATACCCTACACATGTCCAAGATCTGCTTTTGATTATTCAAATACTGTAGTTTGTGTGTGTGTGTGTGTGTGTGTGTGTGTGTGCGCGAGATGACTTAGTATGAACATCTTTCTTTAATGGAGTTAACATGGAGGAAATGTTTAACCCATACATGGACACACACACAGTGACTCAGCTCACATGTGTTTCTGATCTCGCCAGGCAAAGTTGTAAAAGCAGTGGTTTTTCACACACACACACACACACACACACACACAGTGTTGAAATCTGGCCATAGTTCCTGTCCTGTAATGAGTCTTATTCACGCACACACACTCTGTTGAGTCATTCTAATGTTTCTGAATTTCTGGTGTGTGTATGTGTGTGTTTGAGACTGTGTGTTTGAGACTGTGTGTGTGAGACTGTGTGTGATTTCAAAAGAATTTTTTGTCGCTCACGCATCGCGAGACAGTCACCGACTTTATAGAGAAGTGTGTGATGAGTTAGACACTGCACTAAAATCTATCTCTCCCTTATACACTCTCTTTCTTTCTCTCTGGGGTCTTTGAAGGGGCTTAAATTAGTGACTAAGCTGGGACTTAGTATAGGAGGTGGAACTGGATCAAGAGCTTGCTATGGTGACTGGGTTAGGACCGAGCATGTGTGTTTGGTTGGGGCTTGGCCTAAAAACTGGGTCAGGACTTAGGGAACTGGACTTAGCATGGACTTTGAGCCAGCACTTAGCTGTCTATGGCTAGGGCTTGTAGCCCTAGGGCACCTGGCCGGTCTTTGATACCTGAAAACCAGCCTGGAAATTGGCACGAGAGGTTGCCAGGTGCCTGAAGTCTCCTAAAGCAGGAAGTGGCACCATCATCATTATCAAAGCTAGAGTGCTCTGAAAGCATGACAATACTCCAAGTGTATGCCAAGGTTCAGGGAGAGCATGGCATTCTCGAGGTTAGAGTGTGCATATCATGTTCTTGAGACTAGAGTGCAGAGCAAGGGTGACATCAACAAAGCTGGGGTGTACCAGGGTTTGCTGTTCTTAAAGATAGGGCTTGGAGAAAGCAAGATGTCACTGAAGCTGGGGTGTGCTGCAGGCACAGTGTTCTTAAAGCGAGGCAGTGATGATAGACAGCTGTTGGAACCAGTAGAACCTCCAGGCGCTGGGGTTTGCTAGTCCTATACAGTGCCTGGCTGAAAATTCAATTAAAGCATAGTATGATTATGGGTCAGCAGGGCCTATCTCCACATCAGCAGGGCATAACTCTTGTTCAGCAGGGCAAAACTCTGGCTTAGCAGGGCAGAACTCTCGGTCAACAGGGCATAACCCTGGGACCTCAATGTGAGCAGGGCATAACTGTGGGTCAGCAGTGCAGGACTCTGGCCCAGAAAGGTATAAGTCTAGATCAGCAGGGCATAACCCTGGGTCAACAGGCCCTACCACCGCGTCAGCAAGGCGTAACTCTCGCTTAGCAGGCCCTAAGCCTGGGCATAACTCTCTGCAAAAAGTTTATTACTCAACACTGATTTGTACTTATTTTAGGCTGGGACTAGGTGTGGGAGGTCTCCCTGTTGACCTCTCCCAGCTGCTGGGCCAGTTGTACACCAAGCAGTGGCACTTGCTGCTGCAGCTCAGTAATCACTGAATTCCAGTTTATTCTCTTCAGTGTGCTGAGCGGTAAGCGGCGCTGCCCACTGCCTAATTGTGTACAGTTGTTGTCATTGCATCGACGATGCTTGCTATAGATAGTGTCATGTGGTAAGTCTCTCCTCACCCTGGACACGTGCATAATTCTTTTGGTGTCTTGTCTTCACAGTGTTGTGTAAGAAGCTGCGCTCTCAGCTACACTCGTTGTCTCCTAACTGTTATTCTGCGGCTCCTTGCCACCGGCTATCTTCCTCTGAATTGTCAGGCAAAAGCCTTTCTAGCCAACTTTGCTCATAAACTCCAACTCCCATTCCCCTCGCAAATGTCTGCTGGGAATCTGTCTGCTATGTCCACAGAGTGTTCTTGCATTCTGTAAAGTGTTAGGGGACAAGACAAGCCATACGTGCAGATTTAACTTTAAGACAACATTAAGAAAACCTAATAACAAGCAAAAAGCAGAAGGTAATGTAAACCAGGAGCCAAACAGATACAAGACCAGCAGTTGAGGAGAAATAAATAAAGTGTAAATAAACCGTGTAAATAAAGACACCAAACATAACTAAACATAAACACCTTAGGATATGTCCTGAAGCCAAAACAGCAACTGAACATTAATGACATCACAAGAGGCCTGAAAAATACAGTACAAAATGCTGGTGATGTTTAGAGTCCATTGTCAGCCTCTCCCTCTTTAAAGGTGATGTTACTGAAATTTCTCTCTCTCTGTCTTTCTGTGTCTTCAGTTTTTTTGTTTGCCTGCCTTCCTGTCTGTATGTCTGCCTCTCCATCTGTCCATCTCTCTGTCTGTCTATCTCTTTGTCTGTCTGTCTTTCTATATGTCTGCCTACCTGTTTGTCTGCCTATCTGTCTCTTTGTCTGTCTCTAATCTGTTTTACTGTCTGTCTATTTGCCTGTCTATCTGTCACATATTCGTTTTTCTGTCTGTCTCTCCATCCATTTGTCTGCCTGTCTGTCTATATCTTCTTCTGTCTGCTCTTTTGCCTCATATCTGTCTTTCTGCCGGTATATCTGTCTTTCTTTTTTTTTTTTATCTGTATTTCTGTCTGTCTGTCTGTGTGTCTCTCTCTTTTGCTATTTATTCATCTATCTAGCCTCTAGCTTTGTCCCAAGGAAAAGATGAAACCATTAAATATTTTTTATTGCATGTACCTCTATACCGTACAGCATTTATTTGTACTTTTTCTTCCTCAGATGTTATTTATAGTTTTAGTTATTGTATATGTCTACCATGATGTTGTTTAGATGTTGTTGTGTAAATAAATCCATTTGTTTTTCATTAAAAAAAATCTCTTGCAGCGATTCCTCTGCTCGAGTGTCCACACGGGTACAGGAGGTTTAACAGCACGCGCTGCATCGGTGAGTCAGCCTTGCTTGCTCTCTCTGTATGTGTGTGTGTGTGTGTGTGTGTGTGTGTGTTTAAAAATCTGTTTCACTGTGATTAGTGTGAACAAGACCTGAAATATTATAGTGCAATAACACACACACACACACACACGCGCACACACACACACACACACACACACTTCTGTGACCTTAGGCATTTATTTGAGTGTGGGTATTCCTTTTTGTGCCACAGATGTTGGAAAAACTATATGCATGTACATACACGCACACACACACACACACACACACACACACACAATAAATCTAACAGATTAGTGTGTTAGTAGGGATCGACGTATTGGGAGCGACATTACTCTTCTTTAAACTCATCGGCTTTGTGATTGTGTGTGTGTGTGTCTTCAGATGTAAATGAGTGTCAGTTACCAGGTGTGTGTCCTAACGGGAACTGCATTAACACACCCGGGAGCTACAGGTGTTTATGTCAGCCTGGATTCATCCCTGACTCCACCCTCACCAGCTGCTACCGTGAGTTTAACCTCTCTCCTCCTCCAGTGCCTTCGTCCGTCCATTCATCATCATCTCCTCTTATTTTCTCATCAGTCCCCTCTCTTATTTTTTTCTCCTTCAGTTCCTTCCTCTCTCGGTCCCTCCCTCCATCCATCCATCCATCCATTCATGAATGTATCCAAACATCTCCTCTATGCTTCTCCTCCTCTATAATTCCTCCACCCGTCTCATTCGTACACCCCGTCCTCACTTCTCACCTTCTTCTCCACTTTCTCCATCCATTCTCTCATCTCTTATCTTCTTCCCCTTTCCATTTTTACCTTTTTTTGGCTTCCACCTTGTCCGTCCATCCATCCTATCTTTTCTTCTGTCCTCCTTTCCTCTGTTTTTTTCTACCTTCTTCTTTTAATCGTGTTATTCTACTTCTTGTTTTCTTGTCAGTCCCTTCCAACATCTTTTTTTCCTTGTTTTTTTCCTCCTCCACACTCTTCATCTGTCTATCCATCAGTTCCATCGTTCCTTCTCTTTTTCTGTTTGGCTTTTCTCTTCTTCTATCCATCTTGCTTTTTCCTCTCTCTTTATTCACTGTATCATTTCTTGGACCTCATTTTCTCATGTCACTTTTGTCCATATCGTTATTATTATTATTATTATTATTACATGTTTTTAAAGTGTAACAAAGCACAACTACTAGCTGTTTTTTCTACAAAACGTAATTTTATCCAAGCATCATTTGATCATTAGCTCTCACTCACTCAACTAACATTACACTTACAGTACTGTGCAAAAGTCTTGCCCCCCTGGATTTCTTTTGTTGCTTTCAAAGCTCCTGACCTGCTTGTATTTTTCATGCAGTTTTGAGGTATAGTTCTCCAGGCTTCCTGAAGGACTTTTCTGTCTCTCATTTTCAGTCCAGTTCCTGAGCAGTTTCAGAGGAATGTATTTTGTTTGTTAAGCCGCAGAGGGACCTACGAATCATTTAAGCATAAAATCCATCTAACTTGAACCTGTCATGAACCAGTGAGAAACAGGTGTAGATGATGACAGATGATCAGGCCGGTGATTAGTATACTGGTGATGCTGAATGCTGAGTGGTCGGAACAGACAAGAGGGGAAATGAGGTTGATGCTGAGGTTGTTGGTACATAAACAAGCAATTTTTAAATATCATTTTTATTTTCTTTAATTTATTCTACATCATTTAACTGAATTTAATATGAACAAATGAGGGATGGTTCAAGACTTTTGCAGGTTACTGTTTGTGTAGTTGTAATAAGTAAGCATTAAATGTAACTGTAAATTGACAGCATCTCAAGTTTCCTGTCTTAACACGCATTTCAGATTTTGAAATGACACAAACTGCTTTCTTTCACATTTCTGTTTCTGCCATGGAATTGGTTTGTTATCCTAGTGTGTTTACCTGTTCTGTGTTTAATCCTTGATTTATGTGGTGTTCACCCTTGTCTTATGTTTTTATGCTTTTAAAATGTTATGGACGTTTTATTGAATTGGGGAAATAATGTGATTTAAGACAATAAATTACACATTGTCAATTCAACCTCATTCCTATGTCGATACAAATATTTCAACGTTTTTTTTCCCCTCTTTTCAGGTTGAGAGATGTGTAAGGCATTTTTTTCTCTAATATGTACTAATGTACATATTAAATGTTTTCACTTCCTAATCACAAGACAAGTTTGTGCAAAGGTGCCATAAAACGATTACATTACTACATACTATGAACTAGAGCTGTATTATTATTTGTTTTATATCTTGGGAAGACCAATGATGTCATCAAGCTCTCAATCTGTGTATGAATGCAAGTGTGTGCATGTGAGTGTGTCTCTCAGGACAAGACCCTTGGAGCAAAATCATTTGTTAAGCAGCAGGGCAGGGCAACTCTCTCTCTCTCTCTCTCTCTCTCTCTCTCTCTCTCTCTCAGTTGAATCAAACCTTGTTGTTACAGGGTTTCCCCTCCCTCCCTTCCTCCATCCACATCTTCTCATCCAGAACCTGCCGTTTATTTACGCAGGGCCAAGCCCCGGGCCGGCCCAGGGAAGTCCGTTTTAATTGTGAGCAGCTGTACTATCACAGGCTACTCATTAAGAGGGCAACGGCTTTGCACACTCATTCATAATCCTCGGCGAATAAATAGTGGCAGCTCCTCCGCGCTACTGAATTACCAGATTGTTTGAGTGGCCTAATTTTTGGCCTCTTTGTTTATGAAAGCCTAAACCGCCTGACGTGATTAGCACCCACAAGGGCGAACTTCCCTCTCCATGTTGGTCTCGAGGGACGACAAACTGGCGGTCCTACTCATGAAAAGAGAGGGAGAGCTCACATGGCATAGAGCCATAATAGCCACATTTGGCATCGCACATGCAATATGCGTGCTGCCACAATCGTTCAGCATCTGTCACTGCATGTCAAGATTGGAGGAGCAAATATTCAACTTCTTTTAGTTTTGGCTCAGTCTATTAGACATCCACTTTAAAAATTAGGAATTACTTTGCTTAGACTTAGCTCATCAGACAAGAATGAATCCCAGCAGATAAATAATAGCCTTGTGAAAAATTTGCTAGTGCTAGTTACCCCAGTCACAGGGTACTGAGCCTAAGACCTACATGCTCCTACCCAGCCTGTCCTTAAGCCAATGAATTCCTTCTCCAATCAGGATTACACTCTTTCCATTCTAAACCTTCCACATAAGGGTCCTTTGGTTGTACCATAAGGGGGGTCCCGAAGAATCCATGTCCTGAGCATTTTAGTCTTTTTCCTCCCCTTACACAGCTTATGTGATTAGTTAAAAATGACTGGTTAGAAGGTTTTTCCACGTATCCGTTTAACAAGATAATGACACCTACTGTGATTGTCCAATTAACCAAATTAAAGATGACCTTTTTGTGCTTAAGAGTGTACCCAGTGGTGAAATTATTGCAGGGATTATGTAGCCAAAAGACAAAGAGAATAAACCATGGAGGTGGTGAACAGTTCAGTACATCTCATAATGTTTTTTTTGTGTCTTCAAAGTTTGCTTCAGATAACTAACTGTCCCAGGATTTAATCCTAAATGGTGTAAAATGGAAAGCTAGGGCATTATGTAGGGTATAGAATCCCTTGTTCCACACACCAATAGTCCCCTTGTTTAGGGATTAGAGAGGGGTATGGGATTCAGCCTTGTGTTAGTTACCTTTGTAGCCTCGCATAAGCAGTGAACAAAGCATGAAGTCAGGAATGGTTTAGCATGTCGTCAGAAGCTCGCGCTCAGATTAACTAGCAGTAATGAATGATATAAACTCAACATGGATGGTTCAAAGGCAATTCGGAACAACTTAGGAGCAATTACTAAAGGAAACTTGAAGCATTGTTTAAGATGATGTTATAAAAAGTACAGTACTTTCATGACTGGGTTTTGGCAAACAGCTGCTTTCCTCTCTTTCCAGTACTGCGTGCCACCCACTAAATCTTGTAGTGGTACACAGTACTGGACTATACCGGCCTACGTTCACCCAGAGTCTTAGCCACATTTTAAGTTCTTGACATGTTTTAAGGTTTAAAGAACAAACAATTGCCAATAACTTACAGTTTTGTACTACACACCTACCTAGTCACTACAGCTTCCTTCATTTGTTCTTTAAGTGTTCCTTGGATAGTCTCAAAAAGTTCTTACTCTAGCTTCCAAAAAACATTTTGAGTTTTTTAAGGATTTCTGCACAAGACAAACATGGAACAATTAGGTTTATTGTCTTGCTTCAGATCCAGATCCTTTTCATGTTATGCACATGGAGTTTCACAAGAACTTCTAGAAATTTTTAAGGTTCTAAAAGCTCTAGTTGATGCCATAGTGGTTAGCTCTGTCGCCTTGTACAGTACCTCCAGGGTTTCATTTCCACCTCAGGGTCTGTGTGCATGGAGTTTTCATGTTCTCCCCATACTTGGTGGGTTTCCTCTCACAGATGATTGGCATTTCCAAATTGCCCATATTGTGTGAATGCACATGTTGACTGGAGTTCCTGCTATTGTTTGTAAAAATGTGAATAAATACAACGGTCAACATTGGCCTCCACAGTCCCTAGTTGGACTACAGAGGTTTTTAGATGGATAGGTATAAAAGCCCTATATACAATTTGAATCCTAATATTGAAACTTCCATTTTCAAACTGAATCTTAGTCTTGCCATTCTGAGCTCCACAAGCTCCTAGTCCGATCATAAGCTTTTCAAGCTCCGGCTCATTTCCAGATCGGATTTTCACCAGAGTGATTCCATCAAGTCTCTACTTCAATCTCAGACTGATTCCAGCCATCTTGAAGCCTTTATTTTGTTT
>JAOVVB010000002.1:25933407-25946359 GCA_028570985.1 Heterobranchus longifilis | reverse complement strand
CAAGTCAGAATTATATTTAATGAATCACATGTCGGAATTATATTTAATGAAAAGTAACATGATAAATAATCATATATACAGAATATTTTCTTGATTTTTTTCATATTTTTAAATCACATTATTATTTATTTATTTATTATTATTATTGGGCAGTGTCAGGCAACACAATGCGCGTGATAGCATGATAAATGATATAAACCATCATAACATCACAACATACAATGGTATATTTTAAAACATTTTTACAGAAAATTTTATACAGGTAATTTCTGGTTATTTATAGATTTTATAATACAACTTTTTGTTGTTGATTTTATGTAAGTAATAAGTATGTTTTGTTAGTTTCTTTTTTATTTTACAGATGTTGTGCAGATGTTTTTTTCCAATTTATTGGACATTAAAAAAGAAATTACAAAAACAACCTGTGATGGATTGACACCCTGTCCAGGGTGTACCCTGCTTAGTGCCCTAAGTCTTCTGAAATAGGCTCCAGGCCCCCTGCGACCCTGTATACAGGATAAGCGATAAAGTAGATTAATTAATTAATTAATTAAAAAAAAAAATCTAGCTTGTTTTTGTGCTATATTTTATTAACACCATCACCACTTTTGACATGAGACACAACCTGTATAAACTTGTTAATAAAAGCTAACAGTTGTTGTTTTTTGTATAAAAACAAAAGCAGTTAAAACAATTAAGTTGAGGACTTTTTCCACCAGACAGAACATCTTAAAATTTATGTTGCTCCAGATTTGTCAGAAAGTGTTCTGTGATCTGTTTGCTTCCTTTTTTCTACCATTCTTTTTTCTTTTCAATGTTATTAGAGTTCAGTAAAGGTGAGGCATGTGTGTGTGTCAGTAATAATTAGTTCTGACATTTATGTTGTGATGTGTGACAGATGTTGATGAGTGTGTGGATGATCCTCACCTGTGTGTTAACGGTCGCTGTAAGAACACACCTGGCAGTTTCACTTGTGTGTGTAAGCTGGGCTTCAATAGGGAGGAGGAGGGAACCAGCTGTGTGGGTGAGCATGGAAACTATTTATATAAAGTATTTATATTTTAAAACTATTTATACAAAATATTAACGTTTTTCTGTAAGACTTCAGAACAACTTTACATTTTCTTACTCCCCTACATCTTTCTTTGTGTTTTATCTTTATATCTATTCATCTCTCTCGCTCTCCCTCTGTATCAGATATAAATGAGTGTGAAGCTCCATACGTGTGTCCTGAGAACAGCTTGTGTGTCAACACACCCGGCTCATACACATGCCGTCAGTGCAGCAAAGGATACACATTGGGTCAGAGCGGACAGTGTGAAGGTAACACACACACACACACACACACACACACACACACACACAAAATAAAGCAATAGTAAAGTAAAGGTCTGTACCTTCACTGACCACCTGGACCAGTCGTTGCTATGGCAACAGGCAGGATGATGCTTCTCTCACAGCTACTTATTACATATAGGTATTACAATAGGCAGAGTTTCAGTCTTTCAGTTACATTATTTTTCATTCTTTTTCTTTCTTCTTTCCTTTTCATTCCCTATTTTTCATGATTTTCTATTTTTTCTATATACTTCTGTACATTTTCTCTTTCTTCTTTCTTTCTTTCTTTCTTTTTTGTTTCTCAACCTTTCCTTCCATCACAAATGATACATTATTGCTTTTCAAAATCTTGTATTTTTGGATGCTCAGAAGATATGGAGAACTAACTCTCTCTTTCTTCATCTCTCTCTCTCTCTGCAGACGTAGACGAGTGTCAGAATGGCAGTGTGTGTCCGTCTGGTCTGTGTTATAACACTCTCGGCTCGTACATGTGCAGCCCGTGTCCTGAAGGCTTCCAGGGCAAAGATGGCAAGTGTGTAGGTAAGAAATGTCTTTGTCTGTCTGTGTGTGTGTGTGTGTGTGTGTGTGTGTTTATATCACTGTGCGCACACTGTATTTCAGATATTGATGAGTGTCTGGATAGCTCCGTGTGTGTTCATGGTCAGTGCTCCAATCGTGAGGGCTTCTTCATCTGTACATGTGATGATGGTTTCACTCCCACTCCAGACCGCAAAGCCTGCACAGGTAAATTCCCCCACAATGCACAGACACTTTACCCACAATGCATAGGTGACTTAGCCATAGTGCAAAAATAAACCCACAATGCACAGGCACCCTATTCAAGATGCACATGTGACTTATCGCAATGTACAGGAAACTTGTTCGCAATGCACAGGTAATTTACCCACAATGCCCAGGTAACTTACCCAGAATGCACAGGTAACTTATCCAAACTGAACAGGTAAATCAACCACAATGCACAAGTACATGGTTAATTACCCACAATGCTCAGGTAAATAACCCACAATACACAGGAAATTTACCCACAATACACAGACACTATACTCAAAATCCACAGGTAACTTACCTATAATGCACATGTACATTACCCACAATGCCCAGGTTAATTAGGCACAATGGACAGGTAAATCACCCAGAATGCACAGGTACATCACCCACAATGCACGGGTGTATTGGCCACAATGCAGAGGCACACACAATGAACAGGTGACTTACCCATGATGCACAGGGAAATCACTCACAATGCACAGACACATTACTCAAAATACACAGGTAATGCACAGCTGAATCCTCCTCAATGCACAGGGACATTACCCACAATGCACAGGTAAATCACCCACAGTGCACAGGCACTTTACCCACAATGCACAGGTAAATCACTCACAATGCAAAGGTAAATCAAAGTTTTTTTTCTATATTCTATACCCTTTCAGTTACAATGTATCAATTATTCCTTCTTAATGTGTGTGTGTGTGTGTTACAGACATTGATGAGTGCCAGGATGAGAGTGTGTGTACGAGGGGTCACTGTGCGAACACAGAGGGAGCTTTCATCTGTCACTGTGGAAGCGGATTTACCCTGTCTCAGTCAGGAGAGCAGTGTGACGGTACACACACACACACACACACACACAGTAATGCAACATAAAGAACCAAGGGCACATCCTAAAATGATGTATGTTATATGCAATGTTTATGTGATACCAAAACCTAGTGTGTGTGTGTGTGTGTGTAGATGTGGATGAGTGTCAGGAGCAGAGAGGACTGTGTGATAATGTTGGTCAGTGTGTGAATAACATCGGATCGTACCACTGTAACTGCCCCCCGGGGTACAGGCAGGTCAACGGCACTCGCTGCCAAGGTAACACACATGCACACGCACACACTTCAGAAACACTTATTTTTTCTGTCCTTTGTTTGTTTTGACAAAGTGTTTGTGTGTGTGTGCGCGCGCAGACATAGACGAGTGTGTAGAGGAGCCTCTGAAGCCACACAGTGTGGACTGTGTGAACACAGAGGGCTCGTTTTACTTCATCTGTGAGCCTGGATATGCCTGGACACAGGATCCACCCGAGTGTGAGGGTAAGTACACACGCACACGCTCACACACACACATGCACACACCGAGGTCTGGAGGGAATCAGTGCTGAGTGTAAAGTATTCCTGAGTGTCTAGACGGCAGCTGAAACGTTTCCTCTTTTACTGCAGGATAAAAAATAAAAGCAGGATGAATGTGAAAGACATTAGAGCTTCTCCTGTGTGTGTGTTTGTGTGTGTGTTATCCTCTCATTTGTCTGTCCTCCTCCCTCCCTCTATAGGTTTACAGTCTATGTTGTGTATTAGTAAGTAAGCTGTGTCTGTGACTCTGCCTGAACCCTGGTTAATCCGTAAAATGGGCAGATAGGCGGCGCAAACAGCATGTTGTTTAGAACACACCTGCTTACCTCAGTTACCACAGGCTAGCGATCTTAGCAATAGCTTAGCTAAAATGCTATGGTGGCTAACAGTAATTTCTACGCGTCAACTCCGGCATTTCTTGCAGTAAGCTAAAAGTAAAGCTAAAGTCATACATAGCAGATGGATACTGTAGTGGATTGACACCTGCTAAGCACCCTAATACACCCCTAATTAAACATAACTTAATGGCTTAATAAAATGTTTGTACCAGGCTGAAAACACATTAATTTCTGTTGTAAAGTTCAACATTTGAACATGGGACTCTGTGGGGATTGGACTCACTTTTGGAGCTGGTGGTCACCTAGTGGTCATTCGGGGAACTGCACATTTTGGCACTTATGCCATCGTTTTTCAGGAGCGGAGGTCGCCGCTTGGACTCTTCTCAACTCAGTGTCACATGACTACGGGTTAACACTCCCTCTGTCTCTCTCGTCTCTATCTCTGTCTGCTTATGTCCTTGTTTAATGCTCTGTCCTCTCCCAATGCCTCTCTCTACTGTACCTGTCTCACTGTCTCTTATTTGCTTTTTTCCTGTGTCCATTTCCTGTGTCCGTTTCCGTGTCTGTTCCCTGTGATTTCTTTTTCTTTCTGCCCCCTCACTTTCTCCGTCTCTCTTTGTCTCTGTCTCTCTCTTCAACAAACTTTTTTATCATGACCATGACCATATATGTACTATATTTAAACTTACAAATGTAATAATAGTAATAATAATAATAATAATAACTCAAATAATTAAAGAGGTAATAAGAAAAAACCCAAAATGAAATGAAATTAAAAATGTAAAAAAAACATTTGTTTCTCTCTGTAGATGTGGATGAGTGCACTCTGAACAGGAGTGTATGTGGGCACGGTGTGTGTCACAATACTGTGGGATCGTTTTTGTGTCAGTGTGACCCTGGCTATGAGGACAAACGCAGTGGTCAGGGCTGTGAGGGTAAGAACACACCCTCTTTAACCGTTATCCTCCAAAACCCAGTTACCCCAACCCCCCTCCCCTTACACCCCTCCCATAAGGGCATGTGGTAAATGTGATGCTGCAGTAGAGCTGTGATGACGGGAAAACCTTTAGGTTTAGCACTCAGTAAACCCTACTGAGTAAACCGATCTTTCTTTCCTCTGTAGACATGAACGAGTGTGAGCTCCTGAGCGATGTTTGCGGTGAGGCGGTGTGTGAAAACGTCCCAGGGTCTTTCATCTGTGTGTGTCCTGACGAGGGCTTCGAGTACAACCAGATGACGGCGAAGTGTTTACCGGCACCGAAAGGTAACAAAATGTCTTAAACACGAAAAAGGTTTCAAGAATAACTCTTACAGTTGTTTACTGGGAATGGAAAAAAATTCAAAAATGAAATTAACAGTGCTGCTAGCTATCACCCAGTGACATGTCACTAGCCAGTTCGAACCAGTTTTCACATCAAATTAAACCGTTTCCACAAACAAATTTTAGATTTTTTTTAGATTAAATTTTTTTAATTTATTTTTATGTTTGCATTTGAGGTGGTAAAATGTTGCAGTTCCTCTACAATCCTACAGGTGGCGTTCTTGAAACTGTTGACCAAAGTGCTGTACAATTCTAAAATAGCTAAAGACATAGAAGCAGACAATAAAAAGAAAATTAAATGGAATAAAATCTAGATAAAACAAACAACAGTAAGAAGTCCACCCTCTTTGCATAAACTAAAACAATAAAACACTAGTCAATAATAAATAATCCATAAAAATAAATAAAAACAGGGAAAAGAAGAAAGAGTCTGCCTGATGTACAGGAGCAGCTCATTCCAGAGTTTTGGGGTTGCTACTGAAAAGGCACAATCGGCACGCCTCTTTATCAGGAATGTCACCCCTTGGTCGCTCTGACGCCCGGGTTTGAGGACCCCAGGTTCGCTCCGCCACTCAGCTTTGAGGACCCTGTGCTCGCTCGTCCTTGAAGGTTTAGCGAACCTGTGCCTGCTCCACCACCCGGCTTCCAAGATTTCAGGAAAAATTTTTTTTAACCAATTCTAAGGAAAAAATATATATTCAATTGGGTTATTTATAAAATTGTGATATGTACAGTATTACAATCCAAATTGAATCGGCACCTACTGTAGGGATCGCTATAATATCATATCGGGTGATCCCTGCTGTCCTGTGTAAACTCAACTCTGATTAAAGTCTTCAGTGCTACTTAACTTCTTTTTCAGAATCTTTTCCTGTTTATTGTTCTCTCTTTCTCTTCAGCTCATACGTGTCACTAACTCTGATATTATAATGATCTCCAGTCACATGACTCAGTCCAGTTTTCAAAAATATTGCATATAAAAAGACTTGCTGTTTTTTACACATTTATTGTCAGGGGAATTTGTCATGTTTTGTCATGTCCTAGTTTGGATCTTGTGGGAAGACGACCACGGTGGTGATTACACAACCTTTAACATGCTTTAAGCGCTGGTGTAAAGGAATGTTAACTTTTCCTGTGTGTGTGTGTGTGTGTGTGTCTGTGTGTGATAAAAATCAGAATAGAAAAGAAAAGTTTACCTGTGGAACTGTAATGGAGGAAATGCAGATAAAAATGTGTTCAGGGAAAAACCGAGAAGTTGTGAAAGTGTGAGGTTGAAACGATGTCAAGATCAAGAGATGTCAAGAATCATAAAATGATAAGAAAAAAAGAACAGAGAGTACATTTGACTCTTCAAGCTTTGATTTTCAGTTTTAATCAGAGTGACTGCAGTAAGTTGTTGACAGACGGGATAAAAAAGACAGAAAAAAGAAAACTAATAATCTGAATACATTGAGAATGAAAAAAGTTTCTTTGTGTTTGATGAGTAAAAATTTAAGTTAAATCAAAAAGAAATCAAAGATTAAGTGCTTATGGCAGAAGTATTAAAGGGGTCGTTTGTTAGAAATAATTATGACGTTTAAAGAAATCTGTACAGATGAACCTTGGATTGCGAGCATAATTCATTTCAGAAGCGTACTTATATATCAAAACACTCATATATCAAAGGGAATTTCCCCCATAAGAAATAAAGGAAACTCAGACGTTTTGTTCCACAACCCCAAAAAATCAATATATAAAAATAATTAGAACAAAATAAAACAAATTAACCTGCAACCTCAACTTTACCTTTAAAAATTTTAAAAATAAATCCTGACAGATAAGTGTTTCCGTTACTGTGTTTGTGCACACATACGCTGTGTATGTGTGTGTGTGTGTGTGTGTGTGTGTGTGTGTGAAGCTAAAGTAAGAGGAGGGAAGGAATGACACCCTCTCCCTCCTCTCGTCTTACACAGTAATCCTTCCTCCTCTCTTATTTGAGATGGAGGAGGACTACTGTGAGGGACGACTTTCTCACACACACACACGCACACAACAGAAACACTGCCTCATCGGGAAAATGAAACATCTCTGACAGTGGAGCGCATGCACACACTAACAGAATCACTGCTGTAAAGTAATAAAACAAATTAACCTGCACTTTACCTTTGAAAAGAATCGCAACCGAGCAGTGTTTGTTATAGTGTGTGTGTGTGTGTGTGTGTGTGAAGACGAGAGGAGGAGGGAAGGGGCACGGTGTCAAATGACGTATAATGGAAGCAGTGCAGGCAGTACACACACACACACATACACACACACACACACACACATACACATACATACAAACACAAAATAAAAGATCCCAGTGGTCCCAGTGTTATAGTAAACAGTACACAAGCACAGATGTTTTTACCTCCTCTGAGTAGTAATGTGAGTGCAGACCAACACACACCCAGGTTCCTTCTGAAAAAAAAACTTGATTTAATCGAATAGCTTTTAGACTAATCAATCTCTGCTACCATCTTGTGGTCATTCACCTTCATTCCCTTATTTATGGTTAAACCTACAGTAGAAAGGAGACTGAAGTCTATTGTAAAATACATTTTTGCCTTAAACAAAGGAACCATTAAACAAATATCTCAAAACCTACATTTACTCAGCAGTAGCTGAGTGTATCAAGACATCAACAATATATGGATTTACCTCTGTCCAGAATATCACAGAACAAATGATGGATACATGCTTGAAGCAATTAAGGGGCATTAACCATTACATACCAGTACAGGGTATCCATAGTGGAGAAAACCATTCCATTGATCAGTCTCATTTATGTGTGATGTGGATGTTAGATCATTTTAGAATGATTGTTATTTAACTGATTTGTGGCTCAGGGTGTGGATGTGCATATTAAGGTCCCGGAATCGTTGGGACCTTAATACCAGAAAATTTGCGGGCCGAGGACATTTTAGAGTTGTTTAGGGCACTAGTCAGGGGATCAGCCCTTGGGGCACACTACTGGCCTGGGTCCCCAAGCAGTTGGCTGCCTTTCCTGTTGACAAGCAGTGCCTCTGGTCATCTGGCCTAGCTCTAGGAACTCAGGGTACAGGGCAAGGTCCCAGCCTATTGCATAGCACAAGCACACACTCCCACTCATACAATATGAGCAATTTGACTGCAATTTGCCTACACTGCATGTCTTTGGACTATGGCAGAAAACTGGAATCCCAGTGGAAAAGCATACCTGTTGTGCTTCAGCCTTTTCTAAAATGTTGAAGATAAAGGAAAGGTTTGCTATTGGTCCATTTCTGAATTATGTACATGTGCAGTATACATTTTTATCTCAAACTTTTCTGTTACAAAACCAGGAGAGCTGCAGGGATGAGTTGGAAATAAATAATGATTTATTTATTATTATACAAATCAACAGTCAAATATGTAAACAGAAACAGGCTTGAAGTCATAACCAAAACAAAGAAGATAAATTGGTAAAAAAAATATAGGAAATGGAAGGCATAGAAAGAACTTTGGAAATATAGACACCTAAGAGTGTGTGTGTGTGTGTGTGTGTGTGTGTGTGTGTGTGTGTGTGTGTGTGTTTGCGGATAAATATGAACTTAAGCATACTGAGCTGAGGTGAGTTTATAAGAAAGGAAAAGCAGAAAAACCGTTCAATTGCATGTCATCCAACAGCTGAAATTAAGCAGCTTTATTTTCAAAAGCTATACATTTTTATGAATATAAATCAAATATTTTTGTTTCCACTGTACTGTACAATAAACGTGACATTTTTAAAAAAGGTAGTTTATGGTTAATATTTTGTAATTGCAAGGAAAGAGAAGAAAGACATGCAATCACATCAGGATATTAAAGGCATGATTAATGAGACTTCCTGTTAATACAGGTAAATGATACTTTCAGCTGTCGCTGGATATTAATGTGAAGCTTTTGTATATGCAAAGAGCACATATTTTCTTTTGGTTTCAAGGTGAGCTTTGACCTCTTTATATGACTCTTTATTTTGTTAACCCAACCACTATGTAGTCAGCCTAGTGGGAGAAATCAAAGACAACAGCAGCCTGGACAGTTCTGCCGACTATTGGAATGAGGACTGCGGGTTCGGTGAGGACGGAGAAAAGGTTATCCATGGACATTACAGTCTGAGATGCTGTTTCTTCTTTTAAAGTATTTAAATTGATTTGAAAGGCTGTGTGCAATTGAAGACACAGTCTGATGTACAGTATATTAATCATCTGTCATTTACAGTAAGTGCACTTTCAAGTCAAATCAAATTTATTTTTAAAGCACATTTAACACAACTTAAATTCTGTAATGATTTTTTAATCAACAAACTAAAAAAGTTAGGTGAGGTTTGCGAATGAAATTCTTTCTTCCTCATCTCAAAATCAGTGGTAAGATTTTCATAGAATTAATTTTATTCACAAACCACACATGGGCATGTTGATTCTTACTGCTGATTGGACAAGACATCTGTCACTCAAAAATATCACTCAGTCACTCAGGAAGTACTGCAGACTCACAGACATTTAAATGTATTTTCATTTAAGGATTCATTTCAGTATTTTTGGATTGTACAGCACTTTGGTCAACTAAGCTGTGTTAAATGTGCTTTAAAAATAAGTTTGACTTGACTTGAGAGTTCTTCTGGTATGTATTGAGTGACAGATGTTTCTTCCCTGTAATTTTGTTCATCAAAATATATTTTTTTTTAAGTGGCTATAGCTCTTCACTGAATTGTTGTAAAGACAGAGCAAGCAAAATGTTCTCTCAAAAAGTCATAATGACATACAGGTCTTTTGAGTAAATGGGTTTCTGTTGTATGTAATATGTAATGTAATAGATTGACAATACTTTCTGATTCTTGAATATATTTAAAAACATGACTTTTTTTGTAGCAATGTAATCAATTAATATTGACCAATTTACTGCCAGTGGGAAAAAGAGTATCCATCTGAAAACATTTTTTTACATTTGAAGATTTTTTTAATGGGTATAGAATTTGTAGAGATTATTGCCATTCCAGGAGCACCTATTCCTGTCAGGACATGAGATTTAAAAGCAATCTTTAATCTTTTGCCATTTTTTGTGGTCTAGTTTTTTCCTTCTTCGATCTTACATCTTAAACTATGTTTCTATGTACAAAATGTAAGTCCTTTTTTTATCAGTAAAACTTAATTGTTTTTATGTTTGTACATTTTCTGTTTTTAATTTATACATACCATCTGTACTGACATTTCAGAAAATTCTCCTTAGATAAAGGAATCTTAGATAAAATGTTGCTAACTACTTTACCATATTATCAAGAATCTCTTTAAAGTCATTTACGTAATTTATGTGTTTATTTTTACTTATGGGCCACATCAACAAATAGTAAACTGTAATATTTTTTTTTATTGTTTATATGCTGTGGTGGACAGAGTTTAGTATGGACACAAACTGGTCTCATGTGATGCTAGCTCTGGCTCATCACTGTACAGTATGCTGTTAATTGAGGATTTTTGTTCAACAAAACTATAATATTTCTCATTTGTTTGTTTTTTTCATTTACTGTATATCTGCCTTTAATCTCATTATAGTCTTATATATGGCTCATTTGCTTCTCCTTCAAATGCAATTCTGTTTCTCATGTACTGTACATCACAGATTTCTTACATGTTTCTTAAGACTCATATTGTTAAAAGCGCTATACAAATAAAATTGAATTGAATTGAATATTGTATCTCTGTTGTGTCTCTTTGTTTCTCCTAAGTCACCTTTAGGAGAAATAAAAAAGTCGAGCTTATAACGGAAAAAAAAGTTAAATTCACAGAAGTAGCTGTAGCTGTATTTTACAAAAATAGACACTGCAGTGCACCAGATACCAATATTTACAATTATAAACAATATTTTCAGGTGAATGTATAAAATATAGTATATTTTATATCTAGTAAAGTCCAGTATATTGTGTGTGTGCGTGTGGGGGTGCGGGAGAAATAAGTCGGCCTCACCGGTTTCAGTGAATCAGTCCAGAAGCACGATGATGGAAAATGACTGTCCTGTAAAGTTGTCCTGATGGTGAATAATCCTAATTTCGGAAAATTCTCAACAAAATAGAGTTCACAGTCCAAGAAAACAGCTCTGAGACAAAATGGTGTCCAGGATTCCCCTTGTGATTTAAAGGGGCAGAGACAACACTTACATTTCACATACCAGTAAAAACTTTGGGTAATTTGGGTAACTTAGTTTGCAACTTAGTTATCAAGATGCGCAAGTTTTTTTACTACATTTTAACTTGATAAACAAACAAGATTTTTGCACTACGGGCAGTCCGTATACACTTTAACATGATAAGCAAATGAGGTTTTTGCACTACGAGTCTGTATGCGCTTTTTCTGCTGAGCCAATGATATGGGCCAATGGTTCTTCTCTCTTGCAAGATTGTGTGTAATCGCATCCCATGCTCGGTCTTACTGCGTGTGCCTTACTCGTAAAGTCAACGTTTGTGTGTATGCGTGTCTGTGCGTGAAAGTTGTCCTACACAATAATTCCCTCTTCCACATCCTTTCCCTCACACACAGCCCGTTCAAAGGTAAAATGCAGGTTAATTAGGGCCCAAGCACTATAGGGTGCGCAGGACCCTCTTGTTTTTCGAAGGATTTTTTTTCCCCACCATTTTGGGCTTTTTGGGGGTCTTAACATGCTCCAAAACCTTTGGCAGACAGGTTGCAATCTGCTGCGATGACTGAGAATCACACTAGATTTTGCTGCATACAGTAGCTCATACACACATGCACATATGCATGTGAAACCTGGTAGACCTTTAGAGCTCATTGAGCTGAACAACTTTTGCGCCCATGTCAACTTTTGAGCCCATGTCCTGGGCTCAACTCAACAGGAAGTCAGTTATTTTGGATCGTTCACAAAACGCACCCGATGGACACGCGCCCATGTGATCTAAAGACACTGAGGATGCAAAATTGTAGAGGGATTTTTGATTTCTCAAACGGGTCAGCCATGACGATGCCTTAAATTTACGCTGAAAAGTGGTTAATAACTTTGTGTGGCATTATACATTCAGAGACATGTTCAGTGACATCACATTGAGTAACTCAATTTGTTATTGAGTGCTTTTTTTCCAGCATTTCCACGGCCTATTCTACACACGTACACATCACAAATGTTAACCCTTTGTATACACCGCCTTTTTGGAGGTCTTAACCTAAAATTCTCCCTATTCTACACACTCGCACATCACAAATGTTAACACTGACATCTCTTTCTCTCACACACACACACGCACACACAAACAGACTCGTACTCATACTAGAAGTTCGCTCCGAGACAAAATGGCGTCCGGGATTCCCATTGGAATTTAAAGGTGCAGAGACAACACTGTTTCTGATTCATTTCCTTGGGTGCAGTTATGATTTTTGGCTACCTGATGGTAATATGAAGAAAGGGGACAGAAATTTGGTCTGAATCCATTAAGAGGTCTTAGTCTCTTAATCCCATTTTTAGTTCTTTAATTCATGTTGTGCTCTTGGTTGCACATTTGCATGTCCACTTTGTTGTCTTTTGCTGTCTTAGTATAGTACTTAGATTGTTTTGTTAATTTAAGGTGTGTCACGGCGTGCGCCTGTGATGGGCCCCAGGGACTTCAAAGAGGTGAGTACACCTCTGACCGCCGCCACAAGGACAGCCGCAAGCTCACCCCCAGTGAAAAAAAAATACACTTTAGTGTATTACAAATATATTGAAATCCTCGAGAGTACACTGCAAATATACTAACAAAAAATTGTACCATCAGTTAATATATAAAAAGTATACTAACATCATGCTTTTAC
>JAOVVB010000002.1:25882213-25893999 GCA_028570985.1 Heterobranchus longifilis | reverse complement strand
TTTAATAATAATAATAATAATAATAAAAAAAATCCCTTTCCCAATTGTGTTTGACTGATCGCACTTAGTTAGTAACCTAGTAACCCAGTGTATGTATCTATCCAGTGACGGAAACTTCAAAGCTCTTTTTGTAAGTCGCTCTGGATAAGAGCGTCTGCCAAATGCCTAAATGTAAATGTAAATGGTTGCCATGGTGATCACCTGACTAGTGTGACACTGAGGCGATGACTATAGAAAAAAGAGAAAACAACTGATTAAACTTAATAAAAGAAAAAGCCTGGGTGATGCTACTGAGAAGCGTTTGATACATGGGATGTGAGGGAGGATGACGTGGACCCTTGAGTCACAGCTAGATCACAATCTAGTCTTATATATATATATAATATATATGCCAGTATATAAACTAATGAGTGCTGCAGTGGTGAGTCGAAGCAGAGTTAATTATTTCCTACAACAGAAGGTGGTTTATTCCTTTTAGATTATGGCTACACTGAACAGTATCACACACGTCACAGCAGCTATAAACACTTTTTCCCTAAGCACTCTCTTTTTATTCTCTCTCTTCAAGTCAAAAAGAAAAAAAAAAAAAAAAACTCACAGCTTGTCATGTGACCAAAAAAGAAGTGTGAACACTGGGATTTTATTTATGCAGAGATATAAAGATAAATATTTACCTTGTTGATGGCGCAGGAGGTTTTTTCTCGAGTCTGGCCGCTGCTCGTGCGCAGAATTTTGGACAGATCCTCTCTGGCGGCGAGAAGGTGAGCGACACACACCTTACTCTTAAAGGCGAGCGCTGTTCGCAGGGGCTGATACACTTTGGCCAACTTCTCAGTCTGGCTCTAAAAGAAAACAATCATTATACAACAGTCAGTAATCTGATTGGATGCGAGTCTTTCCATGAGTGCTGGTCAAGAGAATGAAAGCACTTTTCTACCATTTTGTTTCAGTGACAGAAGTCTAGTGCTTTAGGCTCAGAGAAAAAGTAGAGAAAAACATAGAAATTTCAGATTGAACCAGATAGAATCAAAGGTGTGGTAATGTGACAAAATTAAATGAGAATAAATAAATCAATATAATATAATCAGCAATATTATCATGATACAAAGGTACTGATTCGATTTGTATTGTGATTTAAAAATATTAACAATTTAATGCAAGTCTAATTTCAGATTTTGTTACAATTCTAAACAAACTTGGCAAATAATTCATTCAGGTCCCACAGGATACTGTAGCCCTGTAGGATTATAGAGGAACAGCAACATTTTATCATTTAATGTAATTTAATTTAATATGTAACTGAATAAATTTTTCCCATATATCTAAATATAATACACATTTCATTAACAATTAACAAAAAAATATACGTCATACAAAACATTCCATAATAAAGCTAAAGTATGGACTTATTATAATCTATTACTACTCGCTTTAATAAAAATTTGAGTGGAAAAAATTCCTGAGGATTTACAGGGAATATAGAGAGTGTTCAGAATCGGACAGGAAGCCCACCTTGGCTCGGTCCGACCAGCCGAAGGACTGCACGGTGACGTCCAGACGCTTCAGTAACATCTTCCTCCTCACCTCATACTCGTTCACAAGGGACTGGTTAATGACTTCGATTTTCTCCTGGAAAGGAGAAAGAAAATAACGGTTCATGAAACCCACGCAAATGCAAATAGAACCCCCGGGGCATCGGGGTGTTAAACTCACCCAGTGGAGGGGGCCGAGGGGTTTACTCATCAGAGGCCCACCCACATGACGAGGAGGGACTTTAGATAACGCTTCCTTCAGCTGTGAAACCACACACACACACACACACACACACACACACACACACACACAAGCACAATTTTATCAAAATGATCAAAAACCCATTTAATTCTAATAATAAAAAAAAAAAAAAACACAACAGAACTTTCATTAAAACATAATTCCACTTCGATTTTACAGATTAAAAATTTTTTTTTTACTTAACATTTATTTTAAATTTAAGTAAAAAGATTTTTTTTTAAAGACTAAACTAAAGACTTTACTGTGCACTAATGAAGAATAAATAGTTTCAATTTAAGACAAATTTCAACAAATATTTGTGCTGGATTAACAGGAAAAAAATTTTTTTTTACATTCCTCCCTGGCAAAACTCTTACTTCTTAGCATGTTAGGGCTGTAACAGACCGGAGGTGATCGTCACACATACAGATCGCTTCTCAAAGTTTATCATAGTGCAAAATAAAACATTTCTGCCCCTGTCTGGAGTTATATTTGTGCCTCTTCCGTGAGGACGACATTATTTTTATTGCCCCACACAAAATTACACTATGCAATGATGAAGCCCCGCCCACATCCACAGCATACCCTGACTTATACTGTAACCCAATTATTATTAGATTGACTCAAATTCATCCTTATTGATTATTTTACATGATTTTGTTCAAAAATTCAAAATGAATTCCTTTGTTCAGAATCTCATGACCGTCTTCTTCCATACATGCAAAACCCAGCATGCGCCCACATCATCACAAAATATAATAACGCCTCATACTGATCTTAAATTTAACAAATGAGCACTGTGGGTTTTTATTCCAAAACTTGAAATACACGACATCAGGAACGCTGTTGTTATTTACGACTATAGTGGCGCAGTGGTAAAGTGCTCGTCCTATTATCCGGGGATCACTGGTTTGATTCGCGGGTGATGCTGTAGCCTCTCGCAGCCGGAGATCTAGAGAGAGCTGCTCTCTGAGATGGGAGGCACTTAGTGCGCTCACATTAATCACGGCTCTACGGCCAATCAGGGGCGTCTGTGAGCTCACGCAAGCGGAAGGAGCGGATAGCGCTGTCCTCCGAGTGTGCGTGAGCGAGCAGTTCAAAAAGTTGAGACTGAGTAGTAGTAGTAGATTAATGTGAGAGCCCCCTAGTGACGGGGAGGAATTGGGAGAAAATTCGGGAAAAAATACTTTCCTATAATGTTTATTTTATTTTTTTAAAAAGAAAGCAAAATTATATTTGTCTCCCTTTTTCTACTTTTGCTGATAAGAAAAATGATCCGACCTTTGACCAAAAACCGTGGTGTGTGGTGTGTGTAAAAATGTGTGTACTTTTTTCTCGATGCCGCTAAAAAACTGGAACATGGTGATGTTGGAGGGGGGTTTGGACATGCCCAGCGCCACACAGATGCCCTTCAGCTCCATGAAGTGCTCGCTGCAGCCGGACGGTGCTCCTCCATCCTGAGCTTTCCTCTGGGGAGCGTTCACCAAAACCATCCGAGCAGCTTCCAGCTCCGAGATCAGGAACGCTGAATACAACCACATCATCGTCATCATTATGATTACTAGACCTAACATACTTAAATGTTATAATGAGCCCTGGTCATGTCACTCAATATGAAAAGGATTCTCCATTTACTGTAATTCTTGGATGTTAAACTTACAAAAACATCTTTAAATTTAAAATAAAAAGCGGAAAATCTAACAATCCTTTATGTTAGTGTCCATCACTGTGCATGTGTGTGTGTGTGTTTGTCTCACTGAGCAGAAGTTGACAGTTGTTGGCGTTCAGCAGACGATGTGTGACGTCTCCACGCGTGAGACATGAGTATGGACATGCTAACTCTGTTAGCAAACCACTCATTTCTAACTGGAAACCCTCAGCCTCACTTGGACCTGCAAGCAAACACACACACACACTCCTAATTAAACGTAATATAAGGCAACCGTAAGATATTTATTAGTACTAAAGCAATGAATCATATTAATTTGAGTGAATGAATATAAAGTGCACACACACACACACACACACACACACTAACAGAACACTCACAGTTGGTGGCGTGGACGTTCTCCTCCAGCCTGCAGTAGAGTTTGAGCTCAGAGACGAGCCAGGCGCACAGTTTGGTGAATTCAGGAGACGCAGCGCCGCCACCGAGAGCCGCCTGCAGGGCGCCATCCTCTAAAAGCGGCCCCTGGTACCTACACACACACACACACACACACAAATCATAAACAAGTTTGTCTTTCACTCCTCATCAGTTTATCTGTTCTCTGAGTGTAGTGCAGCTCCAGGATTATACTACAATCAGAACCGAACAACTCATCACTAATACACACGTCATGTTAGCTCGTTGTGTTTACTGTTAAACGATGAAGGACAGCTGAGGTGAAGAGGAGGTGATTACTCAAAACTCAACACTGAAGCTGAATCACAGTCTGAATCTCAACTGGTTTGGTTTGAAACATCAGGTCTGTGGGGCGCGCGTGGCTGGTTGTGTCATTTTCTTTTGAATTTGTCTTTTAATTCCTTTACGTCTACTTCATCTGATGTCATGCTTATCGGATCACCATTATGCCAAAGCCTGTGATTTTTTCCCCCAATAATTGTGACAATAACGTTATTATTAGTGTCACACAACCATCTTTTATTAAATCTCTCTCATCTCTCTTATTAAACAGCTGAACACGTTAATCAATAATCGATTTGGCATTAGTTATGACACCAAGATGCAAAAGTATTTTAGCCAATTAAATAATTCTGTAAGAAAGATCTATGAAACCGAAACACTTTGTTCACACGGACTCTAATACCAATCTTGTCCCTCTATCCTCATTTAAACACACTGTCTAATACTGGACAAGTGTGCCCTCTCGTGGTGCACAAGTTAATAGACGTGAGGTATCTGTCTAAATAAAAGAAAGGTTTTGTCTGTACATTAGTCAGACCTCGCTCTTTCAATTATATTTTTATGTTTCATACGTTGAAGGATCCAAAAGCACTGACTCAGCACAGTCTCAGAAAAAGTTCACAGCTTTTCACACTTGGGGATTTTCCTGAAGTTAAACCTGCGCCATGAGGAGACTAGCAGCTTTCTTAAAGAAATACCAAAGTGAACTTGAGGTCAGATTAAAAGTTAAACACCACTGGTTTACGTTTCACCTGATCGCTGATGAGATAAGCCCCGCCCACCAAGACAGTGAGCGCAGTCCCCGGTGCAGCGATCACGCCGAGGACAGAAACCCGTCCTGATAAACTCCCAAACTTCGGCTTCGCACCACCAACTGCTCTTCGTGAGCATCTAACTAGAGCGTTTAATGATATCGTTAAGAATCCAAGACCGAGGTCTACACATGTGATGAACATCTGGAAGCACTTCCCTTCTCTAAAAGAGCAAGAACTCGCAGGATCTGTAGAACTATCGCCAATCGCTTGCCAGCCAACAGCATGTAGAAGGACGTGTAGAGGATGGACAGATCAGCTTCTGGAGAATAAACATCTGAGAGATCGAGGCATGATGTGGATTGAAGGCGCATCATAAAGAGCTTCATACCTGCTACAGACCTGCTATCGAGTTTGTCCAGCTATAACTCGACTTGTTGAAGCACGGATGCAAGAAGGTAAGACTGAAACATGGCTTCTTTACACCGTCGCAGGTCATGACGACGGCTCTTGTGTTCTGCTTAGTATCAAGACCACGAACTAACATGCTAAACAGACAGGGTATGAGCTTTAAAATCGACATCAATAACAAAGTCAGCCATTTATTTTATAGGAACGACTTGGAACTTGTTAAGGGTTCGGTATTGAGATCAGAACGAATATGCCAAGGTTGTCTTTAAACACGGTGGACAAACGGCTAAACATTATTAGAAATATGGCAAGGAATGAGATGCATGTGTGCTCGGTGTGGAAGAGAGTGATGGTATTGATATCACCCAGATGAAGGAGAATATGCATCTCGACCCCTGAGCCGTTCCAGTGAGAGCTTACAGCTTTGATTGGCTGAGAATGATACTGGATGGAAAGGATGGACAGAAAACAAAAAACGCCCCTGACCACTGGAGGGCTCCATCACTCTCAGACTGGCCGCAAAAACTTTATGTCATGGTGGTCGTGGATTAGTCGAACTAGAACCCGCTTAATGACATCATGCCAGTCCAAGATGAGTTCACATGACTGGTGAGAGACCGTGATGATGTAAAGTCTAAATATTCTCTCCAGGAAGAAGCTTGGAAGGTTAAAGAGAAATATCCGAAGCTCAGAACGGTGACAAGATTAAAGAACAACAAGGTGAAAAACAAAACCGAGCTGCTGAAGAGGAAACCGCTGCATGGACAAGTCTGTTTGTGGACGAGGGTCTGAGCTGAGGATACGCAGCTCCGGTCTCATAGCAGATCAGCATGATGGTGCAGGCTGTGCCGGACCTACACCGTCTTAATACACCAACACACACAGACACAGTAACATCACCGATGCTACCATTACGTAACTGAAAAAACATCTTAGCGAGACGTCCTGACACAGTAGGACAAATGAGGAGAAAACCTGCTTATTAATAGATACAGCTGTTCAGATGATCCTAAACAAATTGAAAAGTTTAGGAACTACATGAAACTGGAGATGGAGACGTGAAACTGAAAAACGAAAAACACTGTGCCAGTGATAACAGGAGCAGGAGGAACATTAAAGAAAAGATTTGATCAGAATTTAACAGAGTTCTCAAAGCCTCCATCAGCGAGTGAAGGGCAGAAGATCAGACTTATGAGCAGGGATCTTGTGAGGAGACTCGGATTTACCAGTGAAACCAGCAATAAACTAAGAGATCAAGAAATGTTATTATTATAAATTGTTTAAATTGTTAAAAGAGCTATACAAATAAAGTAAAATTGAATTATTATTATTATTATTATTACAACAATAACAACAACTGATCTGATAGCCGGTCAATCAGTATTGATCTGATGCCAATGGATCGGACATCAGACGCTGTAAAACATTTTTAATGAAGGAATACGAAAGCTTGTTGATAGATAGACCATGTGTATTGAAAATCACAGAGATTATATCGAAAAAAGTATGTATTTGTCTTCTTTGAAAAGTTCATTAAAATAATTTCTACAGCCAGAGTGCGGATAATTTTTTACTTACCCTCTTGTAAATAATAAGGATGGGAATCACCTGAAACGATATTATCACAATACCCAGTGCTGATTCTCAGATGGTGCCGTATTATCTGTAGTACAAATATTGTTATACATGTTTAACATTTCTGCATTAATATGTACAGAATCACTCACAATTTCCAAACATAACTTAAAAATTAATAAATAAATAACATAACAGAAGAATATTTGCATGCCTTCTGGGTTTTGCATGAAAATAGAAAAGACTGAGTGTGACAAAGTTACCTGAAGTATAGCACTGACTACAGCACGCTCGGTGAAACCAAACAGCTTTTTTACTCATAAAACTGCACACATCTGTATTGAACACTGCTGACCATTTTTAAGCAAAGAGATCACTCGATGAATCTATTACTCTTTATTGTTTAAAGTTTTTAACGGCGGATTTTCTTAAGGCATTGTTTTGCATGTGCCCAAGATGTTTGCACAGTACTGTAAGTAAAACAGCTATTAGGTTTTACTGAGTGTGCTGGACAAAATGAGATCTATTGGTAACTTTGTCACACTCACTCTTTTCTATTTTTATGCCTAACCCAGGAGCGTACATTAGGTTTTTACTGTTTCCATCTGAAAAATGGTCCGTCATGTAATATGTTGTTTTCTTTACAGGCATGCAAATATTCTTTTGTAAAGTTATTTACTTATTAATTATTTTTATGGGAAATATTGAATAGTTTTGTACATAATAATAATAATAATAACACAAAACTATATAAAATTTGTACTACAGATAATATGGTGCCTAAGACTTTTGAGCAGTACTCTGTGTGTGTGATTTTTTTTATATATATACCATCGAGGGGTCTCCACAGCGGACCATCTGATTCGCACAACAACTTTGTACAGGTTTTACACCGGATGCCCTTCCCCCTCCCTTTTTATCCAGGTTTGGGACCGGAACTGCATCCACTGACTGGGAATTGGACCTGGGCTTTCCAAATGAAGGGAGAGAAACGTTCCACCGCGCTACCAATGCCCTATCAGTCCATCTATATAAGGCATGGATGGGAGTGACAAGGGCTCCCCGATACAATATTATCGTGATACCACAGTGCCGATTCGATTTGTATTGCGATTCTATATGTATCACAGTTTCATAACTATCCCGAATTGAAAGTACATATTCTAAGATTTTGTTAAAATACTAATCAAACTTAGTAAATAATTCACTCATAAGGCTCATAAGCTGTGCTGTGTGAATAGATTAGAGCACCACCTGGTGGATTATAGAGGAACAGCAACACTGTACGACCTCGAATGCACACATAAATAATAAAAATTAATTTAAAAACTAAAAAAACTAAACAAAAAAATATATATATATATATTGCTGTCAGTGTGGTGATAACAAACTAAAGAATCTTTATACGTCACTGAATAATTTTATTCATCATACCTTACATTTTAACACTCTCCCTCATATAGACAGAGAGAGAGAGAAAGTACAAACGAATATAAATATATAAAATATAAATATATAATGCTGGTTGTGACTCTGTTAAATGACTTCCACTTGCATCAGATACTTTGTAATAAACAAACATATAAATAAATCACTGCATAAACAACACATCAGTATGACTACAACGTTAAGTCAGACCTATATGATACAAACATTATATTATTGTTTGTAATAAACACATTAACATTACTTTAATGATGGTATCAGTTATTTCATCATGACTTTGATAAGAACCCACACACACTGTACTATTGAACTCTATTATTATTATGATTGTTGTTATACACACAGCTGTAGAGGAACAGTTACTAATCCCCCTGTGGGTGTGTATGTGAGAGTGTGTGCGCGTGTGCGTGCCAGCTCCCAGTCTCACACACTTTCTCTTACCCTCTCTTTTTTCAGGATTTAAATCCAAACCCTTGAAGCTGATTTTGTTCCTAACTGTAAATCAAACTGAACTCAGAACGTTAAACACCTCTCTGTTCTGACACACCCTGCCTTCACACATATCCACTAAACTATCTCTGCTGCTCACCCCAAATCCTCCAGAGAGTCCAGAATGTCGTTGTCCATGGAGACAGGTCTTTATTTCAGCTTTAATCCGGAGAAATTAAACAGGACTGACACTCTCGCGCTAGCGACCGTGCTGCTGCTCCTGCTGCATGATATGCTCGGTTGGCAGGACAGGGGTCCTAACAGCGACTACGTAGATGACCAAGCGTATTCCAGCAATCATCAGAAAAATAAAGCAAAACAAATTACAAATATATTCATTTAAATATCTCGTTATCTAGTGCTTCTTCATTTAAAGTTGCAAATAACAGAGTAGCAACGAACAAAACTACAAATTAAAATACATGGAGAGAACTTTTTGCACAGGCATATTAATAGACAGGCTCGCAAAAATTATCGCCGAATAGGTCGTAGTGTACTGATATTTTATGCAGTTTGTCTTCATCCTGCATCCCCTTCGAGACCGCCATCTTTAAGGTAGATAATTACGTGCCTGTTTTTGTGTGTAACGCTTAAACATGTCGATTCTGTATATTTAAACAATTTTAAATAAATGAGCCAAACAAATTTTAAGCGAAAACGTAATTAGGACACATGTAAACAAATTTATATAGTATATGTTATCTATACAACATTAGAATAACTACATTTTTACCTGTGCTCACTGCATGTTTTATGTCTTTAAATTTCGTATTTAGTAAAATCAGCTTAGCCTGTCCTTAAGTCAGTCCTGCTGAGCTGTTATTAATAAGTCGAATTCAGCTCGTTGATGTTAATTTAACTGAACCAATTTTAGTCACTGTCGCTTTTGCGAGATAATTTTTTAATCAGGCGAATATTATAGCTTCAAAACAGCAGGGTCCTTAGGGTGCAGTATTATGCAGGGATGGGATTCAGTTGTTAGTGTTAGTCAGTCCTATACACGCAGACACTGAACATCCCAAATATCTTTAAAGTGTTTATCATATTTATCTTGTATTCAATCGTTAGACGCGGTTACAATTACTTTACATTTCCAGAAATGTATGCTACGGTTGTAATATAGGACTCCTGAGTAATGTTTTTTTAAATTTATTATTATTATTAATGCTTGGTTTGTAAGTTAGGAGCAGAAGAAATGCACCGCGGCCCGAGCGCGGAGTATACCCGGGCTCCTGCGCCCCCTCCTCGGTATGGACCTCCACCCGCTCCTGGGGCCGGGCCTCCTTTTCCAGGCTCGTTTAACAAACCGAGTTTCCCGCCGCTCTTCCCGAGCACTGTGTCCTACCCCAGGGCGGTTCCTCCTCCGGTGTTTCAGAGCTTCAGCACCGAGACGCCGCCTTACCAGGTAACGCTAATGAGCACACAGAGACATGCTCAGGGCGGCGAGTCACAGTGCGGTATGATAACCGGTACCGCGGGTTACGGTACATCACGTTGTGCAACATCACATAATTCACATTTCTTTATTGGTGTACATGGCAGAATCGAATGTCCTACGCTCACATGCTTTTGTTGTATCAATTCCAAGTTGATGTGTGTGTGTGTAAACAGGCAGCAGCACAGTTTCCTCCAGGATGGACGCTTCACCAGGACGAGCTGCAGACTCTGGAGGTGAAGTGAGTAATATTGTTATGAACACAATTATTAGCTGCTGGCCACGCCTCCTTCACTGAGACTGACACACAGCATAGGCCACGCCTCCTTCACTGAGACTGACACACAGCATAGGCCACGCCTCCTCTGTTGAATAATATAATAAGTATAAACAATAAAGTTTTGGTGTTTCTTCCCCATGTCGCTGCAGAAAGAAAGCAGAAGAATTTCTGCGCATCCTGGAAGCTAAAGATCTCCTCAAAGCACACGGTGAATCAGTAGGCAAAGGCACGAGACGCTCCAGCGTCGACAGTGAAGTTGAGAGACGCAGCTCAGAGAAGCATTCGAGAGGGCGGAGCCGAAGTAAGAGCAGGAGTCGGGGGAGGAGCCGAGCGAAGAGCCGAGCAAAAAGCCGGGGCAGGAGTCGTGCTCGGAGTAGGAGCCGGAGCCGAAGTCGGAACCGCAGTCGGGGGAAAAGCCGCACCAGAGCAAAGAGTCGGCCGAGGAGTCGCAGTCGCAGCCGGGGGCGGAGCTTAGCAAGGAGTAAAAGCCAGCCCCGGCTACACAAAGACACTCAGTGTAGCATTAAAGACACTGCGGCTCCATCTGTTAGCACCAGAGTACCGGACCTCTTCCAGAACCTGAAAGAGGTTCTACAGAGCAAAGAGCTGGAGAAACACCTGGCTGTGGTGAAGAACACCTTCATGATCAACCAGGTACAACAACTTAACACTCACTCACTTCATTCACAATGATTCGTCTGCTCATACTTAAATCCACCTCGCCTGATTAGCTACAGCTTCGGTGCTGAACTCCCCAGTAAAAAGAAGGGAGAGAGAAATGAATGAAGAAAAGAAAGAAAGAAAAAGAAAATATGTTAAAGTGAATTGACCCCCCCCCCCCGAGCTATTTACTAATGTAACTGCAGCTATATCAGAAATCATCAGACAGATGATTCTACACTGATGTTACCAATGTCTGATCAGACATCAATATAAGAACTTTAAGTAATTCTTTAATGGTATTTGAGCTAGATCAGACTGATTGCATGATATAACAGGCCACCATGACAACGATGTCAGAGCTACATCAGACATTACCAGAATTTGATTCATTATTATACTAGTGTAAAAACCTGTCGTAGAGCACTCCTGAGCAGAGTGTAAAGCTTGAATTAGCAGAGTAATAGCACAGTTTTGCTCTAAATATTGCAATGCACACAACATTATGGGTGACATATCAGAGTTCAAAAGAGGACAAATTGTTGGTGCGCGTCTCGC
>JAOVVB010000002.1:25863757-25879024 GCA_028570985.1 Heterobranchus longifilis | reverse complement strand
ACCCAGTATGGTCTTCTGCTGCTGTAGCCTAACTGCTTCAAAGTTCGACGTGTTGTGTGTATACCTTGGTTTATTTGAGATACCGTTGCCTTTCTATCAGCTCGAACCAGTCTGGCCATTCTCCTCTGACCTCTGGCATCAACTGGGGATTTTCACCCAGAGAACTGCCGCTCACTGGATATTTTGTCTTCTTCAGACCACTCTCTGTAAACCCTACAGTTAGTGATCTCTTGTCTCTGGGCTGCTGTCTTTGGGCGAGTGTGCTCATACGTACACTACAGTATGTATGGGTACAGTAAATGAAGTAAAAAGTCCACAGAAATTAAGAACACTTAATTAGAATTATTGCATTCTATGAATATACTGCTCACTGAAAGACAGAATATTTCTTAGCAAAATCTCACACAGGTCTGGCTCACCTAGGTCTACCACTCATCTTCTTGACTCTTGTCTCCAATCACAAACCTATGCCTGATCTCACCCCTACATCCACAATAAGTCACTGGGAATATGTACATGAGGACATACGACACTGTGAACGTACGAAATTGGACTACAATGCACTTGAAAAATATGACACTTGAAAAAATAAGACACTGTGGCGTTACAGTATGGCACTGGGAACATAAGACACTGGGTAAACGTGACATGTTAATATAGGACACTGGGGATTTGTGGCACTGGGTGTGCATGACACTGCAAATATAGGGACTGTGAATATAGGACCATAGGTATATACTATGGTGTATATATAGGTATATAACACTGTATCCATAAGACATTGGAAATATAGAACATTGGCAATGTAAGACTCTAGGAAAATGAGGCACTGGGACTCTGCAAAAGTCATATTTAGCTTCCAAAGCTACAGGCTTTCTTGTATGTATTTTTATTGTAGTCTTGAGAAATAGTTTTCCTAAAGGACTCTCATTATTCAGCAGTTTCAGAGGATTTTTTTGTTTGTTTGTTAAGACACACAGCGACCTATGAATCATTCAAGTATAAAAAACACCTACCAGTGAGAAACAGGTGCAGATGATGACATATGATCAGGTCGGTGATTAGTATACTGGTTATGCTGAACGCTGAGTGGTTGGAACAGAAGAGAGGGGAAATGAGGCTGCTGCTGAGGTTCTTACCTAAACAACCAACTTTATCTTTAGGCACTTTCAGTGTTCACAAGTGTTGCCTGTTGCAGTAAAACATTTGTAGCCATTTTTTTCATTTAGTCTACATTATTTAAGTTAATTTAATATGAAGAAATGAGGGGGTCAAGAATTTTGCACAGCAATATAGGACATTGGGAATACAGGGCACTGGAAATTTAAATTAATAAAGGCACAGTGGGTTTAATTGTTCCTGGAAAACCTATGGGAATAGGACAGAGAGAGATAGAAAGAATAGACACACTGGGATTTAAAGGATTATTTCCAGAAGGCTTTGCAGGGAACATGGGGTTGATTTCCAGTAAATGGTACAGTGGCATTGCTGTAAATTGTACAGTGCCGTCCCCAAGGCAGCGAGTCCAAGTGGTGCTGAGGCGTGTACACTACACCAGTCTGATGATATTCTGGATCACATTTCTTCAGTGATGAGTTTCCTGGCTTGGGTTCCTGACCAGCTCACAGGCTTTAAAACTAGGGCAGAGGTGACGCCTCTAATTTTACACCCCAGCTCTGCTGAGTCCTGCGCTCTGATTGGTCAGAAGGTGTTGATAATAGCAGCTTAGACAGTAGTGAAGTTTATATTAATGTTTTGTTTCCATAGCAACATCTCATTCACAGGGACACATACTGCACATACAGTAAATTCATTTCATAAAATCTTTTTTAAAAGTTATTTTTTAAGAGAAGGAGTCTCCAGTGTCAGTGCTTTGTCAGAGGTAAAGCTATACGTTTTTCCACATCTTTAAGACATTTAATATTTTTCTAAAAATCTTTTTAAAAGTTTCTGTGGTGTAAAACACCCAGAGGGAAACATTTCTAACAATTATCAGATTTATCTGATATTTGGAAAAAGGAATCGGTGCAGCAAGGAATTCTGGATAAATTATTGAAGCTAGCCACTAAGGAGAATTTAATGAGGATGCATTTAAAAATGGAATGTTAGTATGTGTGTGTGTGTGTGTGTGTGTGTGGGAGAGAGAGAGAGAGAAAGAGAGAGACGCCAAAAGATTGTACTTGTACGTCAAAAGATTCTGAAAATACCCGGATACACACACACACACACACACACACACACACATTTTTGGACCTGCAGAGTCTTCAGTGACATAAAACCCTAATCCATATGAACGCCAAAAATCTCCCTGTCCAAACAATAGCCCTTATTTTAGAAAGGTGTGTGTTTTCATGGTGATGGATGGCCCGAGCAGCCTGTTGTGTTTGTCTGTGTGCGTGCGAGCGTATGTACACAGCTAACTTTCTGGCCGCAAAATGTCTTGACTCCCCATCCCAAATGAACACCAGTGAGCAGTGGTTTATTGATTGGTCAATAAAATAGAAACAGAACTTCTCTGATAATGTCTAATGTATTGTAGAATTTAGGAAGAAAATTAATAATTTTATATGAATACAATTTTAAACATTTTTTTATTCTTTATATTTTATTATTATCATTAGTGAATTATTTATTTTATTATGTTAATTGTACTTTATTTACTATGTCTACTATTTCTTTTAAAGTATTTTTAAGCCTTAAGATTATGAATCTCACAAATAAACTGTATGCACTCAGGATGTAACCTCCTCATGTCTGTGGACTACACACTGGCACACTGGACTACACTTCAGACTTTGGTTTGTGTTCTATTTCGATGTGCTTTAACAAAATAAACCCTTAAACCCCCCCCCCCCCCCCCCCCCCGTTTGGGTCACATATGGATCACACAAGGATTCTTTTTAAAACCTAATAATAACTGAAATCACAAAAACCCTAATCAAAAGTTTAGATGCTGTATCTATGAATGTTTGGCTGTATTATACACACACAGGTTGACACACAGCTTTAAATGACTATTAAAGGGAAGCTTCCACACCTGTGACTCAGTGTAATTGTAATTAGTGTCTGTGAATAAATAGTCAGTGAGTTTCTCAGCTCATGAGGCGATGCACTGACTTGGTTTAATAATGCACCATAGAGAAGACAAAAGAACTGCCACTGGACTTGCGGAATAATGTAGATGAAATTAATAAAGCAGGAAAAGGATATGAAATTATATCTCAACACTTGAAAATGCTAAATTGAAAAATAGGAGGTTGATACTAAGCCACAGTCAGGTAGACGAAGAAAGATTTCACCCAGGAAGAGGAATTATTTCTTCATTTTCTTTTTTTTTTGATGATTCTCCCATTGTCTTTAAATCTTATGACATTGACTGAAAGTCATATTCCGAGGTCTTGGTTTGTGTGTGTGTGTGTGTATGTGTGTGTGTGTGTGTGTACAGAGTGGGACTGCTGAATGTTTACACACCTGGAGATAACTAACCAGCAGTGCTGAGATAAGCTTCCATCCTGTGTACTCTAATTTATATTATTTAACCAAATTTGAATCATGTTGAATTTTAAATCATTATGAAAATTTAATTAATTAAATAGATAGACAGATAGATGGATAGGTATTCAGACAACTGAATACCTATCTATCTATCTGATCTATAGTTTGTATTATAGTTGTCCCTGCGTCATACCAGGTGATGTCACTAAGAAGTTTCTACCTGACTAAAGAGGTGTGCTAATGAACTGAAAGTGTTTAGAAGAGCTCGCTACATGACGATGATGTTGAGCTTCTGGAGCCGTGGCCTGGGTCATCTCCAGACCTAAACTCAGTAGCAAATTGTTGGACAGTGGTAAAGAAGGCAGGAGCGGTCAAGAAATCGTCTTCTGCACATGATCTTCAGGAAGCAATCAAGCAGGCAGGGATTGAGCGAATGACACCAGTGTACAGCAGACGTCTTCATGATTCTATGCCCAGCCGGATCCAGACGGTTCTGAAGAATAAAGTACTTCATTAAATATTGAAAAAAGTCTTCACTAGATATTGAGTGTTGTATACAAATTCCATTGCATAAAATGACAAATTATTCTTTTTTATTCTGACTGTCAGCATAAACAAATTGAGCATATCATTACAACATTTTCAACTTTTGTCCCAATGCAAACACACACGCACACACATGCACACAGCATGTGGAGTGATGGCTACACTACAGCTCATTGAAATTACAACACACACACACACACACACACACACACCCACAAAGCACACTTTGCATCTCTTTTAGACTGATTAATTGTTGACTCTTGTATATCTTTCTCTGACACACACACACACACATACATATATATATATGGCTTTTTGATTTGTACTTTAAATATATTTCAGTTCTGGGAAATACAATAAAGAAATGAATTCATGATATTCATTATTGAAATGCAGAACATATTTTATACGAACTCTACAGAGTACGCACACGCTCACACACATGTTCTTGTTGACAATGTCCAACTCCCTGACATCACATTTTCTGAGATAAGAAACTGCAGGCCCATACCTCCATGATTGTATGTAATGCACCACTATGTGCAGGAGTACAGGTGTACAGTTGAGCAAGTGTACAGGTGTACAGGTGTACAGATGTGCAGGTGTATAGGAGTGAAGGTGTACACGTGTGCAGATATACCGGTGTGCAGGTGTACAGGAATAAAAGTGTACAGGTGTACAGTTATACCAGTATACAGGTGTACAGCTGTGCCAGTGTGCAGATGTTCCTCTGATCAAGTCTGCCACAAGTCACCTGTAGGCTGGCTTCTGTTTCCTGTAGTGTATGATTGTGTGTGTGTGTGTGTGTGTGTGTGTGTGTGTGTGTGTGTGTGGCTTGTGCCTTGTGATGTCTCTAAAATTACATCATATTACACTATATAGAAATGTATTATGTCTTCTATATATTGTTGTTTTTATTTGCCATAGATGTGCCTAAAAATATGGGGAAAATTGTGTTAACGTTTTTCAGCTTTATAAATAATAGATGTGAGTTTTGCCTCACATCTGTTGCCTGCTACATTTTTATGCTTTACATGGAAAAGTGATGTTACAAAAACAGATTTTTTAAAAGAAATAAATATTACCCACCAAAGGCACAGTTAGAGCCATAGTAGTTATTTTTCTTAGATTATGTCATTCATGAGTATATCAGTGTTCCTGTTCTATTGGTAACAGTGATCCTGGCAGTGAGATGTTATGTGCTTTTTTCAAGATGTTGATTTTGCTATCATTCTCACTGGCTCAACAATTTCAATGTCAAAAGCCAGAGAACAATGTGTCCTCTTAAACACACTAGTACACATCTGTGCTTTCTGCTGTGTGAAGGTTGTTCCACAAGTTCCTATAAATGGTTTATGAGGAGCTGTGGTAAGCAGAAAAAAGTGATGACAACAGATGACGGATAGTGATCCCTAGGTATCGCGTATGCTTCGTTGGCAGGGGACACGACATGTCACCCTTAGTATAAATTTGTTTTATAATAATTTGTGGTTTTGTGGCTGTAATCTTAAATGTGCTCTGTAGAACTTTTAAACAACTGGGTTCTCTATCTGTATGGGTTTCTAAAGAACCCATGAAGAAGCCTGAAGTTCTCCAACCTGCTTTCATTCTGATATTTAATATTTAATCACGTCACAGAGAGCTAGAATTAGATAGAGAGGTCATCATTTCTATTTCTGAACACACACACACACACACTAAACACCATTATACAACTCATTAAATTAATAAAATAAACCTGTCTGTCAGAGTCGTTAAACAGGCGATAATTAGCCTCCATTAGTGGGCGATGTAAGGTTATGACACATAAACACTGATTGCTATGATTATAACCTCATTCTGTCAGGGTAAAGATACAGCACTGAGAGCGAGATACAGCACGTGCAGTCTTTACCAAAATATACACATAAATCTGCAGAGGATAGATTTTTATATTTAGATTATAAAGTTTTATAATTCTATAAACAGATTAGTAAGTTTAACTGTGATATTCTGTACAACCTTTGACCTAGAAAAGCATAATTTATACATGACAAATGACTATAACAGGTAACATTTTGCACCAAACAGACCTGCTTACTTTGAATGTGTGTGTGTGTGTGTGTGTGTGTGTGTGCGCCTGCATTTTTCTAAAAGAAACTAACTTAACAATCAGTGAGGTTTAATAACGAAACAAAAATAATGTGCCCCATAGCGTTTTAATTGAAACTATTGATAGTTTCATTCTTTAGAATGCATTTTTTTGTGTTAAAAAAAGATTTCTTTTTAGTTATGCTGCCATTAGTTAGTTCTGCCGGAGCCCCTGCTTGAACTCTGCACTAAATATATATTTACATTATACATTCTGTGACCATAACTGTATAACTGTGACCCTCTCCCTGTCTCTCTCTGTTGAGCTGCACATGGCACTCCTGAGCACATGGCACTCCTGTGTGGTGACTGTTGACCATGTTTCGGTTCTAGTTGTCCATGAAGATTGTCTTGGACTCGACTGGTGCAAACAGCTGTTCTCTGATGACTTGTGATTGCAGTTTTGCAGTTTGTACCTGAGTATCCGATAATGAAAATGGACTCCATATTTTATTATGTAAAGCTGCTTTGCAACAATAACCACTGTTAAAAGTGCTATACAAATAAAATTGAACAGAATTTAATTGATTGCTTGGTTATCTGATTCATTCGCTCATTAATTCACTGATTGGTAAGTTGATTGATTGATTAATTACTCACATCATTATGAGTTTTAGACCAAAATGTCCACACTCTTAGGTAACAGAAAACTCTTAAGAACCCAAATGAGATCTATAAGAGAAAGGCTTTAACTCCCCCTGCTGGTTGTCAGTGTAAAGTTCGTCAGTTCATTCCATTAAGGAGGCAATACTGATGAACACAGTAAGGGTTTTTACCTTGTCAACTGTGGAAGTATAACACCAACACTATCCATGCACAGAGACATTTACCTGTGTGACAGCAGCATAACAGTGGAAACTAATTCCATGTTTATGAATTATTTTACTTAGAGGAAGCATGTAAAGAAAATAGAAGTGAGCTTAAAACCGAACCCTGTGGAACACCAAACTTCACTTTAGAACATTCAGAATAGTCTGTTTAAATCTCTAAAAAGATAGCGATCAGTCAAACAGGATCTGAGCCAGAAGAGGGCTGTTCCCTTAAATTCCTACTATATTTTCTAAACTACTGTATGAAGGAGAATACTATGATCAATTGTGTTGAAAGCTGCACTAAGGTCAAGTGATGCAACCTGATCAGAGGCCAGTAGGAGGTCATTTACTACTTTTCCCAATGCTGTCTCTGTGCTATGATGAGGCCTAAATCCTGACTAATACATTTTGTGTATGTTATTCCTATGTAGATATGAGCATAGCTGCTGTGCTACAACCGTTTCTAGGATATTGAGCATAAAGGGGAGGTTTGATATCGGCTTGTAGTTGGACTTCTGACAGCGGTCAAGTTCAGGTTTCTTAATCAGGGGTTTAATAAATGTTAATTTAAAAGAGTTAACTATGTGCACCCTGACATCACACACCCATGTGGTTCTTCCCCAAACTATTTCCACAAAGCTTAAAATCACACAATTGTATAGAATGTCTTTGTGTACTACATAATAATAACGAAATCTAAATGTAAAAAACTTAATAACTTTCAACGGCACACACACACACACACACACACACACACACACACACACAGTGGTGATGTCATCATTCAGGCTAGTGATTTTGTTTCCAAAGCATTCTATTACTGTATCTCTTCTGAAACCGGAATAAATGTCACGTCAATTCCACACCAGACCACCAGGTGGCACCTGCACTCACAAAACTGCATTTGTGAGCTCCAGGATCACTTTGTTCTTGTCTTGCTATCGGTCCGTTTTTTTCAGTTTCTCCAGTCTTGTTGTTTATGAATTTTGTATTTGTTCTTAAATATATCAATAATTTCACACTTTTTCTGCCAACACACTCATCTCTCCTTGAGTTTCATGACGAGAAGTCATTACTTAGAGCTTAATCGTAATAACTTATTGAGTCATCCAAGCATTCGGCCAATGAGGTTTCAGTAAACTGATCATGTGATCAGTGACAGCCAAAGGAAAGAGGGACTGATGCTCTGTATATGGAGAGATGGGAGAAGGAATGCAAAAGCAATGAAGCAATGTCATGAGAGATGAACAAATGACATCAGGCTGAAAGTGTGTGTGAAGGAGAGAGATCGAGTGTGTGTGTGTGTGTTTAAGAGAGACCGACCTATTTTGGTCAGAGAAAGGTGGGATAGTGCCAGAAAGAGAAAGAAAGAGAGAGAGAGGGATGGACTGACAGATTTAGATAGAAATAGAGAGATATAGAGAGATAGAGACAAACAACCAGAAATAGCCAAGGAGAAGGACAAAGAGAGAGAGACAGACAGATGAACAACAAGGATGGACTGAAAGAGTGAGAAAGACTAGGGCTAGACAAAGATTGATAGAGAGGGGCAGAGAGAGAGAGTGTGAGACAGAGAGTGATACAGATGGAGACAGAGATAGTGTGTCACGCGGGAAGAGAGAGACAGCAGACGGAGAGTGTCACACAGTGAGGGCTACTGAGAGAGACGGGCAAACAGAAAGTGTCAAAGAGAAAAAAAACAACCTATTTTGGTAAGAGAAAGCGGAGATAGTGTCAGAGAGTGATAGAGAAAGAAAGAGAGGGGTGGACTGACAGATTCAGATAGAAAGAAAAAGAGGGACAAAGAGAGAAAGAGAGAGAGATGAAAACCAAGGATGTACTGAGAGAGTGAGAGAGATCAGGGCTAGAGACAGATAGGGGCAGAGAGCAAGTGTCAGACAGAGACATAGTGTGTCACACCAAGGGACAGAGAGTGTCACAGAGAGAGCTCCTGAGAGACAGACAGACAGAAAGTGTCAGGAGGGAGAGAGAAGTGAAGAATGACAGACAGCAGACACATGGCCAGACGTCTGCATATAAATCACTCATGTCAGCATGCTGAGAGACGTGCAGCTCTAATAGCACACACACGACAGAAACAAATGAGAAAAAGCCCTCACGCACACACAAACTAATTATAATTAGCTGGTCACCATACACAAAAGTGTGCTACGTATGATGCAACACACCGTAAAACACATACACAAACACACAGAAGATTAATCACCTCACTGTCCTGAGATCAGCTCCGTCTCCCCTCCGACCTGTTTACTTCAGTTTTACGAAGGTAAACAAAATGTTTAACACTACACAAAACAAAATTAGTGTGTTACAGTAAAATACGAAGCGCCCCTAGTGTTTTATTCCCCTTACAATACAGCACCTTACCAACAATTATAGTCATTTATTTATTGAAGAGCAACACATCATAATTTTTATCTATGTATAGTTACTTTTAACGTTGTCTAACATCCGTGATGGACGTTAGGTCTCTCCGCTGCTGAGTTCTGCACTCTGATTGGTCAGAAGGTGTTGATTAATGCTCAGCGCAGGTTTATAATGATGTGTTAATAATAGGTTGCTTCAGCCGACATCAAGTGTAAGTATAAGCAGATAAACATATCACTGTTTAATTAACATAAAGAGCAGTAATTAACAGAAACACAGACAGTCTGTTGAAGCTTATTATTTTAGTTAAAGAGGAACAATCAGGTGACATCGTTCACAAGCAGTAAAGACACAGAGTCAGGTTCAGCAGTCATGGGCAGGGGCAAAGCGGAGGGCGGCAGGATCATACCTTAAAATAGATTCACACACGACTCGAAACAGCAGCAGCGTCTCAGATGATTAAAAACATCCAGCTTCATCATCAGCACTCTACACACTTCAGTCTCTGAGCTACAAAAATACAGCTGTTTTTATTTTTCACTTTTCATCCCAATTCCTCTGCTGGTCAGTCTTAATGAAACATTACAGAGACATTAAGATGATGATGAAGAAAAAGGTAATGAAGATGATGATGATTGTGATGAAGATGGTGATTATGGAAAAGACGGTAATGATGTGATGATGACAAAGATGGTTGTGATGAAAAAAATAATGATGATGGAGATGATGTGATGAAGAAAATGGTGATGATGATGATGTAATTACAGAAGCTAGATGTCAATTCATTTAACAAACAGATATTTGATTGTGTTTATGTGTGTGTTTGTGTGTGGGTGTGTGTGTGTGGCTGTGTCTAAAATCACACACAATGCACTACAGTCACACACTGTACACTACACAGCTGGCTATCTACTGTATAGAGTAACACTGAGAGTCTGTGATTTCAGACAAACTTCACATATGTAATCAGAGCGGCTTTATAAATATCAGACATAACAATCATAAAAAAGGAATAATAATAATAATAATAATCATAGAAAAATCATAGAACTTAAATGACAACCTGGGCATGCTAACACACTGATTCACAACGATGAATGGACGCTATCAGAAACCAGTCGCTTACAGAAACCAGTCGCTTACAGAAACCAGTTAGCATGACTCTGATGACCAGTATGTTAACCAGGATGTTTCAGCTCCATTCTGTTCATCAGCAGTATCAGACATGTAAAAAAAAAAAAAGTTTCAAAATAATATGGACACCATCTTTTCTTCCACTGAATGCATTTTAAAGTGTTTACTGTTGTTCCAGTGCTTGTGTGTGTGTGTACATACAAAAGAGGCACATTTACTCATTTTATGTTTCCAAACCCTTTCGTTCGTCTTCAGCAATATAAAAAAGGAAGACGCTGGTGACACATACTCGTTTTTTTTCTAAACACAGCAGAAGTGCATGTCTGAAGTGCTTCATGTTGTCTTTTCCTCCATGGAGAGGCATGTCAGGGGCAGAGCCAGGACCTGTCACTCAGGAATAACTGGTCAGGATGGATGAATGACGAGGACGTCGAGGAAGAGAAGTGAAGTGGTCGTTCTGATCTCTCTTTCTTGCTCTATCTCTCTGTCCATAGCTGCAGCTCGGTTCGGGTTCTAGCCGAAGTCTATTCGAGGACGATACTCAAGGACCATGGGGTACTCCTGAGGAGAGAGACGACGCTTCAAGCACACAGTGTACACAAATCAGGCGTAAACCTCTTCGTAAAGTGGAATATGAATCAGAGATCTGACATTAATACGGATTTATAAACAATGCGAACATTAATGTCACCACTACCATTCCTGCCCTGAGTTCTGATTGGCTTGTGAAACGATATATTACAACTATGTTCCTCTTACCTCCATGCGTAGTACTCCATACTACCCCCCTCAGCAGTGCCCTTTAATTGTCTCAATAATGATTGCATAATAATGTAGCAGCGTTATTTTCCTGACCAGGATAACCATTGGGATTAGATTGTTTTTCGAGTTACTTTAATAAAATAAACAGAAGAACTCGAGTGTGCTGCACAGAGCCCTGACTAAAATCAACTCTCAATTAGACCATCAGCTTTGGGATGAACTGGGACTAGAAGCTCCTCAAAATCAAAACATCAGCACCTGAGCTCAATAACAACATTATAACAGCAAACACAGGGGAATAAATCTGGACCAGGCCGCTCAACAGGGACATGTGGATGCAATGGACCGGGGTGCACATACTTTTGGCTATATGGTGGATTTATAATCGGATAAGAATGTAACATGTTAAATTAGGGTGAAAGATTTTGTCTAAAAAACACATCTTTCATGTGTGGGTTTATATGTGTGTGTGTGCGTGTATGTATGTGTGTGTGTGAAAAACTGAATAATTGAACACAGTCTAACACACTAATCCAATCCTGTATACACTACTATGCCAAATAATCAGCCCTACTGAAGCTTTAGTGTCACTTCCTGTCATTCATTTTGCTTTTTTTTAATCTGACAAGGTTAGTAAAGGACACGAAACCATGTATGCAAAGTCACTTTCGGATTTTGTGTGTGTGTGTGTGTGTGTGTGAGTGTGTGTGTGTGTGAGTGTGTGTGTGTGTGCGTTTTCTGCTTTCCTGTCTGTAACTGGAGAAAAGTGAGTCACAGTGCTGTCAGTGCCTGCGAGGAGCTTTTGCTACTGTCATTCCCACCCACACTGACAGCTGTGTGTGTGTGTGTGTGTGTGGAGGTTAAAATACTTGTTATACACACCCTTTAATCCTGTATTTAATTTTGCACTTGTGTTTTTACAGCATGTGTGCTTCAGCCAATCACATATCGACTTTCCTTTTGAGCCTTGGTAACCATTCTCACATGCAGACACACTCACACACACTCACACACACTCACTGTGTCGCCCTGTAGTCTCCAGCGAGTTCGGTAGATGAATTCCAGGGTGTGGTCCTTCCCCATGATCTCCCCGTTACACAGGACGTCCAGCTGGAAGAACACACACACACGCACACACACGCGCACACACACGCACACACACGCACACACACACACACCTGGTTGTAAAAGACTCCTTGTTGTAAATTAATCAATTTGACTCTGCCATGTTTGTGAAATCTTTAAAGCCTTTTCATCATTTTTTTATCATTTGAGTTTTTTCAGTTATAATGATTCCTTCAGATTTGTTCACAGATTCAATTGTATGATTCATCATGTCTGAGTCTAAGTCATACCGGTGATGGTCTATAAAATAGCTAACGGTTTTTGACACTTTTATATTACATGCACATGCTTGTATATGCTTGTGTGTTAGGTCTTAAATAAATTATTTTTTCATCATTTTCTCTGAGTTAATGAGTCATAGAGTCAACTGAACTTCAGAGGATTGAATCTCAGTCTTCAGTAAAGGGTTCAGTGAATAAAGAGGGTTGGATCAGGTTCAGCCCACACTCAGTTTCGAAGGCATGTCTAATGTGGTGGAAATTTACCTCAAGACAGAGACAGACTCTTTACCTAATCAAATGACTCACTTATTGCAGCTGAACGTGAGAATTATAATAAAGGAATCATTTGATAAAGTGGCTGATTCTTTTCTTTAAGTTATTCATTCACAAAAAAAAACAACAATCATTTGTAGACAAATCATCTGTGGTGAGCGATACTGATTTGTTCACCTTAGTGACCTAAAAAAAAACTGAATCCTTTATTAACAGAACACTTTAGCTCACAGATAATTATTCACTCTTATTATTGACTCATTAAAAATTTATCATTGACAAATAACACATTTAATGACTGATACTGACTTGTTTGCATGATCCTTAAAAAAACAGCAATGTTAACATGTTTGTTAATATATTCATCTTAGTGATATATTTAAACAGACGGATTTCCCCCGGAACTTACGGTACTTTAATAACACTGAATCCTTCATGACCTAAACATGGAAACCAATAATGATTTTTCCAGTGACTAGTTCATAAAGAATCTAGTGAGTGATTCATATTTGTCAAGTGATTCATTCAAAACACTGAGTTAGTGGTATTGATTCTTTCCATTATTTTCTTTAGATTTATCCTTAAACAAAACATTTTACTAAAACACAGATTCCAAACTTTTGATATATTATACATTGACAGTGATGTATTTGTGCGCGTGTGTTAAATATTAAAATATGGGCGCTTAATAATGATCTGTGATATCCTACCTCATATGAACTCGGTAGCTTCAGCTTCACACAAAGAAACTTCTTAATGGTACCGACGGTGACACGAGTGGAGCAGCGGATAAATTTCTTCATCAGACCCTGCAACACACACACACAGACACATACACACACTCAGCAAAGAAGTCATCCAGGACATTCATAATAGAGATGCCGACACACAACTTTGTATAATGAAAACATAAATTGTATGGAAATAAAAACAGCAGCAGCCTCTCTGAGTATAACAGCGGCCGTGACAGTCATGAACGCTTCCACAGGGGCTATCGTCTCATGTCCAGCCTACCTCTAGGACAAACACCTGGAATCTGGACTCGTTTTCAGACATTTACAACAACAACAACAACTTTTGGAGTAGAGAAAGATCTTTAGTTGAGGAACTGTTGTTGAATATGGCAGGTTTGACACAGAAACGTTTGTACATTTTTAACAGAAGAAGATAAACAGCTTGATCTTTCTGTTGTTATGGATCTCTTACACCATGAATTCCTCTGTGCGCATAAAGCTCTTTCAGTCTGTTCCTAATCGGGCCGAATTGTCCCGAATTTCTTGATTCTTGCTTGCTCAAGTCTTTGACCTCACATGCTTCCCTCTCCCTACTACGAAATGTTACTACGTCCTTACAAATTGCTGACAACTCTGATAATCATCCCAAACCCATGCTGAAATATACTGGGGACACCTCAATATTGACTATGAACTGTCAAGACTTGTCAAGAGCTGATAAGATTTTTCTGGAATATAGAGAACAAAACTGCCAATATAATAAATAAATTAATTAATTGATTAATAAGCACTGAAAAATAAATACATTTAAAAAAATTTATTCATGTATTACTTATTTACCTGAAATTAGTCTTTTCTGTTAACATTTTTGTCTGGTTTTTATTTTGTCCTATTTATTAATTTCCCTATTCATTCATTTGACACTTGAATTATTTACCTATTCATTGATTTCCATATTTGACTCTTTCCACATTCATTCATTGCCACATTTATTTATTCCCATATTTCTTTAATAATGTGTCAATGTGTCTTCTCTATTCAGGCATTGTAGGAAGCACTAATTACCAAGTACTACAAATTGCTAAAACGTTTTTTTGTATACTCATGTCAATGACTACATTTGAAATTTGAAGGTTACATTTTTGAATGGCTACGGTTTCTCACGTACCATGACAAGCCTTACCAAACTGATTAACTCTTTGACTGACGAAGTTATTTGTACGTGGTTTGTGCTTCTTCGTAATGGATTGTTGAGTCTAAAATGTACCACATTTCTTCTATGTGCTTCTTTATAACTATACACGGTGGCATAGTGGTTAGCACCGACGCCTTGCACCTGCAGATACCGGGTTTGATTCCTGCCTTGGGTCTGTGTGTGTGTAGTTTGCATGTTCTCCCCATTCTTGGTGGTTTTCATCTGGGTACACCAGTTTCCTCCCACAATCTACAGTTTAGGCTAACTTTAGTCCCCAAATTGCACTGTATGTATGTGTGTGCTATGTGATGGATTGGAACCCCATCCAGGGTGTACACTGCCTTATGCCCCAAGTCTTCTGGGACATACAGTGGCCTTGCAAAAGTATTCGGCCCCCTTGAACTTTTCCACATTTTGTCACATTACAGCCACAAACATGAATCAATTTTATT
>JAOVVB010000002.1:25834512-25854213 GCA_028570985.1 Heterobranchus longifilis | reverse complement strand
CGTGCGTGCGTGCGTGCGTGCGTGCGTCCATGTATGGTGAATTTTCTGTGTGTGAGTGTTCCTCGAGGGTATGGGTGCAGTAATGATTTACTAAATGTCAAATGAACAGTTGTGGGGAGAAAACACCATGCAGGCGCGTTGGCTGGAAGCTCTTTAGCATTTCACGCCCTGATTGTGAGACAGCTCCTTTGGTCAGCAGCACACAGCACCGAGGCAGCAGCATGTCCTGAGAATTAGTGCCCAAGGATTACATGCACACACTCTTGGTCACTTAAAGCACCATACTCAACTCTTTATATGGACACAGAGATGCTAACAAATGAACACACACTCTGACAGTGGTGTGACATGTAAAGGCTAAGATGAGCCTGAATGGATGCAAACTTTAACATTTCTCTGCCTCATTCTGTAACTCGTGAGATTCTAACCCCCTTTTTTTCGCCTTTCTCCATAGTTGCCACCAAATGCTTAGCTCTGTCACTGACAGCTTTTGAGTAGAAAAGAGCACAAACCATCTGCGCAATAATAGCTTTTATGAGTTTGTTCCCTCTCGTAGAGAGCGTACTGTGGTCTCTTGGGTGGGAATCACAGTCTGCGACAGCCTGATGTGGGCTGAGAGGTTGCCATGTCGGCTGTCTACCCCCTCTCAGGCTCATCTCCAGAGTCCACAGAGACTGTGAAGAGAGGCCTATCACCAGCGGTCTTGTTGCCTAATCACTTTCTTTCTCTCTTCTCTTCTTCCCCTTAGCATCTCAGGCTGCCATTCGCATTTGCACTCTGTCCCCACACCATCATTTATTTATTTATCCCTTTTCCAGTGTTGTTTTCCTTTCAGCACTCTGATTTTTCCTGATTTGTGAGGAAAAGGACCCAGATGGCACCAAATGCGAGGTCTTAGACACGCAAAATAGAAACACACAAACATACTCAGAAACAGCACATTCGAGAGCAGTCCCCTCTGTATGCCACATCTTTGACCAGTAATGCTCCTCTTATTATTATCTCTTCTGACGGGTGTGTTCGTTGACCACCATCGTTGACCATTGAATCTGCCAGCAGAGACTTTACGCACATGTAGGTCATCATGCTTGGCACATGCAATTGGTGTGAAGAGGCAACATGACAAAGAAGAGATAAGAGTTGAGCGGGGGGGTTCACGCCGGTAATCTGGTGACTATTTACAATCTTGAAGTGACAATGGCTCTCACTAATGAGAGTGACCTCCCACAGTACCTTTACTCCTTTCTCCCCATGGCATACACACACACACACACATACATAGAGACATACGTGTCATTTTGGCCTCATGCTTGATGCGTCCCGACAGCTTGTTTGAATGATGGGTTGGGTGGTGGATGTGGGTGGAGGCTGCTGTGTTGGGAGGGTGGTGGAGGAAGCAGAAGAGGGGTGAAGGCCAATGACAGCATGTGTAGGATAAGTACATTAATATGCAGAACCAAAGGGGCTCACACACCTGCAGTTAAATCCTATCACACCTGTCACTCTGTTGTTCAGCCGCAACATGAAGTAAATTAAATTCAATTGAAACATTTCAGACATTTTTTCTTCTCATCGAAATCCTCCGGGTTTCTGCTAGAACATGTTTACATGCTTTAAAACCCATTTTCTTTTCATACTGTCTGTCTGAATATACCTGTACTCACCATCTGTCTGAAATGCTCAGTTTTTAGCGCCCCTCTCTTTAAGCCCCCCCTCACCAAAAAGCACCGTCATTGCAGCCGGGGAATGACTGTAATGGCACTATCACAGCACTTTCTACCTATGTATTATAGTTGTGACATAATAAAGGCACGGTCACACATGAGCGAAATTAACAGTGGCGAATCTTTAACTATGGTGAACTTTGGCTGGTGAATTTCACCTCAGAATTCGCTCATGTGTGACCGCAGCTTAACACTGAAGTCCTGACGACTTGTTTAAAAGCACAGTTTCTGAATACGGGCTGTGTGCATTTCTCTGTGATTTTGATACTTTCACAGTATTTATATCGCATCTAGACCTGCTTTATAATAATAAAAAAAAGACATGGCAATCTCACTTTTCAATATGGGACCTTTAAGTTAACATGCAGGCTCATATACACCCAGGTCCCCACAAGGCACTTTGGCTGGCATCAGCAGGTTGACAGCTGGCATGTAAACCACTAGACTGACCCCACTATGCTGCAGAACCTCATCCCTCCCAGCACCTTCATAACAGCATCACCCCCATCACCCCCTACAGGCCTCATCAAGCCTACATCAAAAGTTGGTGCCAAAAGACAGACACTGCCAGAATTGCTCAGAGTCTGAGTGTGGTATAGTTGTGCAAAATATACACTAAAATTAGTGGGGCTATGAGAAGAGAAATCCATGTTGCTATGACAATCTGTCAATGTTTGGTCGGAGTGCAGCACAGTCCATGAGTTGTTTTATTAAGATTAGGAAGACAACAAAGATCACAGAAACTTAACTTTCACTTTAACTGCATTTCATATTCGTCTGTAACATCTGCAGTGTAAGAATTAACCCTTGTGTGGAGTTCATGTTTTTGTTACTCAGCCAATGTTCGCGGGTTTGGTGGACCAACCACATTATTGGGTTTTTAATTACAGTCACTGCACTACTTAGCAATACTTTGAATTAAAAAAAAAAAAAAGTTTTTCTTTTTTAAAACAGTTGGTCCATCTAAATTATTTGCATATCCATATAGGCCTATTCAAACCAACACGTGTGAATCAACACACCATGATCCAGGTACTGAAGAAGTTTAGTACATTTAACATTATTGTGTATTTTCATGTGTACTATGCGTTAAACCACGGATATAATATGTTTCACAAAACAACTTTTTAAAGACGCCTAGAGAAAGCCTTTCATTTTTGACTAATGCAAATATATTTGTTAAAGACTTTTTTCTTGAAAACCCTTTTTTGACCCGTTTTAACTAAATTACTGTACCACAGTGGATGGATTTATTATCTGGACTTTACTTGCAATATTCCTGGTCCATGCCAAATATCTTTGTTTTGTGAGGAAACCCTGCTGCAGAAAATTGACAGTGGGAGTGGGAGGAAGAGGGAGGTGATGAAAGGGGTCATAAAGCAAAGAAGTGAGACGTACAAGGGGAGATGGAATTCACGTTTTCACACTTTTTGACAAAGACCTGGCATAAATTGTTTATACAGTGTTATTATCAACTCAAAGCATTCTTTAGATGAATGGAAATGTGCCACTTCCCTCTCTGGAAGTGAAGTCATTTTTCATCAAAGCCATCAAACACAATGGGACATTTACAGTATTGGCTCAGCAGCCTGAAAACTAATCTGTAAGGCAGGACTAATTTGAGGTTATTTTTATCAAGTTATGTCATGCCCATGTTAACAAGTCATGAAACTGGATTTGTTCTTCCTATATTTCACCATATACTAGATGTCATGGAATAGCCCTGTCATAAAGTTTTATGTAAAAATGTCCTCAAGCATCCAAGACAGAGACAAACCCTCTGATCATGCCTACCTGACAGAAAGCAGATGCAGCCACCATCATGCTACTAAACCTATTTTCAATTTTACTGAAAGAAAAACATTCCTGTTTTATTTCATCCGATATAGCATTGATCTGAACTTGCGACTTCATGTTCAGGACAAATCAATGTCTAATGCCCATATTCTAAAGTTTACTGGATACAGATTATAAATGGGTACAGTATATGCTCATGTTTTAAAAGAATTAGTTTGACATTTTTTGGAAATATGTTTTTTCACTGTCTTACCGAGAGTTAGATGAGAAAATAGATACTCTCATTTCTGTCTGTTAAATATGAAGCTACAGCTGGATAGCTTAGCTTAGCACAAAGACTGAAAACAGGCGACCGGCTGCTGTTACTTCCATAAAAATATCACGCACACAGCTCCCCTTAAAACCGCAAATTGTCATTTTTACACTTGGGCTTTATTAGTGAGCTCTAGAGTAGGCTTACACGACCGACTGACCTACCGACCTACCAAAGTTGTGCATCATGTGCATTTTTGGCCATTACTCATTTCTTTAGCTGTGTGTGTGTGTGTGCACGTGCGTGCGTGCGTGAATGTGCTTTAACCCCATTTTCTGTCTGTGCATTAGTCTCTAACACACTTGTCCATTTCTTCTCTTTTGTCACCTCTTATCTTGATTTCTGGGCGCAGAAGCAGACAGGTGTTGCTGATTGGTGTTGCTTTCCACCACCAAGAGCGGTAAGGCAACACCTCCAACTCAACTTTTATCCATTTATCCTAAACAACTGTGGTATAGTAACATAGCCACTGTCCAGTGTGTGTGTGTGCATGTGTGTGTGTGTGTGTATGTATGTGTGCGTGTGTGCGCGTGTGTGTCAGTCTCTGTAAGTGTGTTCCGTTCTTGCGTTTGGGGGCTGGGGGTTAGATTTCATCCTGATAGCAGGGGCAGCCGTGGAGGAGGGCCAAACATATGTTCCGAGGGCCAGGAACAAAAGCACTGACACGTTAGCCTTTTCACGGAGATGACCTTTCCGCCGCTCCCTATCCCAGCCTCTCTGCCTGCCGCTGTCCTTTTGTCTGCCAGCTTGCCCCAGGCCCAGCTCAAGCCGAGCGCTAGAATTTCTCCTCGTCTCCCCAAATCTCCCTTGACTAAATGTCAGGATTACATATTTCTCTGCTCACACTGAGGGCTTTAATTAGCACTACTGTGTGCATGTATGTGTGAGCTTGTGTGTGTGTGTGTGTGGGTGTGGGTGTGTGTGTGTGGGTGTGTGTGTGTGTGTGTGCAAGTGTGCAAGTGTGTTTGTGCTCGAGAAGGTGAATAAATGTGCTTAGGTCTGTGTCAGTATACTGTATGGAGGTGTGTGTCACGTACACTTTTGTAACCATGAGCTCTTGCCTGTGTGTGTCCTGAGCAGATTTGTCCATTCACTCTCTCACTCCAGGCCAGAGCGGGATGACAAGATGAGGGAGGAAAAGAGGGAGGAGAAAAAGGTGAGAAAAAGATGGAGAATCCAACTTAACAGTGGTAGCAGATCTGCTAATGTGCAAACGCACACACAGACACGCGAGTGAACACATGGCCACCCGAGGCCACCAGGAAGATACAGATGTCATCATTAATTAAGGATTTCCAAACATCTTAACATTCTAATAATGAACTTCTTAATAATTCTTTCAAGAAAATGATGCATCAGTTCAGCCATGGTGATAAAATGTTTTAAGGATAGCCTTTTGTGTGTCTGGCCTTCAGGAGAACCAATCTGCATGGGAGAATGAATAATTTAAGTTATAGTGTGGTAATAAGGACAGGCTGTATGAACTGCACAATCAGCTGCCAGCTATCTAAGTTGCTAACCTCTTTACTAAAAGTTAAACATGCTGTCCCAAAGGGCCATTATGAGGCTGCATAAAAACAGCTGTAGCTGAAAAGGTCTTGGGGTTCAGTAGCTGTAGGATAATGTTAACATGCTGCCATAAAGTCATCCCCTCTGTGCAGCTCCGCTGGTGAATGTAATGTAATAATAGCAGAGTAGACCTTCCATAGGAACTCTTCCTCGTCCATAAGAGATTTCTTTCTTAATGACTATTACATATTGTTGCTATGTGTACTATTGTGTACATACAAATACAATATTGATACTGACAGTTATGGGAATCTGATCCGAAAATGCTATTTAGTATGTTAAAACAGTATGTGAGATTTTTTTTGTATTTCCGAAACCTTAGTATAAAACCACTGTATGTGAATTGCATACTATTTTGAGTGAAATATTACAGTATGCAAACACTGGACACTATGTCAGCATAAATATCCCACAATGCAATGCGATAGTGACGACAACATTCATAACAGACAAATGGACAGTGACCAAAGCAGCTTTGTAATGTCAATAACGCTTCAATTTACATTTCTACATATTAAAAACCAGTGATTTTGTCGCCTGTGACTGTTGACTAGCTGCTTACCTTTTCCAGTAATTTAAGCATTATCTGGTGATGCCCGTAGAGCTGAGGTTGCCACAGGTAACCATGGTTATGCGTCTCCAGCTCAATGTGTCCGAAAAGATATACTACCGTTTATTCACACAAAAGTATGTTGAAGGATAGTATACATATTGAGTATGCAGTGCATGTGCAGTGATTTTGGACACAACTATATGTGGCTGTTATCTGAACGGCTTTGTTTCCTACCTTCCAGAAGTGTTAATTTTAATAATAATAATGCAAGATTTCTATTGTTTTCAGCTTGAGAGGCTATTTTGTGTGTAAGGCCTGATGTTAATTAGGGAACAATGATTTAATAATTCACGCTCTTCTACCCTGCACGATGACACTGTTCTCAGCAACCCTGCATCCCCATCTCAGCTTCACGGCATAATAACAAATCAAGAAAAAAATTCACACTGCACTGGCAATACATAACACCACTGAGACAAAAAAAATCCATTGTTCCAGGGTTCTTATAAATATCTAGAGGTTATGCTAATAGATATGGGACATAGCGGAATGATTAGTGTGTGTGTGCGTGTGCGTGTGCGTGTGTACGCGTGTGTGCGTGTGTGTGTGTGTGTGTGTGTGTGTGCGTGCGTGCGTGTGTGTGTGTGTGCAGTTGGATGCGACAGCAGTGCACTGGGCGTGTAGAGGAGGCAGTCTTCCCGCACTGGAGCTGCTGCTTAATGAAGGAGGAAAACTTGACAGCAGAGACAAGGTAAGAACTTTCTCAGAGAAATGTAAATTTAAAAAAATACCACAATAAAAAAAAAGAAATATAATAAATCAATAAATACCCAAAGCTGAAGAATAAAATATACTCTACATGTGTGTAGGTGTGATCTGGTTTATGCTGCACAGCTAATTAAAAGAGAAAAAAAAAATAATAAAGGTTAATACAAACTACAGTTGTGTTTTATGCTTACATACTGCATTTTATGTTATATCTTTTAGTGTAATGTGTTTGCCCTCTGATATAATCATCTAGACCATAAATATAATAATTATGCAAATTAAATAGATATTTAAAAATAGATTGTTTGACTCCACCCCTCACTCGAACCCTAATCATAATCATATACAATAGCTTCACAAATACAACATCTTCATTCTATTTTCTGTGTGTGCATGTGTGTGTGTGTGTGTGTTCAGTTACTCAGCACTCCTCTGCACGTGGCCGTTCGGACCGGTCACTACGAGTGCGCAGAGCATCTGATCCACTGCGGAGCCGACATCAATGCTAGAGACAGAGTAAGAACTCCAGAACAACGCTGTGTGTACGCTGTATAAAATACTATATACCCACAACATCTAAACTAACTCTGGGTGTGTGTATAGGAGGGAGACACTCCGCTGCATGACGCAGTGAGGATCAACAGGTTCAAGATGATCAAACTGCTGCTGATGTACGGCGCTAACAACAAGAGCAAGAACACAGTGAGTGGTTCAGAACATGACACGTATCATTATATACTCTGTTATATTATATGGATGACATCATCACCTCAACAGTGTAACCCTGGAATTCTACCTAAATGTCATGATGCACATCATGCAAACTCAGGACTGAGACAAACAAGAAGGGAAGAGTGATAATCCTGAGCCATAATCAGGCAGAAGCTGAGACCATAATCATTAGACCAAAAGCCTAACAGATATCAGTTTACAAAATGATGACACGAGACACGATCAGGAATCAGAGATTAATGACGTAAAAATTATCTGGAGAAATCGAGAGCTCAGTGGAGGGAGAAGCTGTTCCTCCATAACCTGAACACACCAAAAGATAGAGCTAAAGATATACTACATTAAATAAGGCACATAAAATGTTCTTATGGATTGCAAAAGTACAAAAATAATACAGGGCAGATGTATAAAAGTTACATATTTATATCTACTCAGTACTTCAAAATTACATTATAATGAGCTTTAATTACATTATATATTATAATGGGGCCTTATAATTCACATGACTCTGAATTTAAAAATATTATAATGAGCTGCAATAACATGTAAATAGCGCTCATTATAATATTTAAGTACTGACATGAGCTCATTATAAGATTTTCCTTGCCACTATATTTTATTATTTTATTTTGTGTGTGTGTGTGGGGGGGGGATGTCATACAAATTTACTAAATTGATGTTTTAATTTTGGTTTAAAATGTCAGCCTTTATAATGATTCTACTAAAATATAAGCTTAGTTTGAAGCATGGTGGTGGGACATTCTGTTGAACATCTTGGTTCTTTCTGTGACTAATCCCCTTTTTACTCTCCGCACACACCATTTGATTACCATTTGAGTCACAGTTGTGTTGCCTTCTTTCCATTTTTTATTAAAGATTAAATGCTTTTAATTTATTTAAAATCCAAATCCTAATCCATACTTCCACATCGTTTTTTTAATATTTCTAATTAATTTGTAATCACAAACAATATTGATTTTTGCTCCAATAGATTTTTAAAAGTAAGTTTGTATATTTTTTAATTTTAAGTTTTTTATTGTATTGTGAGATATAATCTCAGTTTCACTAAAGTTCCAGAATTTAGGAAAAACATTTAGCCTGTTTTTAGCCTGCAGTGCTGTAACAGGTGTGTAACTGTGCATTTCTGTGTTTCTCAGGATGGAAAGACACCGATGGAGAGTCTGCTCTCGTGGCAAAGTGGAGCGAAAAACATCCTGAGTGACTTTAAAGATGAGACGCAAATTATAACCGAGTGAATAGAGAGAGAAATGTTATCTTTAACGTTAAACCAATGTTGAGAGAGTAAATAACTCCAGGCTTCATTACACGTGATTCACTTTAACTCAGATGCACAGGGATGATAATTGCTGGCAATTTCATTTATTTTATTTCTGTGAAAGTTTCAATGTGAATGTGTTTTAATGGTCTGTAATGGAGAAACAGGAAGCTGATGGATGTGGAAAATGTGCTTTCTGCATGTTTTTTGACTTGATGACGAGGTTCATCTGCACAATTTTGTTTCCGCTGGTCGTGTCACAGCTACAGCACTGAGATTTTTATACAAATATGTTAGATTTGTGAATGAATGATTGTCTGTAAATTTTAACTCTTCTGAATTTCTTTACTTTATTTTAATGTGTGTGTGTGTGTGTGTGTGTGTGTGTGTGCTTGTGTGTGTGTGGTGTTAGTGTTTATCATGCACCTTGTCACTGGCAGTATGATGATGATAATTAGGAAGTTGATGATTATGATCATGAAGAAGGTGATGGTGTTGAGGGTGATGATGATTATGAATAGAAAGTGATGAAAGGTCTGTTGGTGGACTTAAGAACAGATTTGAGACTTTGTAAAGGACTGGCTGTGTCCTAATATCTTTCTTTAATTTGTGTTCTTACTTTTTCTTGCAATGTAATTATTCCAACTAGTTCAATTCCATTTTGATTAAGTTCTTTTGTTTGATTTATTTATTATATTTTAATAAAGATATTTTGGCTTGTTTTGCTTTGAGATTGGAGCATGTTTTGGTTTCCTCTTGTATTCATTCATATATTTAGCCTATTCTTTATCAATTAATTTATAATCACACTAGAATTGGACTTTTCTTTCAGTCTGGTTGCACAAAGTTTCTTCCTTTCTGGAGAGTTTTTCTGCACCTGTCTTGCATCCAGATTTAAATTAGGGATCTTAAGGGTCTTTTCAAGGGGTTAGCAGTTCTAAATTTTTAGCCAGCTATGCTCTGTTGAAATTTTGTGCCATCTGAAATTAAATGTTATTGAAGAACAGATCCTCATAAGAAGGAATCCAAAATAGTTGGATCCAAGTCGCTGTTAATAGACACAACCATTCCAACTCTCCCAGAAGTTCCCAGAGTCTCCCATACCAATAGCAGCTCCCTGAGGCCCAAGAATCATACCCACTACCCTGGAATTTTTATTTTTTTATTTTTACCTAGCACACAAGCAATTCTGATGTGAACCTAAATATGTGTGAACCTATTACTTTTTCTAATGGGCAGGGCTTTACGTTTAACCTCTCTCCCTCTCTCTCTCTCAAACACACTCTCTCTTTCTCAGTCCAATTGAGTCTTGCACCCTGCAGCACCGTGGCAGAATCATCAAAAAAGCAAAAATAAAAATGGACTTCACCATAAAGTACAGTAAAGTGCATGCCTATTATGGCAGTGAAAATATTGTTTTGATACTTTTGATTTCTGTGTTTAACGGTTGTAAAATACGTTTAGGTGAGTTTACCAGCCTCTTTCCTTTATTAACATTTGATAACTAGCAATATTTGAGCCAACTGGCTAGCTGCTACTCTGTACTGAGGCTCTTTGTGATGAGGTCAAATGTCCTATATACCTGATTAAAGTTCTACTGGAATATGAAAAAACAACCCCATGAGTTAAATCATGTGAATAATCGGGTAAGTATGTTGAGACACACAAGGAATTTGGTTCTGGCTGTTTGCAGCTCTTAGAGTACAGACAAACATAAAACACTGTATGAAAAAAAAAAAAAAAAAAAAATATATATATATATATATATATAATATAATATAATATAATATAATATAATACCTTCAAGAATGTCAATTTGGAACGATTCAATGCGCTATGGCAAAAAGGTCAGGAATTTTAAAAATCCCCCTTAATTAATAAACATGTCTGATTTTTGTAAAGTTGCTTTTTCTTTTAAAATTTATTCCTGAAAGTTTAACTTGCATTAACCCCCAAATTGCCATTCATTCATTAAACTGCATGGCCTTTTATGTTACGGAAATATTGGGTGAAATGTTTTCTCCTAACTTTGGACCTGTAATCATTTATACACTATCAACATGATACCTGAAGTGTTTGTTGTTTTTTCAGTTTCATACAGTATATTATGTCTAGTTAAAGCAGAATTCAGTTTTGAATTCAGTTTTAAATAATATTAGTATCCGAGTAATTCTCACTTTAATTAAGTATTAAATTTCTTTGTTATACATGTCAAGTCATATAAAACATGTTTCATCCACCCATCCACACACACACACACACCCCACACAAAACAGCTTAAGCAAATATAATTCAAACACAATACAAGTACATATTCACTATACACATGACAAATTAAGTAGGTACTGTATGTTCAGTTACATTAAAATATTAGCATGCATTGGCTAGAAAAATATTTCTCTCTTCTCAGTTTAAACAAGTAATGAAAATATGGTATAAAAAAACATTTTTTTCATTGAAAAGTAAAAAATACAGAGTATAAAAAATAGAAACACGTTCTAACCATGTTCTGCTTTTAGCGCTGCGCAGATGTTGCGCTTATGCGCAAATAGTGCGCAGTTATGATGTAAAAGAACACGCATTCCCGTCATTCCCCGCATTCCTGCTCTCTTTTCGCTGATTGGTCGAATTTGAAAAGAAGACGCGCGCGACAGTCCTGCTTTAAGAAAATACATGGCGGTTGGATTTTGGGAGCAACGAAGTCAACGCTATGAATCGCAAAACCTTTTAAAATGAGCTAATATTTCCACGACAGCTGTTTCTCAGTTGTAGTTTTAGCTGGTTAGTGAAATAGATAACGAGTTTGGAGTTGTATTAGCTGTTTGTAATCGTCGGAGGAGTGTTACAGTCGTCCGGGTGAGCTTGTTGTTCATAGCTAAGCTACATAAACAAATCGAACAGATAACTTGAGTAAATAGAAATTTAAACCGGAAGTGAAAAACGACCATACCAGTAAAATTTGGTATGGTCGTTTTAATAAGCAAAGACGTTTTTAGTATTTAATTCGGTTGTTATTAGATTTTTGTGAGGGAGCTGTAATAACAGGTACATGTGTCCCTTCAGGTCTGATCTTCAGGTGAATAAAAACTACCTAAAATAAAAAATCTTAGTGATTGATCTATTGATTTATTGGGGATTTCAGCACCATGATGGAGTCATGCTTTAATAACAAGCTGCCCAGGGCAGAAACCATCCAGGTAGAAGACCTGAGGAGAGATCTCCGCTTTGATCTGACTGAAATTGCAGAAGCTCAGGTATGTCCTCTCGTCTCCTGTGCTCACCCATAACCGTTTGCTCTGAAATTAGGGTGTTTGTTACAGTTCGATCGTTGTATGCAGGACTCCAGCTGCTTGGACAAAGAGTTTCTACAGGTGTACCTCCGAATAAGGCCGTTCTCACAGGCTGAAATTGAGAACGGAGAATCACAGGTGAGTTTAAAGGCATTGCAGCAATTCGTTTAGACAAGGCGTTCCTCATCTCATCTCTACGAGCGAGTATGATGAACCTTAAAATATTAAATAAACTAAATGTCAGTGTCTTATTGATATGTTTTCCAATTCTTAAGGAGCGCGCACACATTTTAAGAAGTTATTATTCTATATTGATGGTTTATCTTTTTTGTTTAAACCCGTGCAGGACTGCATCACCATCCAGCACCCGGACACGGTGCTCCTCAAGGCCCCGAGGTCGTCTCTCTCAGCCCGGGCAGGCGACAAATCGGTTCCACAAACAGCGCAGCGATTTCAGTTCTCTCAGGTAGTTTGTAATCAATAGATAGAGACAAGTAGTTAAGTCACTAAGGAGTCGACTTTAATTGAAATGAGTTGACTCGAATTTGTATTGCGTGTGATTTCTGCATACAGTTGGTAATTTTTGTTTTTGTGATGCTTTTTGTGTTATTTGTTATATATGCAATAAAGAGACTTTTGTAAATCAATTCAGTGCTCACAAAAAAAAATCAGTAAGAATAATGATCAGATTAATTTAATCGATTATATAGCAGTTGACTACAAATCTTTAAAAAAAAAGTTATGGACACCTTTTGTGTAAAAAAAATGTAAATGTGTATTTCCAAAATAATTGGCACCCTTTGTTTGATATGACTGGTTTAAATGCATGTTTACGCACCATTCTTTCTCAAAAGCAAGTTGCCTCTGCCAGGAGTTAGAACAGAGAAGGATGGGAAAGGAGAGTAAATAAAACTTCTGGATCAGACGTTTGTATGATGAGTCAGCATTCATGCTGCATTGATGCACCGAGATGTTGGTTTTTCAGGTTTTTGGAGCGGACACATCGCAGAAGGACCTGTTTGAGGGCACGGTGAGGAACCTGGTCAGAGATGTCCTGGAGGGAAAAAACTCTCTGGTCTTTACGTATGGAGTCACGAATGCAGGAAAGACCTTCACTTTTTTAGGTTTGTACTTCTCGTGATGTTCTCACTCGCTCTGAAGTTAAATATTTTCCTCAAACATTGTCCATGTGTCTTATATTGCATAGGCCCAGAGCACGACGTTGGCATTCTGCCACGCTCCTTAAACATGATCTTCAGCAATCTGGAGGGTCGGATCTTCACCCAGCCCAGCGTGAAGCCTCACCGCTGCCAGGATGTTCTAAAGCTCAATAAGGAGCAGGAGATAGAGGAGAACGTCAGCAAGCGCAACCTATTTAGACTCCTCAGGGAGGTAAGCGAGGAGCACAAAAAAAACTGTGTTGTGCTAAATACAAGGAAAGAAATCTCCTCTGTAATGTTGTCTTCATTCTGCACAAATGTCATTAGAGAGGTTCCTTGTTAAAGATCCAGAGTCTCTCTGTCTGTCAGAAAGCAGTGATTCCATTAGTGTGTGTGCATGTGCGCAAGTGTCATTAGAGAGGTTCCTTATTAAAGATGTTTCCCGACAGAGGTGTGTGTGTGTAGGGAGGGAGGGAGTCGTTCTACACAGTAGCCCCCTCCTCCTCTCCTCTCGTCTTCATATATACACACCCACATCGATACAAACGCGTGTGCGCGCACAAACACCCTCACATACACACAAACACACACACACGCTAACAGAAACACTGCTCTGTCAGGATTCTTTATAAAAAAATATCTTTATATAAAAGATAAAGCAGGTTAATTTGTTTTATTATTGCTTTATATTTTGTATTAATTATTTTTATATGAATATTTTGGGGAAATTAACTTCAATATACGAGTGCTCTGAAATCCAAACACACTTTTGGAACATTATGCTTACAATCCAAGGTTTAACTGTATTACATAGAGGATCTGGATAGGTGAGCAGCAGTAAGGCCACATTGCACTAAAATGCATAAGTCTCATAGCTCTGCTTTCATCGAGCAAGAATGTAGTTGATAGTTTTGGGGTTTTTGAATGTTTCATTAAATTAATATTTTTCCCATAACTCTACGCGACTGCTGTGGAGAGACTTTTTGAACGCGCTATAGTAATATACAATATAACTGTGCAAACATTGTGCAGTGGATATACATATCAAGAAGATAACATGCTCAATATGATATACTTATGATGCAGTACAGAATAAATATGGGTGGAATATACAATAGTGGATGAAGCTGGTCACAGGGGAAAACAAAACAAACATTTATTTATTAATTTTTTTCAAACCACCGTTTTTCTCCCTCAGAACGATTCTCAGAAGAACACAAGCAGCCTGAGCTCCAGCTCCAGATCTGAAGGTAAATACACAGACAAACCAAGTGTTAGAGAAGATCAGTAGAAGTTAAGTCATGTAAGATTATGAGACCTGCACACGCTTAGAGAACTGGTCACGATTGACATCTCGGTAGGTTGTATCTCTGACCTGTAACCCGAGTGTGTGTGATGGACGCACAGGTTTGGACCTGGCCGATCCCGATAGCTCGGCGTCTGACAGGAGCTCCAGCCTGGGCCTGGATTTCCACACCAGGTTCTCTGTCTGGGTGTCCTTCTGCGAGATCTACAACGAGAACATTCATGATCTTCTAGAGCAGCCAAGCGGTACCGGAACTCGTCGGGCCAACCTGCGCCTCTGCCAGGACACCAAGGGGCATTCCTTCATCAAGGGTATATCAAGGGTGTCTCTCTCTTTCTCTCGCTCTCTCTCTCTCTCTCTCTCCCCGATTTATGTTTCTCTCTCCATCTATTCCTTTCTCTGTTCATCTCTGTTTCTGACTACCAGTCTCTCTAACACACACACACCACTCACTGCCCTGTGCTTCTGTGATTTTGTTGTTTATTGCAGCATCAGCACTACTCGCACTGTGATCTGTGTAGTATATATTTGTGTATTCTGTATTTGTTATAAATGTGTTATATGCCTGTATATGTATATTATAGATGTATATACTATCTACACAGACCTGATGTACTGTACGCACTCTACTTACACACTACTGTACTTTATTACATACTAAAATTTATCTCTACATTCATGACACTATTTTGTGTGTGTGTGTGTGCGCGCGTCAGACCTGCGCTGGGTGCAGGTGAACAGCCCTGATGAAGCATTTAAAGTCATGAAACTTGGCAAAAAAAACCAGAGCATTTCATCTACCAAACTCAACCAGCTGTCCAGCAGGAGGTGAGAACAACCTCTCACACGGACGCGAAAGTGTGCGAAAACATGCACACAAACACAAAAAACAGAAAGAACGAAAGCTCCTCACTTGCAATTATTTTTTTTGTTTGTCTTATGTTTCACTCACTTTGTCTGTTTTTATCTGTCTGTCTGTCCCTTTCATTTTCTTTTTATATCTGCCTTTTTCTCTCTGTTTCTCTTTCTTTTTCCTTTTCCCAATGTCTCTTTTTCTCTTAATGGCTCTTTTATTTTCTCTCTGCTTATTACACCATCACCTTTTTTTTTTTTTTTTCTTTTTTTTTTTTTTTACTGTCCCTCACTGTTTCTCTTTGTTTGAAACGCCTCCCCTCCCCAGTCACAGTATCTTCACAGTGAGGATCTTGAGGATCGAGGATGTTGCATCTCTCAGTGTGCAGTCTGTCAGTGAGTGAGTGTCTGATATTCACTAAGCTACACAGTGCTGCTTTACACAGTGAATTAATAATAAAACTCCTAAGTACACAAATCTGTAAAACTGTAGTTTTATTTCGGAGGGAAAATATCAACAGATGTGTCACATAAAATAAAGTGATGTCATAGTCTCTATCTAAAGATATATTTGATATGATTTGTGTATGTCTGTCTGCAGGCTGTCGCTGTGTGATCTGGCAGGATCAGAGCGATGTTATAAAACTCAGAATAGAGGAGATCGACTAAAAGAGGCAGGGAATATTAACACGTCTCTGCTGAGTCTGGGGAAATGCATTAATGCTCTGAGGGGCAGCGGGCAGGCCAGGTGTGTTTGTTTTTTAATTATTTATTGATTCTATTCTATTGTAATAGAAATGGGAATCACCAGGGACCAGCCAATACGATATCACGATACCCGGGTGCCAATTTGTATTGTGATTTTGTAAATATTTAAATTTTACAAATATCCTGATTCAGTATAACTTTTTCCAGATTTTTGTTTAATCCTAAACAAACTTTACAAATAACTCAATCCTATTGCATCGGACGCTGTGCTGCCTGACAACCTGTGAATAATCTAGAGTGCGCCGCCTGTAGGATTGTAGAGGAACCATCACGGTTTTACCACTTCAAGTGCAAACAAATAAATTTGATAAGAGTAAAATTGAGTGTGCCAACCTTATTTTTTTTCTTTTTTTTTTTTTGGTCTCGCTTAACAGACAGCACGTGCCCTTCAGAGAGAGTAAACTCACACACTACCTGCAGGGGTTTTTCACAGGCCGTGGAAGAGCCGCCATGATTGTCAACATCAACCAGTGCGCCTCCATGTACGACGAGACACTTAACGTCCTCAAGTTCTCTGCCGTGGCACAAAAGGTATGTTCGCCTGTCAACAAGTCATTGTCATAGAAACATACCATATTAGAATTCGTGATTTATGTGATCAGAATTCAGACACCAACAGCTCTCTCTCTCTCTCGCTTTCTCTTTCTCTCCTTCAGGTGGTGGTCCTCAGCATCCCCTCTGTCCTCCCGTTGGTGGTGAAGAGGAGTGCAAGGGAGGTGTCTTTCATCATCAACAAGGCGACTCGGATGGAGGCGCGGCGCACGTCTCTGGTGAGATGGGAGCACAGCCGACGGGACGAGGACGAGGTCTCTGACGATGAGGAGGTGGAGGAGGATGATGTGGATGAGAGCCTGCTGGAGGACACCCTCCAGGAGGAAGAAGGAAAGGAGACGGTGTTGCTGGATAAAGAGGTGTACGAGGTCAGCTCAGGGTCATGACCTTTAAATTGTTCATGTTTATTTAGGGTGTGAATAAGGTAAACGCCTGTGTGTATGTCTGTGTAGAATCAGCTGCTGCAGTTAGAGGAGCTACAGGAGCAGTTGAGGGTGGCCAGGGCGGAGTCTGTTGCTGTGGAGAGTCGAATCCGAGAGGAAGTCACTAAAGAATTCTCTGAGCTCTTCACTCAGATGCAGAATGACTACAAGTAAATACTTACTTGCTCTATATACGCTCTATATATATACTATCCATACGCTTTAAATATTTTTCTCTGTGTACTCACTCAGTATACTCTCTTTATACTCCTAAATTTACTTAATATACTCTCTATATGCTCACTCCGTATACACAATCTATATAAGGTGGTAACTCTGCTGCAGCATACAAAACATTTTCGGGTGAGAGACTGACCCGGTTGCGTGTAATTCCGATAGCCAATCCAAACTTATTTAAGGGTTAGTGAAGAGATAGCACCATGGGTCCCAAGAATGTTAGCTAGCATGATAGCAAGAAGAAATCTAAACCACTTTTAGTGTTTTTAAAGCAGCAGGTACCAAGAGGAATCATAAATTAAGGTTAAATGAGGTTTAATGCCTATTTATTTCCTGTTTTATGTTTTATTCACTTTGTTTTCTCTCTATATTCTTTCTCCATACTTTATGGACGGTTTCTGTACTTCATGTACTCTCACTATTTACACTCGCATACCCTTACACTCCACTTGTTGTAGACTCACTGTTTATGCTGTATACTTGCGCTCTTTTCTTGCTGTACTGTCTCTGTGCTCTCCATGTAAAGGAAAAAGGCTATTTAAAAAAAAAAAAATTTAAGTTATTTTGTTTGTTAGATCTTTCCCTTTTTAATTTTTTTTTTTTATTCATATCTCTATCTCCATCTGTCCCTCCTCAGTGAGCGTATCAGTAAAGAGCGAGAGCTCATGGAGGAAAGATGTGAGAACCGGCTTGAGATTTTCAAACAGTTAGTGGAGAAAACCACCGGAGAACCTCACAGTGATGGAGAAGATCCTGCTAAAGAACAGGTATTTATTTATTTATTTTTTCTTCTATGGTTTGTGTCAGATTTTTTTCTACTACATACATTATTAGTGGTGATGTTTTATTCTGCTCTGTGACTGGTCAGAGGGTGTTGATTTAATTCTCTATAATAGCAGCTCCGACAGGTCTATACTGATGTTCTTACTTTAAAATATTGCCGTTGCTATAGCAACAGCTCAATCACAGTGATGTGTAGAGAGCACTCCCCCATAAACGGATTAAAAAAAGTTATGTTTTTCTGTAGATATTTATTTAACTTTTAGAGGGGTTTATATGTTGTATTTTCTCAGGGAAAAGATATTAAATTATTCAGCTATCTGTTTTGTGTTCGCGTGTGTGTGTTCGCGTTCGTGTTCTATAGGACCGAGAGCCTCCATCTCTAGACGGCATGCTCGACTCCATGTCCTCTGACCTGGCCGGGATCAGGAAGGATGCCGAAGCAGCGCAGTCATGCCTGGTACCCTTCGACAGCCGACCCTCAGTGATGCTGCGTGACCTTGAGACAAAGGTCACAGAGCTGACCGAGAAGCTCAGTGAAACACAGAATGAGCTGAAGAGCAGAACTCGGGGTTAGTGCACAATGTAGAGGACGAGATAATGCCTTATCCTATGGTCAGCTCAGCAAGAGTTTGAGCAACAGAAAAGTAGATTTGTCCACTTGCGTAAATTAGGAGAGATGTGGTAAACTGGAAAAACCAGAAGGATTTCGGAAAAATTACAATGAAATTGGCCATAGTGGAAACATTAACTTGCTTGTACTGTATTTATTGGTGGATCCCAAACCAACTAGGTACATACAGTATTGCCCCCTCCTGTATCGGGGAGTGTAAACATTCAGTCAGGGGTAGCTTAGTGGTTAAGGCATTACCTATTCACACTCCAAATTCATTGTGTCTAGTGTGAAATTCAGCCTAAATGTGTGCAGAGATGTTTGTAGCTAGCGATTTAGTTATGTATTCGTGTGGTAACTCATGTATCCACCACACCAATATTTTTTTTAAGATACTTTTTATTTCCATGTTTTGCATCTGTAATGGAAACCTGTTGCAGTTCCTCTATAACCCTACAGAGAGTGCTCTAAGCTGTTCACACAGGGCAGCATCTGGTGTGGTAGGACTTAAAAATTAAAAGTTTGATAGTGTTTTTTTCCCTCTGTGTCAGAGTTGGAAGCTCAGAGTAACCTGGTGGAGGAGCTACAGGACATGAGGAAGGTAAAGTATTTATCCATTAATAATGTTCCATTATGTAAATGTACTATAAACAGCAAACATTTAATTTCTTTTACATTTATTTTTGTTCCTTTGTCCACACACATGTCTTCTTGGGTGTTTTTTTTTTTTTTTTTTTTCCCCCCCATACATATTAGTCAGCCAATCAGAGTCTCTCTGGCCAGTTGTTCTTGTGTGTACTGGCTTCTTATTGGCATGGTTACCGGCATGCATTAGACATCTTATGTGTGAACTCTGTTCCATACAGCATAACACCAGTTCAGTGGTACCTGCTTTTTACCATAAGTCATAACGTGTGTCTGTGTGTGTCTGTGTGTGTCTGTGTGTGTCTGTGTGTGTCTGTGTGTGTCTGTGTGTGTCTGTGTGTGTC
>JAOVVB010000002.1:25813629-25829421 GCA_028570985.1 Heterobranchus longifilis | reverse complement strand
CATCCTTATGTAAACGTGTTTAAGCATGTAAAGATGGACGAATGGAGGAAGGAGAGAGACACACTCGTCTCAGCTCTGGAGGTCCAGCTGAAGAAACTGGTCTCCACCATCGTAGAGAAAGACCAGCAGATCATCGAGCTGAAGCGCACTGAAACGCTTCGGCCACCAGAGGTCACTACAGAATATTTTAACATCATTGTTCTGCTGTCTGTTTGCAGTTTTGTGCACCCCTAACTACTTTCACTCTCCTTCACCCCAGGATTTTATATTGAACTGTAACGGTTTAGACTGTTTTGGTTATAATTAAGTAATAATTATGTTGTGCATAAAAAAAGTTTTTGTGTTTTTAGATAAGTTTAAAGAGCTATAAAGTAATACAATAAAGTTTAAATGGTTTCCCTGACTGTACACTTATGATGTTTCAGGAGTGTGACAATGGAGTGATGGAGCAGTTAAAAGAGAAGGAGGCAGAGCTTGAACGACTGAGAGAGCAGCTCAGAGAGACGACACACACCACTACAGAGTCATCTACACAGGTCTCTCTCTCTCTCACACACACACACACAGAACAGTCATCTGCACAGGTCTCACAAAAATAAAAATCACACATACACACATTCAGTGACCTCACACAGCACAGTACATCATACATACTGCCTGTCATTACATCACTGTCTGTAACCATATGAACAACTTGTTGAACATTATCTGTATCTTTTATTGTTATTTGAAGAATCTGTTCATAAATGTTATAAATAAGGATTAGTGACCATATCTTAGTGTGTTGGCGTATGCTCACTCATTAAGAGTGTTAGCATTTGTAATTGGTGTGTGTGTGTGTGTGTGTGTGTGTGTGTGTGTGTGTGTTAGACTGTGTTGGTGGAGGAGTGTGTATCTGAGCGTCTGGCAGACGGCACTACTCTGAAACAAACAGGCCGAACCCGAGCTTCCGTCACCAGTCAGGTAAAACTTTACAATGGAGTTTTACAGATGTGCATAAATTTGCTTCTTCATGTATATTCAATAGAAATCTGGTAATGTCACGGTTGCAGGCTTTTAACGCACATTGGAGATGTGTTGCAAGATGGAAATGTATTTCAATAGAAGCACATTTTTCCTCCCTTATTGTAATTTTATGTGCCGGGCTTAAAGTTATCTTGGCAACGGTGACCAAGGAAACAGCGTTTAGCAACAATGTTGATGATATGTTTAGGGGTTTTGCTGATTTGTTAATATTAAAGCCGATTTATGCTTGGAAAAGGAAAACATGTTCGATAGTTTAGGATGAAGATGATGGTGCTCTTCCTCAGGGGTCCTGCAGCAGCGGCCCATCCGTGTTGGACTCGTCGGTCATCTCCACGGAAACAGGTCGGTGTTCTCGGTTTCCGCGGCCTGAGCTGGAGATCTCGTTCAGCTCCCTGCATCCTGAACGCTTCCGACTGAAACGTCCCGGAGACAGCGGAGAGATCACCGTTAACGTCTCACACACACGCAAGAGGAAGAGCAGCGAGGTGAAGAGGGTGAGGGGGATACACATGTGCACACACACCCACATACACACGCATGCACACACACACACACACACATACTCACACACGGGTATATGCATACACAACACTCAAGAGGAGTAGCAGCCAGGTGGAGAGGGTGAGGAGATACACAAGTGCGTACACATACGCATACACGCACACACACGCACACATACACACAAAAGCAGCAAGATGGAGAGGGTAAGAAGTAGTACACGTATACTCACTCTCACACACACACATACACAAGACGCAAGACCAATAGCAGCACAGTGAATGAGGTGAGGAGATACACGTGCACCCACGCACACGCGCATACTCACACGCAAAAGAGAGAGCGTGGAAAGGGTGAGGAGATGCACACATGCACTCACACACATACAGTACACAACACGTAAGAGGAAGAGCAGCGAGGTGGATAGGGTGAGGAGATGACATGTTTGACACACACACGTACAACAGATGAAGCTGTTGTGTATATGATGAGTGTATGAGTATTCCTGCGGTGTCGAGGTCGGTGTCACAGCACAAAAAATGTGTTCTCTTATTCAGCTCATTTGCATAAGACTAATTAGCATATCGGTCAGCATTATTACAGCACAAAAACGTTATTGGTTGGGACACTCATTTACATATTTGCATATTAATGTGAATGAGCTCAGCACACAGTATAACACATTAATATTTATGAGGCTCTTTTGCATATCAGTGCTGCGGATCCCAGGAATTATCATTGACTTTATTGCCTAGAATGCTCATTTGTTTATTGATGAGAATAATTATAGGACACAAAGTAATATTTCAGTCAGTCAGTAAGCTCATTTAAGCTTATCAATATTCGCATTTTAGAATAAACAAAGCGTATGGTAAAGGTTTAGGGAGGGGCTAAAAGAGGCCATTTGCATATTTCAGGTGTGGGGTGAATATTGCAAAAGCCTGATTAGTATCACAGTTACAGTGAACAAATGCCATCTGGAACTTTATATGTCATTAGTATGATAAATGTACCAACACTGTGGCGCATGCGCGCGCACACACACACACACACACACACACACACACACACACACACACACTCACTCTCTCTCACACACCTCCAGAGTGTCCATGCTGATTCTCATTGTGGGAGTCACAGGCGTTTATTGACGATTTGGCGAGTTCTTGCGCCTCCTCCGCACTGTGCTAAGCTCAGCAACTTATAAGATGATTCACTGTGTGTGTGTTTGTTTGCTTGCTTTGTGTTCTTTAAGAAGCGAGGCAGCATCAGAAAAAGCAAAGCGAGACCCAGCGCGGCTCCTCAGGTATCTGTTCGGCTTTTAAACACCACCTGGAGTGATTTATCTTAAGTGTACAGCTGCTTTGAGGCTTCTAAACAAAAAGCTTCTATACACACACAAGAAATAAAATAACATACTGTAGCTTTAGGCAGCTACACAACACTATTATAAGGGACACTTATATGTATCACCACAACATCTGCAGTCTAGAGCAGGTGATTGCTTACACACTGCAGGTAGGTAGTACAGTATTTATGGGTGGATAGATACAGTACGTCACTAGAGGTAAATAAGGGGTAGTAAAAAAGTGGATGTTTGGCCAGATTAGTGGATGTAACACCATTTAAAGTTTTGGTCAATGAGATTCAGCTACAGATAAAATGAAATTATCTGGAAGGTGACCTTGGGTGACCAGAAAGGCGGCTATATAAATAAAATGTATTATGATTATTATAATTATTTTAGTGGTCAGATTAGAAAGTTTTCATAAAACAATTATTTCTAAGTCTTTTATTATAGCCTAGTAGTGCATCTGTCTAGACAAGCTACAGACAGTACGATTTTAACTACGACTACTGACATACGGACTAGGACACTTAAAATAGTTTAAATGGATTTCTAAATTTAATAAAAGATATGAACCTAAATATAAAAAGTTAAACTGCTCAGCACTCCTAACTGAATTTCACGATGGGTAGAATTAATTATTTTTAATAACAAAAACCAATTATTTTTAATTAATTGTCAGAAAGACAGTGAGTTTGTTCAGTGAATGGAGGGTTTGCTGGATGGATGGAGGGTTTACTGAGGATGGAGGGTTTGGTGGATGGAGGGTTTGATGGTTAGATGGATGCAGGGTTTGGTGGATGGACGAATACAGGGTTTGGTTGATGAATGGAGGTCTTAATAGATGGAAGGGTGGAGGTTTTGATGGATGATTGGATGGAAGAAAGGGTTGATAAATGGGGGATGACTAGAGAATTTGATTGATGAATGGAGGGTTTGATGGATCGTTGGATGGATGGTGGGTTTGGTGGCAGCTTTTTAACTTTTAGCTTAATGATATGTGTGAATAAACAAAAGATTGTTCATTGCATCATTCATTCTGTCATTCATCATAACCATGTTACCAGCAGCTCACACATGTACAGTAATGAGAAAAAGAAAACACAACCTCTTTCACTCTTCTAGGTGTTTATTGATCAGAGCCTTAATCACACTTGTATGCTCATGAACATTTATAAACTAAAACAAAAACTCATGTGACAACAAACAGTAGATTTCAACATTCAAACACAGTAGATAAAAAAAAGGCAGCCTGCAGAAACCAGGTGAGAAAAAGTAAGTATGCTCGTACCCCAGTAACAGTTTAAGTCTCATATGAAGTTTTGGAGAAATCTTGTGCTCTTCTTTACAGCATTGCTTTAGATCATTCAGAATTATTGTATGCACAGCTCGCCTAAGATCCCACCACAGAATACCACAGGAGCTGAGGTCTGGACTTGGCCATTCCAAAACCCTGTTTTTTTTCTCCCTTCTTGAAACATGACTTAGTTTCTGCTCAGGTTAAGCTACCAGACAGATGGGCTCACGTTTGTCTCAAAAATAAACTGGGGTAATTATTTTCTTACTGACTACTGGAACTCCAGCCCAAATCCTCACCACCACCACCATGTTTCACAGTTGGTATGTATGGGGCACTTGAGGTGATTCATTGTGTTTGGTTTTAAGCCAGATTGTTCTGTCTATGATGACCAAACATCTGCACATTAGTCTCATCAGAACTTTTTTTTTTCCATCAACCTTTGCATTAGAACTATACATACTAACAGCTGTGCTGTCATGAACATAAGCACTTATTTAATGTGCCCACAGCCGTACTGTACATCACATTATGTAGCACTTGGGATTTTCTTTATATAACTGAGCAGTTAATCGTGTCATCTTGGATCGAGTTTGCTGGCACGCTTGCTTCTCTGAGGCTTAGACCTAAAGTATTTTTCTCAGTGTAACCTGGTGACGTTTATATTGTTCAGAGATAGCCTTATGATCCTTACCAGATTGATGAGCAGTAACGGTTCAGGTGAGGTCATGGCTAATGTCCTTTCTTCAGACTATGATATAGAGACACATGTGAGAGCTCCAGAATACCAAAATTTTGCATGCTACTCGGCATGGCTACATATGGAAATCCGTTGTTTTTCTTGTAGTCACTTGTGGTTGTGTGTTTAAAGATGTTAGAGAGTAGCACAGCATCATTATAAAACCCTAGAGCTAAAAAAGGGTGTTCTTTCTTTTTCTCATGAGCTCTTTTTCTCACAGGATGGGGTGGAGAGTGAGAACAAGAGGAATATGAGGTGTAAGAAAGCTCCTGGTCTCCCTGCGCATCAGGAGGAGGAGGTGAGACAAATATTCCACTCAATATTGATATGATACGGGGAAAATTATTTTACATGTCCAGTGCTAATTAAAAAAAAAACAGGATAGAGAGAGAAGTCATAGCAGTACAACGTCTGAGGAAACAATGGACAAGAATAATAATGATGTGAGACTAGCAAAAGTGATTTAAAACTTTACCTGTTAAACCTGCTGGGAGCTTTTGATTTAACTTAAAACATATTGGTCAATAATTTGAATATTATTATATATTTAAACATGGTATTTAAATCAAACCAGTCGTTAATTGCAAAAAGGAGCATTAATAATAAAACAGTAAAGAACAGAGAAGCAGCACTGACCACAGTCTGATCTATAACAGGATCTATGACCCTATAACAACCTGTTTAATCTTCTTTATTATTTACTAGATATGTCCACAACTTTGTTTGTGTGGAATTTAATAGCACTAAAATTTTTACATGTTGTGAAGTGCGTGGAATGAAGGTGTGAGATCGAGTTTATTAAGTAGATTTCAATTGCACACTCATAATGCAAAAAATGTAAATCAAGCTTGACCAAATACACGTGTGAAAGCCCTATTTAAATATGTTCAGTAGTTTTTCATGTGAATCGTTTAAAAACAAACAGACAAAAATTCCCAAAACACTCTTGATGTGTTCTATTACTCGTCTTGCGGCCCCCCCTCCCCAAATTATTTTTTTGCAAATATCTTCAATGTAAAGACACGCACACTTTACAGTACTATTATATGTACATTATGTATAAATTTCTTCATTCATTAGTTTGTGTAATGTGGTTTGACTCTCTCTCAGATGGCTCCGGCGCTAGTCGGAAAAAGTTCCCATGATTCCCAGTCAAGTCTGCGAGGGAAGAAGGAGGGAAAGTTGCAGAAGATTGGAGATTTCCTGAACAGCTCTCCAACATTCCTGGGCAGTAAAGGTGAGAGAGGACATGTTTGGTACTTTTCATATAATCACACGTCTTTCTCCCTCTTTCTGTTTTCTGGTTTTATCTCTTTCTCTATCTTTACATTTCCCGGTCTGTCTCACGGACTCTCTCTCTGTCTCGCTTTGCTGCTGTCTATCTGTCTCAGTTTGGCTGTGTGTAGCGTCCCTGTTTGTATCACTCTTTTTTTTTCTTTTTTTCCTCTGTCTCTCTCTTGGTCTTCCTCTGTGACTGTGTGACTGTTTTTTACTGTCTGTCTTTCCTTATGTCTGTCTGCTTGTCTCTATCTCTCTATCTCTCTGTGCCTATCTGTCTGTTTCTCTGTCTGTCTGTCAAGATTCAAAGGTGCTTTATTGGCACAGAAAAATAACAGGAGTAGATAAATAGTATAGAAAGAGTAATAATAAATAAATGTATATAAAATAAGAGTACATACATTTAGTCAAAAATCAAGTGACTCGTTAACCTTATAAAAAAAACAACAAATTGTGATTGATTGTGTGTGTGTACCGCTGGCACAGTCTCTTCTGTTGGGGGTGCCAGGACTGTCTGTGTCACCCCGTCTTTAGGGCTAGGCAGTGCTCGCTGATTCAGGGTGTTTCTTGGTTTTGGGTCAGTCATCGTGCTCAGATAGTCTGCCACACTGTACTGTCTGTTTAGGACCAGATAACACTGCATCTTACTATGCCGTTTAGTTTGTGTTATATAGTAACTTTTAAGTGTTTGTGTAATTAGGTATATTCTAATTCTTTTTCCTAGTTATCCCCTCTGTCTGATCACAGCCAAATCACTGTGTTCATTAAAAAGATGGAGACTAACCACACTACACACACACAGCCCAGTGAACTGTACAAAATCCATAAATGTTCTTTACTGTGAAACACTCAAACAATATAAACGTACACTCAGAACCAAAAAAGCACAATACACACAAAAACAGCTGACACTAATCGATGATTAAAACACACCAGTTCTGGGATAATTGGAACAAACTTAAAAGACAGAGTATGAAGAACTGGCTATTCAAAATGGATATATCTGGACAACGCATTTCCAAACACTGTATAAAAACATAGAATCAGACACAAACTAAGAGCAAAATTACATCAAGAGGAAGCTGGAAGAACTGGAACTGGCTATCAAAACCCAGTAGACTCTGTGATTACGCAGGAACATAATCCTTATTCTTAGGACCTGACGGGATCCTGAATGAAATGATCAAACACACCAGCTCTAAATTCCAATCAGCCATTTTAAAACTTTTCAATTTGGTTCTGAGTGTTGGTTTTCTCCCTGGAATCGAGGTCTAATAACACCAATCCATAAAAGTGGAGATAATGGAGATAAATTTGACCCCAATAATTAAAGAGGCATTTGTATGAACAGTAACCTGGGGAAGATCATGTGCAGCATAATCAGTGCACTCCAAAACTTCTTTACCGAGTACAATGTTTTGAGTAAAAAAATAGATCGTATTTCTACCAAAATACCACATAGTTGATCAGGTTTACATCCTACACACCCTCACTGAAAAATATATTATTCAAAATAATTCAAAATTTGCCAGTTTTCTTGATTTCAGAAAGGCTTTTGACTCCATTTGGCCTGTTCTATAGAGTGTTAGAGAGTGGCACAGGGGGGTAAATCATATGATCTCATTAAATCCATGTATACAGGAAACAAGTGCAGAATAAGAATTGGCAACAAACAAATAGTTTTTTGTCTTGACAGATGAATTGTCATCTTCCAAAAAAGATCCAGCTCTCACTCATTGAAACAAAACACTCATTGAAACTAGACACACATGAAATTGAACATTGTAAAAACTATACTTACTTAGGACTAACAATGAACTCCACTGGAAACTTCAACCTTTTAGTAAATGAACTGAGGGAAAACCATGCAGAGGCTTCTATGCCATTAAAAGACAAAGACATTCCAATTAGAATTTGTCTCAAAATATTCGAATAAGTAAATGAACCCATTGCCCTGTATGGCAGTGAAGTGTGGGGCTCGCTCACATACCAGCAATTTAACAAATGGGACAAACATCCAATTAAGATCCTGCATGCTGAGATTTTAAGTGTTCAGAAACACCACGAATTATGCATGCAGGGCATAATTAGACCGATGTTCATGTTCTGATAAAAATACGAAAAAGGACAATTCAGTTCTGGAAACACCTAAATGAGAGAGAGCCACTTACACCATGTCCGTCTTTAAACATCTGCCTTTTGTTATGTCTGCCTGCCCGTCTCTGTCTCTCTTTTTTTCTCTGTCTATTTGTCTGTCTTTCACTCTGTACCTGTCTCTCTCTCTGTCACTGTGTCTCTCTCACTGTGTCTCTCTCACTGTGTCTCTGTCTCTCACAAGCATACACACTGTGTCTGTTTATCTCACTCTGTCTGTCTCTTTCTCAGATTTCTGTTCCTCTTTGTCTTTCTGTAAGTTTGATTTTCCCCAATGCCCAAACCCCAGCCCCTGGATGCAGGGCCGGTCCCAAGCCCAGATAAAATGGGAGGGTTGCGTCAGGAAGGGCATCCGGCGTATAACCCGTGCCATGTTGTTGTGCGGACCAAATGGTCTGCTGTGGCGACCCCTCGACAGGAGCAGTCTTTCTGTATGTCTGACTTTCTCCCCTCCCCACTCTCTTTTTTTTGTAGCTAAGAGGATTATGGGATTGATGAGTGGAAGGTCTCCAGATGAAGGTGGCTCGTCTCTGAGTCTGACACGCTCCAAACGAAAGATCAACATCTCGTCCCCTATGAATATCTCCGCTAACCAGGTAAACAAACACACACGCGCGCACACACACACATATATATATTGCAGATAAAAATGGAATGATACTAAATTGTAACCTGCAGTTTATCAGTCGTGACACGGAGGAGAGAGAAGATCAGATGAACATCAAGAAACGACTTCGCACCAAAACCCCGAAGTAAAAGTTTTTTCTCCATAGTTATGACATCATCACTACAGCTGTTTACTGTCTGGTCCTCTCAGCAGCACTTTTTATTGCACAAGTTTATTTTACATGACTTTATACTGTATTAAATATCAATCCGTAAGAGCTGACTGACTTTAGATTTTATTTTATTGTCTCTAACACTAATGAGAATTAAGCTATATGGGGGATCTTTTTTAATTTAATTTTTTTGGTGCTATGTTTAATTTGTGACATTTATTCAGTCTGTCTGGATGAATAAATATAAATACCCCACACAAACTGAGTCTGGATTCTGATTGGTTTAGAAGATGATGCAATTTATTATCGTTTCTATTGTAATAGCAGACACTGTATGTAAACTGAGTTAACATGGATGGAGATGTTATTAAAGGTTCGGCCAGTATTTTTGCTATTTGCGATACATTTACTTTTAAGGAGCAAAAGTTAAAAAGTATCCTCTAATAAAACTACTCAAATAAAGTACATATACTTATGTTTAGTATTAAAGTACATGTCCTGAGTTACCAAGGAAGTTAGTTAGGAAAGGAAGGAGTCTACAGTTTTAGAGGTAAAGCTTTAACTGTAAGCTCTCTCATATCTTCAGGACAGAGGAGTTTATGCTTCTTTGCAGTTTCTCAGTCACGTGACAAGCTGGAATTTTTCTCCTATTAACTTGAAGAGAAAGAATACAGAGAGACTGGTAAGGGAACGAGTGTTTATAGCTGCTATAATGTAAGTGACAATAGGAACTCGCTTCTCAGAACAGTAAATGTAAGTAAATAGATAAAAGCTACACTGTATAAAAGTTTCCTGTGGTGTAAGAGGAACACTGGGTTTCAATCTGAGCTGAAATGACCGTTAGTTGTTTTTTAATTTTTTTTCTATGATGAAGTGTAAAATTTTATGCTTATCTTTTCTTCTGCTGGTTGAGGAAGAAACGTTGACACAAAAAGTCAGGTCAGCACCGAGACGAACAGAAGACAGATAGAGGAGAGAAATCTGGCAGCGTAGTAATAAAAAAAAGGAGGTACAGGCAATGATCCTCTGCAAGCCTTTCTTTTCTCTTCCACAAACTGATCTAAGATGGACAGATTGTAAAAGTAAAGAAGTGATTGTTTGTTACGGCGGATGACAGGAAGTGAGCCGAGATGACTCACAAGCTCTAAGGCGTGCCAGAAGTGTGGGGTCGGGCGACGAGGACAAAATGGAGGCGCAAGATCTTAGAGTGTGTGTGTAAGAGAGAGAGATGAGAGAGAGATGAGAGAAGGATGAGGGACATCTGTCATGGGAAAGGCAAATAAAATAAAAAAAAGACAACTTACATACATGACAATTATACAAACCAAACCAGGACTCTGTGTGTGAGAGAGAGAAGTTTCATTACAATATCTTACTGATGTCATAATTACAGTTATCAAGAGCTGTGTTTTCGATTCAGTCTTGTCTGTTTGAAATTAATATAGTGTGAGTATACGTCATGTGCCTTTTACTAAGGAGTGGCTTCTGTCTGGCCATATTGGCCTGATTGGTGGATTGCTGCAGAGATGGTTGTCCTTCTGAAAGGTTCTCCTCTCTCCACAGAGGACCTCTGGAGCTCAGACAGAGTGAATCTTATAATTAACCTGTGTACATTGACTCCCTCAACATCATAAACTGCATTATGCAACTAAATCAGACACCAGTATCAGAAAGTCTGTTTGGTGTAATGAGTGCTGTGCGGTTTCACAGCTACTTCTGGTGTGTGATCAGACTGTTAGCTCACTGGTGACTTAATTTTTAAGCATAATCATGTTTCTTATTTTTTCACTTGTACCAGGTGAACTAAAAAATGTCACAATAGCTTTAGTTTCAGTTACCATACCATGAATATTTAATCCATAACACTGCTAGGGATATAATTAGGCTTTAACTATTTTAATAAAATCATTATATCCTCTCTGTTTGAGCATGCTAGTTCCCTACGTGGTGCACTACAATTCAAATGCAGCCAGTCAGATATGTTAACTAGTGCCGCACTGGTTGGGAATCATCCACGTGATCATGTCCCTGGGCATAGGGTCCCATGCATTTGCATGACGTTTGTGGCAGATCGTTGTAGTACTACAGGTCTTTGACACTTTGTGGAAGTTTGTAATTAAACATTAGCCAACTGCTGCAATCCACTTGCAAAAAACTTACTCCCACCTACCGTGTTTTTTTGTTATTGCATTTAAAATAATTTTTGATTGCTGTGATCTTTACCAGACCTTGGTGAGATGTACTGAACTCTAATATACTTCCAAATGGTAACCCTCCAAGTTCATACCAATTCCGTAGAGGTGGGCAAATTTAGTGATGCCTGATCTGATGAAGTAAAGTAGAGGTTGCACCCGTACTCAAGTACAATAATGAAGTAAATGTAATCAGTTACTTCCCACCTCTGCTTTTCAGGGTCAGAATGTGGAAAAGGCCCTTTATGCCGTCCTATCAGATTCTTAACTTAAATGTTCATGTTTCTAAAATCTTCAAAAAGTCACAATATGCAGTGCACCGCAATTAATGAAGAAATGAACAACCTAAACATTAAAATCAGTTTTTACAAAGTTTAACGTGTTTGCTGTTTTTCAGTCAAGTGCTCAGTGATAAAAGCAGTATGATGAGAATCAAATAATTATTTCGTGTTTCACGGTTAATGGGGTTAAGGTGAAGGAGACTCACTAACGGACGGTGGACTTCAGTTTCTCTTTTTCAGTTCGAGTGATAAATCATCCCTGTCTCCTGCTCTTGCTATGTGTGTGTGTTATAACGTCCATTTCTAACGCTTTTAACACCTCAGATGCTTCACGCACTCCCTCCGAGAGCGGCCATGTGCATAATGGACATGTTAATGAGACACGGTCCTCTCCTTCAGCGTGAGACACAAAGCAGAATATTAATCTTCACTTACTTCCACTCATCCACACTGCTCGTTGATCTGTTCTTCTTTTATCTATCATTCTTATACTTGTATGTGTACACTAACATCGCCTTAATTAACATTGTTTACCGCATTAATTAATACTTACATAGGATCAGGAACAGCATGAAGATGGAATTCACTGAAGTTCATTAATGAATACATTCACTAATGTTTATTAATTATTTGTTTTAATTAAAATAACATGAATAAACTTATATTATCAATTCTTTAACAGTACCATACATTAACATACAACCACAAGCACTGCTAAGCTAGTACACAAACGGAACTTTACTCATATTTGATTTTAAACTTAAACACAAACTGCCCTGATCGCTCTTCCCACACTTCACTCTAATGATGTTTTGTCTTACAGTGGAGTCGGTGTAGTACGTAGAGTGGCTTAGTGCTAACAAGTCACCTTGCACCTTCAGGGTCCGTATCTGATTCCCGGCCAGGTTCGATTGCCGCCTCTGTGTGCATGGAGTTTGCATTGTTCTCCTCATGCTTGGTGGGTTTCCTCCGGGTACTCCGGTTTCCTCCCACAGTCCAAACACATGCAGTTTAGACTAATTTGCGTTCACTAAAATTGCATGAGTGTGTGTGCCAGATTGGCACTCTATCCAGGGTGTACCCTGCCTCATGCCCTAGGTCTCCTGGGATGGGATGCAGTTCTCTAGTTACTCAGGTAATCGGCAGAATTCCTACACTTGGCTAAATATAAGTATTTCTATGAAGAATGAGATTTAATATTAACACGGGAAACGAGCTATAGTTTAGTTCATGCAAATTTACCGTGTAAAAATATATATTAGGAACAAGATGAAATCTGAACCTATTTTTTTCATATTAATATTTTTTTTAATATCATTTTCAGTCTCAGGGTTTTGAGATTCCTGAGTTCCTGAAAAAAGTTGCTATGGTGCAAAGGATCTTTGTCTGAGATGCTGCTGATGTTTTAATATTCTTCGCAGCGTGTTTCTGTCAAACCGGTCCATTATTTATTTTATTTTATTTTATTTTATTTGATACTTTATTCTATTGCCACAGAGACGTAATCTGGATTTTACAGTTTTTAAAAAGCTTATTTGGCCGTGCATCAACACAAACTTCCATTAGCCCTACGAGTGATTAAAACAAGAGTGTAAGTGCGTGTTCGTGTTAGAGAGAGAGAATCAAACACAGACTTGCAGTGTATAAAATTGTAATGAAAGTCATAATTGAAATGACAGATTTTCTGCACAGCCTTAAAACTTTCATCTGTAAACATTCATTTATTCCTGCGACCTTTCGTTCCAGACGCTAATAAATCTCGCACATTTCATTTTCCCTTATTTTGAGTATAGGCTTATTGTTAAGGTCTTAATCCATCATTTTATTCTTCCTTCGTTAGTGGTTTAATGTTTGTCTTTCTCAGGCGAGTTTTACTGTAGTTTTGGGTTTAATGCTCGTAGATCTGTCTTATAAACCACGCTTCACTGATCGCAAACATCATGTTAAACCTCTGCTCTGATCATTAGGGTTGGATTTGCAGTACAGCCAATAGTCTCTCACACACACACGTGGAATATGGAATTGTTAACATTCAGAGTCGAGTGTCTGAATGTCTGAGTAAATGAGCAGGCTCTGATTTCATTCCACCAGTAATTAAACTATTTTTTTTTTTACTCTTGAGCTTGGTGAACTCTGAATGGATTTGTGTGCTCATGCAGTAATGTCTAGTGCACAGGCGATACATTAAAACCTCAGAGAAATTACATGTAGTCAGTCAATGGATATAGCAGAAATGGGTCGGAGCCATCAGGTCATGTTGCTAACGTTGCAACTTTGTTGTGATATTTGGCTTTTTTAAAACTTTTTTTGATTTTGATTTAGATTTTTTTGATTATTGTGAGGGTGTGATTATAATGATAGTGTGATTACAGTGATTGTGTGATTATAGTGAGTGGATGATTATAGCTAGTATGTAATTATACAGAGTATGTGGTTATAGTGAGTGAGTCATTATAGCTAGGGTGTGAATATAGTAAGTGTGTGATTATAATGAGTGCAATTATACCAAGTGTGTGATTATACCGAGTGTGAGATTATAATGTGTGTGTGATTATAGTGAGATTGTGAGTATAATGAGTGTGTGATTATAGAGAGGATGTGATTATAATACACTTGTAATTATAGTGAGTGTGTGATTATATCGAGTATGTGATTATAGCCAGTGTGAGATTATAGTGAGTGTGTGGTTAGAATGAGTGTTTGATTATAATGAGTGTGTGATTGTAGTAAGTGTGTGGTTATAGCGAGTGTGTGATTATAGCGAGGGTGAGATTATAGCGAGGGTGAGATTATAGCGAGTGTGAGATTATAGCGAGTGTGAGATTATAGCGAGTGTGAGATTATAGCGAGGGTGAGATTATAGCGAGGGTGAGATTATAGCGAGTGTGTGATTATAGCGAGTGTGTGATTAGAATGAGTGTTTGATTATAATGAGTGTGTGATTGTAGTAAGTGTGTGGTTATAGCGAGTGTGTGATTATAACGAGTGTGAGATTATAGCGAGGGTGTGATTATAGTGAGTGTGAGATTTTAGCAGTTGTGTGATTATAGCGAGTGTGTGATTATACAGAGTGCATGATTATGGCTAGGGTGTGATTGTAGTTAGTGTGTGATTATACAGAGTGTGAGATTATAGTGAGTTGTGATTATAGCAAGTGTGTGATTATAATGACCGTGTGATTATAATGAGTGTGAGATTATAATGAGTGTGTGATTACAGCGAGTGTTTGATTATAGCGAGTGTGTAATTAAAGACTAATTAAGGGTCATACAATCATCATCATTAAAACCATGTTATGAAGATCAACGCAATCATTAAATTTATCAAATTCCCTAAAGAATTAAACTTTTTCTCTTCCTCTGATACTCTATCTCTCTCACACCACTCTCCTCTCTCATTAACAGTGCAGTGATCTTCTAACTTTTTCACATCTTGTTTCCATGACCACTCAGACATCACAAGTTTAATCTTTATTTAAGCAGACAAGTGCAAATTGCAAATCAAACTTTATGAAGTGAGTGTGTGGTGGATTATTTCCCGTGTGTCAGCGAACGTCTTTGTGCCAGTCCCAAACAAACTGCAGAGTTACCTGAGGACAGCTTTGTGAAAGTGACTTTAATCTTTAAGAAGAAGACGAATGTATCGTTTTTCTACTTGCCTTCCTCCGTGTGGCATTTCATATCTCTCCATCACAGAAAGTCTTTCCTCTTTATTGTTACTGTTCTCGATTCGGACTGTTTAACAGTTTAATAAATGTGTCAGAGCTGTGAGAGTCGTCATTGTCATTGTCCCTGTAAAAGGGAATGAGTGAGAGATAAAAACACGTAAAAAATAAAAGAGCTGAGGAGGAAAGAGAATAAAACTGAAAGGACAGATAAGAAGGACAGAAGGAAAAAAGGAAGAGTATGTTGGATTTTAAAAAGATTTAGAAAGCAAACAGAGAGATAGTAAAGGAAGAGAAAAGAGTGATAATAGCAAGAAGTGTGTGATTCTAACAGCAAAAATATATTTAAAAAAAATTTATATCATAAAATATAGTTCACATTTCCGCATATTATATTTTAATGTAATAGATAATTATGCCCAATAAATAATGATATCATTAATTATATTACGTTTCTTTTTTTGCTGAGTATATACACAGTATATATATATATATATATATATATGTAATTCTTTTAATTAAAAACAATTTTATTT
>JAOVVB010000002.1:25772731-25801210 GCA_028570985.1 Heterobranchus longifilis | reverse complement strand
CACCAGCAGGTTCCCGCACGCTGTCACGAGCGTCAGTGCTGTCAGGACGCCGCCGATCAGCGCGCGCTCCACGCCGCCGTAGCTCTGCACGTGCGCGGCGCAGCGCGTCCAGTTCCCCGCCTCGGGGGGAATCCGAGGCACGGTAGACGGAGGTGGCGGCTGAGTCATCATCATCAGCATAGCCCAGGACTCGGAGCCTGATCCCGCGGCACCCTTGTCTCCCGTGTCGCGCGCCATGGTGAAGAACCGCGCGAGCAGCAACGCGGCACCGGTGTCCAGCCCCGCCGCGCGCGCCCCAACCATACCACTTTAAATAACGTGTTCAACTAATAAAAGAATAAAGTGTAAAATAAGTGTAAAATAACCCTGTTTAGGCTGTTATTATATTAAAAGTATTTAGTGATGTTTAATCTTTATTTAGTAATAGTGACCATGAGGGCTAGTGTACATCTGAGATGAGGAGAAAAAACGAACAATTTTATAGCGAACAGCTAAAATGTAGACATAAAATACAGACAGATTAAATAATTGCACAGTGTGAATGAACAGCAATATTGATATTTAAATTATATGTAAATATGCGCACTGACTAAAGTGGTTAAATCTTTTTTTTAAATGATTGAACATTTGGATGTGTATTGCTGCATATGCACACAACTGTAAATAACAAAATGTAAAAGTATTATAAATGAAAAAACATTTTTTTTTTTTTAAATAAGTTGAGGCAGAATAAAATAGAAACCTTTCTAAGACTAACCTAGATCTGAACAGCAGCCTGTGAAGAAAAACAAATAAACAAACAAACAATCGGCTCGTGGCTCCAGTTACGCGCGGCTCCGGCTGTTCGTGGTCCTGCGCGCCTTTTATCCACGAGCATCACCGGATGCTGCAGCGCACGCGCAGTCGAGAAGTAGGTAGTGGTGGTGGTGGGGGTTATGGGGTCGGGGATGTCGGGGGTCATACGGGTTCTATCGAGTCTGTTCTATAGGCTATTTTTAGATTACTCGGTGTGGGTGGTTTCACGTGGAGTTACTATAGGAACAAAAAGTAAGAAAAACATCAGAAAATGTCTATGCCAACGCTGCGACGGTGACGTCATCAAAATAGTACGTAGACCATCTAAATCACGTGATATTCTTTGCGTTTACAACACAATGAAGTGAAGTTACAATTAGTACATTATGTTCCCAACAGCATGTCATGCAGTGTTTTAATTCTCTAACAGCCCGAACACAGCAATGTACCAATAAAGCACATTTTCTTATTCTTTTCTCAATTAACATCTATTTTTATTTATTTTTTAGTTATTTCCATTTAATTTACTTTTTCCATTTATAGTCACAGTTCCTATTTTCACTTATGTTATAGCAGCTAAAGACACTTACTCCCTCACCGGCCTCTCTTTACTCTTCAAGTTAACAGAAAATAATACTAATAACAAAAAAAATCTCAGCTGCAAAACAGTGTTATAAAGAAGCACAAACCCTGCTGAAACTCTAAGAAAGTGAAACTTTAGCTCTGACTGTTACTAAGTCTTTGGTGATTTTTTTAAAAACTAGTTTATAAATTAAGAATTGAGGATTTATGAAATGCACATCAGTTGTTGTTTTGTTTTGTTTTTTTGCCTGGTTAAGTGCCACAAACTCTGTTAGCATAGCTGTCATAGCATCAGCACTGAGCAATATTTATAACTAGCGAAAGTACCCTTAGTTGAACTTGGCTTAGTGGTTGGCACTGTTGCCTTGCACCTCAAGGGTCGGGGTTTGATCCTCGGCCATGAGGCCTATATGCATGGAGTTTGCATGTTCTCCCTGTGCTTGGTGGGTTTCCTCCGGCTACTCCTGTTGCCTCCCACAGTTCAAAGACATACAGATTAGGCTAATTGGCGTCCCCGTGGCACTCTGCTCAGGGTGTACTTCTGCCCTAAATCTCTTAGGATAGTTTCCGGGCCCCCGTGACCGTGTATACAGGATAAAACAATACAGACGATGGATGAGTGAGTGAGTGAGTATGTAGGGGGGGCAATCAGGGCCAGGGGGGTATTTTAGTGCATAACACAGTTTGGGTATTTTACTATACTACTCAGATAGCCGCGGATAAGTTTGCTGTACCAACCTGTGTTTTATCACATAATGGTGCTTCACATCACCACTTGTTATTAGTACCACATTTTCAGAACATATGAGATAAACTAGTTTAAAATTTCACACAGGAAGAATAAACATATATTGATCTGGCCATTCATCTTTAAAGGTTCAGTTTTCATAGTCTACATTCCTTTTTTTTGGAGTAAGCCATGCTTTGTCACGCAATCATTTGTGTTTTGTGAGGATTTTGGTGGCATGGTTTATTGGTTTATTACCCTCATTTCTGTGTCTTCCTCATATTCTGTGTATACATGGTAAACTATCATGTTGATCGGCTCTGTTAAGTGATGTGTATAGCTATGCCTACCTTGTGGGGAAAAAGTGCTTAATTAGTAATAAAAAAAAAAAAGCACTAGATGCTGTGAACTTTACTTAAACATTTTGATTTCTTTTGATTTTCATTAACATCAGGCAAATTCTAAAGGACTAGCAAAGTTATATTAAATTCCATTTTAGCATGATGCTGTGAGTGACAACATATGGCTGGACAGACATACAGACTGACAGACATATTGACAGAAAATTTTCCGAGACTGGTTCGGCAGTTCTCCAATGTATGTAATGTAAAGATATCATTGAAAGAGCGAGTTGGGCTTCCTCTTGGTGCTCCGGTTTTCTCTCAGTATTTAATGACATGCAGATTAGCCTAACTGGAATTCCTGTAGTGTGTGTGTGTGTGTGTGTGTGTGTGTATGTGTGCCCTGCGATAGATTGGCACCCTGTCCAGGGTGTAACCAGGCTTGTGCCTTAAGTCTCTTAGTAGACTTCACGCCCCCACAATCCTGTAACAGGATAAGCGCTATAGAATGAATAAATGAACTACTGTATTTATTTATGCACGTATTGTTTGAGTATATGTGAATTAATGAATTTAAACAATATTTTGGTCAGTTTAGTTGTAATTCATCCAGGGCCGAGAGTTTGATTCCCGCCTTGTATCTGTGTGTGGAGTTTTTTTTTTAATTATTGAACATTTGGATGTTAATTGCTGCATATGCACACAACTGTAAATAACTAAATTTAAAAGTATAATAATTGAAAAACATAAAAAACGTTAAACTTTATTTAGAAAATAAAGTAAAGATGTAAAAGTCACATCATGATTTTGTTTGTTATCCGCAACACAGTAGCAAAATGTATTATATTAGGAAAGAACTTGAAGATCAGCAGAGTTACATGAGCACCTCCTAGCGGCCAGATGTATTAAGTGTAGTTATGGGTTTAGTCATGTAAGGGTTTATTGGAGTAAAAATAAGATGTTGGAAAAGGAGTTCTTAGAAATAAGTTAAAGCTAAAAATAATAAATACAGAAATAATGTTTCTATAGTAAACAACTTGTTTACTATAAATTTTACTTCTTTTATTGTCAGCCAAATACACTCCCAGTCCGGTAATCAGAGAGTGAATCACAAATGAGAAATCGAAAAAGTTGATCAAATAAAGATTGAGTTTTGTCTTAAAACAACTCGCATTAAACTTCATCACCAAAATATTAAGTAATCCCTGTAAAAATATTCAGTTTAGCTATTCTAATATCTTTTAGTGCGGGTCTTCACATTGAGCAAGTTTATTAGTAGTTTATTTATAAGTAGTTTATTGGTGCAAGTTAAACATCAGGCAGATATATAAGTACTGCAACAGCAGTCAATTTAAGATGCACCCACAGTTTGACACATGCACAGTACACTGTCGATGAAAAATGACTCATAACTTCCCTTCTTCATTCAACATTTTGATTTAATTTATGCTGCAGGGTTAACTTCAGTCAAATACATACAGGCAAAGTTTCATTAAATTTTGTCCAATAAGTTTTGTGATGCTGTGACAAAATCTGGCTGGACAGAGATACAGACAAAAATAGAAATAGTCAATAAAAAAATTAAAAAAATAATAATAATCCGCACACAAATAATCCACACACACAGACTTCTTACAGAAAGAATGGCAAACATATTAGCACAGAGGTAAACACATCAGAAATATATTAATAAAAACAGACAGATAGATAGATAGATAGATAGATAGATAGACAACACTGTTGAGTTAATCTGTACAGTGATACTGAGACACTAACCTTTGACCTGTGAGGTTAATGTTTTTACCCTGCTGTAATTAGCTAAAGCTCATAATTAGCTCCTGTGGGGAAAGTGATAAATTATTAACTCTAGAGTTTATAATTAACACCTACAGATAAATAGTCTGTGCTGATTAAAAATACAAACAGACACAATGCTGACTACAATGTTTTGCATGCTATGTTGTGTTTTTCATAAAATAAAAACCAAAATTACATGATATTTCAGATAGATAGATAGCAGTCATGACCTATAACAAATACTGCAAAGAGAACTCATACACATAATATACAGACATATAAATGTTTATACAGTAATAAGTTTTTCCATTAGGTAAAAATGATTCACTACTTATCCATGTAGTTTTTCAGTCTGAGGGAGGTTGAAAAGTTCCTCATATTTGAAGCCGCCAAAGTCAAAGGATCCTCCCCCGTCTGAAAAGGTTTGTTACAATGAAGGTGAAAGTAGGAGGGGCAGTCGTTTGCACAAGTGTGTGGTGGTGGGTGTGTATGTGTGTGGGGGGCTACTCTGTATTGTTCCAATTTTATTTTGAGTGGGGAGAGAGTTGTTAAGAAGAAACAGCAATAGAGAGAGATTAGGGAGAGTCGTTAAGGTGTAACGACCATGGAGAGGCCTTCTCGGTGGAACTTTCTTGATCTTCCTGGGGATGGATAGAAGGGCAGAATGAAAAATAGGAGACGGGCTGGAGGATTTGACCTTGCAGGATTCATAAATGAGGAACATTCCAACTTCCCTCAGACTGAAAAATCTAATTGGATGAGAAGTTAAATGTTTCTAACTAACAAGAAAGAAGTCCAGTTGACATAACTCAACTCCTAGGTGGTGACCTCACCTGGAAGAGTGAGAATCACATTATAGTCAGGAGAGGGGTATTTACACTACTTTTGGATTCTCAGTAGCGTGACAAGTTATGGACGTTTTGTGAACTCTGAAAAAAAATTATCCAGTATGGACCCTGGTGAAGCTTCCAGCCAATCAGAACAAACTAAACTCATCAAGCTACTTGTGTGAAAATGAACAAACCTAATATCTAATAAACATTTATATTATGTTACTAGAGTTGCTCTTGTGTGACGTCAATAATGAGTATAAAAGTATGCTTTGCTCAGTTTTTGGGACTCACAATCGCCTATGATTTTAATGTGATAATTTTATCAATATTAATATTAATAAAAGAAGAAAAAAATGAATCGTGAAGATATCTATCAGTGTTTTTTTTTTTTTTTTTGGACCTGAAGGTTTTTAACTCCACTTTGTGTTACTGTCACTTTGTGAACTCGATATGACAGCGATGCTTCTCTGATTGGTTATCTTTCTGCACTCTGATTGGTCAGCGTGCAGTCAGGCGGGTGCATCGAAAGCGCTCCTGATTCGAACGACCAATCAGCAGCGACTCTGCCCTGCGCGAGCTGCCCGTTATTGCACCCTCGCATTGGATCAGTCAGCGCTCGAGCTTTGTGCGCGCGCAGAGCTTCACATAAATATGCAAAGCGCATACGCGTCGTGACCAATCAGCATTCGAGTTTTACAAGCACGAGGCGTTTAAAGGGGCCGCTTGTGTTTGTCTGTATATACACAACTAGGACTTTACACGGACTTTGTGAAGTTTTAGCGATAGAAACATTTCATTTTCTCATCGTGACAGCTTTGTTTTATTCAATATTGTGTTGGATTTGTGACATTTCTTCGATAAAGACGAGTTTTGTGCAGATTTTACATCTGAGTCGCAGAATGAAACTGGAAAGTCAGGAACCAGGTAAGGAGGAGAAGTCATACAAAGTCTAAACTTTCTGACAACAACATGAACAATGAGCAATTATCTGGTACATCATTATATTCCATACAATATATGAAAAATACGCAACTAATTACAGCAAAACTCTTCCTTTAACTATTATTATTATTATTATTATTATTATTAAAGGTATTGCCCACAATTTGCTTTTTTGCTAAAATCTTACTGTTAGTGACTGACCTTCAGCCTGACGACTGTATTGTTTTCTTTCTTTGTTTGTCAGTCTATTTCATTCATTGTTTGCATGTTTCTTTAAATACCAGAGATGTAAGCACATCCAAATACAAATTAGATAAAAAATGCACAATGTTTTGTTTATGTCAATGCTTTTGTTTGTGGGTTTGAAAGTTTGCCACCTGCAGACTAAGTGTGCACCAGGATTCTGTTGGATGAAACAAACAAGAAGAACGTTCTTCCTAAAAGTTCTTTCTTTCTTTCCTGCTTTCTTTCTTGCTTTGACAGAAACGAGTTGACCCTTAATCAGGTGAAGAAACCGCATATGTGGTAACTGTCAGTGTCAGGAAAGAAAATTTGCATATTTGTAGAAAATAACTATTTTGGTATGCTTAAATTAATCTGCCTTTAACTTTAGCTGTGTTTAATTTAATTAATGTGTATATACACTCACTTAAAAAACTATAATCCTAGATGAATGAGACATATATGTTCACTGACAACAATGAAAAATCTTGAAGAAAATAAAATAAAAACTAAAAAAGTGTTGAGAAAGTCTTGAGTTTTTCAAAGTATTTCCCTGAGTACTTTATAAAGGGTTAACAACCCACTAACAGGACATGAACGCTTATTAACATGATACTATAGAATTTTTTTGTGAGTGGTTTTCTCTAAAGTAAAACCCATCTCTTCAATAGTTCTCCTCGAACATAAGAAATCCAGCTCATTCCCGAGATATTCACAAGTAAGAAAAAGCAATTCCATTGTAGTTTTGAGTGTAATTTGCAGCAATTCTCAAGTCTAAACCAACAGAATACACAGGAGCGGGAATGTGGGACCATTAACTTGTATATAAGTATAGCAACAATAAAAACCAGTGCTGTTCACAGTAAAGGGAAGACCACATTTGATACATAGTTGTGCAAGTTTCAAGTATGGTTTAATTTTTTAACACTTAATAGAAGAAAAGGCTGGTCATCTAAAACATTGCCCAAGGTCCAGGAAGATGACGCACAAAAAAAATCAAAACCAGTCAAACTCCAGTTATCTCATGTTCCACTTCTGTTCAACCAAGGAACAGTGTGTACTGTTCCCAAGGGTACACCATGAGTACTGGATCTCCCATACCACACAGCTGAAGATTAAAAAAAAGCCCATATGATTGTTTTTCTAATCTTTCCTGTGTGGTGAGTCTGTGCCCATGAGTACACCAGGAGAGGAACCTGATGTGGTCCTCTGCTGTTGTACCTCATCCGCCTAAACGTTTTGTGAGTTGAAATAAACGAGTGATTATAAGAGTTGGTGATTATTATTATTATTATTATTATTATTATTATTATTATTATTGTTGTTGTTGTTATAGCCTTGTTGTTATAGAAAAATACTTGGACTTTTTCCTCTGAAGTCTCTCAAGCCGTTGCCAGCCAGGGACCTCTTGTCTTCTTGATATTTTTTTGCTTTTCGCATCATTTTGTGTAGAGACTCTAAATTCTAAATTCCAGATCAGCAGTTAGAAAAATCCTCTAAAGTTGACAGGTTGATTAGATAACTATATGAATGAGCAGGTGTGCAGGTGTTTATAATAAATTTCTCAGGGAACAATTGAATGTGCTAATTGCAAGTGCTAGTTGCCTGACTTAAATGATCAGTAGATGTAGGTGTTTATTTTAGTGTTGGCACACATAGCAGATATGTCAACCACCTTTTAAAATGTTAATAAATATGCCAGGGGGAAATGCTAATATCTGCTGAAGTGAAGATCATCTTGTTAAAAGCAGTATCGTGTGTGCAGGGGTGTGATAAAATATCAAGAAACAGCTAGTAACACTGTATGCTGTTGAGTATCAGTGGTTAATAAGTGTGATCTTGTTCCTGAGTAGGAGCTGTGGCTCACTGTTGCCCCCAATGTCAGGAGAAAGTATCATAACACATCACTAGCCTTCTTTACTGGACTTGTGCTGGTGAAGAATGTGCTTGCAAAAAATCAAATATTTCACGTTGATGAAATCACAGCTGAGTAACAGAGGTTATTTCAGGTCATCTGGTCTTAGTCTGAACTTTGGTTCTCATCACCCGAGCCTGAATACATCTGAGGTGTAACATAGTTATGTAATGCTTCTTACACAATAACGTGACCTTTGTTATAGATATTTCATGTTTTAAACGGACTAAGAGACTCCTAAAGGCTAGAAGTCAACTTTCACCTACTACTTTCAACTTTTTTTCTTCTTATAAATTTTCTACCTACATCCCATAAGGTTTGTACAGTATATGTATTTGAGTCATGTGTTAAACCAGTAAATCCAAATTAGACAAATCGCTGAATATTGGAGAAATCCAACGTTGAGGTGAATCTGGTGTTGCAGAAGCAAGACTCCACCTCCTGACTAGAAATCAATAGCAATAAATTGAATAAGAATACCAGTGAGGTTTAACATTTGGATGGCTCCAGTAGTGGCTCAGTGGTTAAGGTTCTGAGTTTAAATCCATTCCTGGAAATTATTTTAGGTGCTTAAAGTTTTCTCATAAGCAGTGTTGAAGGCTCGGTGTCCTGGGTCTCAGCACCGCTCAAGGACCCTGATGAGGTTGAGGCATGAATTTATTTTTGCCTTATGTCCCATTGTCATTGGCTGGGAATCGACACCGGGGCGCATGATGGGTGAGAAACCTACCACTGAGCCAAAAATACCCTAGCACGTTTCATATGTACTGTAGCATCAGATGTTTGAGTTGGATTGTTGCGTGTAGAGTCAACTTTTCCATGTATTTCGGTGAAGTTTTATTAAATTCTCCTCAAATTGCTACTCCTTCTTATCATGGATATAGGAGTGACCTGAAAGTAGTTAGACTGATGTCTTGTGACTGTAGTGGCTTGGTTAGCAGGCATGGTGGTGGCATGATAAGCTCCTGGGCCAGACGTTGTCACCATGGTTGCCACCTAGTCAACTTTTTGTTGCCCCGTGCAATCTAGGATGGTACATTAAACATGCCTTTAAGTGCATTTAGAGTGGAGAAAATGTGATTAATGCCATCTAGGATTCCCTTTTATGTGAGGAAACATTATTACGTGCCCTAATAGGTGTATTCTCATCTTCGCATTCTTTTGCATTAGACAGCCCAACAGATGTTTAAGAGCCATTAAGTGTTCCTTGACCATAAGATAAGAACCCTGGACTGTCCAGTGGATCTTTAAGGAACCGAAAAGCGAATAACCTGTACAGTTTAACAACTTGTGCTACCCCTGCTTATACCTTGTATCTAAATGATCTTTCCTTGTCCCAGTTCCTCCAGCATTCCCCTGGTTTGGTCTGGATATCGGCGGCTCTCTGGTGAAGCTGGTGTACTTTGAGCCGAACATCATGACAGAGGAGGAGGAAGGGGAGCTGGGGAGCTTACGGATGATCTGCTCAAACCTCAGATCCAATACGCTGTACAGAAAGAGCACCGTGCATGACGTTCAGTTGGAGCTACGTGACCTGAGTGTGTGCGGACGAGTCGGAACTCTGCACTTCATCCGCTTCCAAACAGCTGACGTTGTTCCTTTTCTTGCCGCGTTGCAAGACAAAACGATCGGCAAACTACATGGGACGATCTGCGTTACCGGGGGCGGGGCATACAAGTTTGAAAAGGACTTCAAGATGGTGAGATACAATGATAATTATTATCAAGTGATACATACTGTATTTATGTGTGTCTGGTGTTTAAGCATCTTTAGTCACTGTCTCTCTCGCACTCTCTCTCTCTCTCTGTAGATGGCAGGGGTGGAGTTAGCAAAGCTGGACGAGTTGAACTGTTTGATCCAAGGCCTGCTCTATTTGGACTCGGTGGGGTTTAACGGAAAACCAGAGTGTTATTATTTGGAGAACCCAACAGATACGGAATATTGTGTGAAGCGGTCGTGTTGTCTGGAGAACCCGTTCCCTATGCTGCTGGTCAACATTGGGTCAGGGGTCAGCGTTCTCGCCGTTTACTCCGAGCAAAAATACAAACGCATCACCGGCACTAGGTATATCCAAACAAACAAAAATTCTATTATCATATTAGATTGTTAGGAATAAAAACATACACACAGTGATACAAAATTATGAATCCAATTCTAACCAATTCTTTAATTCCATGTGTGTATAATCATATTTATTCAGATCACTGTAAATCGTTATCTGAACTGCTACTCTCATATAACTGTGCATGATATTTTTTTGCTAATGTCATTCATTTTCTCATTAGTAAATATCCACACACTATTTGGTGCTAGTAACGGTTCTCTGTGATATGGCGTTGCAGTCTGGGAGGTGGGACGTTCCTGGGTCTGTGCTGTCTGCTGACGGGCTGCGAGACGTTTGAAGAAGCGCTGGAGATGGCGAGCAAAGGAGACGGCAACAATGTGGACAAACTGGTAAAGGACATTTACGGAGGAGATTATCAAAGGTTCAGCCTCCAGGGGACTACTGTGGCATCTAGGTATGTGTGTGTGTGTGTGTGTGTGTGTGTGTGTGCGCGTGCAGGCGTGTGACTGGGGCACCATGATTATAGTGAAGGTGTGATTATTACATCAATTTTCAATCTGAAATTATTTTTAAAATGTATGTGTGTATGTATGTGTGTGTATGTGTGTTCAGTTTTGGTCACATGATGAGTAAGGAGAAGAGGGACAGCATCTCTAAGGAAGACCTGGCCAGAGCCACGCTGGTCACCATCACCAACAACATCGGCTCAATTGCGCGCATGTGTGCTGTCAATGAGGTGTGTGCGGGTGTGTGATGTGTTTATTAAAGGTGACAGGAGTGAAAAAGTTTAGGAATCAGAATCTATGTTTAGAATGGAGAGTTACAGTGTCTATAGCTTTAAATGCAAAGGAGCTGCTGCACCACCCCCATTGTGAAAATGCATTTTTCTAGCCAATCACGACACGGTTGGGAAACATAGTACCCCTTATTTTTTAACCCACTCATGTTCCCACATTTCCCACTTTTCTGGCATTTCCCTATTCACATTTAGGCGTTACTAATGAACAAAACTGTAGCAACAGCTCTGTTGTGTTATGGATATGAGGATTAATTTGCGATGACCTCAATGCTAATCTGCTGAGTAGTATAAAAGTTAAAATGCGATTGAGTGCTGTAGAAGGTTGGTTAGTTACTACCTAACCTTAAGTTATTTAATAAACAGATGAGTGCAGGGATTTAGCTTCATGTCAGATTCATTAAATTTTTATATCACAAAACAGATTAAAATTTAGGAAGTCATTATGAATTAATGCTCTAACATAAACAATCAATATGTTTCCACTGAAAGCCCTTATTTTGTTCCACACTAGTTCATCAGTATACATTCTGCTACATTCTGACTGTTGCTCAAAATGACTAGCTCTAAGATTTTCCTGCTTCGACATGCATTACAAGCTACTGTTTTCTTTTAGTTTTTTTTTTGTTTTTTTTCTAAGGTCACGTTTAACAAGAAAAAGTAATAAAACTGTGTATGTTTGTGTAAAATGTAAAGTGAGCAGCACTTACTGCTTCAGGATCTGTACTTGAATCACAGACACTTGAAATAAACCTCACTTCTGAAGTTCAGCATTAAACTTTCCCTTGTTGAAAAAGCAGATGAGAAAGTGAGATGAGATTAGCTCACATATCTAAAACTTTGGACATAATTGGCAGAACATTTACAGAAATCGTCCCCAGAGGATTTGTTAAGGATCAGGGATTGCAGTTGAGGCATATTTGCAGAAGTTATGAAATTAACTATAATTAATAATAATAAACAAAGGGCGAGAAATTAAGCAAAAACCGAGAACAAAGGAAATAAGCTAGTGCTAAAACTCAGCTGAACTGAATTAACCGACTGAGAACAACACAATAATAGAACAGATGTGAGATAACTACTGACGCAAACCAAGGTGTATTTATACACTATTGCTAACTAAGCTCAGGTGAGTTCACTTTAAACTGGGTGGTGGCCAATTTTTTTTTTTATCCTCAATGTGACGGAGAAAATTTAATTGGCTTGTTTACATAACGGGAAATATAAAAGGCAAGGAGTTTTTCAAACATGATGTGTACATTTGTGTATTAATTTATGTAAACTGTACTAAAAGTTCTGAAAGTCATTGAACATGTTATGTGAGAGATTAAGATCTCAGAGTTAAAATTTTTTTTTTGGTAAACAGAAGATCGACAGGGTGGTATTTGTTGGGAATTTCTTGCGGATCAACACGCTATCGATGAAGCTGCTTGCATACGCCATGGACTTCTGGTCAAAAGGACAACTGAAGGCGCTTTTCCTAGAGCACGAGGTAAAAACAAATCTGTGTCTGGTATTATGAGCTATATAAAACTATAAAGCAAAATTTAAGATAAGATAGTGAAGTTTGGAAGGATTGCTAGTTTGTGAAGGTTTATGCTGCACATTGTGTAACAGAACAGACACTCTAGAAGCTAGTATACTTCTGTATATAAATAGCATGTCCTTTAGGAGGCGCCCTCACATGAAGTGAGAATGTCCTAAGGTAAAGTGTAGACTTCGCAAAGAGTATTATTATTTATTGTCCTGGACAAACAAAGTTAAAGAGACAGAGTTTAAGGTTACATTTGATGAAGCGCTCTGAATATGACATTATGATAAGACTAATATACATTAGTAAATTATGCCAATGTGTGTGTCTGTGTGTTTAGGGATACTTCGGAGCAGTCGGTGCTTTCCTAGAGCTCTTAAAGTCTTCTGAGGAGCCATGAGAAACTCCACATTATGTTAATGTTTAAACTGTAAATAAGTTTTAAGTCTTTAAATTATATCTTTATATTATATACGTTAATTATAGTAAATTATTAATAAGTGTGTATAAAGTCAGTTTAAAAAAAAACTTTTTAAGGTAATTTTTTAGATTTTAATGACAGTAGTCTGTATATAAATTATAACAATTAATATTTGCTACTGTATTTTATTGATTTATTGATATTCATAAACTTGGTAAAAAATTTTTAATTTCATGCAAAAAATATTAAATTGAGACTTTGGCTATGCAAAAATGTGCAAATGGCTCCAGACATATGATTCTAGAATGAATTTTTGTCACTGAAGACAAAAGGTGTATTTATTTAGTGTTTAATCAGGAAATGTTTTAAGGGACGAGAATAAACTTGTGCATCTCATCTACAAACTAAATATTAAGGTAAAGAGAATGTTGCAGAAAAAATGTGAAATGAGCTAAATAAAGTGAAGCAAACTTTTTTTCTATTTAATTTTCTTTCTTTGTAGTTTTACAGGGGGGTAAAACATGTTAATAGATTAAATAAAAACCCTGAAAATCTCATCTTTTGAATGTGAGCATACAATGATACTAGAGTCTATAATTTTATTTTAATAAATTTGAAAGTTTTAAATATGAAATGTGTGCAAAAAAGTATCTGAAACTGCCGCTTGTAATGTAATTCTTTTCTGTTCCTTTAATCATGATTGGTTTTAATTTCTGTTTTATTTTTAAATTAAGGAAACTGATTTTATATACTGAAATGTATTTCTCTTTTTTGTATTTGTAATGTATGCAATATTGTAAATTATACACATTGTCTTAGTGGTTTCTCAGATGTTTTTATGAGGAAACTAGAGGAATAAAATGTCACTTTATTTTTAATAATCACTGATCTGTGATATACTTTAACTGTGTGTTGGAGACCGTGAATCTGATTCTGTATTGAAAAATTAGAAGTGGAAAAATGTCTTAATATGGTGTATGTTTATTCTTGTCATATTATTTACAATATTTTATTTATTTTCTTTTTTTGCTGCATTTCTTAAAATTCCATTAAAAGATAGATCCCTCAAAATGTGTTATAAAATCTTACATTTAAGATCTGAGGTCATTTGACTAAATAATTAAACTTGAAACAAGCAACTTATTCAAAATGTTTTGTCTTTAATGATTTTCTTACGGTTCAGTTAAAAATCAGCAATAAAGTGTACATTTTTATACATTTAAAAATATCAACTACTGGCATAGTGCCATAGTAGTTTGCACTATGGCCTCACACCTCCAGGGTCTGGGGTTTGATTCCCACCTGCATGGAGTTTGCATGTTCTTGTTGGGCTTCTACCAGGTACTTCGGTATCCTCTGGGATCCCAGGCCTCCCACAAGCTTATACAGGATAAGCGCTATAGACAGTAAGTGAGTGAATTAATTATCTTTTCTAGTAACGATTTATTCAAATATTACTAGGACTTGTTTTTATAATGTTGATTTCTCTACATTTCTGTTTTAGGTTTGTCAGTGTAAAAATTTCCTAAAAAGTGTTAATTTTATGTTGAGTTATACATTTTTGAAGAAAACTTAACGGTTAAAAAATAAAGTGTTACCTTTGCAACAATTTTTTCCCCAACCCCTTTTATTCAGATTATAACACAAAGTTAATAGAGTTGCTTTTCAGAGTGTCTTTTCTCTTTTTTCCCCCAATTTGGCAAACATCAAGGCTGAAATGGCGGGGGAAAAAAGCTGCAGGAACAGCGGGCACAAAAGTGACTTCATAATTGAATGAACTATCAAGTTATCTTAATCTTACTATGGTATTTTGTACATTTAATTAACTGTAAATTACTTATCAATTTTACTATTTCAGTTATTTTTATTCTTTCTTTCAATAATTTTGATTATTTTATCCTATTCTATTCTACCTACATCATTATTTTCACATTTCTAAAATTGTTTCCATACACTTTTACGCTGAAAATACTTACATTAAAATCCATTGTTTCGAGCTGGAGGAGATGGATGGAGGGATGGAAAAACTCCAGACATAGAGGATAAGGTCGGATGATCATTGCTGCTTCTTCGGTCACCGTGATCATTAATCGCTCTGTCATTATGATACATTGTGACATTTAATATGGCAAAAACCGAGTCGAGGCCAAAACTTAAACAGAGTTTACACGAGGAAAGGTATTCAGAGTTGGATTACATAGTTGAGCATTAAGATTATTCACATCACCAGCATGTTATAAGGGTCACAATGGTAAAAGTAAAAGCTAGTAAGCCCCAGTATATCAGAAGCAGGACTTTTTAGATCTTAAGGTTGCAGGAGTAGAGGTTTCCAGAATTCAGGCTAAAAGTTATTAGGACTACCTCAAGCTGGCAAACCTAAGCATCACATGAGTAGGAGCTAAGAGGCACCAGGATGTCAAAACAGTTAGGTTGGCTGGGCTCGGGTAAAATGAGAATAAATAAGCTTGTAATACCTAGGATGGTACAAGCCAGAGATTGTAAGCCTCAGGATAGCAAAAGCAAGAATTTGTAGAGCTTATGATGATGGCTGCTAAAGCTGCCTCAAGAAAGAAAGAGTAGGGCCTTAAAGGATAGCAACGATCATGAGGTATATATCTTGAGCTGGTTGCTCTAGAAACTTGGAGACTGTACAGTTTTAGAGCTGGAAACATTTTAGGCTTCAGGATGTCAGGAACAGGAACTTGTAAGTTTAAGGATGGCACGATTAGGAGCTTGGAGGCTTTGTGATAGCAAGAGTAGGAGACTGCAGGCTCTGGGAGCTTTTAGGTTCTGGGACAGCAGGAGTAGGAGCTTGAAGAAAATGTCTAGAAGAGGCCTTGGATTGTTTATCCTTCCTTCTCTGGTTCAACACTCCTGGACATGGGATCTTGTTAACATATGTGGTCTTGTTTTAAACTAGTGTGTATCTGTGGGTCTCTTATGAGGCAACTGGAGGGCCAAGTAAAGTGAAATGCATAATGTGAAACTGATTCTGGATTAAGCTGTTCAGGAGAGTTTCAAAACAGGTAAGTTGGCTGAAATTGGGGGAAATGAGAATAAATATTATGGGGAAACTCGTCTGGTCGGATCAAGCTAGCCATGAAGGGGTCAGAGTGAAAATGAAAGATTCCAACCAAGAAAAGGTAAAGGACAAAAAGGAAAAACATGAATATTCACAAGCCATAAACAGTGACTCGATAGATTAATTTGTAAAAGGTTTATATATGGCCACTTTAGCTCTTCATAAGTCATTAAAAAATATCTGGAGAGCTGAACTCCAGTTAGTGAACTTCATGCTACCTGACACAAAACAAGCTGATTCAAAACTAGTCTGTTTAGTGCTTGGCAACTTATAAAAAATAGCTAGCTTGGATGCCATGTCAAAGCTATTGCTAACAGACTCAAAGGGAACTGATTTACAATTAGCTCATTCAATGCTAAATTACCTGAACCTAACCAAATGCACTCTAGTTGACTGAATGCTAGCGAACCTAAAGCTACCTGTCTCACAGCTGCTTTGTGAGATGGTGTCCTGAAGGTCCTGGTATTTCGATAAAGCAGTTGAGGAAAAGAAAAGAACTGAAATGTTGTCTCTTCCCACCATCATCAGACAAATACAGTTTTCTGCTCTAGGAACTGTGAGTTATGGGTAACGTCACTTTTGGATGGATCTTGGAAAGGAATTGAGTCAAGATGATAATAAATTCTTTACTAATCAGGTGCTAATGTGTTCAGTGCTAATGTTCAGCCCACCAACAGCAGGTGAAAACATTTCATCACTAGAGACCAAACTGATTATAAGCACTTTGAGATTAGAGAATAATCTAACCATCTACTGTAGAATGCTGTACGTTTTAAATTCTCACAACTGTCTGTCCATCTTTTTTTGTCTTTCTGTCTGGACATATATTTCTGTCTGTACATTTTTTTATATCTGCCTGTCTGCCTGTCTATCTGTCCGATTTTTTTTGCTTGTCTCTCTGTTTGTCTCTCTTTTTTTTTTATCTGTCCACATGCCTTGTATTGACTTTCCGTATATGACATTAATAATTTTTAAAGCGCAAATATTTTTGTGATTTGATTCACAAACTGAAGGCTAGAAGAAAAATATAGAGTTAAAGTAAGTTGGCTTTTGGATCTCTCACTCCTTTGTACTGCATTTGTTTTTGCTGCTCTGGATCTACTGCATTGCTGCTGTAGGGGGCGCTCTGTCTCATAAGCCACAACATTTCTTAAAGCCGAACCACTTCACAGAACCACGAAAAATCCCAAGAACAGAGGAATCTCCCCGATTATGTGTCTGTCTCTGCCAGTCTTTTCTTACAATATATGTTCTGTCTGTCCATTTTTTTAATACTCTCTTTGTACCTGTCTGATTGTCTGCCTGTCTGTCCATTCATCTACCTCTGTGTTTGTTTATCTGCCATTATTTGAAGCTAATGTCCTTCTACATGTCTGTCTACACCTGTGGGTTAGTGTAAAAGCCTCCACTCTGTACCCGTGCACAAGACTCGGGCTTGATGCCTCTCTCAGTAGAACTTTCAATGTCAGTTGTCATGGTGTTAATGGATAAACCATTATTAAACAGGTGCACAATTTCATCACGTGTATCTGTCTTAGGATGATGGACCAGGTATGCAACCGGTCCATAGTGGACAGACAATAAGTTATACATCGAAGATAATTATAGATGAGTAAATATAGCTATAGGAGGTAACTTAGTGGGTGGAGTGTTTCCCAGGTGATACAGAGGGTGGGTTTTGTACCAGGTGATCCAGTGGGTGGAGTTTGTATCAGGTAATTGGTGTCTGTCTCATGTGGTTGCTGTACCATGTGGTTCAGTGGGTGGGCTCTTTACCAGGTGGTTTGTTGTGAAGTATATAAAGTGTCAGTGCGTGTGTATAATATTATAGCATTATACAACAATGCAATCTATAGTAATATAACGTTGTATAATAGGGTAGCATTGTAAATGTAATTATATAGTAGTGTATAGAGTATAGTACTGTAAGCCAGTATAGCAATGTGTAACAAAGTATTAGTAACACTGATCCAGTTTCAGCAGCACTGTGTAATAGTGTAGGTCTGCATTTATAATATGGTTGTATATAATATTAATAGTATATGAGTGCATGTTAATATTATAATGTGTTAATATTATGGCAGAATACAGTATTGTACAGATAGAGTTATTTAAAAGGCAGAGACGTAACAGTGGAAACCATTTAATTCTATTTAATTTTGGCACATTCACTGTAACATTGCTATATACATAAACAAAGCAACATATAATCATGCTATCTGTTGAAAACAAGTTGCACAGATATGCAGAATGAATGACAAATATTGCAGAAACTAAAACAACACAGCAGTTTGTAAAGACCTTTTAAAAAAGTGACAATGGACTTTGTCACAAGGCTGTTTTAGAGAAAGCAGCATATGCATTGGTATGAATCTATCCCTAATGAGCAAGTCAGTGGAGTGAGTAGCTGGAAAAAACTCCCTGAGATTACATGAGGAAGGAACCGAATGAGGCACAGGACTCATAAAGGAACCCTTCCTCATCTGGGTCACATGGAATACTGTGATAATAAATAATTTCTCTTTCATGGTTGTATACTTTACAGACAAAAAAAAATCTAATTAAATTTGATTGTGTTACAAGGAACAAGATATGGCCAATCTTTAATTAATTAGAGTTTTAATTTAATTCTGTAATATAAAGATAAGTGCAAATTTGAGTAAAAATTATTCTTAGCTGTTACAGTCCTAACGCTAAGAACATCCACAGAGAGCATTCACAGCAAACTTCTTGACTTCAACATCGTACCATTTACAGTTAACTCATTGACCTTTAGGGCATCCATATTGGGGGCCAGCATCACCAGAAGCGGGAGCCGATAAGATGACTTGATGTTATCACATACAAAGAACGTATGAGGTTTTTAAGGAAGTCTTGGGTTGTCTGTAACGTCCCTTTAGAGTACTATATCTCACCGTTTCTCCCCATAGTTCCATTGCTTTGTTCTCCTTTGATGAGGTCACGCACATCATCAGCCTTCCGTTTCTCATTGATCCCAATGAGGTTCTCCCTCAGCGCTTTGTAAGCTCCGTTCTTGCCATGCGCCTCATACCAAGCTTTCAGCAGCTGGTATGTCCGTTCTCTTGCATCTTGAGGATATTCATCTGTTATTTCGTCTATTCTGGTTGGAGACAGTTTACCTTGGCGCCTTACCACCGACCGGACCACCTTTAAACCCAGAATTTCTGCTATTTTAGGCAGAGACACAAGCAAATCTGGGTCTACAAGATAAATGAATCGGGAATGTTATTTCTGAACCTCAAAAAGCAACAATAAAACATTAAAATTATATATTTCTACTAGATTACTGGTAGATTAATGTTATAAATGTACAACACGACTACAAGTTAAACATTTACATTAACTGAATAAGATATATAATGTTGGTCAATGAAAATATTTTTTATTTCAGGCAATATAAAACTAGTCAAATAAATAAATTTAGGGAATCCATTTTAAACTTGATTTAGTCAAGCACAAAGCATAACTTTAGGCTGCTACGTAGCTAGTTAGTTTAACACCAGTAGAGACTAGCTTACATACGTCAGTACAGCAGTAACATCATACAGTGCTAATGCTAGCTGGAAAAACAGTTGGGTACTAACACTTTTAGCTAGTTAAGATATAAATAATCTATTTGATTAGTTTTAACTATTGACTAGAGACTAAGCTTAATAATGACTAAGCTAGCTAGCTTCAAGTTTCAATTCCCCCCCCCAACAACAATAGTAATTTTACTACCTAGAACTAGAACCTTGAGACTTGAGTCTTGAGAGTTAGCTAAAATATATGGTACACTGGCATTCTTTTACGGCATTTATTTTTCAGGGCATTAGTGGAACAAAAATAACATTTATAAAAAATATGTTGCATTTTTGTTATGTTTTATGTTTAAGGATTGAGGATTAAGTGGAACTGCACACTGGATCATACACTCACTCATCGTCTATACCGCTTTATCCTGTATACAGGGTCATGGGGGGCTCATTCACACATTATGGGCAATTTGGGAAGGCCAATTGGCCTACAAAGCCTAGTCTTCAGACTGTGGGAGGGAACCGGAGCACCCTCAGGAAACCCACCAAGCATGGGGAGAACATGCAAACTCCACGCACAAGGAAATCAACCCTAGAACCTGGAGGTGCACTAAGCCACTGTGCCGCCCTTTGAAATTACAAATAAATACAATAGTATTTATTTGTTTGTTTGTTAATTTTAAAAGGGCCAAAATCTTACCTTAAAAAAATAAATAAAAATTAAAACTTACCTAACAGGTCCATTGGCTGCAGACAAAAGAAAAACAAATATCATAAGAACTTACTAGAAATGCTAAATATCAACATATAAAGTATATGAAATGTTTGGAGGTGGAATAATCTCATGCAGAGTATTCTCACTGCACCTACCTCATCCTGATTCTCCGGCTCAGGTGATTTTCTCCAACAAAGCATCTTTTTCTTCCAAAGAAAATACACCACCGCTGCTGCTGCTGCTGCTATTACTATCATTACTATCGACAAGATAATGGCAAGTAGGGACCCTGAAACATACAAAACACACATCAGTGCATTAAGAAATATTAAATAAATGATTCCGGGCATCACCTTATGCTTTAGAGTTATTAAAAAAATTCTTAACTGCTAAGCCTATTAATATAAGTGCATTAATATAAACCTGCGCTACTGTCAGAGCTGCTGTTATAAAGTACGTTATAGAGGGCCGGACTGGGACACAATTTTTTGTGCAACATTTCGCTGCTTCTTCTTGAAGTAAAAAAAATTAAAATATATATTAATTATTACAAAAAAAAACAAAAAACACTGGCTGGCAGCAGGCCAAATCAGTCGCAATCCTCCCGTTGCTCCCGATGGCCAGTCCAGGCCTGGAATTAACCAACACATTCTGACCAATCAGAGCATAGAACTCAGCAGCACAGTTTACTTGTTATATAATACTTGTTAAACAGATAAATATTAAACAGAACATTTTGAACAGTTCTCAGACATTCACATATTCCAATAAGTGACAGTTTGAGGTACGAACCTCCTTGAGCTTCTTCATAACACTGTCTGTCATGTGTGTGATTGCCCTCCACTTTAATTCCAAACTCACACCTATGAGACAAATAGAGAGGAGTAAGAAAAAAATGGGTAGTTATCAGGATCTGGGATAAATAGTTTTGCTCAAAATATATTTATTTTGAAGTCTTCCTTAAATACTCACATAAAATGGTCAATATCACATGTCTTCAGTGTGAGATAAAACAAATTAACCACAAACACAAATTTCTAGCCATCTACACCAAGGGTGCCGTTAATTTTGGATCCCTAGATTAAAGTGAAGATAAGCTAATTTCTAGAAATCTACAAGAGGTGTTTGGGTAAGGGTTATTTATAATACTTCAACTGCAGCAGGTCTCACATCTAATAGTTCTGACATCTAATAACTTTCCTCTTTCCTGTAGGCATAGGCAGGGTGACACTCTCAGCCCATATCTGGTATTTTTGTTGGAAGAAAGGAACATAAAATTACCCTTATGCAGATGACATGCTTATTTTGTTTTTATTTAATCAATAATGTTCCATCCCTAATTTGACTAGTGTCATTTCATGACACTGGGATCTCCAGTATCATGGTTCTTTTTCAGGTACCACGATAAATTTTGCGAAATCTGAGGCCATACCACTGGGATCTTCAGTATCTATACCAAATCTGACAGATCCCTTTCCTTTCCATTGGTCTCCCTCTGGTTTCATCTATTCTGGGATATATATAATACTCAAATATAGTCAATTGTTTAATGCCAACTTGCCTTCTCTTTAGGATACCATTAAAGCAGACTTTAACGCTGGGCCTTTCTACCTCTGTCCTATACTTTTTTCTTTTTATATTTCTTTTTAAAATTACAAACAGAGCTCACACAAATTTTAAAGAAGGCTGTACGTCTGTAATGACAATCCTAGCTGAGATGGCTCAGATCTCACTGCAGTCGTTTCTGTGGACATTCAGCGGGTGGAACGCCAGATCCTTGAAAATGTTCTGGTTGGGAAGGATTTCCCTTATTAAAATTAATATGTAACCTGTGTTGAATATTCAATTTAATAAGGACAATCCTTCCCAACAAGGACAGGTCCTTCCTTTACAAATGATGCCTATTTTTTTTATCTAAGAAGGTTTAAAGTGCTTGAAGGCTGGCTGAGTTTCTTTATGTAGAGTAAATGGTAACCCTGTTTAAAGATGGCAAATGATTGGGGCTTAAATCTTCCAGGCATTGGATGGTATCAACTTGATATTCATCTTCGGGTGATTGGTTTAGAGCTGACCCTGCCTCAATTTGGCTTAATATTGAATCCTTCCAGTCTACATACCCCTTATGGAATCTGTTGTTTGTAAAAAATATCAAGTCTGTAGGGAATTTTTGCACTAACCCTATTACAATGAATACAGTCAGAGAATGGTGATCCATTCGTATCTAAGAGGGTTGTGCTTATCTCAAATTTCCTCTTACTCCCATCCTAGTTATTCCAGGTTTTCTGCCAGGATTCCAAGATAGTGCTTTTAAAGCATGGTATACGCAGGGGTTAACAAAGCTAGTAGATCTATTTAATAGGCAGACTTTGCTGTCCGTTATACAGGAACGATGTGGCCTACAAAAAGGTGAATTTTTCAGATATCTGCAACTTGGTAATTTTCTTATTACTGACAGAACATTAGTAACTTTACCTCTGATATAGAAAGAGCTTTATCTTAATCTAAGAAGTGTATAAGTGTATTTTTATAGATCACCTTACAGATCCTCGTATTGCCATTGTCATGCATAGGAGGTTATTCAATTTACTGAATTTTGGATACCATTAAAGTAGAAATTTTTCTTAATATGCCGGAGCCATGATCAGACTGTCTGCTTCATGTCTGAAATACTGGCCTACCAGGAACTCCTTTAATGGCCCAAACATGTGGAAATGGCATGAAGCAAGGTCAGGACTGAACAGGGGATGTGGCAATAACTCCCAGTCGGGTTCCTGTAATGTGCAATGTTGGTGAATGTTTGTTTGTATAGTTCCCACAACAGGTGTGTCTCTTTTGTGAGTTGGTGACATTGATTTTCAAGGATCTGGCTGTCATGGTCACAGTACTAGGAGACGGACGCAAACGCAGGTGAGCTGGAGGGACTTCACAAAAACAAACCAAAACAAACTAACTAAGATGGCAGTCTCTCAAAAGGCTAAGTACTTTTCCTTGACGCCAGTCTCCAGTACACAAAAAGGCCCTGACCCTGCAGCCTCGGCTCAGTCCTGAGGAGGTAAGTAACAAACTTCTTGTGTGGCGTGAACACATAACATGGACGAAAACAACAGTGAACGGACAATTAGCTACGGGTTCAGCTGGTATAAATAGGGAAACACAGGGGGGAGACACAGGTGAAACTAATTTAGTGCTATCATGAAACATATACATACGCAGACACACTAGGGGGAGACAAAGCAGCGGCTCAGTAATCCGGAGAACCGGATCTTATTCCCTGGGACCGTGGCGGTACAGATGTGACACTGGCGTTCTACTTGCTGAATGTTCACAGAAACAATTTTGGCAGGGATTGTCATTCACAGACGTACAGCCTTCTTTTAAATTTTTGCACACTCAGTGTTTTTATTCCTCATCTTTCTGCAGCTAAAGATGTTACAGTATTAATAGAGAATCCCCAGCAGTGTGTGTTATGTGTATTTAGATTCATATCCATGCTATACATACGTGGTCCATTCGTAACACACTTTACACTGATCTCCATTGTAGCAGTAATAGCCTTCCTTACAGCGGCACACAGTGTTAGAAGTGGGTGTACATATTTGTTCGACCTCCTTGTAAACTGCAGTAAAGGACCAAAAGCAGAGCAATGTGAACAAACAGAATTAGATTTTTAGCATTTGTTACATCAGTTTGAGCTTACCAAGGATCATTACAGGGGAAATTCAAGTGCAGAAGGTATGACATTTTTAATTTTATTAAGTAGTGAAATTCGTTTTGGGTTCCTTCAGCTGAATGATTAAAATGACCATGACTACCCCTTTTTATCAAAAGAATAAGAATTACAATGAGCAGTTAAAAGTAACAACAATTTTAATCCAAGGCCACAAAAAGCACCACAACATTAAATGACATTTTCCATTTACAGTGTTTTATTGTATATTAGTGTATTATTATAAATTATCATTGTTGTAACAACTTTTATAAATCACAAGCCAAAAATCTAAACCCAGTCAGGAACGTACCATCGTCAGAACACTGCTTGCAGGGTTCACAATCAGACTCATGGTTTGGATGATCCGCATATGATTCTGGTTTACATGGTTCACACTCAGGTTCACCGAAAGTTTTAGTGCAGTCTTTGATTAAGTGTTCACCTGCATAAAAAAACATATAAATATAAAATAAAAAATATTAAATCCGCGCAGTTTAGAGTATATACAATTCTATGTAAGGTTCATTTTAAAGAATGAAGTAGTAACTTTGCCTTTCTGTATTTTATATTTCTTTTTATATACTTTTTTCTTTTTAAAATTATAAACAGAGTTCACAAAGCTTCTGGTTTGAAAAAAACTATTATTGACTGTCCAAGCGTGCTTTTACCTTTACCACAGAGGCAACACATTATTCCTTTATCTGAGTAATGGCCGTTAGGGCATGTCTCACGTCTCCAGCGTCTCATCGTATTTCTCCTTACACTCTCTGTCAGGCAGGGGACTAACTGTAGGGGAAAAAGGAAACACAAAACTCTACATTAAATTATCAACTTTAAATGTGCATGAGCTTGCCTAGAAGAAAATGAACTACTCGTTCTGTCACGTTAAAGACTCAGTCAAAAAGAACGAATCGTTCATAAACGACCCATCACTATCACTAACTATTTATGGAGCACAGCACCTGTATGGTCAGAGTGAATTATTTAACAAAATCTGAAAAGAAAAAAAGAATAATACAGTGGAACCTTGGATTGTGAGCGCAATTCGTTCTGGACGAGGGCTTGTATATCAAAGCAAATTTCCCCATAAGAAATAATAAAAACTCAGGTTACTTGTTTTAAAACCCCCAAAAATTAATACATAAAAATAATTATTACAAAATATAAAATTAAAATAAAAAAAAGTGATGTGTATATGTGTGTGCTGTGTATGTTTGTGCGACACCCTCTCCCTCTTCTCGATTTACACAGTAACCCTTCCTCCTCTCTTATTTGAGAGGGGGGAGGAACTACTGTGCAGGACGACTTTCACACACACAATAACGGAAACACTGCCTCATCGGGAAAAACAAGAAACATCTCTGACATTTGAGCACGCGCACACACTAACGGACTCACTGTTGTAAAGTAAAAATAAAACAAATTAACCGGCACTTTATCCTTAGCAAAGAATCGCGACAGAGCAGTGTCTCCGTTAGAATGTGTGTGTGTGTGTGTGAAGGCGAGAGGAGGAGGGCTGTGTGTAAAGTGAGAGGAGGGGTGTGTGAAGGGGCACGGTGTCCAATGACACGCGCGCACACACATAACGGAATCATGGCAGGCTGATAGAGAGAGAGAGAGAGAGAGAGATCTTTAATCTTTAAAATGGATATTTAACCTCTTTTGCTTTACACGCGCGCACACACACGTAGGTTATAATAAACAGTACACACACACACACAAACACAAAATAAAATATGTTTGACGCGTAGACACGTGTTCAGTGTTATAGTAAACAGTACACGCGTGCACGGATTTTGATTATACCAGTAAGAGATGCGCACTAAGATCCAGCAGGAGAGATGATTATCCACAATTCCGAAGCGCAAGAGAAAGAAAAACCATTGGCTCGGTTGTGATCACATGACGCTCGATGTCAAAACAACGGTACATGATACTCGGTACTCGTAAACCAAGAATTGCTCGTTTTTTTATTATATTTATAAAATTCTGATACTAACAGAATCGCAATAGAAATCTACTCAGTATCTAGGTATCGTGATAATACCGCATTGGGTGGCCCCTGGTGAATCATCATCCCTGATATCCAGGTCAGTGTAATAAGCCTCACTAAGAGACAATGTTTTCAATCCAAATGATTTTTACTTATGTTTTTAGAAGAACTCTGCATTTGTGTTTTTTTGGTCTCGTCTATAATTGGTTAGATCTTCACTGAGCATGAAATGTGACTTAAACTAAATATTTCTTGAGGGCAACTTCAGGAATATTTATTCATTATTAGATCTGCATCAGTGTAAATGTGTAAGTGTACCTGCTTGTCTTGTGACTGAAGAATGACCTGGGGTGTATTTGTCATGCAGGTTTTTATGAGATCTTGGAAAAGTTTTGTTTTATTTTACCAATGTTTTTTAGGTTTTCCGCATCCCTTTAGAGGCTCCTCCGTACTACAGATTGGTTTTAAAGTATAGAGATCTTCTTTGGGGTTTAAATGATTGTATTTGGGCTGAGGGTTTATTAGAAATTCCACTTAATGTTGAAACGTATCCCACTCTCATGGCCTGGGTTATTTTGCTCAAGATTTGCTTCCACTGTGTCTTATTCCATACAGTACGTATTTTAAATTCCGTTCTTACATATTATTTATGTGTAAAAAGATGTGTTGTCTGGGCACCATATGCGTCCAAGGATTCCATGTTCATGGATTAAAATAACTGTGAATATATTACAAGTATACACAGGTTAGCCATAACATTAAGAATGATAATCTGTAATTTTCAGATGTGATCAGTGTTGGTAATCTGTTGATGGTGTAGCGCATAAAAAAGGATGTGAAAATTGTATGCAAATATAATTTACAGAAGGGCATTGAAAAGTGTAGTACACGTGCACTTACCACCCTGAGCTCTGAGGTGAATAAAGATCAACTCAGATAAACCTGAGGCGCCATGACGGTCTGATGACGTCACCGTCTCAGCTCAGGGCTTCAAGGAACGTTTCCATGTTTATAACAACTTACTTAGTTCAGAAGGGTAAAGAGGCTGTTTTGTAATCTGATTAAACAACAAGGTGAAGTGAAGGAGAAATGACGCGTTTAACTGAAATAAACAGCTGCGACGAAAATGAAAGTGAAACTACAACAAACGCGCGCGCCTTTAACAACGAAAAACATCGACTAAAATAAAAACATCTTGTTAAAAATAACAGGTTTGAGCTTCATTATAAATGAAGAGACTCACAGAATCTGAACAGACAAGCGACGACTGTTTCATGTGTATTTTTATTCACATATACAGCTCTGTAATACTGAGATAAAGGAAGATCAGCTCTATTACACGAACGATAAAGACAGACGCGGGCAGAAACCATCGCAGTTTTATCCGAAACTACGGCATAAAACTTTAATATTTCATTTTATTTACTCACCAGAACACAGAGCAGCGCGAGCAGCTTCTTCGCATCCATTTTACCTCAGACATCTGAGGAAAGTCCTGTACTTTCCAACAAATCTTTCTACTGTAAAGGGGAGTGTGCGTCTTGTGTGGGTCTTTATATGTGTGGGTCTTTTTTTTTCCTGCAGGGGGCAGTATCGCACAATTTCATTTTAGGTCATTAACCAGATGGTGCTGTAAGACCTTCATCGCTCATCGTCATCTATACCGGTTGATCCTGTATACTGAGTTGCCGGGGCCAGGAGCCCATCCTAGGAGAGACACACACACACACACACACACACTCATAAACTCATTCACACAATATGGGAAATTTGGAAATGCCAATTAGCCTAATCTGCATGTCTTTGACCTGTGGGAGAAAACCAGAGTATCCAGAGAAAACCAACCAAGCACGGGGAGAACATGCAAACTCCGTGCACACAGAGACTGCACACAGAATTGAACCTGGCCGGGAATTGAACCCGGACCCCGAAGGTGTAAAGTGCCAGTGCTAACCACTAAAGCCACTGTACCGTCTTTCCACCTTTATGCCAGTCTCTTTTTTTTTTATTGTATTAACGTTTTAGGAGAAGTAGTGGGTTTGGTTCTCTGAGTTAGTAAATTTCCTCCTGTTTTCTCTCTTTCTCTCTCTCTCTCTCTCTCCATCAAGTGACAGCTACAACAAGAATAGATAGATAGATCACATAATATCACAAACACTAATAAAGTGCAACATGTGAAACTGTCAGAAATGTAGCTAATTTTAAGAAATTAATAAGAAAGAATGTACTCACCATCTCAGATCAACCAACACCTGCAATGAAATTTATACACATAGAAAGTAATACAAATAGGTTTCTCCCTTTTCCTAAACGGGCGACTTTCATTGTTGTAACACCACAGACACTAATTTGAGTGACAACTTTTTTCTTACAGTGGTTACTCAAGGGGAATGTCTATAGCTGCCGCGCACTCTGTCGCGGCCAAACGGCAACAGCCAAAATAAATCAGTCGCAATTCAAAGTAATTTGTGAAATGA
>JAOVVB010000002.1:25668786-25683979 GCA_028570985.1 Heterobranchus longifilis | reverse complement strand
ACAGCAAGACAAATATCCATTAAGAGTTGTGTAGAAAACACATTTGAATAATTAAAATGGAATCATTCCATATATACACAACCTTACATGTTTTACTGAGAAACAATCTGTTTCTGTCATTGTGTCCTAAACTATTTCTAAATAATGGCTTGAGTTTGCTGTTTTTGATAGCGACCCTGTTAATTAATTAAGATTTCAGAATTTTGGGCATTGGTTTAGAGATTAAGAATAATACTTGTGATTTCTCCCTAAGTTTATTTTTAACCTTTTTTTCTGAGGCAGTGGCCTGGAACTTCTGGTTGATTATTTGTGGAATGACCAAATATCATTAAAATATTAACTCAATTTACTCACCTATAACAGCTGCTGTTTGTTGAGCTGGGAGGGTCCCCTTAGTGTCATGTGCAAAGTTTGAGGCTTTGAGGTGATAATAAGAGGAACACTAGAGAGGAACACAGCCCTCCTCTCGATCTTCTCTCTCGTGTAAGGACTGACGGACGACTACAGAAACAAACACAGGACGTTTACAGCAGAATAATTTTATTCACTTCTTAACTCCTCTCACATTGTGTAGTGTTACACATTAAGACATCAACTTGAACTTATATGGTCTATAGTTAAACTGGGCTATACATTTACAACTGAATCTAATGTTAGCATGCTAGCTAGGTTACCCTAGCTAGCATGCTAACGGTATAGCGGTTAACGTTAGAAAACACACACACATTTAGGACAATGCCATTAACACCACCTAGCGATACAATACAATAACTAGTTAAAAAAATATATATAAGATTTTATGCTGTTAAATAATAAAAGTAAAAAAAAAGTAAAAAAAATTAAATCACTTAACTGAATGATGTGACAGGGTCATCGCTCAGGTTTGGCTGTGTTCCTCCTCCACAACACGCCGCTCTTCTAGATTCTTCCAACTGGGCAAGTTGTCTTGGCTGAACTTTGAAATGTCATCATGATTTAATTCTGATATGTCGTGAATGTATATTGTGTTATCAATAATAAAGTCTATAAGAGAGTTATAGTACTCCATCTTGTCTGAGTATCTCAATAATGACCTACACTTTTTTTTTTTTTTATAATAAAAAGTGGCTAGTGGCTAGTTAGGTCAACGGCGACTGCAGGACTTCAGTGCAGGATAACTATTTTAGCCATGAACTATTCAATAACTACAAAGTTACAGAATCATATTTTAATACAACTGCATTTCAACTGCATTTAAACTGAAATAGTACTGAATAAATAGCACTTCATTGTACTTCACAAAATTTATCCAAGAAACTGCAGTTATTTTTTATAATGGACAACGTTACAGAATCATATGTCAATACAACTGCATTGTACTGCATTCCAACTGCATTGTATTGCATTGCACTTCACAAAAACTGCCGTAAAACTGCATTTTTTTCCTAGAAACTACAGTTATTTTTTGTAAGGGTATAGTTCAAATATAGTGCTAACCAGTATAAATTTGATAACATGATCGAAATATTAGCACGTCACCATCATACTGCACTTGAGTAATGCTTGTAACTCTGAAATTCATCATAAGCTTGTGTTCAAAATGCTAGCTGGCTAGCTTGTTGCTAACAACCGTAACACACAGTATGACTACAAAACAATTCCTGCTATCTGATGTCACCCAAATGAGTCTAGTTCCTTTAATGGTTTATTTCAATTGCCATCTCAGGAAGTTTTCCCTTGCAACTGTCACCCTCCAGGTTGCTTATCAGGGACAGACAGATCATTGTGATTCATAGATACTTTCTCACACATTTCATACTCATTACCATTTCCTTTTAATTCTGTAAAGGTGCTTTGTGACAATGATCATTATAAAAAGCGCTATATACATAAAATTTTATTCAAATTAACTGAATTAACGAAACATACATCTTCAATCATTTTGAGCCAAGTTTAAACATTCACATTTTCCATTTATAAGTTAATAAGCTGAATTCAGTTAAAAGTTAGATAGCTAATAGTCTGGTTAGCAAAGTTCCTTTTAGCGTCAGCTTTCAGCAAGAATTCAATCCAGCAATGTAGCTAATTACTATAATCAGTAATATCACTGATATGAAAATTATTTTTCTTTGCTGACTTTTAAATAAAAAATGGCTCTTGCTAACAGGCTAATATGAACATTTATATAACTGTTTTATTTATTTATTTATTTTTTACAAATCAGAGAACGTCAATTATCTACAGTGAAAAAGCTAAATCGCAGAGATGCTTAGTGTCCATGTTTGACCCTGATGCTAAAACCACTTTTCTACGTCGGACATAATGAGTGCACACACACACACACACACACACACACACACACACACACACTGTAATGGTGCCTTTTAGTCAAAGCCTCACATTAATATTAATAACAACACTTTTTAAAACATGTGCTGATGTGGCTAGTGGCTAATCATAGCTAAAAGCCTATTACAGTGCTAACTACTGTGGTGTGTGTGTGTAAGGTCAGTTTGAGATCTTTTTAAACCAACGTAACAGAATTTAACACCGGCAATGTACATTATGGAAATTTTTCTGCTAATATGAAGCAGGCGAGCTGTAATGTATGCTAATGCTAACGGAGAGAAAGAGAGTGACAGAGAGAGAGAGAGAGAGAGGGAGAAATATGTCTGGAAAAATAGTATCGAAATACACACATTTTCTGGAGATTTAAAGGCTCAATAGTCAAAATGATACACATTGTTCTGCTTAGAAACAATCACACGACAGACAGACACACAGACATTTTGCACAAAGAACACAACTTTATTATAGTTGCTGTCAATACACTGATAATAAAAAGAGGGCAGGTGAGAAAGCAAGCTGGAGCACGTCCTTGTGCGGGAGCAGGGGTGCGGGAGTGCGTCCATGCTCCATCATGTTACACTTTTTGACGAGAGCGGCGCAGATGCTCGTGCAACTGCAATATTGAGTTTTAAAACTCCTCAGCGCCGTGATTTGTGGCTCTGTCAGCCTCAGTATTTGTCATCTGTGTTGACGTTATTATTTATTTTTCTCACAGGCTTAACCCGCTGATCAGCCATTATGCCCCGTGATGGATGTGTGTTTATGGTGAAGCGCGGTGCCTCCGCTGCGGGATATTATTATAAAAAAAAAACAAAAAAAACGGCGTTATTCTGTCAGATTTCAATCACGTGCCGCATCATTCGTCATGTTGTTGTTGGCCAGTGAAGGCCGCGCGGTGATGGTGATGGATGATGATCAAGGCTGTTGATTTCAAACCCTCGCACACCCCTGACACCCCCTGCACCCTCGGGCTGTCTTTTTAGATTTTATAGCAATCATTTATTTAAAAAAAAAAAATACCCACATATGTTTTATCACCATCTCCTAATGATCAATATAACAACTGCTGATGGACACAAAGAACCACAAACCCATCTCTGTGTTCCTGCGTGTTCCCGCATGCTCCTGTGTCCACCACAAACCCATCTCTGTGTTCCTGCGTGTTCCCGCATGCTCCTGTGTCCACCATAAACCCGTCTCTGTGTCCCTGCATGTTCCTGTGTCCACCACAAACCCGTCACTGTGTTCTTGTCTGTTCCTGCATGCTCCTGTGTCCACCAAAAACCTATATCTGTGTTCCTGCATGTTCCTGTGTCTACAACAAACCCGTCTCTGTATTCCTGCGTGTTCCTGAGTGTCCACCATAACTCCATCATTATGTTGCTGACTGTTCATCCATGCTCCTGCATGTCGCTGCGTGTTTCCTGCATCCATTACAAACCTTTCCCCTTTTTCTAGTTTTCTTCACAATCCAGGTGTCAGACTTATCTTGAGATTACCATGAAAAAACATTCTGTGTCAACATTCATACTCTTGAAACATTTCAAGGTTTACCAATGTAGGAAAATAATCTACATCTCAGAGATTATTAATGAAGGAAACTTTGAACTTTTGAATTTTTCTAGTTACATTATTATTTCCTGTCCTTACTTTGAAGCTCTAACTTTGTAGCCGTTTCCCCACAGAGTATCTTTTTTTTCTGTCTCTTTTGAAATGAATAAAACAGAACGAAACAAAACAAAAAGCATGACTTGGGTCAGTGTTATAAGTCAGTGATTGATTCAATGCTTAAAGTGGATGGGGTTTTAATGACTAGTGAGAAATTCGAGTGTTAGAGGCGGAGTGTGTATCAGAAGGTTTCTCTGCCCATAATCCTTCATCCTTCAACGGCCAGCAATGAAAGACCCAATTATGAGCCCTAAATAAGTGTGACTAAAGAGTGCACTTTATTTTCCTAAAGAGACAGATTGCGCACTTTTCCGGCCGTGAGCGTCTTTGGTCGTGCGGGTCCGTGTAGCCTGGCGCTAACTGCGCTCAGGGCTCATTGTTAACATAAGGCCAAATCTGTAATATAGCATGGACAATTAAGTGCACAATTTTTGTATAAATGCAAAATCCTTCAGCGTGAATAATTCAGCCAGGCCTCTCCGCCTCGTTTAATGGAGAGAGAGGGAGCGAGGGAGAGCTCATTTGGTTCGGTTTAATTAGATTTTATGATGTATGATATTGCTAATTCGGTGGCCAACGCGAGCTGTCATGGCCCCCATTTTTAACCATATTGAAAAATTCAAGCTTTATTATCGCCCAGCTCGCTCATTCGCCCCAATCAGAGCCGAGTAATGAGCTGCTAACCTTTCTCTCTCTCTCTGTCTCTTTCTCTCTCTCTCTCTAAAGACCACCACTGAGTCGACGAGTTAGCGATCGAGTTGAGAACGAAGTTATGGACCCAAAGAGTGTGGGTGAGTGAGGGAGCAAGCGAGACAATGAGAGCAAATAAAATGAAAATGAGAGAGAGAGAGAGAGAGAGAGAGAGGGCTTATTGAGACAGCTTTTAGATCAGCACTCAGTATTGATATTTCTTCTCATTTTTTAGCAGTTACCATCTCAAATTTCTCTGACAAATGTTAAAGATAGTGGGAGAGAGAGAGAGAGAGAGAGAGAAAGAGATGGAGAATGAGAGGGAGAGAGGGAATGGAGTGAAGAAGACATAGTGCAGAAGGGACAGACAGAGATAAGAAAGGCGACAGACCTGGAATGAGATTCAAAACCACAGACAGCTGAATTGGAAGCGAGTCTTTACCGTGTATAATTAACTGTCCAAGTGTGAGGCGAGCTCAGATTAATGAGAGACTTTACACATTAAAGACATGTCTTACAAAAGCCCAACAGTCTGCAAGGCTACGGCAGACCTTTGCCAGAACATCAAGGTTCTTACCAGAACATCAGGGTTCTCATTAGAACATCTGGGTTCTCACCAGAACATTAAAGGTCTCACCAAAGCATTATGGTTTTCACCAGAACTTTACGGTTATTACCAGATCATTAGAGTTCTCACCAGAATATCTGAATTTTCAACATTACATTAGGCATCTCACTAGGACATTAGCGTTCTCACCAGACCATCAGAGTTCTCATCAGAACATCAAGGTTCTCCCTACAACATTTGGTTTCTTATCAGAATGTATGTCTTATGAAAAATGCCAGAAATAACAGAAGTAGCGGAACAAAATCCCAAAATGCACAGGAGGATTTTCTCCAGAATGTTGTCCTTTGGAAGACACATCCCAAATTCACCAAAAGTCAGGGTTCTCCTCAGAACACGGTTATTTAAACAAATATTCTAAACCCATCTCCAGAACACTATGTGTTAGAAAAAGATTTCCCAAACTCTCAACAAGTCAGGGTTCTCCCCAGAACATGAGCTGTTTGAAACTCACAGCCAGAATGTTGGACATTTAAAGAAATATTCCAGATGCAACAAAGGGTTCTTGCCAGAACATTATCTATTTGATGAACACATTCCAAACACACCAAGAGCCCTGACAAGTCAGGGCTCTTGCCAGAATGAAGGCCATTTAAAGAAAGGTGCCAAATAGTTCTGGCCAAAACATAGTCCCTCGGAAGAAACTCTGTGGGCTTTTAAAGAAACATCCCAAACTAGAGTCAAGAAGATTGTGAAGATGTCTGAAGAAACATCTCAAAGTGTCTTGCAATAACATAGTTGAAATAAACGTCCCAAAGACACTGAAGCATGCTATCCGAAAAAATAGCACAAACATCAGAGAACCATTCAGGTTTGCAAGTTCTCACCAGACACACACAGCTACAGTAAGCTCGGTTCTACAAATGAGCATGCTAGTTTTCTAATGTTAGGAATCTGAAGTGCTAAACATTATTTAAGATCTTTTTGATGAATCCTAGCCTGGACATACTAGCGTGATCGTTTTTTATAAAATCGGCTGTTGTATGTTATAAAGTTAATCGTAAACACTCTAGCATGCAGAAGGAGAAGCCTCAGCCATATTTTATTGAGGCTAACAACTAACGTTATAATGAACTTAGCTACCTTGATTCTTGGATAAATGTACAAGCATTTTTATCAGATTGGTGCTAGCATGGATAGGACAATTTAAAATTCAATCAAAATATAATGTGTTGATTGAATTTTATTAGCATGCTAGATTTTTTATGCTAGATCTCATATATCTGCTAGTCAATGTAATTCTAGATTAGCCATGTGAAGCTGGACCCCAGGAGCGAAAGGGGAGTACAGTAGCGTACAGTAATCCTGTTCTGGGGTCATGCCAGGCTTTAGCATGCTAGCTGCTAGAGCCTCCTCTGTTCGTGCTGCTGCCTCTGCCGGTCCCCCATTAGGGAGGCCATTTGTATACGAGGCGGTAATTACACGGTGCGAGCCCTGGGGCATACAGTGACCGATTTCACCTTTCAGAAATATACGATTCAAACACAATATAATTACGGCTGTGTGTTAAATGAGTAATGAAGTCGCCCCCTCTGCGCCCCACGATTTCCATTCCCAGGCGCCATTTGTAAATATTTCGGCGCTAATTCTCCTCACATTTATTCCCCCCGCTAGCAAGTTGAAGAAATCGATTTCAGCTTTAGCCAGCAACGGCTCTCGCAATACCGCTGAATTTCTGTGCTTCGTTCTTAATTTTATTTATATATTTCCTTTTATTTATTTATGGACACATAGACGAGAGGCAGCGCTCTGATTTCTTTTCTTCTTTCATTCTTTCTTTCTTTTTTACAGATCCTATCACTCAGTGAGTATTTATCCATTTCAGAGCTTTTCCTCAAATCATCAGTGAAGCCTAGGTTATTTTATGGCCTATTTTCGGCATTTTCTCACTCGCTTTTAAATGTGCTGTTTGGAAATAAACCTCTCCTATGCACTCGGGAAAAAAAAAAAAACCTGTACTCAATGGGCAATCCATCTATTTCTCCATTTTTTCTGAATAAAGTGTAGCCTTTTTATATTTGAGATGAAAATGTCAGTAATTTATTTAAGATGGATGACTTCTTACATTTGTAGCCAATAAATGAAAAATAGATGAGGCGCGCAGTTCTGGCTCGTTTAATATTTAAGGCAATATTAAAGCTCTCAGCGCAAGGGTGGAAAGGAGTTTTATTTAAGAGCAATAAGACTATTGGGCCTTGTTTGCCGAGAACCTCATGCATATTGGATGTGCTTTTTTCGCTCCTGTTCCTCTCAAGGTACAGAAACAGACTTAAGAGGAGCTAAAATGGCATTGTTTCGCTCCCTCAATGTGCGATCGGTGTTATTGTTTCCGCTGGGAGGCGGAGGAAAGAAGACGCAATATGGCTTTTACGATTCTGTTGACTGTATGATAGTAAAAGTGTGTTTGTGTGTCTTCATCTGTCTCACAGAAAAGCAGGATTGTGGTGCTAAACAGCTTTTCAGTGAGATGTCTTGTTTTTTTGCTCCATTTTAAGAGCTTAATTATCATGTCACTGCTAAGGATCTGGATTTAAACAGTTTATTAGCAGAGCATGATGTTTAAATAAATGCGATAATGAAAATATTTCTATCCACTCATATCTGAGTTATGTCTCTTAAGCTGAATGGATTCTGGAGTATTTCCCTTCATAGCCCAAGTTAAAAACAAAACCTTCTGTAGACTTTAAGTCGAGTTCAGTGGCTTCATCTGAAATCGAGAGAAGGTCTGAGTTCAGTGCAGAGTCTCTAGTTCTAGAGCCAGTGATGAATGCACAGGGCATAGCTAAAGAACCTGAAGCAAGGGCACTCTAGAGTTTACGTCAAGTGCAGCTCTAAAGCCCAAGTTACTTACTGTAGGATCTTAGTCTTTAGGTCTAGAAAATAAATTAAATACAGAGTCTCTAACACTAGAGTCCAATCTGATTTCAGAATCAGAAACTACTCTACTCCACAAGACTACAAAAACAAGTATCTCAAATTGTAAAACTTGCAGTGCAGAATGACCTTCTCAAGTCCAGAGTCTGTAGCTTTAGAGTCTCAAGTTGAGTCTTTAGCTTCCGATGCAGAGTTGAGTCCAGAATCTCATGCTCTAAAGGCTGAGTTGAGTGCAAAGGCACATTTTTCTAGAGGCTCTAGAGATAAAATCAGGTCCATAGTTTGTACAGAAGCTCTAGAGAACTAGTTGAGTCCGGAGTCTTTAGGTCTAGATGGCCAAGTTGAATACAACTAGAGATTAAGTGGAATGATGAGGCTGTAGGTCTAGAGAATGGGTCAAGTGCAGAGTCTATAGCTCTAGATCCTAAGTCATGTCCAGAGTCCAGAACCCTGAAACACAGAAACTGCACAGCATCAATTATAAAAATAATAATTTACCCTCATATTCAGAAAAAAAAACACTTTTTTTTTTTTTTTTTTTAAATTCATGTAAAAGCACACACACACACACACACACACACACACACACTGCAGTGAGTTTAACAGCACTTTAGATTGTAGTGGTGGTTAACTGCTATATTAAGTGCAAGAGCAGAACTGTTCACTGGACAAATGAAATTAAACGAATGCTCGTGGCCCGTGTGGCCTGTTTTCACATGAGTGAGAGAAAGAGAAAGAGAGAGAGAGGGTAAAATATAAATTATATAAAATATCTAATCTCCATTTCTCTCTACATCTTATTCAGCGTGTACTCCTCTCCATATTAGACCAGTTTTTTATGTTTTGATGTGATGGATCTGAATTCGAGTAGCAGCTCGTTGTGCTTCATCAGTTTCATCCTCCCTCTCGAGCTCGAGCACCGTAATTACAGGCAGCTGAGGAGGAACAGCGAACGGCCCAAACACAGCTGCCACGCATCCAACCAGGGGGGAAGGACGGGGGATAAGGGTGGATGGATGGATCTTAGCATAGTGGTGTTAAACTAAACGAGTGTAATGAGGCAGATGGAGAGATTTGGATCACGACCAGGGTTACATAATCTACTCCAAACTCAGAGGCTCGATCTGATCACTGTCATTAAATTACGACTCTCTTAGAGAGAAAGAGAGAGACATACAACAGCACCTGAAAATCTACTTTTATTTTCTAATTATCTTATTACACAAATTAACACAGTAATTTTGTAGAGGTACCTCAAAGATACACCAGTGATTCAATTGTGTGCCTTAGTGAGGCGTCAGAGGCAAACTGAGATGCGGATAATATATTTTTTCCCTTCCATCCTATGCTTAGAAAGATAATAATATACAGCTGGACTTGTATTACCATTGGCATGTTCTTGGAATGGAAAATGGGCATGGCTAAAAACAATTAAAAAGTCAGACTTGCTGATCTACACTCCATTACAAAGCAGAGTGGTGTAACAGTAACAGACTGTCTCAAATATACATATGCTATAGTGTTTTCTATATTTAGTGCATGTACATGCATTAAAAGTACAAAACTTGGAGGCGGAGTTTAATGAGTCATAATTTTAAATATTATCACATGTTTTTTTTTTCAGTTTAAATTCATTAAAAACATATCAGATGCACATTTGGCTACGCTGACCATTTTTGTTGTTGTTGTTTATGTTTAGTAGTGTCCAAAAGTCTTAGGCACATGCAAATCACTGCTGTAGAGCAAGAATATGGTATTTATATTCTTAATTAAATTTTTTATATTTATATTTATGTTATAATACTATAAAAAAGCAGTAATTGGTGAGTAATGAAGCAAAAAGGACTTCTGAGGACTTCGTTGCACCTGTTTCTTTTTCATGCAAAAGCTTTCTTTCTTTTTTTGTGTAAAAACTGGTCTTTTACATAATATGATATTTTCTTTTCTGGCCTACAGATAATATTTTTTGCTGGTATACTGTTTGGAAAACAGATTTTTTTTTTTTGTATGGACTTAATAATGAAGTCATAAAACAAACGTAAAAAATTGTTTTTACAAAACAAAAAACAAACAAAAAAACCCAAAAACTCTTGCACAGCACTGTATATGGTATATATTGTATGAATAAAAATAAAATGTATAAATGGAGCTTTAATTAGCTTTAACTTTCTCTTCCTCAGATCTTAACAGCTTTCATAGCTGTGTGTAGCAGAGGTGCAGTGATCAGACTCTATGCCACGATCTTAACTAGACGATTATTGAAAAAGCACAGAACTGGTGTGTGATAATAAATCATTATTTAAAATGATGTGTAAATTATTTAACAGGCAACCGAGGAGATTTGAAGTAACTTGGATACTTTAAAAATACTTTTCTCTCAATCATTATTATCAGCAGCAGGAGCAGCAGCAGGAGCATTATACTTCCATTTTGTTTTTAAAAAAAAATGTAATGTATATTTTTAGCATAGCATACTTAAAAGTATGAGGAGAAGTTTTTTGCTTAGTACTTGTTGACCTTGTGATCTTTAATAACTGCAGGATGCTGTGCTTTTATTGGTCCAGCCACATAAATTACTGCAGGGACATTAGATGATGGCAATGGAGTGTGCTGTATGCATATAAGATGTGAATAAGTAAAGAAAAGGTGGGACTTGTTGCCACACAGCTGAAGTTGATTCATCCCCACTCATTTTGATGTCCTTCATGAGTCAGACGCAGACTTGTTTATTGCATAAATGAAAACTTTAATAAAAGAGCCGTTGTGTGTGTCTAGGTCATTTTAATATTTTAATTTAATATTTTATTTGTGACTGATTTTTGTTTCTTTCTTTTTCAATTATTTTTCTCTTATTGTTAATTTTCCTATCATTACTGTTAGATTTTTTTTCCTATTGTGGTTTGGATGTGAATTAGAAGCTTAAGCTCCATCTTTCATCCATCACAGAAGGCCCCCCCCCCACACACACACACCCCTAAACACATCCACCCTCCCACCCCGTAACCTCGGCTGAACAGATTACAGCTGCTCTCAGGAACCTAGCCTCGGGTCGTCTCCTCTATATTCTGTCTTATTTATACTGGATGGAGAAACGGGTGTGTATGTGTCTATGGGAGGTGTGTGTGGGGAGGGGTTGTTAGGTTTGTGGGCACTGTGCTGTGCTGTTCTGCGATGAACCTTCACTCCACCAGATGGGATCCGTGCTGTAATTTAACCTTGAGAAATTCCCTCATGGCTAATTTCACATGGCCCTCATTTACTTACAGCAGACAAATTAAATCATGCCGACAAATTAAATCATGGTGTGTCACAGCGAGCTCACACGCCGCTAGCGCTGATCTACATGAGCTCTGCTACTGTTTACCACAACCGAAGAACTATTAGCACATATAGAACCTTGGTAATATATCCTCTCTTCTGTGACATCATTAACAGCACGATCACTTAGTATGAACGCTTGTCTTTCTAAATTTAGTGCTGAATAAGAGGACATTTAACAAAATGAAATATTTCATGCAGGTGTGTAAGTGCATTTTAATAAAACAAATACTTATTAAAAGCATTTTAAGCTAGTTACACGCCATCATTCAATATGTAATACATAGTGGAGTTAAACACACAACATTGTATTTGTATCCTGATTCACTTCTTACTTTAACGATTCATCTTGTATTGAACTGATTCACATTACACTGCTTTTTCTTTTTTTTCCTACAAATTTACCTTATTACTATTTCACTCTTTAAAAATGTATTTTCTAACCATTTTCTTTACTGCTTTATCCTGCATGCAGGGTCACTGGGGGCCTATTCCAGGAGACTTAGAGCATGAAGTGGGGTACACCCTGGCCAGTGTGAAAATCCAACGCAGGTCACACACACCAACACACACACCAACACACTACAGGCAATTTGGAAATGCCAATTAGCCTAATCTGCATGTTCTCAACCACAACTGGTACTGGTTCACTGGAGTTACTTAATACTGATTCATTATGTACACATTTACATTATGATTCATCTAATACTAATTCACTTAATACTGAGTCATCTAATACTGATCGACTTAATACTGACTTATCTAATATTGTTTCACTCAATACTGATTGAAATATTTTTATTTGCTAATTCTGAGTAAGTTTAAGCATCACTGGGTTAACATTCACTTTATACCACTTAATACTAATTTACTGTTTACGCCTTCAGTTTTTGTGCTATAAGACTAATTCACCTAACATTGCTTTACTTAATAATCATTGTGCATGTAATACTTATCATGTACACATTCATTTTATACCCCTTAACAATGATTCACCAAATTTTGACTCACTTAATACTGATTTATTGTGTATACAGTTACTTTGTACGGGCTAATACCGATTCACTTAATACGGATTAATTTTGTAAACCTTTTATTTTATACTAAATTATTCTATATTGATTTATTTATTCCATCCATCCATCCATCCATCCATAACCTCTGTAGTTTAATTAGGGACCGTGGAGGCCAATGGTTTTCAAAGTATTCATTCCCATTTTTTATAAACATGGTAGGACCTACAGTCAACATTCACACACACATTTACACACTATGGGCAATTTGGGAACACCAATTATCCTAACCTGCATGTCTTTGCGAAACTGGTGCACCCAGAAGAAACCCACCAAGCATGGGGAGAACATGCAAACCTACACAGACCCTGAGGCATGAATCAAGGTCCAACCCTGAAGGTGAAAGGTGACATTGGTAACCACTAAGCCACCATGCCACAGATTTATTTACTGCTGAGTCATTTTATATTGACTCAGCTTCTACCAACTCAATGCATATTATTTGCTTATGATTAAACCATTGAATACTTTTTTAATGCAAAAAAATCCTGTTTTAGTTGTTTTGGTTGAAAATCTAAAGTGGCTAAGTAGAGCATGCTCCAGAATGCTTTGAGGGCTCAACAAAAGAAGTGAAAAAGGGGATGAAAGGAAAATAAATACTGTTGTTTTTACCAGTTATTCACCGCTGTGTTTTCTGAAATGGTGCAGTTTTACAGCAGGTTGTGAAAATGAGGGATACCTCAAAGCGTGTGCGTGTGTGTGAGTGTGTGTATTTTCAGGAGTCAGGACCTCCAGGCCGATATGAATTACCCACAAGTACCACAGAATAATAACAGAAAAAAAGGAGAGTGTGGTCCACCAGTCCTGCACCGCGTACAAGAAATCGATAGCGATGCTTAATGCAGGCTGGATGAAAAATGAGTCTCAATAACACCACGCCATCATAAAAATAATAACAAAGCAAATAAAACACCTCACAGATGGTAAGAGGGGAAAGGAAGGGGGGGGGGGGGGGGGGGGGGGGCACAGAAAGGATCTGGCTAAAACAGAGAAGGTGTATTTTAGATTTTGTATGATGTTAGGATTCAGTTAGTCCAATAAATGCAGCAATAAAAGTGTAGACAACAGGAAATAGTTAGGAGTTTTTATTATCAGTGTTAACATGGAGGTAAAATCGTGGGTTTAAGTGATGTTTAAAACTTACAGTCGACTTCAACATTTTATTAATAATAAAATATCCTTTATAAATTAAGCCCGACAACGACAAATAAATGTAAAAATAAAAATGATTTTATTTCACTCCAACATCGGATATAAATGGGCAGAAAAGAGCTGTCTGGTTTACACTGCATTTAAAAGTTACTTTAAAGTGATTCACTATCTAGCAATTAACATCATATTAATTTACAAATTCAAATTGTACAGATTGAGTGATTTTGATTCACATTAATTTATATCCTCTTCTCTTTATAAGGCATCACCTTTTACAGATTTACTTTATAAGGACCCAAATTGTATTGATTCTACGAAAAACAGCTGTTTACTAATTCACTTTTTATACATTAAACTACATGCTTTTAAATATATATATATAGATTCACTTGTTACTGATTCATCTTGGATCAGTTTACATGATAGCAAGTTATGTTTGTAGTAAAACATGATTCAACCTACAGTGATTAATCTTAAACAGTTTTTTTACATGTCCACTTTATATTTATTTACATTAAATATGTATTTTGCTTACCTTATATTATGTTTTGAGAAAATAAGAATTTGGTGTAAACATGAAATAACCGACATAAAATGCTTTTACTGTAATTAATTAACTGTATAGAATTAATTGGAATTAACTCATTAAATCATGCAAATTTATGCAAACTATGTTCTGTTTGAACTCACCTCTGATTAAAAAGCGTTAACGTCCACTTTATGTCTCATCTTTGCAGAATCTATTACTGTTTGTTTGTGTCTCTTTATTTTTAGCTCTGTGTCATCCATGTTACTGATTTAAATAAAATAATTCTGATTCAAACAAAGAGGCAGAGTCACATCAGTGCATACTTAAATATTATAAATATTATAATGAGTTATAGTCACATGACTCAGTACTTACAGTAAATATGAAAACGAGTTATAATTTTTTTTTTATTATAATGAGCCCTCGACACATGGTTTAAATATCATGGTTTAAGTATTCAGCAATAAAATTTATTCTACAATTTTTGTCGTCCTTTGAGATGAAATATCTGTCAAATCTTTCAAAAATATATATTTTTAACTGATTCTGTACTTATAACAATTCACATACCACTCACTTTGTGGCAACTCACTATCTGTAAGCTGATTAAATATTCACAGATTTACATTAATATTAATATTCATATTGACACTACACAGGATAAAATAGGATCTTTTTTCCTGACACTGATTGTATGACGTTACAACGAGCATTGAACCACCACTCACCCGGCCAGGACGTTTGTTACTTAAGTTGTGTCATGAAGCTACCCTGCTAATGTCACTTACAGTACAAGCAGCAGAGGTCTACAGGCAGCAGCTTAGCATCTGCATGTCACCTCTTTTTCGACCCCTGTAATGCCCCATGTCTGTTTTATTCATCGCTTCATTTAAATGTCCACTATTAACATTAACACCATCATGCCAACATAAAGTC
>JAOVVB010000002.1:25638596-25648833 GCA_028570985.1 Heterobranchus longifilis | reverse complement strand
GTGTGTGTGTGTGTGTGTGTGTGTGTGTGTGTGTGTGTGTGTGTGTGTGTGTGTGTGTGTGCGCGCGCGCGCATGTGTGTGGGCATGCAAAATCTAAGACAGTGGTTTGAGATGAAACCTGTCATCACCTCACAGATTCAGACTACTGTAGCACTTAATGCTAACCCAATAGCAGCCGTAGAAATCACTGGAATGCACACACCCACACTCACACACAGCCTTATTTCTGTGGTGTGTTTGTGCTGAGACAAAAGTGTCATCACCTGTATGACGTCTATTCAAACACACACACAAATAATAAAAACATTATGACCATGCTCACCTGTAGCCAAAAAGGCTATGTGTGTGTGCATGTGTGTGTGTATACGAGAAAGAAAGAGAGAGGGAAAGAGAGAGAGAGATCACTATTGCTAGCTAACAAACTAATGATTGGTGGCATGGTGGCTTAGTTTTTAGCACTGTTGCTTTGCGCCTTCAGGTCCCACATGGGTCTTTATGCGTAGAGTTTGTATGTTCTACCCGTACTTGGTGGGTTTCCTCTGGGTTCTCTGGTTTCCTCCCACAGTCTATAGACATGCAGATTAAGCTAATTGGCATTTCCAAACTGCCTTTTGTGTGTGAATGCGTGTGTGAATGTTGACTGGAGGTCCTACCACAGTCGTTCAAATGGGAATAAATACAATGGTTACCATTGGCCTCCACGGTTTCTGGTTTGACTAGCGGTTCCTAGATGGATGGATGGAAACTAATGATTAGCAGGCAGTTCAGAGTTGCTAAATATAGAAACTTTTAAAATGTTTATTATGTCCTGTGAGCTTTATTCACACTGTCTGCATGAATGTGTGTGTGTGTGTGTGTGTTCCATTTTTCGGAGTATGTCATGCCTCGTCCTGTGCTAGTAACCCGATGCTAGCGCTAATCAAAGAGCAAAACCACAACTGCTGCTATCTATTATAGATAACAGGCATCCAAATGCATCAGGTAGAGCTGGGGCTTTTGAAGAATGGAGTGTGTGTGAGAGAGAGAGAGAGAGAGAGAGAGAGAAAGTGAGAGAGAGAGAGAAAGTGAGAGAGATTGATAGAGATAGAAAATTATGTTTCTGTATCTTTAGGGCTTCATCTGTCCATTCCACATAATCACAGCTTATTACCAGCCACCTTTTTCTCTATTAAGATAATCACCGGCAATTAGGAGGAGAATAGGACGGCCACGCGGCGAAAAATCACACGCTAAGTAATATTTTCCCCCACCTTCACACCCTCACACTCTTTTGATGTCGTCCTGTCCCTGTCACTTTTTTTTTTGCTTGTTTTTTTTCCTCCTTTTTTTTTTGAACATGGCCGAAAGAGTGCTCGAAAACCACCGGCGCCACTATTAAGGGAAAAAAGCGAGGACGATTTTTCAAGAGCGTCATGATTAAAGAAAAAGAGGAGAGCCAAAAAGAGTGAGAGTGTGTGTGAGTGAGAGAGAGAAATAGAGAGAGAGAGAGAGAGAGAGAGAGGAGCAAATAATCCAGAAATCTCAAAATCTGTGAAGAAAATCGAAGGTGGGTTTTTTCGCTCTGAGAGAGAAGTGGGGGAAAAAATACAAGGCCCATCCGAGGAGGCCATTAAACCTGCCTTTGAAATAAAATGCGTCCCGTTCTCGAGAGCGCGCGCCTTAATGGCAGCTTTTGTCAAAAGAAAATATCCAGTGGCGGGGACGACAAAGAGGAGGGAAAAAGATGGATTCATCTAAATATTGGGACAGAGGGGAAGCGCCCGGCCGCAGGTGGAGAACAACACAGAGCCATTTTCACAAAGACAAAATGCAGGAAATGATACGACAGGGGACATGGTCACGGGAACAGCTACAGGCTAATATTCAGCATCGGCGGCAGATAAAAGGCCACACAGATTTATATATTAAAAAAAGAAAGAAAATAACACACACACACACACACACACACATACAAAAGGTTTAAAATTGCAGACCTAATTATCACACAAAAACGAGTTGCTCTTTTTGCATTAGCCTTTTGGCTAAGTCGCTTTTAAATGGTTTTAGGAGAGCTCGTTTTCATAACGCCTCGCTATTTTTTTAATTAGCAGGGCAGAGTGCTTAGCGTTGACACACTTCATCATGTCTGATTTATTCCTCTCTCTCCCTCTCTCTGTCTCTCTGAGTGAAGTGAGAGAGCTCCTGACCCTCTACATTCAGAACACTCGTTCCTCCCTACCATGGAAAAATATCAAAATGACTCTTGTGCTCGATAGCTGAAGAGAAAACCTCAGCCTGAGAAGAAAAAGTATGATTTCTCATCTCTCATGTCCTCCTCCACATCACGGTGCTCGATAAACACAAGTTTTTTTCTCAAAATACATAAGAATTCATTACATACTGTCATAGCATTTGTTTAGTGATAAGCATTCATTTAGTGATAAGCATACGGACTAGCACTATAAAGCACCGAACATTACACCTTAATGCTCATTAAACATTCAAGGATTTATAATAAAATATACACATTAGGAAACTCCTAGGTATCTGTAAAAAAAATGCTAGAAAAGATAATGCACCATCATCCCATGCTAATCTTAAAGGGATTAATGTTAGTGATTAGCATATGAACTAGCATTCTACCTCAATGATCTCTAAACATGTATTCTCATTACACATTAAATTACTGTATTTCTAAAACAAGAACAACATCTAAAATATAGTTGCAAGCAACGATGACAGGGCCAAGCACCCTGTGCCATCGCCATCCCGGGTCCACCGCACAACCTGTGTGTTGATGGATTCATCTAAATATTGGGAAAGGCCATTTTTTATTTTGACCTACAAAAATCCATTGTTACCTGGATGCACCACACAACTTGGATGCATCACACAGTATATAGGGCTTATTAGGCCCTAAATATTTGTTGAGTGCATTGGTGTGTGTGTGTGTGTGTGAGTGACATGTGAGGGTTAGTGTGTATAAGAGAGAGACAGAGGTGTGTGTGTGTGTAAGTCTGTGTGTGACGAGTAAATGTGTTTGTGCATATTTGTGTATGTGTGTGGTGTGTTTGTGTGTGTGTGTGCGTGCGAGTATGTGTGTATGAGTGTGTGTGCGTGCGTGCGTGTGTGTGTCTGTGTGAGTGTGTTAACATTTGTGATGTGTACTGTACGTGTGTAGAATAGGCCGCAGATGCTGGAAAGAAAGCATCACACTATGATGTTACTCAATGTGACGTCACTGAAGGTGTCACTGAATACATATAATGTCACTCAATATTATGCCACACAAGTTATTAACCACTTTTCAGTGTAAGTTTAAGGCACCATCACGGCTGACCCGTTTGAGATATCAAAAATCCCTCTACAATTTTGCATCCTCACTGTCTTTAGATAATATCTAAAACCCAATAAGCATGGGGAGAACATGCTCCATGTACACAGCAGGAACTGATCTCAGGACCTGGATGTGCAAGGCGACCGTGCTAACCACTAAGCCACCGTGCCATCGCAACAACTTGGCACAAGTTTTATGTTGGATGCCCTTCCTGATGCTACCCTCCCATTTTAAAGCATGTATGAATATGCAAATAACATTTTTTAACAACAAAAAACATAACAAAATTGCTGAAAATTTTAGGCGTTGGGACGTGGGGTGATTGTACCTTGGCGGGGATTAATTGATTAGGGCAAGTACCTCGGAGTGCTAAGGAAAAATGCTTATTTATTTATTTATTTATTGTTCTCCAGACCTTTATTTCTTTATCTCTAGCGAGATATATTGTTTATCTTTCAGGCCTCTTTTCAGTTTTTTTTGTTTTCTTAATCTTTTCATCTTTCTTCTCAGTCTTTTACGTTCTCTTTTCTTTCTTTTCTGACTTCTCTTTCTTGTTTTCTCTTTTCTCATCTCTTTATCTTTTCACTTTCCTCTTTTCTTTCTCTTTTCCATATACCAGAGCAATGCTCTCATACCTGGTGCTATTTAATTTTTGCACATATTGTGCCGGGTTCTGGGGGTTTAAATAACCTGCTGGACAGGTGTAGCGCATCTTCTCTGATTGGCAACATGGCGCGGTTGCCTAGCAACCATGGCCGCCTGCTGCTCCGTCTGCCTATAAATCTGCAAAGTCGCTCTTCGCGCGGGTAGCCGTGTTACAAATCAATTGGAGACCAATACTACAGGTGAGACCACTAACATATAGCAAATAGTTTAACACAAGGCGACATGTTGCCAGGGGGCGGCACTCAGCATGTGGGTAAATATAAAGTAAAAATTCAGAATGACGATAACATTTGTGCAATCAGTTTTCAATCACGACAACTATGTTCGAATGCTGTTTACAGATTTCAGCATTAGCATTCAATGCCATCATGTGATTGAAAACCTGTTGGGCCTGGACTTTCTGCCCGGAAGGACTCGGTAAGTGCAGATCAGGGACAGCACCTTCAGCACCATCACACTTAGCACTTTGGCCCCGCAGGGCTGTGTGCTCAGTCTGCTGTTGTTCACACTGCTGACTCATGATTGTGTAGCGACCACACAAGTTTGCAGATGACACGACCGTATTGGGTCTCATCAGCAAGAACGACGAGTCAGCATACAGAGAGATTAAGTACAGAGGCTAACGGACTGGTATAAAGACAACAACCTGTCTCTGAATGTTGATAAGACAAAAGATAGTTGTTGACTTCAGGAGGACACGGAGTGACCATTCTCCTCTGAATATCAATGGCTTCTCTGTGGAGGAGAATCTCACTTGTTCTCTTAATACCAGCTCTCTGCACAAGAAAGCCCAACAGCATCTTATCTTCCTGAGAAGGCTGAGCTTCCATCACCGATTCTTACAATCTTTTGCAGAGGAACTATCGAGAGTATCCTGAGCAGCTGCATCAATGTCACTGGGGGAAAAAGGTTTGGGAATTGTGCCATCTTGGACCACAAGACGCTACAGCGGACAGTGCATAGAAGGACATCGGTGTCTCTCTTCCCTATATCACAGATATCTACACCACATGCTGCATCCCCAAAGCCACCAGCATTGTGGCTGATCAGACACACCCTTCACACTCACTCTTTCACCCTCCTGCCATCTGGAGAAAGGTACCGAAGGATTCGGGCCCTCACATCCAGACAGTGCAACAGCTTTTACCCACATGCCATACGTCTCCTCAACAAGAAAGGAGTGGACTGACAGACACACACACACACACACACACACACACACACACACACACACACACACACACACACACAGATAACATACACCTCAAAAAAATGGGTCTGGACTGATAAACACACTCATGCGTACATAATGATTTACAACCATCCAGCACCAACCTGGAATAGTTTTTTTGCACAATATTTATATTAATAACTGCTATTTGCGCAAGAACTTTTTCCTGTCTCTGCTGCTACTTATAAGAAATGTTTACTGTTTTTTTTATCTATGATGTCATTACCTTGCACAACTCTACCCACTATTACATTTATCACAGTATATTGCATTGTGTCATGTCGTGTTGCTGCTCCTGTTTGCACATTTGCATGTGCACTTTATGTTGTCTTGCGTTGTCTTTTGTATAGTAAAGTATTTTGTATAGTTCTTAGAATAGTTTTTGTTAATGTATGGTGTCAATTTGGTTTGTCTTAGGTAGTCAGTTGATTATTTGTCCTAGTAAGCTAGTTACTTTCTGTTAATTTATGTTGCATGTGTGTAGCACCTTGGTCCTGAAGGAACGCCGTGTCATTTCACAGTGTACTGAACTGTATATGGTTGAAATGACAATAAAAGCCTATTTGACTTGACCCGACAGTTGTTAATGTGTCACATTTTTCATGGTCACTGTGTGGGTTAATTAACCTCGTTATTGCCCTGTTTCTAGAGGAAAGGGGCTAGTGGACATCACCTCAGGTTGCCTGCGAAGAGCAGGAAAAATGCAACCAGTAAAATCTCTCACACAATGTAATGCAACTGAAGATCATGTACAGTTTCACAAGCATACTTCATTCTCCTCTTTTGTGTGAAATCGTTCAGAATAATATATAACCAATCTACACACCCGGAGGTAAAATGGTTTAGTTTTGACTTCGTTAGTTGTGTGTAATGTCCTGATGTTTGTTAAATTAAATAAATAAATGAAAAAACAAGAAGAAAAGGTCAAAGCTATTAGGGTCATAGTTAAACGTTTGTACTGTAGCGGTTATTGGGTAAGATAAACGTATGTAGCTGTTATATCTGTATGATATTGTGTAGGTAGTAAAATAGGAGAGTATAACACTTACAGTATGTAACTTACCTTGCTGTTTCACTAGCTTACATAACACCGAAAGTAATTTAATATTTAGTTTTACATGTTACCAAAGTTGAGACAAAAGTTAAAGCCATGCAATCAGGCCAATCAGACTGCAAAAACTGATGGATACACTGTGATTTTTTTTTTCTTACCACAAAACATAATGTAAACCAGATGAGTAGCAAATAATATTAACTATTTATTGTATAAAAATACATACATGCTATATACAACTTTTACAAATATCTTACAAACCCAAACAACTTACATAGACATACTTGGGTTGAAATTTCTTATGAATGAAGGTCTAAAACCAACTGTAACCCCTTAAAAAACAACAAACAATAAAGCTAATCCCCATCCCTTATTTCTGTTTCACAGAATTGGCAACCCTATTCTCAGCTAGCTTCTCAGTGAGCTGTGTAGCTAACTATGTAATGTGATGTGAAGTTTTTGGATTTCTTTTAAATACATAATCAACAATTTAAGAAGGAGCTGCTAGAAAAAAGAGCGCGTGAAAACCTTTCACTATTATAACATGCTAATCGATATGCTAATTGATAATCTGCATCGATATGAGAATTAAATTCATTAAAATATATATAAATAGTTTCCTGTTATCCATACGATTATTCATAAATATTAGTTACCTCTGCTAGTTGGTTAACTATCTGCTAGTTATTTAGACTACATTAGTCACATTATGTGTTACCGAACCCATCAGATTTCAATAGCATTAGCTACATTAGCTTGCCTGGAACAGACCAGTAAAACTTTCTAGCCTGTGATGAAAGATTTCAAGATGCAGCCGAGTGAATCGCAACGCACCGGTGCATTTCTGTGAAACTCTAGACACATGCACATGTCAACATGGACGGAGCATCAATCCCACGAGAGCAGGTTAAAGTTGCTAATGAATAGGAGGACAGATAGGTCAGCAGAAAGATCAGAGGTTAAAGGTCAGATGGTCATAGTCAGGGTCATGACCTCAGTGGATCTCACTAGTGGATCTCCTAACACTCACGTTTCCTCACATTACTGTGATTCGCTCTCATTTGGAAAATGGAATCATGGGATACGGAGTCCTCTGGTTACAATGATGTTTAAACTTTGTTTTCTCTTTTTTATTTTGTTTATCTTTGTCCATTGTTAGGTTATTTTAACATGGATGTTTTTGGTTTTCATTATTTCTTTATTTTTCACTGTCATTTGTTGCAATGTTTTAGTTTTTGCACTATTGGAATTAATGCAATTTTTTACTAATATTTCTTACAATGTTTGTAAATCATACGTATCATAATTTTTACTTAATTGTTTTTTTTGTACATTTTTAAAAAATATATATTTTATAATGATTTTAAACTTTGCGTTACACTTTGCTTTGCAGTCCTTTACAGCCCTTTTCTTTTTTTTGTTACATTTTTGTTTGCATTTGTTTTTAGTTTTGTTGTTTTTACTTTTATTGTAATGATTTTTTTTACATAGATTTTTTTTGCTTAGTATTTTTTAACAAAAATACTTGTATGTATAAATACTTCTATACTTTTTATTTTATGAAATTTCTATTCATTTTAATTTTGTTGTGTGTCAACTTATTTATTTATTTGCTAGTTTGTTTATTTATTAATTTAACCAAATGTCTTTATTATGTAGGGACAATTGTATTTTAATTGGTTATTTGTTTCTATTTGTAAGGCTATTTTTTGCCTTTTTATTTATGTATTTATTTTAGTTTTATTTATTTCTCACTCATAGTGTTATTTTGCGTACAGTGTCGATGGGGCTTGGAACCTATGCCAGGAGACTCAGGGCACAAGGCAGGATACAACATGGATGGGGTGCCAATCCATTACAGAACACACACACACACACACACACACACACACACACACACACAGTACAGGCAATTTGGAAACACCAGTTAGCATGTTTTTGTGGGAGGAAACCAGAGTACACAGAGGAATCCCACCAAGCATGGGGAGAACATGCAAACTGCACACACACATAGCAAACTCCACACACACTTAGCAAACTTCACACCTACATAGACCTAGGCTACAGTATATTATATTTTTCTGTTAATCTTTTTGTTTACTTATTTTACACAAATAAAATTTAGAATTTTGTACTCATCTGTTTGAATGGTTTTTTTCCAGTTGTCATTTTGTTGCAGTGTCCTTTTATATTTAGAAGTAAATTGACATTTTTCTGTCTTTTATGGTCTAAGAATGTAACCTGTTGATTTGGAAAATGTTACTGATTGTTACCGTTGTTGTTTTACAATGCGATTTATTCATTTTAAAAATATTTTCCTATGATTTCTGATTACATGGTCACACAGTTTTACTTTTTTCATATGCACTTATTTGTTACAATACCTTTGTTTGTTTGTTATTTGTTTTATTTGCAATCATTTTTAAATTAATGTTTTATTGTGGGTTTATATTTTATTATTTGTTGTGTCATTTTATATATTGTTGATATTTCACTTTCTGGTACACGCTGAACTTTGCATTGCTTGTGTTAGTACACTCGCGGATCACTCCATCACGCGGGCACAGATGGAGAGCGTTAGCGCTTCGTGCCTTATCGCTGACGCTTGACGTCTTGTTTTAAAATAAACTATTTCGTTTCGGAGCCACATTAAAATTAAACACAACAAATCACGCTTGTCGGCGTCACCCCTGCATTCCTCTCATCATTATTTTACGCCTGCTTTATGATAAACTCTCCGAGCACGTTAGCTGCTACGACCCCCATTTGGTGCTTAGCGCTGGAGCATTTTTCCCCCCCAAGTCATTTAAATTTTACATTTCCATTCGAGGCACCTTTTTAATTTAGCGCATAACGACGCCATTAGAATAAAAACCCATCTGGAGGATCTTCTGGGAGCACCGTAATGCGCCGTGCTAATGTGCTAATGTTGTTTGGCAACAGATGCTAAGAGAAAAACACTCTCGCTAGTTAGCGCGAGACTGATGTTAGCCGTCCAAGTGAATGTTTCACGGCTTAAACTGGTGCAGAGGGAAGTCGATGCAGAGGCGAACATTATGCACACCCCGAGTCCCTCGTTATTTTAACTCTGTGTTCGAAGGGAAAGGAAATCAGAGGCTGCATTTAGCCGCTAAACTCCACATCATTGCAAAGCTAGTGAAGAGCTTTGTCTTTTTCCACTGAGAAAAAAAATGTGTGCAGACAATCAACTAGCGGCCGAAAGCGATTGATACAATGTGTGTGTGTGTGTGTGTGTGTATGTGTGTGTGTGTGTGTGCGCCTGAGCCCTGGCAATGGAGTGCCCTTTAGCCTCGATTATGCTAATGAAGCCATTTCCCTGTAAGTGATTAGCGTGATTAATTTTGCCTTGTTTTGAATTACAGGTTCGGGGCCTCACTAGCTCTTCAGGCCACTCGTTAATCAATGATTAAATCATGCGGCTTGTTCGCTTCAACTCCAACTCCGACTTTGCTGTTGTGTAGCGCTTAGCTCTAGAGCTTAATGTGCTAATTGAGGGAGATTAAACACGTGGCTTGTGGACAGACTCAGATGTGATGTTAGCTTAGCATCAGCTGTGTATTATGGGTGATATTCAGATCAGTATAGAAATTCTCCAGTCTGAAATTAGCTTCCTGATGCTAATGCTTTCCCCCTGAGCTCTGCTAACACTTTTTACTCATACTTTGTTTTTGATTTGTTTCATTATTAATTTCACATTTGTACATTTCTGTTTAATTTTGTATTGTTTTGGCCTTTTCATTTTCTTGACTTTTGTCACAATGCTTTTTCACATAGTGGGAATGCCAATTTGCATGTCTTCGAACTGTGCGAGGAAACCGGAGTACCCAGTGGAATCAAGCACAGGGAAACATGCACACAGACCCGAGGCAGGAATTGAACCAGGCGACAGTACTAACTATTAAGATGACATCCCGCCTACATGTTATTCATTTTATTATTATTATTATTA
>JAOVVB010000002.1:25573810-25586824 GCA_028570985.1 Heterobranchus longifilis | reverse complement strand
TATTATTATTTCACACAGCACTCTACCAGGTTTTATACAGACATCTAGTGGTCACAAAGAAAACTGCAATATCTTACTGTAAGTGCTCATCAAAACTTTTGTGGTTTCTTAAGTAGTAAAGCACCAAAATGAAAAATAAATAAATAAATTTTCTATAAAAAATAAAAATAAAAAATCTACAATAATTATGATAAAAGCTTTTTTTGGGTGGAGGTGCATCCACAGCAGTGTTCAATCTGTGCGAGAGCTGTGCAACAACTTCTTTACACAAGCCATCCGTCTCCTCGACAAAGAGGGACTGGACTGATAAACACACACACACACACACACACACACACAAAATCACTCAGTTAAACTCAACTACCTGAAAACATTGGGACTGAACTTATAAACACACGCGCAAACACACTGATCAACAACCATCTAACAACTGTTCACACCAACCTGTAATTGCTCTTTTGCTTAATATTTATTACTTGTTATTTGCAAAAAACTCTTTTCTATCTTTGCTGCTACTTACAAGGAATGTTTACTGTTTCTCCTCCCACTACTTCAGCTCATTACCTCATTACCTCATCACCAAAGTACTGAAATGTGTCATGTTTTCAGTTTGTCGCTCTTGTTTGCACGTTTGCACGTGTACTTGTTGTCTCTTTTTTTATAGGACTTTAGTTAGTTTAGATAGTTTTAGGTTAATTAAAAATGTCAATCTGTCTTGTCTCAGCTAATTAGGTTAGTTAACTAGTTAGTATTGTTAATTTATGTTGAATGTATGGTTGAAATGACAATAAAAGCCTACTTGACTTGACTTGAAATTTAAAATTCTATATTCTTGTTATGAATATTTGAGATAATAAATAACTAAATTATTCCATCAGGTGATTTTTATAGTGCTTCAAACTCAATAAAGTAAAATCAATAAAGTACGTTTAGAAATGATCATTTGCAAACAGTTACAAATTTAACCCGATTTAGTGCAAGATGTAAACGCTATTTAATTATTTTAATTTAAATACTCTAGATCTGCTTTTCTTGTTTATTGACTCTAACTCATATAGTCGTTCGAGACTAACAAAGCTGAGCAAAAATCTTTGGTGCTGCAAAGTCCTAATCTTTTGATTGAAAGTTGAAGCAGTCGCTTATTTTGTAGTATATTATAGTTAGAACTCCATATCCCAATGCGCACCAGATCCTTTTAACCAATTAGACGCGGCATTCTCATCCGGGTATTGTACATGTGCTCGCTTTTAGATAAGTTTCACAGGCTAAAACTGACCAGAGCAAATGAAGTTAGCGGTTTAATATGTTAAATTTGTCAAATAAACATCAATAATGTGTTCAATGATATTATTTAGCTTGCAATGTTCGATATGAAAATATATCTGTATATACCGGAAATTATATTCGGTTATTTCTGTGACCGGAAGGGGCGGGGTCTATTTTTCATGGCGCATCATAGTCGACCGAGCACTGCTTATAAACAGATAATAAATGAAAACAATATAAAACACGATTTATTATTTCGCATTTATTTTCATTTGTGAGTTTTGCGTTTATGCGTATTTACATTTATTTTATTGCGCTGTAGGCTCGCGGGTGTTTTCTTTAGCGGATTAGCACTGAGCGGGGAGCAGCAGGCCGCAGGTGAGACATCACTCAGCTTTATATTTATTGCTTTTTATTTAATTTTTTTAAAGAAATATGGCATTAATTTTAACATATTTTAACAATTTTTTCATATATTATTTTGTTTCACTTTGTGTGAGGAGCGTAAACATGACATTGAGCTGCAGGTTTTGAACTATAAGCTAATGCTAACGGCTAACCTTGGTCATCAGGGTGATAAAAATAATCATAAAATTATTTGCATATTTTTATATGCAGTACATGATGCATTCTAATTTATTAAGTCTTTATAATCTGATTATTAATCTGATTTGCGGAAGCTTTCTTGTTAACGTCTAGCTTTTATATATTCATCTATTATATATAAACGTGCACAAGAAATTTGCCTAAAATCGATTTTTACGTCAAAAAAGGTCGAATAATTACTCAATTTATAGACTTAATTTTAGGTTTCATTTTAGCTCAGCCGTTTGAGGATAATCATGTGTTTATCATAGTTTCCTACCAAGATTATTAATTTTACTCTACATTTGTGTTTTATTATAAAACCTTATATACCGCGTGATGAAAAGTATATGCACCCCTGAACATGATGTCTTATGGGGCTTTACCACAAAGCAGGAAGCATGGGAAGATTGGGATGCTGAGGAGAGTGAGATCTATAGGTGGCTTTGATGCAACCTGCAGAACTCCAACTACTGTAGATGCTGAGTGGTACCAAGAGGAAATGTGTCAAGAAGAAAGTGTGTGTGGATGTAGCAGTTAAAGCAAACAGAGTTCAAGAACCAGAACAAGTCAAGACAAGTTTTTAAGGAAGGCTGGTCTGGAAAATTGACATTAAGAGGCCGGGAATATGAGGGAGAATGAGACCTTGACCTTGGATGTAATATAACCAACCTACTGGAAGAAGAAGAAGCAGGAAGAACAACAATTACAGAACAGTGTAGAATGTCTCTCTGTATGCTGTAGAGTAACTAAGAGGCCCAAACCTTTTAGGTTTGAGATCCTCAAAGCCAGCTCCACGAAGGTTGCACTGGAGGAACTTGTGTGTCCTCCACAGAGCCCTGATTCAGCTCAAGCCCATTGAGGCACTCCTTTGGGTTGAACTGGACGATTCTCGACATCCTGCTCCTGAACTCAGTAATGTTTGTGTAGAGTGTGTGAATGAACACAAATCCAAACAGTTGCGCTCCAACATCTAGTGGAAAGCCTTCCCAAAGCATATAACAAAGGCATGTGGATGTCATGGTCATAGGTGCACATACTGTTAACTGTATAGTCTAGCCCTACAACATCAGGGCTTTTAATTACAATTTTAAAGGTTCATAAACGTGCAGAAAATGTTTTAGAAACGCTAAGTGGAATGCAATTCTGGTTAATGTTTATGGACAAATACATATACAGCACCTGATTTGTTTGTAACTGTAGCAATGTATTTGAAATGTCTCCATTTAGGGAATATGTAACACATCTTATTTAACCATGACAACCAAGTTCAGCAAAACGTACACACGGAAGGGCGGCGAGGCGAACTCCAAGTTCGAAGAGGTGTTCGGTAATAGGAAAGCCACGCTCAGCACTAAATGGGGAGAGACGACATATAAAGCCCAGCTTGGCTCCAGACGCCCTGCCCACACATCCGCCGCGCCCGACACATCCTCGCTGCACAAAAAGCCCCGTCTGGAGCATGACAATGAGGAAGATGACCCATTTGGCTTCGACAGTGATGAAGAGGGGCAGAGCAAGACTTCCCGAGGGTCTGAGGCAGAACAGAGTGGACAGAACGCGAAGGGTGGAGCCAACTCAGGTAACGCTTGATTACACTGTCAGTTGAGAGATGTAACTACATCCTGGCAAATACTACATCATTGCCATAACTTGTCATAGCAACGCTGTAGCTTTGTAGCCACCCGTAAGTGCTGCTGTAATTACGCCGTAGCCCTGCCATATGTCTCCATGGGCTCTCTTGGCTACAGAAGATACCTTTCATTAAAAAGTCATAGCTCTGCCACAAAAATGTGATGCTCAATAAACTGTCATATGTCAACAAACTACGGATTACTGTGAGTCTTAGTGTATGACTCCTGTATTCCCCAATGTGATTTATGAATTCGTAACAATTTGAAGAAGAAAAAAAAATCATAAAAGTAGGAAGTGATGTATGAAACTGGGAGTTCAGTATGATATAATCGAGTGCAACATTTCTTACAAAGTGAAGGAGCACCTCTTAGAAAAAAAAATAAAGCGTTCAACCTGTAGGTGCACAGATCGGGAAGGGGCTGTTAACTTTTCATTGTGATTTAAATATTTTTTTATATATTTATATATGTTTATTTATGGTGGTGTAGTAGTTAGCACTGTGACCTCGCACCTTCTCAGTCGAGGGTTCTGTGTGTGTGGAATTTGCATATTCTCCCTGTGCTTGCTGGGTTTTCTCTAGGTACTCGATTTCTTCCAACAGTCCAAAGACACGCAGATTACATGCAATTTGAGAATAACAATTAACCCAGTGTGTGCATGTGGGTGCCCTGCGCTCCCACTTATTGTCCAAAGACCCTATATAGGATACGCGGTATAGAAGATAAATAAAAACTTTTATTTTTGCCACTTGTATTTTACTCTATTTACTTCTATTGGTTTTAATTTAAATTTTTAGTACTTGAAGATTTCGACGCCTCTTTGCTTTGTTTTATCTCTTAGATTTAAGATCCAGTTTAATTTATTTCTCACATATCCTCTACATCACATGTAGAAATTATTTATTTTGCGTATCCCAGCCGGGGCAGAGTGCAGGGTTGGGCAGGATACTGCGGCCCCGAGAGAAGATAGGGTTAAAATCCTTGCTCAAGATATCAACATGGATAGTTTTATGGTGAACTCCCAACCCTCTGATCAGTAACCCAGAGCCTTAACCGTTTGAGCCAACTGTGCTCGCATCGGTACAGTAAACTTTACACGTGTTTACTTCAGTGTTGCGTTAGTGAGTTTTGTGTTACACAAATAAAGCGATTTGGAACTGAATAACAAATGTTAATGCAGCATGTGGTGCAGCTCCGTCTGTGTCTGATCCCTGGTCAGCAAGTTACAGGTGCAGTGTTGTTCCTCTGTGTACACTGCTGTGACTTCTATGTGCCTGAGGTATGATGATGAGACAAGTTCAGGAGGAAACGCTTTCATTTCCTACCGATTTACCTAAAAACAGTCAATGTCACTGATTACAGCGTTTCCTTTAGAACCAGAATCTTTTTCCCCACCTCGTTTCTTTTTTTTTTTCTTTGTTTTTTTTTTTTTTTTTTTTTTGTCCCCTTGGTTTAATTTTTTGTTTTCCCTATATTTTATTCATCGTTTTAGCTGTACTGCATTAGATTGGTGGTGTTTCAGTGGCACCATCTAGTGCATGGAGTGAAGTAAAAGGTTTTTGTTTCATCTTGTTTAATTAAAATTGTAATAAAATTTTATGTCCCCCTAGCCACACCAACTCAGAGCCCCTCTCCCACCATCGCTGGATTCAAACCCATGGCACATATGACTAATTTTAAACCCACCCATAGAGACTCAAGCTCTTTTGTAGATCATTTAAGGGAAAGTTCTCCATCCGAGCCCACAGAGGACACTGCATCTGTACAAAGCGGCACTGCGTCAGATGATTGTAAACCTGCCGAACAGGAAGTGGGAGCTTCTGAGCCAGTGGAGAAGCCTGTCGATTTCGAGCAGCTTCCTTTGATTAAACCGGCGCGAGACCGCGTTTATCGAAGAGCCAGTAAGAAAGGAGAACAGGAGAACTTGCAGAATTCCCAGCTGTCGGCAGAAAACAGCAGCATTAAGTCTGTTGTCAGCACCATCTCCTCGAGCGTGTCTACGTCTGGGGGGTCAGAGATGAAAGGTCGTGGACGTGTCAGAGATTATACACTGCTGCACCCATCGTGTGTGTCAGTGTGTAATGTGACCATACAGGACTCCATGGATCGCAGTGTGGAAGAATGTGTAAGCACCGCCCCGGCCGATCTCGGGGACGCCGGAATGTTCCGGAGAAAAACAGAAGCACAGCCTCCAAAGTACAGCAGGTATAGAGACACACACACATTGTTTTTGCTCGCTTACATGAGAAAATGTTCTTTCTCATGTAAAAAGAACATTTTTAATATGCGTTTTTAATTGTTTTGTTTATCTTTTCAAGGCATCGTCCCACAAAGTCTAAGCTGGAGTGCAAGCTGGAGTTTTTCGGTTTCGAGGACGGACCGTGTGAAGACGGAGATGCCGAACCTGGCACCAGCTACAAGATCAAATACTTTGGCTTTGACGAGCTGAGCGAAAGCGACAGTGAGGATGAGGACGACAGACCCGGGAAGAAGAAAAAGAAGAAGGACGCCGCAGAGATCGGGATGGTGACGTCAGACAGTCCTGAGAGCTCAGATGCTCAGAATCTTACACACACAGGTACAGTCTGCAGTCAGGCATCATCAGTCAACAGGCAGGGATTCATCTGAACACTATTTACTTTTTTGTCACATTTCACACACCATGTGCAAAGTTTTCCCACTGTGTGGCTCTGTCTGAAAATCTCTACAATATCAAGATGTAGAGGTGAAACACACTGTAGTTGATCTGTGTCGATCCCTTCCCACAGTTTAATGTGCATTTGAATTGTGGATTTTTGCTAACAAGCAAAAACTTTTTGCCCAACCCCCCCGGCCCCCTTTTTTCCTTTTTTTCCCTTTTCTGATCGCTTGCTCAAATGTCTCAAGTGCTTGCTCTGATTGTGCATGGGTTGCCAGATTGCACTGAGAAACTCCTTGCTGGGCTCAAATCTTGCCCGTTTTGAGTAAAAAATAAAAAAAGGCCAAAACAGAAACATTAGTACTGGAACCCAAACTGTAGTTCACTTATACCCAGACAGTTTGTTACACTAAAATTGGCCTGATTATTGGCCCTAACCCTTTCCCCAAAAAAATTTCCATCTTAAAAAAGTGGCCAAATTATTTTTAGGAATTATGCTCTCAGGGCACCCTACTGTTCTTGGTGGCTTACTTGTTTTTTAGTGTAAACAATCCAAAATAAGGCAAAAAGTAAAAATAGTACTTTTTTTCTTATATTTATTTTCTATGAAGATGTCTACGAAAAACCCAGTTAATTCTAGAATAATTATTGTGTAGGTGTTTGTGTGAAAGCAGGCAGAATTTAGAGGGTGTGTGTTTTAGATCCTCAGGAGTGGCAGGATGAGACGAACTCTGTCGGCCCAGACTCGCAGAGAGAACAAGGAAAACACACTGACAAACTCATCAGCCGCAAAATCTTCAAAAAGGTACAAAATGACCTCTGACCCCAATTGTGCACCGTCTCTCTCTTTCTCGGTTTATGATCTTATTTGTGTGTCTCAGATTTCTACTAGAGCTGTGTACAACGCTCGTCACTGGAATGAGCCTGAACCAGAGGAAACTTCTCTTCCCTCACACAGTGACGTCACACCTGTACGTCCTGACCTTTGACCACCTTGATATTTTATTCTGTTCAATAAGCTTAGACTTTACAGCATTTTTTTAAAAATTAGATATATAAAATAGTGTGTGTCTGGGTGTGTTTCCCTTTTAGAAGTCGGGTTTGTCAAACGTGAGCAAAGACGTGAATTCGCCAAAAGACGACGACGTGTTTAAAGCCCCTCCACCTCCCCCTAAAGTCACTAAATCTGTGACCCCACCCACTGAGCCCAGCCCACACACTACTACTGCAGAACAAAAGGAGGTGAACAATACATCATGGAAAATATTTGAAAACTATCTAAATCTTTTAAAATAGAATAAGCATAATACTGAATATGGGTTAACACTGATTGTACCAGTGCAGTGTGTAGTGAGTGCACTAGAAATAGTTCAAATACCTATTAAGCTAATCAAGATTGCAGATTTCCTAGTTTGTGACGGAGAATGAGTAAGAAGTTTATAAAGGAGCAACAGTTAATCTCACCACTCTGATAAATGAGAAGAAATCACTCCTTTTCTGCAAAAACCTCCAGACTAAGTTGTTTATTCTAGCAGCTAGGAATTGTGACAGTTTATACAGCATAATCAACTCCTAGAACACGCAGTCCAGAGCACAGTTCACAAGTAACGAAAAGAGATCAGAATAACATGCGGATAACAATAACAGTTTTAATGAGTATCTTATTGTGCATAGGTTACAGTTTTGGAGGTTAGGGTCCCGCTTTGTGTGTGAACAAGAGAGAAGCACAAACTCAGTGTCCTGTAAAAGAATATTTTAATGCTTGAGAAAAGATTAATCTCTGTTAGATTTGTGTATTTAGATAAGGCTTAGTATGTATTTGATTCTTTACTTACTGACTGTGATTAAGCCTTTCCAAAACAGGGCTCCATTCGTGGTATGGTCATGCAAAATAAGCTGAAATCACATCATTATACTAATAAAAACACGGATTCAGGTCTTCCTATGATTTTAAAGGTCTGCTTTAAACTAAGCCTGTAAATTTTTTCAAAATTAAATGCACATACAAAAGTAAATGCAGAAAGCAAAGTATGTATAGTAATCCGGTATGTATAGTGTAATCTGTAGTATGAGTGTAGCAGACATGGTGTGCTTACGGTGAGCTTAGTGCAATTTGTAGAGAGTGTAGTGCAAAGGTTGTGAGTATAATGAAATCTTATTATTATGTGGCATGTAGTTGTTATAATTTGGGCTTCACAATTTGACCATAAAACCACATTGTGATTATTTAGACAGATAAATTGTGATTGTGATTTAAACTGCAATATGCAACTATAAAATGTACCATTTAGTCATGTTTATCGAGGCTAACCAGACAAAACGGCACAATTAATAATTTTAATACAAATACTTATTGCCCAACTTGACGTAAATTCTTGACTATGCGTATGTTAACTGTAATAAAATACAGCCTTTTGCAGTTGAGTAATTACAGAAGTCCACCTTCTTATGCGATAATTGTGCAGCTCCAGTTATAATGTGTATGTGTGTAGTTGTACACAGTTGTCCAGCACGTGAAGCACTTTAACGACGTGGTGGAATTCGGAGAGAATCAAGAATTTACAGACGACTTTGAGTATCTGGAAACGGGACTGAAGAGCACACAGCCTCTACACACACGCTGCCTTAGGTATATACACAAAACTCGAGATGCACACACCGCATCCGCATACACAAACTGTTATTTTTTTCCCCATATGTGCCAGCGTTTTATACATTTTTTTTGTCAGTGTTGACATCTGCTTGTGTGTTTGTGCACAGTATAATCAGTTTAGCTACACGCTGTGCCATGCCGAGTTTCCGCATGCACTTGAGAGCACGAGGAAAAGTGGCTCAGGTTTTCAACATGCTGAGTGATGCACCACAACATCCGGTAACTGTTTCATAAATCTAATTATGATCATTGTGTATTTGTAGTGTAATTATAATAATAATAACAGTGTTTGTGTTTTTGCATGTGTGTTTGGTCAGAACCTGGCGTTGTGCACAGCAGCTCTGCTGTACATCCTCAGTCGTGATCGGCTCAACATGGACCTGGATCGTGCCTGTCTGGAGCTGATGATCCGTCTTCTGGAGCTGGAACAGGACGAGGAGGAGGATCATCAAAGCAAAGTCAAGGAGAAAATACAGAAACTGTGTGAAACTGTACACAACAAACACCTGGATTTAGACAACATCACTGTGAGTCATGACTCCAAGTCATCTCAATCGCTACAAATAAAGCACTGAATAGTTAATAAAGGAATCCTGACATAGCTTAATAAGATTTATTAGATGCAGAATTAGCATCACTAATTCAATAGCGAGTTGCTGATATGTTTGGAGAACCGAGATTCACTATACAGCTATGATTTACAAGGAGATCAAGTTAGTCCACTAATTCATTTGTTTAGTAAAGTGATTCATTTGGAGTCACTGTATAGCATTGGATTCATTTAGAGAATCGGATACTATCGTACAGTACTGATTTATTTGGAGAATAGTATGTGTATAGCACTGATTGATTAGGATAATATAGAGTCTCTTGTGGAGAAAAACTGTACAGTTTTTTCTCCACAAGTACATTCACTGTACAGCACTGATTCATTTAAAGAGAAAAATTGTCACGATAGAGCGCTGATTCATTTGAATAACGGCTTTGGATAGTCAAGAGTCACAGTGAAGCAGTGATTCATTTTGAAAATCAAGTGTCACTGTAAAGCACTGATTCATTTGGGGGGAGGGAATGTCACTGTACAGCACTGGTTCATTAAATGAATCAAATGCCAAGTGCTGATTCATTAGAATTGGTCAGATTTTTTCAATTAGAATACAGAGTCATAAGAGGAGAAAACATCTTTTTTTTTTCTTTTCTTTAATCTATTGTAGACGGGTCATCTAGCGATGGAGACTCTTCTGTCTCTGACATCTAAGAGAGCAGGAGACTGGTTTAAAGAAGAGCTCCGGTTACTGGGAGGACTGGACCACATTATAGATAAAGGTGCACACACATTAAACAGTGGCATGTGTTTGCCATCATTGTTCGATCTAATACAATGTTCTTCATAGTAGTAACGTTATTTCAGATTTAGTTTTGTTTTTGTTACATGGCTCTATCATTACATTAGTTAATAACATTAATATGGAAAATTAATGAATGTGCTGCTTATCTCTGTCTTAGTGAAAGAGTGTGTGGAAAACCTAGATACAGATGATGATAACGAGAACCTAGTGGCCTCGCTATGGGGAGCAGAGCGCTGTTTACGTGTTCTCGAGAGTGTGAGTGCATCACTTTTACTTTATGCTGGGTTTGAGGAATATTATTATGACTAATTGTGTGAATTCGTTTGCGTGGAATTTAATTGCACACTCACGCAAAAAAATGTTCGGTGGCATCTGTTGAATTTTGGAATTAATTACAATTTTTATGTGTTACTGTGAAGTGTGCGGAGTGAAGGTGTGAGATCGCGTTTATTAAGTATATTTTAATTGCACACTTATAAGCGCATATAAAAAATGTACAGCACCATCTATTGAATTTTGAGATGAAGTAATAATATTTTTTATGATATAAGGGTGTTTTCCATTTAAATTTCAAAGTAGGAGATCTCTTCCTGTGGGCTAATTGCGATGAAACAAAAAATTCCAAAAACCTTCTTGATGATGTTCTATTACTCATCATACGTTCTCCCAAATAATTTTTTCGCAATGTACAGGATCATCAGCTTTACAGTTTTATTATAGATATAGATAATACAAAACTGTTTCTTTTTTATGATGTTAATAAATTGGCAAGGCAGCACAAGTTGCCACAAACACCAAAAGCAGACACCACGCTTAAGAACATTTCTAAATGCAAGTTTTCTTTCAGTCAGCCATGTTAATTTAAAAGCTGAGAGTGGTTGTACTCATCAGAGCCCACACTGTGCACATCCTTAGATACGTCGACAGTAATTCTACACCTTAGTAGTCCTTAGTATACATTTTTAAAGTACATTATACACATTGATGAGACTCCGGGCAGGCAGGTATGTGTCGCAGATGTGGACTCCTTTGGGCTCCTGGCTCAGATTTCATTAAGATAAGCACAAAAATACTGATTTATCATCATGGAAAAAAATTACAGCATGAATTTGCAACAAGGAGAGCAAGAAAAAGCCTTCATTATTTTCTCCGCTATCCTCTCAGCATTGATTGGTGTAAAATGAAAAGGATAACATTTATTATAATTAGACATATCCAGAAAGCAGTTGGAAACTGTTATGACTTATAATTGTGTGTGCTCTCACCAGGTAACAGTTCATAATCCAGAGAATCAGTCCTACCTGATTGCCTACAAAGACTCACAACTGATCATTTCCTCAGCCAGGTGTGTATGTGTAAGATGGAGAGAGAGTAAGAGACTCTGTTATTGTGATTCAGTGAAACATAAGAGTTAAAATTTGTGTCTTTGTAATGTTTGCCCATATAATGTATGTGTGTGTGTGTGTGTGTGTGTGTGTGTGTGTGTGTGTAGGGCCCTGGGGCACTGCGAGTCCATGATTCAGCTCTTCTGCCGTGATGGCTTTAACTCTGGTGCGGACTCCACTCAGAGTAACCATAGCAACGTGGGAAAAGCAGTGGAGGACTGTTTGAGGGCAGTGCTAGGCGTGATGCTGAACCTCACACATGATAATGGTAACGTGCACACACACACGCACACGCAATCACATATCACAGTTCTATAATCATTTTGTCGCATTTTCCTTTATTTGTTTAAAACAGTCAGTAACCTGAAAGAGTCCAGATTCAATAGAATCAGTGTCTGGTCAATGAGTCATTAGTATGAACAGTAATAAATCGTTAAAATAAGAATGATTAGAAAAGTAATCAAATGTATTCATTATACTAAGAATCATGGTATTGAGTCATAGATTTAAGAGTTGCAGAACTGATTAATTGTCCTAAGAATCATAACACAGAGTCATTCCTGTGAGGGAATAACTGATTCATTACACCAAGTATTAAGGCACGGTAAATGGCTTCAAAAAGTCACATATTCATTATACTAAGAATTATAACAAAGGTATTGAGTCAAACGAGTCACATAACTGATTAATTACAAAAAGAATCATGACAATGAGAGCCCTTAGTAGAGTCCTTAGTCTTGAAAGTGATTCATTAGTATAATATATCAAGTATAATTCCAATGCGTCATTGGAATTGTTGTCACAATTTCTGTCTGTCTGTGTGTGTCTGACAGAGTGGGGCAGCACAAAGATGGGCGAGCAGGACGAATTGATCATGACTGTCCTGAACTGTGTCCTTAAAGTTCCTCAGTTTCTCCCACAGGAGAAGAGATTTGACATCCGTGTGCTCGTATGTCTTTATATACCGCCAACCACTAAATCACTGTTTATTAGCATTATACATAAATAAATAATATTATACACAACTAGTGATAACTACTAAAATTTTACGCTTCTTTAAGTGATTTGTGTGTATGTTCGTGTGGGTGTGCACATAAAGGGTTTAGGTCTGCTAATAAACCTGGTGGAGTACAGCTCCAGAAACAGACACTGTCTGGTGGAAATGGAAGTGAATTCAAGCGGTTTGCCGGGGACGGAGAAAGACGTGAAGGTAGACGAAGAGAAGGTTAAGAAAGAAGAGGATGGGATGGAAGAGAAGAAGGAGAAGAGACTTGAAACTTCAAGTGCTCTCGCTGCACTGGTGCAGGTATGTTTGGAATTGGTTGACAGTTTAGCCCCCATTGTTTGCCTGCTCCACCTTTACAGTTCACCAGGGGGCAGCAGCTTACAGGAATCACTACTGATTTGCACTATTTAATACCGTACCAGCCAAAATGTGTAGAATTGTATAAATGTCTCTACATTAACATTGAATTTTTAAAAAATATATTTACTTGATTCCCCC
>JAOVVB010000002.1:25561967-25573710 GCA_028570985.1 Heterobranchus longifilis | reverse complement strand
GCCAAAAATTGAGAGCAGTTTTAGAATGGTCATCTATGGGGGAAAGAGAGGGAGGAAGCTGCGCTCTGATGGCATTTGTGAGAAAACCGTAAATCTGATCTCAATGAGGAAGACACTGGATGAAAGAAGACAACAATAGCTATGTTCATAGCTACGATGTATAAATTATACATGTAGGGAAAAAGGTTTGGGCAGCAAAGAAGGAGAAAGACCTTTTTTTTCAAATTATTCTCCATACTTTATGGCAGTTGACAGTGGCACGAACATTCAGCGAAAAATCTCAATTTTCATAAAACTTAAACTGCTCTTGTGAAACAACCATAAAAGATATCAAAACATGGATTTGGTCAGTAAAAGTCCAAAGTCTTGTGACCCATATAAAGCTTAAATGATGTTTCTACGACAAAGTATGGCTGAGCGGTAGTCCTTCAAAGTGGCCTGGGTTGGCACCTTTTTTCGGGCCCTTTCCCATTGAAATGAATGGGGGAAAATGGGTCGTTTTTTGGGAATTTTGGGAAAACCGTGCGACGAATCCCTACCAAAAGTCATAGCACCCCATTCCCGAATAAGCCGCAAGATTTGACACCTCTACGACAAACGGTGGGATTTTTCTATGGGATTTTTTCCCCATTAAAAGTCAATGGGGAAAATTTGGGGACCTCTTGTGCCCCGGGGGTAAGACTTATACCCTTGTGCGGGGTATCTTCTGAAACAGGTTGCAAACCTCTTCAAATGTGGTAAATTTTACGTTTCTACAACATTCCCTCTCTGCGCTACAATCCGTCAAAGTTGGTCTCAATGTTAAGTCTATGGGACTTTTTGGGGACTCCTTAGAAAAGTCATAGCACCCCATTCCCGAATAAGCCGCACAATTTGACATCTCACTCATGGGTCTACAACAAATGGTGCGGGACTAGTTACGCGCCGAACTTTTGTACGGAAGAAGAAGAATTGGAAGAAAAAGAAAAATAATAAGCCTGTGAGATAACAATAGTAGTGCTTCGCTTCGCAAGCACCACTAATTACAAAAGCTGTAGCATCAACAGTTACATACTGTTATATATACATGTAACTTGGACATACAGTATTGGTACTGTATCTGAGATCCTTTTAAAGAAGTTCTCTCAGACTGCAATTGGTTAATCCAAATCTCAATTTTATTAAGAATTCTAGTAATTACAGTCATAATCACTTATTTAACATTTGCAAACATGGTATTATCTGCTAAAACTTACTATATTATTTCTTAGAGTTTCCTGACAAATTTCCATCTTTTAATTGCAGTTTCTCATTCGCCCCTTACCCCTGCCTCCAACCGCTGGATCCTGCTGTAAAACCAAAGCACAGGAAGACAAAAAAATCATAACCCTACAATTTTACTTATGCACAAGTTTGATTTTCTGACATTCGATACGGTGCATGTTTTCTGTAGAAATTTAATAGAGTTATGTTAAAAGTTAAAAAGCTGTGAAAAATAGAGATTTAGCTGTAAACATAAAGTGTCCTCTAAAACATATTCATGAATTTTGTAAAACATAGTCATTAAATGTTAATAAGATTTTGTGTCAAAGTTTATATGGAAGTGGATCTGCAGTTTATTTTCTATAAACTGCTCCTGTACTCACTGTTTTCAGAGTTTTGAGAATGTGCCTTCAGGCATGAGAACCCAGCAGGAAACCTAACCCTGGATGTTGTTCACTTATACAACAGTTGTATTTAAGTTGTGATAATCTCAACTTACTCAAAACACAACATCGGGACAACATTGTTTTTAAAAAGATAGAATGGCTTTGCCAAAATGGCGTTAAGATAACAATGAATGCATGAACTCAAAACAGTGGTTTAAATTCAACCTCAAAACAGCGAAATATCAACATTTATTTAATTAATAAAATGATTAACACTCTGTTTAATTTAATTTAATTTTTTTTATTACAATGAATAAAGCAAAACCAGGGCTAGTGATGGCCCTAGAGGAGAAGGAGAAGCAACAATGTGGAAGTGAAACAAAAAGTAAAACACATCTTGTAAAGTATATCTATTCTGCAGTATCTCACCTAGCTTTGCGAAAACATCTACACTACTGTTCTTTAATATGGAGGTCATACAACATAATGTGGCACAGTGGGGTAGTGGTTAGCACTGTGGCCTCGTCTCTCCAGGGTCGAGGGCTAGAGTCCTGGGTCTGTGAGTTTGTGTGTGGACATGTTCTCCACCTGCTTGGTGGGTTTCCTCCTGGAACTCCTGTTTCCTCCCACAATCCAAAGACATCTAGAGTACATTAATCGGTGTTTCTAAATTCCTTGTAGTTTGTGTGTGTGTGCGCTTTGGTGCCCTGCATTGCATTGGCATCCTGTCCAGGTTGTAGTCTTCCTAGTGCCCTAGGAAGTCCCCTGCACAGGATAAGCACTATAGAGAATGAGTGAGAGTATATGGTACGAAAAATTGTTCAGTGTGTGGACCATTAAATGGAACTAAAAATAGCTAAAAGTATTGTAATTGTTAGCAAATTGCTGTGGTGTAGGAGGAGTAAAGCATGATGAGGGCTGTGCTGTTACAGAAAAGTGACTCATTAAATGCATCACGGATTCATGTGTCAGCGATTCATGTCCCTGTGAATACTGTTGCTCTAGAAATGATAAAGTATTAGAAGGAGAGCATTAATATAACTGTGTTTTTCACCTGCACTATTGTCAGATCTGCTGTTATACAGTAGAAAACTAATCAGCACCTTCTGATTTGAGAAAGTCAGTCATGCTGTGATATTCATTGAAGTCATTGTATAAAGAGTCTGTGTCAGACAGGTTGAACAGGAAGCTTGCACACACACACACACACACATATGCACATAAACACATAATGCTACACTAAATTACTGAATTATTGAGTTATTGATGTAATGATTTAGTGAGTTATGGGGTTCCTATGTTACTAAGTTACTGACTTGCTGTAACTTTCTGTATTAAATAATAAAGTTATTATTGAGATATTGGGTTAGAGTTACTAGATTATTGAATTATTGAGTTACTATGTTATTGATTTTTTGGATTATTGAGTTATTGCTATATTGAGTTAGTTAATTACTGAGTGTTTGAGTTAGAATGCTATTGAGTTTTTGAGGTTATTGTGTTACTGACTTATTATGTTGTTACATTATTGAGATACTGAATTATGGAGTAACTGAGTTACAGAGTTAAAGTTGTAGAATTACTGAATTACTGAGAAGCAGAGTTAATACAATATTGAGTACATTAAAAGTCAGTCATTCAGTTACTGACTTATCGAGTTATTTATGGACTGTTTTAGTCAGTTATAGAGTTCCTAAGTTACTAAATTACGGACTTATTGATCCTTACTTAATCTTGAGTTATTAAGTTATTGAGTTACAACATACTGAGTTACAAAGCTATTGATGTACTTAATTTTTCAGTAACTGAGTAACGTATTAAGCCATTAACTAGTTATTGAGTTATTGACTTATGGAGTGATTGAGTTACTTTATTTCTGACTCACTGACTAATTGCAGTCAAAATTGCAGTCTAGAAAGTGTTTGTGTGGTTGAAGGTTTTCATCAACAGGTAGAAGCCACACCTATTTCTACCTGATAAATTAGATAGTCTTTGCTTTCATTAGACCATCAGGTGTGGCTTCTGTGACCCCCGTTGGTCCATTCTGGATAATATTTCTCATCCCTGAGATACTGAGTTATTCTGTGATGGCTGCAATGTGGCAATGTGACCACAGAGGGTGCTGTGATCCTGCTCATACTCACTGACACACTCACTGCAGAGACAGTTACTTTTCCTTACACACCTGTGATTATTCACACCTGCACACACACACAGCAAGATGTCCAATCTCACGGAAGAGCTCCTGTAGCACAAATTGCTAAAAAAGTTAATAATATATAGGAGTTAGAACACAGCACATTGCAGTTTGTTGAATATGGGGGTTTGCCTAGCTGCAGACTGGTCAGGGCCCCATGATGACCCGTGTCCACAACTGAAAGTACCTACAGTGAGTATATGAGCATCAAAACTGGACCATGGAACAACAGAAGAAGGTAATATAATGTAATAAATGATGTTTTCTTTAACATCATGTGGATAGCTGTGTGTGTGTTTGTAGCTTACTTGGAGAAGAGGATGCACTATGGGGCACCAGGATGCTCTATGGAAAGAGGCCAACCCAGGGGAGGTGTTGTCATACTCTGGACAATTTTGTGCTGGGAAACCTTGGTTCCTCCCATTCAAGTGAATGTTACTTTAACATGTATCACCTACCTTAACATTGTTCCTGCAAGCATCTTTGGAATGTGCTGGACACCCACATGTAAATCCATAGAGGGTCCACCTTGTAACTTACAGAACTTAAAAGATCTGCTGCTGATATCTTTGTGCCAGATACTACAGCACACCTTCAGAGGTCTAGTGGAGTTCAGGCCTCGATGCTTTAGGGCTGTTTTGAAGGCACAAGTGGCACTACACAGTATTATGCAGGTGGTTTTAATCTTATTGGTGAAAGAGAGACACAGAGAGAGAAAGTCACGTGGCGAGGCAAAGAGATATCTGTATATAGAGGCAAAGAGACTCAGAGGTAGAATGTTGGGGAAAGAGAAATAGAGTCAGAGAGGGATACATATAGACATGCATAGACAGATATTATTTGAAGAGAGAGAGAGAGAGAGAGATACAATATGTATAAGTGTTCTTAAATGTGGTGTCTCCTTCCGCCTCCCTCCATCAACCTTCCCTCTCCTCTTCCTCCGCCTCCTGCTTCTACCGTGAAGCTCGGTGCAGTGTGTGTGTGTGTGTGTGTAAGAGAGTGCGTGCTCGCGCGCCGTCCGTGTGCGCGCGTCTTTTGGTGTGTGCGTTTCCCTCGCGCTCTTTTTACGTGCCCGATCTCTGCGCGCGCGCTTTTGTGTATTTGCGTGCGCGCGCGCGCTTGAGCGTGCGCCCGTGTGTGTGCTGTGTATTTTCCGCTGGATTGTATTTCCCTGTGCGCGTCTCTCCGCTCCCGTGTGTCTGTGGATGCTCGCGCAGGAGGATGGAGCTGCTGGCGCTCAGCGTGTCGGTGCTGTGCCTCGCGCTCCTCCACCCGGCCCCGGCGCGCGCCGACTCAATCATCCACATCGGTAGGGGTCTGTCTGTGTGTGTGTGTGTGTGCGCGCGCGGATGGATGCGTGCATAAAAAAGTTGTTTGTTTATGTTTTTTCCCCCGACAATGAAATATTAATGCAGTTACATAGATGCGCTCGTGCCGAACTGATGACGCTTCTACATCGCGCGTGTGTGCGTGCGCGTATGTATAAGTCATGTCGAAGGTCTCTGCATCCACACACAAGCACACACGCAGAGGAACTTCTTATTTTCTCGAAAACGTACGTCAATAAAAGCTCGCGTTCGTACCTTTGTCAGTTTGAGCGCGCGCCTTCCGCAGAACCGGTGCGTGTCGATGCGGAAAGTTAGTCGCTTTGTTTATGTTGCCCAAATACACATGTTTATTAATTTAAATGCTAATAAATTGCTTATTTATACTGTAGACTTGAATGCTAGCGCGCGCTGTGTCACGTGCCCGATCTCTTTCCCTTGGTGATACCGATGTGCCTGCGTGCGCGAGCGTTTACTCTGAACTGAACGTGAGGGAAATGGTAATGTGGTGTGTGTGTGTGTGTGTGTGTGTGTGTCTTTAGCAGAAAGCGAGTCCACATGCTGCTGTGTGCCATAAAGTCAGTAACAGGTGTGTGTTTGTGTGTGTGTGTGTGAGAGAAGCTAAAGCTTTATTAACTAATTACCCACAATGCACCACTGTTCTCTCACTGCAGGGAAAAAAAAACACTTCATTTTCATCAACGGGATCCAAGACAATCACACATTTGAGAGAGAGACAGAGAGAGTGGATTAAAGACATAAGCATTAATATTTCTCTATTGATTTTATTTTAACTTTATTCATTATTGTGTAGTGGAGAGTAAACTTTCATGTCATTCCTGTCTGAATCTGAAAAATCTGCTACAGTTAATCAATCTGTCCAGTTAACACACACGCACACACAGAAACAGAGAGAGAGGGAGAGAGAGAGGTGCAGCTTAGAGAGAAACGAAGAGATAGAGTCCTGTGTAGAGAGAAGAGAGAGCGAGACAGACAAACAGAGACTAACAGTGTGTGTGTGTGTGTGTGTGTGTGTGTGGACTAAGAGAGTGAGGGGGGGAGAGAGAGAGAGCATGGCCCATGAATATGTGCACAAGTGACAAATGTATTGTATTGTATTTTATTTATTGACTTATTTGCTGACTGATGTTTATCAGAATCTACAAGAGTTGAAAGCAGGAGCTCACTGTGACTTTCAGTGTTAATATCAGGATATTTACATCCAAACCAAGTGATCGATGTGGAAACTACAGCACTTTATATCTGCTCTCAGACCTTGGCCTCTGTATGTACTTTGTAAGTCTTCACCTGATTGTTGACTTTGACACAGATATGCCTGAAGGCTGCTCTTGATCTGGCCAAGTGGTGTTTCGTTTAGTAAGGAAAGAATAATTTCATCATCGCAGCAGTTGTTTTCCGTGCTCTTCCAGGTCTTTTGGTGTTTTTGAGTTTTGTTAGTGAACTATGAGGGAAAAAAAACATAAAATAAACAAAAAATAATTGTTTGCCACTCATAATCAAGGGAGAATGTTGAATTAAATGTGATATTGATTCAAGGTCATATCGCCCGGTACTACATGAGCTCACTAGTTTATTCTTTCTTTTTTTAAAAATACCCCAAGCATGTTATTCCACCACAGCTCATGTTAGCATTATTTTCCACTGTGTTTGGTTTGATAGTTAAGCTTCATGAGGCATGACGGCTTGCTCCCCTGGCAGTAACAAGTCTTTAGACTTTCACATGGCACACTTCGAAATGAACTTTTGTCAGCTTTATTTGTAAGTGAAATGATGAAGGAATAACATGGCTATGGCACAGCTGAGCAGCCAATTGTCCGATTACGTTTGGACTTTTGAACTCATTAATGATTTATTTTAAACCTACTCAAGTCTACGCTGATGTCCAAATATTTATGGACGTGACTATATTAACTGCGAGAGAGAGAAAACAAAGAGATTGAGGGAGGCAGGTATAGAAGTGAAAACACATTCGAAAGTGTATAGAAGAGAGAAATCTATGTATGTATGTGCGTTCGTGTGTGTGAAGCAGGTGCTGGTGATGTGAGCTGAGAGTGTCTCAGCTTTATACAAATTAGCAATGACCCAGCACAGTCTCTAATCCAAATGATTTGCTTGAATGACTACTCTGATTAATCCTATGGTGCACGTGGTCCGACGTTTTGTTGTTGTTGTTGGTTTTTTTTTTCACACAACTTTACTTTCTTGACATAAACAAAAAACAAACTACAGTACGTAGGAAGTAGCAGGGATTAGTGGTGTCAGGAATATAGCTAAAACAAAGCCTGGCACATAATCGTCATTTCTAAAATAACCTGTTTTTACTTTTTTTCGTTTATAATGTATGTGAAATACACTTTAAAGATTGACTACAAGCTGTTTTAATCAGATGTAAAAACAGTGAATGGACGCTACACAAAAGGTATTTAAGTATTTAGGACAAAATGAGTATTTAAGACAATTGAAGAAGGTTCAAATTATTAGCCTGCGTCAAGCATTGAAAAATACTAAGGAGTTTTAAAATGTCTGGAATTGAGTTAAGAACTGTCCAGTTCATCATTAAATCCTGGAAGATAGAGCTGAACCATCATGAATCAAAGGAACTCATGTGAGTGAGTGTGAGTGTGATCAGAGACTTGATCACACGTGTTTGGTGAAGTTGCATAGTAAAAATGATCAGTAGAAATCAGAAATATGTTTAATATTGAAAGTAAGAGCATTTCCACACACACAAAGCATTGTGAATACACAGGATTGGGACTAAACAGCTGCATGTCTTTAGGAAAACCACTTGTTAGTAAGACTCATTAGAAAAAAAGGATTCAGTTTGCTAGAGAGCACAAAAATTGGACTTTGAGTTTCAGATTGACCCTATTCCAGAGTGATGGGTGCATCAGAGTAAGAAGGGAACGCATGAAGCGATTCACCCATCATGCATAGTGGCCACAGTGCAAGGCTCATTCGGTGTTACGATCTGGAGTTGCTTCAGTCGCTCAGGTCTTGGCTCAGAAATGTGGCAATAAACTGAAGTCAGGTGATGACCTGAATCTACTGAATGACCAGGGTTTCACATCTATGGAGTTTTTTTTCCCTGATGGCGCGGCCATATTCCAGGACTAAGATTATTAAAGAGTGGTTCTGGGAGCATGCAAATTATTTTCAAACATGATCTGGACACCGTTATCAAAGCTAAAAGAGCATGAACTTTCCAATTTAATTGTAACCAACGATCATTTGTACTTTTCCCCAAAACACCTTAACATTTAATTAACAATGTACCTCTTTGACAATAGAAAATTTAACAATACTGAAATTATGGTTAATTTTTGGCTAAATTCGAGTGTGAGAATGTGCAAATGCATGCATAAGGATATTCTCAGATATTGCTATTGATTTTTCATTTATGGCCAACTCAGACCAGTTTAGGCACCAATAAATTAAATGTTAAACTGTGATTGTGTTTTTGGCTGCCATTTTGCGCGCGCGCACACACACACACACACACACACTGTATTTTGCGATATACTGCCATACGCTGTAGTCCAACTGGAGTCAGAGCAGATGATGGAAGAATTATAAGTAGCTCTAGTACATATTGTGATTTATTGTGATGTATTAATTAGGGCACATTTCTGCAGCGGAGACCTGACTTAAATTTTGATTCTGCTTAGTGTGTGTCCATGTCTGTTTATGAGACCTTTAGCAAATTAGCATGTACTAGTTATAGGCAGACGTTCCCTTGTGAGGGAACTGAAGATTGATGAGAAAAGAGCATTAGTAAGCAGTACATCAGCACAAAAGCACATTCAGCATTTCTCTCCAGCTCACAGCTCATCTGAATGAGACTCCACTCATGAGCCAGGCAAGGTAATTGCATCCGTCAGCCCCGGGATGTCCCCAAGTAACATGAACTCAAATCGTGACTTTATAAAAAGTCACTAAAAGGTAGGGTCAGTATCAGAAGCCAGGAGTGAGCTTGCAGTACAATGCAGCGGAGTGTTCTGAAAAACTCACAGATTAAATGACAAGCAACCATGAAACACATAACGATCTCTTCTCTGCCTCCTTTCCAACATCCAGTTATTTTTTCTCCACTTGGGTGTTTGTTCAGTCTCTTCTCATTTCAGGATTATTGTGTTGTGAGTCTCTTCCCTGTGTGCTATCAAACCTATACAGCTGGACCACAATGCAGCTGCACGACTTGTTTTCAATCTCTTCGTGCCTACCTTCTCTCCACTTGCTTCCTGTTGCTTCTTGCATCAGATTGCAGGCAAAAAATGGACCCCCGCCTACCTGAAGGCACTTATTAAACCTCACACTGGACCAAATTTCCTTCAAGCCACAGGCACAGAACTCATCTCGACACACCATTCCTCCTGTACTTCCTCTGAGTCACTAGATGTATTCAAATGTCTTCATCTCTGTAATATTTTCTCATGTGTGTGTCTGTGTCTTAGCTTCATTTTACATTTATTTGATGATCTATGTTCTGATTAGGAGGGTGTGTTATAAAAAAAAAAAAACTTTCCATGATTCTCTATGATACACACATACCATAATGTCACTGTCCATGGTTCTGATGGTAATGTTATACTTGTTTCTTAAAGAGGCGCTGTCCTTGGTGCTGGTGATGGCACTGTCCTTAGTTCTTATAATGGCGCTGTTCTTGGTGCTGATGGTATTGCTGTCCATGGTTCTTATAGTGGCGCTGTCCTCTGTGCTGATAGTGTCACTGTCCTTGGTGCTTAAGGTGGCACTGTCATTTGTGATTATAGTGGCACTGTTCTTGGTTCTTATTGTGTCACTGGCCTTTTTACTGATGGAGACGTTGTTCTTATCTCTGATTCTTCTTGGTTCTTATGACTGTTACCCTTCATGATTTTATTGTTGCACCCCCTGGATTCTGAAGTGGCATTGACCTTGGTTCTGGTGTCAGTGTTATTCTTGGCACTAATGTTTCCGCTGTCCTTGGCAATGAACACGATGATGTCACTTCTGATGCTGGTGGTGTCCTCAGTGCTGAATGGTTGCACTGTACTTCCTGGTAAATGGTGCCAGTATCCTTGGCTTTAACAGTGCTGCTGTCTTTGGTTCTTAATGATGGCAATGGCCTCTGTACTGATTAATGTGCTGTTGTTTTTTTTGTCAAGTGTAAAACTACATTTCTTAATTGCACACTCCCACAACAACATTACAACAACAGACAGAAATGCTAATATCTACATGAGTACCACAACGTTAAAAGAAAACTAGTTTTGCAGTTACTTGTCAAAATACTTTGCAGTTACATGTTATTTTTTATGTAGAGTGTGTCTATTTTACTAATGCAGTGTGTATGGGGGCTAAAGTGTATGTACCTAATATTTGCTCGATCCTGACCAGCTGGCAATCATTATTAGTAAATACTAGTGACATTCTCTCAGAAGTCCAGCTCTGTAAAAATCCATGTGCATATATAAATGTCACAGACATCCTTTTTTCCAAAAGGAAGATTCCATAAATCAATTCAAAGACACATCTTCAATTCAGTGTGTGAGAAGCTCATGGAGAAACAAAACAAACCATCCCTAAGAAGTGTAACTGAGATGTTATTATAAAGTTCAGGTGTTTATTTGATTGATTGCTATTTGATTTCGGTGCAGGTGCGATCTTTGAGCAGGACGCTGTTCGGGACTCAGAGGTGTTCCAGCTGGCCATTTCTGATCTGAGTCTGAGCGATGATATCCTGCAAAACGAACGCGTCACACACTCCATCAAACTCATCGAAGCCGACAACCCCTTTCAGGCCGTGCAGGAAGGTGAGTGAGAAACGCTCTATCATCCATTAAGCAGGGCTGAGATTTCATCTGTGTGTGTGTGTGTGTGTGCATGTGTGTGTGTGTGTGTGTGTGTGTGTGCATGTGTGTGTGTGTGTGTGTGTGTGTGTGTGTGTGAGAGAGAGAGAGAGAGAGTTCAGTTGCTGGATTCTCTGGGTTTAAGAGGAAGTTTTGGCAGTTCAAGAGAGTTCTTTTTTCCTAGTTTTTTGCTGACTGAATGGCATGATTCAGAACCTGACAGCTGTTTGGTAGGGGTAAACATGTTTGCGAAAAGCCTTTTGCATTTTTTGCTATATATAGTTCTGAAAAATACAACCTTCCCAGAAATAAAGTTGAATGAAAAAAAAAACATTCATATTAAAACGACCTATATTTTGGGTTCCCTTGTACATCGGGGCAGCACTGGCTCATTGGGGTTGACTCTGGTGTTGTCTATCACCAGGATGTTAGCAGTGGATCCTTTGGGTGCCGTGGGTTGCTGGGTAGGGTGTCCATGGATTTGTCTTGTACATTCCATAGGGCTTGATCAGACTGGGATCTAGGAAGTTTGGAGGGCGGTTTAATGTCCTTGAGCTCTTTTTTCCCCTGGGTTCTGTGCACGGGGGGGGTTGAGCAGTTTTTAAAGATGTACCTTCTGAAATCAGGCCAATCTCAAATGCCTGTCGGTGTGACGACAGAGACGACACCGACAGAGGCCGCTCCTACTATAGTTGATTGACACTGGTGTTTTAGCAAAGACCCGCCCCGAGTGAGAAGCAA
>JAOVVB010000002.1:25548179-25561867 GCA_028570985.1 Heterobranchus longifilis | reverse complement strand
TAGAAAGAAATAAAAATCAGGAACGATCATGGAGTTAGAAAGTGACCCCAAACTTTTGAACGGTAGTGTATATATTAGAGAACCCAACCAGCCTCTAGACAAGAGAACACAGGAGAAACACTTCAAGAACAGAATCAGCACAGTGAAGCTTCACGTAAGAGATAAGGACATACATTTGAGGACAACAATGCACACATTTTGGACAGAAAGGACCGCTGGTTTGAGCGAGAGGTAGAAAACCTTCCCTCCTTTCATCCGGCCCAACATTTCATAATTAGCGACCTACTTTTGGGGTCTCAAGGGAGTGCAGCAGGTGTGAATGTCACATCCTAATTACTCTCACCTTCTCCACTGTATAACCAATAAGCCTATTCAAGGTCAGGTGAGAAAAAACCCATGAGGACTTATATTTTTTCATGTTTTCACCAACCTTTTTTTTATACTAACTTATTTTAAGTAGAAAGAAGTCCAGCTGTCATGACTCGACTTCCAGACAGATTCACTAGAACAACTGAGAATCTTTAATTTCTATATGAGTGATTTACGCCGGGGCCCTCAGCAGGCTCGTGGGGAAACATCAAACATTTCCGACCACTATGACTTCTTTAGTCTTGGCAGAAATTCTCTGTGCACATCTTCGATGGTGGCTCCATAAAGATTTTTAAGGCATTGTTAGTTCTGGTTTTTGGAAGAAGAAAAAAATCACCCTCTCACTGGTCAGCTTTGCTCAAACCTCAGTTTCTTGACTTTGGTCATTCCTGCTCTTGGATGTATGTGGGTGATAACATTCTGGCATGGATCAGTGGGTTGTATAACCACATGTCCTCTAGAGTGCTCGGAAATAGTTGCGCAATAGATGTTGAGCACTGATGGCCAGGCTTTCAGGCCAGACTGGAAGATGGTATTGTTGCTGACAGGATCATTTCTCAGGGATTATTTGACACAATATTATCACAAAACCTCTGTGCCAATTTGATTTGCATTGTGCTTCTGTAAGTTTCCCAATTTTATAAATATCCTGATTTGATTTATTAATATTCAATATGCTGGAGTAAGGCACAAGCCATTGCCAGTCCACAACAGCTATTCACTAATTATAGAGCTCTGTTCTCCCTGCAGTCAGAAGGTTTTGACCTGATAGGACAGATTACCTTCTACTCTTCAAGAACACATTGTACAGCAGTCTTGAGTCCTGTGCTGTGCAGTCGAGGAAAGGTTCACAATCCTTTTTCAGACGTCCCTGATGAATATCACTGAGGTATCGAAACAATGAGGTGAGACGATACCACAGCATTGACCACAAGTTTTATGACCAGTACTGGGGTCCTGTACTGTACCAGTACTGGGGTCCTGTACTGTACCAGTACTGGGGTCCTGTACTGTACCAGTACAGGAACTTTTAGTCTAGCTTTTTCGTGATTGGAGAGTGACTTGTAAAACAGGGGGTCCTTGTTGCTTCCACTTACCCACTCACAAGGATTCCCAGTTGTCCCAATTAACATGTACAGAAGAAACTCAGATGTAAATAGTCAGGCTGCAGTTTAGAGCTGGAATGTTGGCGTGGTTAAGACCACACCAGATTCTCTTGCAGTCCTCTCAGCGACAATCCTTGTAGTCCTGCTCCTAAACTTCACAGCAGTGGCTCTTTACCAGGCCATAGTGCCCCTGTCTGATACCATTTTACATTCTGACTGGACAGTTTACTCCACATTCATCCTTAAGACACAAGAAATATATTTTCCTACACCAAGCATTTCAAATGTCTGAAATAAATAGTCATGATCAGCAGTGTACCGAGCATTTTCCTGATTTAGTGAAAAAAGGTTGTATGAATTCAGGCTTATGTAAATCAGTTATAAGATGAGAAAAAGATAGTCCATTTGTTCATGCACTATTGTGTGCAGGCACAGTTTTAGAGAATTTGATAAGATCTTATAGAATCTTACAGGTAAGTGCTAACATTCTTTTGTTAAAGGAGCACTCCAAAACCTCAAACAAGCCTATGCCTTAATGATTAAACAAATGTGGTTGTAGAATTCCTTCAGCATCTGTTAATTCCAGGTGCTGGAATCCAGGTGGAATTTTACTTGAACAACAGTGGCAACTTCCCAAAGATAAAACTTTGCCAGGATACTCAATTTGAGTTGCTCTAACTTCTGTAGCTTCTCTTATCATTTCAGCTGCCTCTATTATTACGGTTCCATCAGGTCGTCTGATGTACATCATCCCACAGTAGTATTTTATTTTTCGCAGGCAGTTGAAGAAAAGGGCACTGGTGGCAGTCCTTAATGCCGGAGCACTTATTAGGGCTGCGTTGGCTGGTTCGTGAAGGAAGGAACTTAAAGCCTTTCTATCTTTCGACTAAGGACATTTTTGCTTTATGTTTGTCCACCCTTTAGTGTCTGTAATGGGTGTGCTGTGTATTTCCCACAAAATATATGTACTATCCATGCTTTTTGGGGTCATTAGATCTCAGTGATGTTCTTTAAAAACTCATGTGGCTTTGATTCCTCCCTGTGTCTGTCTAAAATGAAGTCTGGAGTTCAGTCCCATTACTGCCACTCTGCTGCAGGGCATTCTTTATTTTGTAAAAGAGCTTTACCAGCTCACTGCCCTTTATCGCTGTCATACACATTTATAAAGATAAACTGTATCCTTTTTATTTCTGCCTACACCATTTAAAACCTGCCCTGTTCTTGCTCTGTTACTCGTCTTGATTTCACCAACCATTCTGGTTGAAAAGTATTGCCACTCCGGTACTGCCATGATTGTGACTGCCTTTTGCTTCCACATAGCCCACTCGGTCTCATTAGCTGGATCATTGTGAGTCTCTTGTAGGAAAATTACATCAATGTTTCATCTGTTGTACCAATTCTAGTACTATTGCACTTTTATTTTTGTTCCTGCCACCATGGATTGTTTAAGACCCTATTTTTATCTTCTGCACTAGAGGTGGTAAAATGAGACAGGATGAACAGAAAGTCACCCACTGTGACACCTTGATTTTCTTTTAGCAAAGGACTTCTATGGCTTCATTAGATGGTTATCTCACTTTTTTTGGGTCATAGTTTGCTCTTTAATGTATCTTTACCACGTATACTATGAATTTGTGAACAACTAGTGAAAAAATATTGTCCCTAGCCTTGATAGATTTACCAAAATTCTTGTCAGAGTGTAAACTGCTGTCTTCCAAACTGTAACACACTGATGTCTGATATATCCTGCTCTTCCTGCATATCACCATCCTGCTCTGTTTAAACTTTGCTGATTCCCCTGTGCTGTATTACAAAGCACCCTCCATAGTGACTCAATGCCTTGACCCTTGTCTGACCCTGCTAGGCATGATTTCATTGTGGTACTGCACTCTATGTGGGCAGATTTTTGTTACCAGTGTACCTAGATGCAGTTCATCTGGCCTTCTCTTACACTGCTGGCTATTTCACTGAAATGAGACATGTCCTGATTAAGGATAAGGGGTGGGAAGTTTGACATTTTGTTCTTGTTGCACCCAGTAGAGTAATGGAATAAAGCTTTCCACTTACCTTTATGTCGTGTTCATTCAGACGGGGCATGAGTTCCCTTTCCTCTACAAACACCATCTTGGCTTTGTTCATCCGTGATGCCGGCAAAAAAAGTTTTTTTATATCCGATACACCAGGAGAACCTGATATCTCCTATCACCAGGAGAACCTGATCCATCAGATGTGTGAGGTGGAGCTCACCTCACACCTCAACCACTTGAAAAAGTGAGACCGGACAGGCTCAAATGCTCAGGTGAGCCGCGATCCCTGCACTCCTACATCAATTCCGCACAGCGTTAAATACACACCTATACACATGCCTGTTTATCCAATCATGTGGCAGCAGTTAACATCATAATAAAGAAAGCCTTATCTCTGTGGCATGGTTGTGAGTGCCAAATGGGCTGGATTGTGTATTTTAGAATCTTCTGAGAATTTCTCCCACATCAGAAAAAAAAAGAAGTGAATGAACGAGTCAAAGCAAAATGGCCAGATTGGATTTAAGCGGTCAGGAAGAATACAGGAACTCATATAATTACTCTTTACAACCATGGTGAGTAGAAAAGAATCTCACCATGCACAAAAACTCAAACCTTGATGTGGATCAGTTGAAGACAACAACATGTTCCACCCCCGTCCGTCAAAAACACAAATTTGAGGCTATCATGGGCACAATCTGGACAGTTATCACGTGTTTTTTAAGCTGTCCCGTTTCAGTGAGTCTGTGCTCATGATAGTGTCCGTTAAAAAGACAGTGAGAGAGAGAAAGGATGAGGGAATTAAAGAGTGGTAATGGGAGAGTCCGAATAAAAGAGCGAAACAAAGCATAATTAAGGAGATCTTTTCTGACAGCACTGAAACTCTCCAATTTAAATAAATCTAAATTAGATTTGGTTAAATAAAAATCCTGACATATGGTTCAAACGTTTTAATTATCTAAAATGTATTACATACACGAAAACGACCAAACCTGAACTAATCAGAACTGAAAACCTGAAACAAGCTGCCAAAATGCACATGAAACCTGTTACACTGCACACTCAAGTCCAACACACCAACAGGCCTGACTCCATTTGAAATCAAATGATTAAATCAAAAATCCAATTTGCTGCTCTTAATGTATTCAGCATGATTCTGGGATGCATGTAGGTTATTTCCTTGAAATCTGGGCTCGCTGGTGGTATTCAGAGCCGCGTTAAGCGCGTGTTATCATTTTGTGTCATCAAATTACACAAATTATACATGCAAATTATGGTGTCCAAAACCATTAAAAAAACTGTCTGACATTACTACAAATTTACCCAGCAGTACGTTTTGGTCGTCAACTCGTTGTGTTTGCAAAAAGCACTTTAAAACAATATTATTACCAAACCAAGCCCGAGTAGGATTAAAACTCGAGTCACTGCAGTGAGATCATTGTGTGCTTAGCATTGGACCAATAGGGAGGCAAGGCTGTTGATGTTAGTAAATGCATGTAAGTATGTAACAATGAACACAATAAAATAATACCAGACAATAGAACCAACCATAATATCGAATCGCAAAGCAGCAGAAAGGGTTAAAAACCAGATGTGAGAGGTGTTCTGTGAAAGTGGACTTGATGCAGTTTGGATGCTGTGCAAACATCTTACGGGAGCCTGATGCATGATATGAGATGCACCTGACACACTACGAGCAATTTTGGAATACCAGTTAGCCTACTCTGCATGTCTTTGGACTGTAGACGGAAACCGGAGTAACCTCTACTCACAGACAGTGCTACACCACTGTGTTGCCCCCGACAAATATAATAAAATTATTAATGACAGCATATTAATTTATTGTATCCATGTAAAGAAATGAGAAATATTTTAATTCTAAGTAGAGAAGTTGTAGCGCAGCCACATAAGGGGGTTGTTTATATACGCCAATTAAGATGGTAAAGAGATATAAAACCATCGGGCCTTATCAGCGACCCCTATACGATTTATTTTGTCCCCAAATGACTGTGTTTGGTTCCGGGGTTGAGCTCTCGTGAGCAGGCGCGCTTCCAGCGCGAGGGAATCCCGATGACGGGTCGGGTCACGTGTGCCAACATAAAAGAGGAACCGGCAAAGGACTCGGTGTGGAGAGATGAAGACATACAACGCTGTGGTTAAGAGAGAGAGAGAGAGAGATAGTTTGCCGCATCCAGAGGATTACTTTTCTCCAGTGGATTAATCTTTTTTTGGACTCCAACAATACCCCTCTCGTTCCGTTTCTCGTGCTCCCGGATTGAACATCTTAAACCGGTGAGACTGAGCCATCTCTCCCTGCCACCATCACACACACATAAACAATAACACGGACATTGGACTTTCATACATACATGCACACAAACTTACACCTTTTTTATTTTTTGTAAATATTTTGTAAACATTGATTTGTGGTGCACCTGGTTTGTTTGTTTTTCTGTCACTTAATACACTTTGGGTTTGTTTTGGAATTGTTGTCGCGAGTCTTTACTTGCTCCGTGAAACTCATACAACACCGGAAGTAAGTTTGATTAACCCCTATTTAGATTCTCGACCCTGTCGCGGTGTAACTAGCTTTGTTATCTTAGCCGAGCGTTACAAAGTTACTTCGTACTTATAAATAAGGCTTACTTTGAGAAGTGAATTTCTTCATGAATAAAATTATAAATAAACTGTAAGTGAGCTGTAAATGTAGCTCAGTCAGCTTATCCTTAAAACTCTGAGGCTGTTTTCTAATCTATGATTTCTAAATCTAATTCTTGTCTAATTAGGCAAACATGTTGTATCCAAATAACACAGAAACGAGAGTAATGCAACTTCAAATCCTGATGAAACACAAACGAATATGCACCACAGCATGGCTTACTACAAAAAAAAAAAAAGGCAAGTACATTATGAAAACTGAACCCTCAAAGCTGAATGGACAGATCTATGTACATTTATTTTTCCTATGGGGAGTTTAAAACCAGTTTGTCTCATATGTTTCCAAACCGGAGTGCTAATAACAAGCAGGCATGGGAAACACCACTAAGAGATAAAACACGGGTCGTTAGAGCAAGCATAACTCCAGCCGTCCGAGGTGAGGGCGTGTAAAATGTGCCCAGTGTGAGAGCCCAGTGTTAAGTGCTTAAATAAAAATGTTGAATAAATTGAGTAAAAAGTACTGTTATAAAAAGTCTAAACTAAACTAAACTAAATTTTTAGTGGGATTACAAAATATTTTCACAGCTGAAATAAAACAGGGAGTGTATTTGGCTGACGATGAAAGAAGTACAACTTATTGTAAACAAGGTAAGATACTCAAACTTACAAAAAATCTTTGAAGCTATCTCTTTTTCTTTTACTCTCTCTCTCTCTCTCTCTCTCTCTCTCTCTCACACACACACATCCTGTGGACCAGTGGCTGATCCACTTTGTTCGACTTTTTTTTAGTTTGTTAGCCCCTGACTGTGCTTATGAATATAAACAGTGATCATTTTTTGTGCCTGATTAAACTCCAAATATTGTATTTTTCTCTGTCAAATATACATATAAATAATTTACTGCCCTCAGGGGTGTCATAGTGTGGGTAGGGTTAGACAAAATGGCTGGCTATGCGCCCAGAATGGGCGAGTCATGTGTACACGCAGAACCATTGCCCTTATTTTCAGATTCTCACGCCAAGCTTTTCTAAAAAGTTTGAAGCTATGTTTTCAGACATTGAGAAGTAAATCAAGATATTGATGCTTTTAATCATATCAGGCCTGTTAAAACATGATAAGTTGTTTGTGAGTTTCTATATAAAAGTATTTACTAGCCTGTTTTGCCTTAATGCTAGTTACTGTATTAGCCTGTTTACCCTAATGCTAGTTACTGTAGTAGCATGCTTACCTTAACGCTAGTTACTGTAGTAGCCTGTTTACCCTAATGCTAGTTTTTGTAGTAGCTTGTTTACCTTAATGCTAGTTACTGTAGTAGCCTGTTTACCCTAATGCTAGTTACTGTAGTAGCTGGTTTTCCTTAATGCTAGTTACTGTAGTAGCCTGTTTACCCTAATGCTAGTTACTGTAGTAGCATGTTTACCTTAACGCTAGTTACTGTAGTAGCCTGTTTACCCTAATGCTAGTTACTGTAGTAGCCTGTTTACCCTAATGCTAGTTACTGAAGTAGCTGGTTTTCCTTAATGCTACTTACTGTAGTAACCTGTTAACCTTAATACTAGTTACTGGTTGGAATTGGTGGAGAACAGGCTGGTGTGTTGTGTGATAAAAGAGTATCAGTGAGAATAAAAGGAAAGGTATTCAAGACAGTGGTGGGACCAGCGATGCACTATGGCTTAGAGACAGTTTATTCTGTTTACCTTAATACTAGTTACTGTAGTAGTGCATTTATGGTTTTCCATTATGCTAGCTGACATATTAGCATGTGTATTGTAGTGTTAGTTACTATATTAGCATGCTTACTGGATTGCTAGTTATTATACAGTATTAGTCTGTTTATTGCAATGCTAGTTACTTAGCCCACCGTAAGGCTAGTGGCACATAAAACAGTAAAGAATTTAAGAAAGCTCTCTCTCTCTCTCTGTCTCTGTGCCCTCATCCTGCATTCATCACAGTTCTCTCCGTTGCTTGTGTTCTTCATCATTCAACTTCTGACAGACATTTGCTCTGCTGCTCAAGCATAAGTGTGTGCGTGTGTGTGTGTGTGTGTGTGTGTGTGTGTGTGTCTTACACTTTCTTTTTGCTTGTGCTTTTTCAGCTGTCTGCAAAAATTGACCATCAGCACAGAACAGGAAACTCTCACACACACACACACACACACACACACACACACACACACATACTTTTTGTCATATCTTCTGTGTGTCAAGACCAATTGTGTGTGTGTGTGTGTGTGTGTGTGTGTTTTCCATTGTCCTGATGGTCGATTGTTGTTGGTCTAATGCTTATACAGTATTTCAGCAGTGTATGTTTACAGAAGTAACATTTCAAATGATTAAATTTACTACCGTGGTGTAAAATGTCACTTTGCACCTCAGGAGGACAATCTGTCATTCCTACTGGACAGGCGTTATATTAAACACCGATAAAACTGAGGTTTGTTTATTTTATGTGGACACTGTATACTTTATAATGGACTATATAAAGGCTGGACAGTTTTAGTGCAGTCATGTCTCAAATCAGATGCTAAAGTTAGAATAAAGATAAGACTGGATAAGGGCAGAGAGAGCGGAGGACAGGGCAGAAGAGAAAAGCAAAGGACAAGTACCAGAGAAGAGACAACAATAGAGGCTATGATCCAGAGAGTGGAGGACAGAAGAGGACAGGGCACAAGACAAGAAAAAAGTGTGGGTAAAGGCTAGAACATGTCAGGACAGGACCTGAACATTAGACAACAAGAGGCAAAAGGTTAAGGAAAGGGAAAGTTAAATACAGGACAGTAGGGTTCAGGAGCAGGAGACAACACTAGAGGAGAGGAGACTAGCAAACAACAGGAACCAGAGAAGAACAGTATGGGGCAAGCTCCATAAAATGGAGGAGAAAAGAGTACAGGGCTGAAAAGAAGTGAACAAGAGTGGGTAAAGGCAAAGACATGGCAGGACAGGAGAGGTTTGGACTGAAGGAGACAGGAAAGGGGGGGGCAGAGTTCAGGACAATAGAGGACAGAGCTGGGACAAGAGTCAACAAAAGGGAAGATCAATGGAGGAGAGGCCATGGTGAGGAGGAAACATGTACAGTAGATGACACTATGAGAGAGGGACATGAGAAGGACAGGGTGGGGACAGGATAGATACAGCACAGGAAAGGTACAAGAGAGCAGAGGGTAGAAAAAAGAGATAAGAATCAGTAAGAGCATAAATGAAAGAGGAAAATAAAAGATGTCACAGTGGGGAATGGACACAGTGGGGACAGAATAGATATAGAAAGCAAGTATGTGATAGGGAGAGAAAAAAACAGTACAGTACATGTCACTAGAACAGAGGACAGTGGAGGACAGGAACAAGGCTGTTAGAAAAGAGAACATGAATGAGTGAGGCAAGGGCATGGGAGGACAGGGCAGGGCAGGAGATACAAGAACATGATTGATGTGGAAAGAGATTAAGAAAGCCAAGGACAGGAGATGACAGTAGCGAACAGGGACAGGATAGGATGAAGATCAGGTGGATGAGGAGAAAGGGGTGGTGGGAAACAGTAGAGGACAGGAACACCGTGGTAGTGGGTGAGGACAGAGAAAGGTGACAAAGACCAGGAGAGAATGGAACAAGACAGAACATGGCAGGAGAGGACAAGAGAGGACTAGAGGACTTCACAGCAGGAAGAGTGGAGGACAAGGACAAGAAGAAAATAGGAAGTGAAGAGGACATTGGGGAAAAAGAATAAAAGGACAGGCACAGGAGAGAAGAAGACGTGATTGGATCTGTATAAGGCTAGTTACAATTTGATGCTGCTCATTTCTGCGTTGTTTATTGTGAAGCCTATTTCTGCAATAGCCACTTTACTATAATGCTAGATTTTGTTTTAGCCTCCTTAATGTATTGCTTGTTCCTGTATTATTTATTGTAATGCTGTTTCCTGCATTAGCTTTTTTACTGTAATGCTAGTATCTGGATTCACCTATTTATTGTAATACTGGTTTCTGTATCAGCCTATTTACTGTAATATTAGTTACAGTAAATAGGCTAATAGCATTGAGCATGAGACACAATCACTCATCTTCACACACACACTCATGCCACACTTCCAATTTCTCACTCATTCTTCATATTCAAAACAATTGTCTGTGGAAGATACACGCAAAATCACAGAGCTCCAGCCTCTTTCTGACAAGTCAGCTATACACAGCTTTTATTTTAAAGTCAAACCCCTTTACCACATGCACTTCCTCAATACAATGGGTGTATCGAGGCTGGAGGGCGCTGGCACGAGGCTCCACCACTTTTTCTCTACAATTGAAAAGAAATAATATTTGCGTATTGCATTTGAAATTTACACACATTTACAACTGCATGAAGGCAAGGAGCAAACACAAAAGAAGGGAAAATAAATGAAACAGTCATCATAGAGCTGAACAGATCATCAATCTAATAAAATAAATCAACGTTCAGCCTCCAACCTAATAAAATAAATTGACATTCAAAGGCATTTACAGACTGCAGCAAAGTTATTTACCATCTGGACCATTTAATGATTGAGTGAGGGCAGTGAGAAAGTTTTATCCAAAGAGGGAAATACATGCGATTATTTAGCACTATTAAAATATTTGAATCAAGTTTAATCATGTAGAACTTTTTATATTCATATGAACACTCATGTGAGGTAAAGAAACAAAGAGAGAAAGAGCGAGAGAGTCACAGTAATACAGCACAATCCCTCTATATTTGGTATCTTTTCCCCTTTTCTTTCTTCTCCCTTTCTTTTGTATCAATAATGATTCTTCTTTGTCTTCGTTTTCTCCAATCATTATTATTATCATTATTATTATTACCTTTGGTTTTTTCTGACCTTCTTTTTCAGTAGTTTTGATCACTAGTGTCACTTTATGTGTGACTGCACATTAAATGCATGTGTTTGTTTTTTAATCTATTGATTTCTGTTGATATTTTGTGACTTGATTTTGAGCTTTGGCAATATGAATGTATGCAGAAGCCCTCATAAACTTCCTTTGTTCCACAGCTTCTTCAAGACTGTTGCATTTCACAATATTGTGTGTGTTTTGTTGTATTTTCTCTTAAACAGGTGTGATAGCTCCTGAGTGTGCTTATGTATCTTATCAAATTAGTGATATGTTGTTTTGTGTATGATTGTCCCAATGACATGAGGGCCCAGGTAAATCTGGAATGAAATGTGAAAGATATGGATAAAGAAAGGAAGGAACCCAGTGAGATCGCTTAGGGCCTAGAGGTTCTGTGCTATGCCCGTGCTGACCTACATGGAGCTGCTGAAGAGCATGTAGGCTTGGCATGTAGTTTGGCTGCTGGGTAAGGTAGGCACTATATCCTTTTTTGTTTGGGTGAGCATTTCAACTGTAACTTGTACCACCTGGAACAAATACAGTTACATATATCTGTTGTTTCACTGCAACCCTAAAAAATACAGGGTAAGGTGTATGGTTAGTGTCAGACAAAATGGCTGGGTATGCGCAATAGGGCATCGCATGTGTGTGTGTTTATATATACATACTGTACTCGACAAGGAACAATGCCCTTATTTTCAGAATTTTACTGTAAGCTTTTCTGAAAAGGTGGCAACTATACCCTTTAATGTATCGCTAGATCCTGTTTTAATTACTGTAATGCTAGTTCCTGCATTAGCTTCTTTTGTTTAATGTATTAGCCGTTTTATTGTAACGCTACTTCCTGTATTCCCCCCTTTACTGTAATGCTAATTCCTGCATTAGTCTTTTTAAGGATATGCTAGTTTATGTATTTAGCTTCTTTGTCATATTGCTTTTTTTCTATAGTAGCCGCTTTATTGTGTTTTTATGCTACTGTTCTCGCTGAGACGCTCTTTCGGATAAAAGCAGTTAGCGGCATGCTGCAGATGAACTTATTAATTATTCATTTTATTCATGTTTCTGTAAATGAGATGCATGATTAGAGGATTAAACTGAGTGTGTCTTATTTAATTAGAATGTCAGGAGCAGGCTGGCTTTATTAGTCTACAGTGCACACACACACACACACACATACTACGCACACAGAGATTCTGAAGTAAAGATAAAGGGAGATGAACTGTGTCTCACTGTGACACACTGTAACAGGGACTCTTTTTTTTTCTGGTGCATGCTGGGAAATTTCAGCTTGATAAGACACTACTGAAGAGGGAGGAGATGTACTTAAAAGTGCCACAAAAGTGCACTATAAAGCAGAGACGTGCACTCAGTGCAAGCAATCAGTCATCCCTGCAGAAGTTTATTCATCGGAACAAAAATACAGTACAAATATAAAATCTGGTATATGGTAGTAAATTCTTAAAGTGCCTTTTATGTTCACAGAGGTAAAATCTTCGCCTCAGGTGAGACAAACAAACAAAACAAAACAAAAAAAAGAAATCACACAACTGCAAAAAAGGAGCACGGTCCACAGGGAGGAGTTTGCACTCTTTATTTGATCCGTCTGATAGGCTGTGTTCCAAATCGAGCTCTAACATTCTCCTGTTGCTTATTCAGCACAGCAGGAGCTAAACATGGGAAAAAAAACACTTTGCAAAGTAGCCTTTGTTTTGTTGTTCTAATATAGAGTAGAACGAGGCAGTGTGACACTGTGACACTAGGGGCTCTAAAACACAAAGCTGGGAACGGGAACATGGTTTTCACACCATAGCTTTGTAACTAAGCGAGAACTTTAGAGTATTTCTGCGAAGTGCTTATGAAATAGCAGGTGTTTTTTAGATTATGCTACCCGAGTTGACTTACTGTGACGGAACCTAACATGTTTTTGGAAGAACAGATTTAGTCTTTATAACCAGAGGTGGGCAAAGTACACAAATTCTGTTTTTTAGTAAAAGTAGAGATTTCCTAGGGCAAATATTACTTGAATATAAGAAGATGTCATTTATTTACAGACGTGCTCACCTTAAGGTATCAAAAGTTTCCATAGTAAAAAAATTCTCTCTCTCTCTGTCCTTCTTGACAACCAGCGCCACTTCTGACTTCAAACACCTGTTATGTTTTTAGGAAAGGCAAGCCATGGAATTACATGTAATAGTCAGCAGGTGGCAAAGTTCCTGCTTCAAATGTGGTTAAGTATCGCAACAGCATGCTGATATGTTAAGAAAGAGTACAGATACAGTTAAACCTTGGATTGCGAGCATAATTGGTTCTGGAAGTGTGCTTGTATATCAAATTTCTCCATAAAAAATAATGGAAACTCTAATGATTCGTTCCACAACCCAAAATATTCATATATTCATATGAAAATGATTCATACAAAATATAAAGTAAAAATAAAACAAATTAACCTGCACTTTAACTTTGAAATGAATCGTAGCTGTAGTGATTGAGACCAGAGAGGAGGGGGTGGGGATTGTAGAGGAATTGTGGCGCTAATTTAAAGGGGTCATCCAGTCCCATTTTTCATGAGTTAATATGATTCTTTAGGGTCCTAATGAAAAGTTTGAAATATACTTTAATTAAAAATTCTCAATGGTTGTGTAAAAAAACACTACTTTTACCTGGTAAAAAGTAGCTCTGTTCT
>JAOVVB010000002.1:25496080-25508404 GCA_028570985.1 Heterobranchus longifilis | reverse complement strand
GCTGGTGGTCAAGTGCACACATGGAAAGAAAAAGTAAAGAGACCAACATGAATAATCTGAAAACCTTGCAGCGAGAGAGAGAGAGAGAGAGATAGAGAGAGAAAATATGTGTGTGTGTGTGCGCGAGTGAGTGGATGTGTCTGTGTGAGTGAGTGATGTGTGTGTGCATATGTATGTATACAAGTGAGTGTGTGTTTGTGAGTGAGTAAATGTGTGTGTGTGTATGTGTGTGTGAATGTGTGTTTGTGTGCGAGTAAGTGGATGTGTTTGTGTGAGAGAGTGAGTGAGTATGTGTGTGTGTGTGTATGCGAGTATGTGTGCATGTGTGTATATACAAGCAAGTACTGTATGTGTTTGTGAGTGTGTAATTGCATGAATGTGTGTGCGTGTGCATGCGTACAGTATGTGTGCACAAGTGAGTGTGTGTTTGTGTGTGAATGAGTAAGTGTGTGTGTGTTTGTATGTGTGTGGTGTTATCTTTGTAATGAAAACACTTGCGTTAGCGTTAGCGCCGCATTAGCGTTAGCGCCGCATTAGCAGTAGCGCTGATGCTAAATTAGACTCGGCTGCTCGGTCAGCATCACTGAGACACGATCGATACGGCACTAAGAACAAGCGGTCAGCCCTGGTGCATTGTGGGATGCGAGTGCATTTCTCTGTCTGGCTCTCAGACAGCGCAGCTGATGAACGAGTGTTTAGGGGAAAAAAAGGTAAAAAAGAATTTAGTCATTAAGCGTGCTTTGATTCTTCACTCGTTAGCTGAGATCAAAGCAGCTGAGTTAACGCATGTATGCTAATGATAAAACAGTAACAGAGGGAAATCTGCGTAACGCCCTCTCTCCAGCTCTTATCCTCTTTTACCTACATACCCTCACCTTCCTGCACCCTAACCCAGAGGGGGAATGAATGAAAGAGTAAAATTAAATAAATAACTAAATAAATAAGTGCAAGAAAGAAACAATGAATTAATTAATGATATGAAGAAAATTTGGAAATTTTAAAAAGAAATATGAATAGAGGGTAGGACAAAAGAAAGAAAGAAAGAAAGAAAATGAAGAAAGGGAGAAACTAAATATGGAAAGAAGCAAGTAAGTTTAAAGTAGGGAAAAAAAGAGATAGGAAGGAGTACATGAGGAAAGAAATGAGGAAGGAAAACAATAAAAAATTAGGAAATAAGGAAAATTTGAGAAATAAAAAATAAACAGGAAAAAAAGAAAGAAAGAATATGAAGATAAAATGAAAATGTGAAGGTAAAAGTAAAAGGGAAAAATAAATAAATAAGAAAGTAAAAAGGGAGGAAATGTAGGAAGGAAGCAAGGAAGAAAATAATAAGCAAAGAAAGGCAGGAAAGAATGAAAGTGTATACAAATACAAAAGGAAGCACAGAAATCGAGTATGAAGGAAGTGCTGTAGGGAAAGGAGGAAAGAAAAAAAAGAGGTAAAAAATAAGGAAAGAAAGAAAAAAAGAAGGAAATGTCAAAAAAGTAAGAGAGAAGAGGAAGAAAGTAAGGAAGGAAATGATTATCGCTGTATAATGAATAAAACAGTACAGGGCGGTGGTCTATGAGAAACCTATTACTGGGTGTCCCAGGGGTCTGCAGACACATGGCTGCTAAGAGCAACAGTTTCAATGTTTTTGGATCTGGAGATCTAAGCCTATCTAATTTTTTTTTCCCTTCAGGGGGCAGGTGAGGGCCAAGGTGTACCAGGAAGTGATCCAGTCCAAAGATCATTCATTTCTTATAAGGGCATGACACAGGGGTTTTATTTCTGATATAAAGTGTAAAAAGCGGAAAAAAAAATCACAGCTCTCAGTGAAAATCTCAACAAACCCCAAGCGGAAAAATATTCTTACGAGTTCGCTCTGCACACAGCACAGACAAGAGTGAAGAAAGAGAAGAAGAAGAAGTTTGATCAATAACAAGACTCTACTTCCTGGTCTCACTTCCTGTACAGACCTCTCCGTCTTTTCTTCATCTCTGTATAAACAAACAGGACTATAGGTGTTAATCTGCACGTAGCACGTGTTTGTGTAACGCAACAGCATGACTGATGGATGTCTCGGTCCCTTGTCAGTGTCCTCAACGTCCCTGTCGCTGAAACTGATGAGCTAATTAACTAAACTTTTTTATAATGTTCCCCAAGACACTATTTAGCGCTGTGTTAATCACTCGATGTGCATCTCGTCCGTTACAGGGGTCTGCTTAGGATAATTAAAGGGGCAGGACAAACTCAGACTCTATTAAGTGTTATGGGACCCACAGACCTTTAACTCATTACAGTAGGTGTAATTAGGGATCAGTGTGGATCTCTAAGGGCAGAAAGGTCCAGCCTGACTGCATTTCACATGGAGAGTTATACCGAAGAGAGAAGAGCAGACGACATCGGTAAAAAGACGCGGAATGGACACACGGACTCAGCTGTGACAGGAACGATCACTTATGGTGACACAAACTTTAATTAAATGTTTTGTTATCTTTCAAATTAGTTCAATTAATTTTACATCAATATAACCGGTCGAAATAACCAAAGCCACAGAAATCCTTCCAAAATTTCATCCTGATTCTTTGATGCATTATATAAATACTGTGTCTGAGTTATTACACACCTCAGTAAATACATATTAAAAACAAAGAAGGCTAAGAATAAATATAGAATCAAACAACAATGTTCAAGGTCTAAACCCTGTTTGTGAGCTTCCATCTAAATCTAATTTTTATTCTCCTAAAAAAGGTTTTTGTAGGTTACAGTAGTACTGATGAGCACACTCGGGATATTCCCCAAATCATACTAACTAACAGGTTTCATTGTGGTCTGACTGAATGAAATCGCATTAGTGTGAGAACTGTGGCTTTTTTCTTGTGTATTGAGTAATCTTTCAAAGCAGCTCTGAACAATCTTTGGCCATAGAATTCACAAGACCCCCGGAACGAGTCCTGTGGTATCTGGCAAGTATTAGTAGCAGATATTTAGGTTCCTGTAAGATGTGAGGTGGAACCTCCATGGATCAGATCCCAACCGTCCACGTGATCTAAATGAAAACATGATCCATTGGACTAGCCCTTCCTTTCATTGTTCCATGGTCCATGGTCCCATTCTATGCAAGACATGTCGGATTAGAGATGCCCTTACCCAATCATCTAGACATCTAGTCTTTCAGATCCTTACGTTTTCCCCATCTGTCCTGCTTCCAAGAACTGACTGGTGAATTGCTGCATAACAAAACCCACCCTTTTACAAAAACAAGAAAATCAATGTTATTCACGTTACTAGTCCATGAGTTAAATCTTTTTCTTGATCGGTGTGGAGTTTAATTGGGAACAATAGCACTGGTGTTGGAGCTGTGATACCATTCATTACAGTGACATTGGGAAAGGAACTGGGGTCTGATTCATGACCACTTGGAAGGGATGCAGTTGCATCCATCCATTACCTATGCCGCTTATCCTGTGTAAAGTCACGGGTGGCCTGGAGCCTATTCCAGGGAACTCAGGGCATAAGGTGGCATAATTCCAAGGGTACCAATCTATTGCAGTGCACATGCACACATACTCATACTCATATACCCAATTATACACTATGGGCAATTTTACAACACCAATCAGTCTAAAGTGCATTTTTCTGGACTGTCGGGGGCAAGCAGAGTACCTCATAGACTCCCACCAAGATGGGAGACGAGATTCAGCTGGCTAGCCCTGGAGGTGTGTGGCAGCAGAGCTAACCCTTAAGCCATGATGGGTGCACTAGGGCAGAAACTATTGGTTAACGTGGCATGGAAATGGGAACTATAGTTTTGATAAGTTACAACGTTAGTTTGGCAGGGACGGTGGTCCAATTGGTTACAGTGCCATTAGAGCAGAAACTGTAATCTGATACATTGTCGGTGCAGTCTGATTGGTTACAGTGGTATTGGGCTCAGGGACTGTGGTCTGATGGGCCTCAGTGGTATTGGGGTAGGAACTGTGGTCTAATGAGTATTTAGAACTGGTTTAAATCCAACATGCCTCATTTTGTCATTTCCTATCAGGGCATTTGTACGTTGATACTCATGCTTTCAGCTTTTTAAATTGAATTCCATTCCATTACATTCTAAGTTGTTTTTACAAATATATTGTCAAAAACAGTAAATACATTTACAGTCAGAGTCTCCTGTAAATGGCATTTTATATCGTCATGAATTAAAACTCATTCCTGTGAATGGTCCCACAGTGTCCATATTGTGCATCTCAGCACCGCTGTTAGACTTAATTGTATAATGTATGAGGATTATTGTCTCTCGCTTATGAGTGATGACTTATAAACTACACTGTACTAGTCTTTGCATTAAATAAATCATTCCCGACCATAACTCTTTTCATTTTTTTCTATGGGAATAAGCAGATTTCTCGGTAGCAATAATACAAATTACACATTTGAGATGTTTGTATTTGATGCATAATTGATGAATGCAAATCAATCTGGCACTAATTTGCATAAATCAATTTATAATATAGGAAAATTAAACCCGACTCTGCAGCAGCAGCTCTTGCTTCGCAACCCCCCCACCTTCCTTTCCTGTTTTTTTTTTTTTATGATCTTTATTTCAATGTTAGTAAAAGCTGGTGAGTCAGACTATAATGGTCGTGCAGGGAAACAGGTGTGTTTGCTGAACTTTACTCCAGTAAACACCAAACTGCTGATGGAGACATAAAAAAAAAAACCAGAAGAGGGATTCATTAACTGAAAAAAATACTGCACAGAAAACCCAGCATGCTGAACATCTGTGGTATCTGATGCTCATTCTGTGCTGATAAATGTAAAGTTATAAAATACAATAAATAAACCATAAAAGTAGGTAGTACACTGACCTCTGGGGTGTATATACAGTATAGGGTGTATATCTAAGCAACATCAGGCTCAAGGTTGTGCTGTATATCAGTACATTTGAGCTTGGGTACTGAAAATATCACAGCCGAGATGATATCCATCACAACAGCAGAACCTCGAGTGTGATATTGCTTTTATAGAACAGTTCCAAAAAACATTTATTACCAACAGGCTATGATTTTATTCCTTTATATAACCAGTTATTTTGGTCTGTCAACACATCCTTTAGCACCTGGTGGAATAAAAAAAAAACTAGCAACTGGCAAGGCAATTAGCGACCGACAGTTAGTGTAATTAACTGTTGAAAGTTATATTATAATAGTTTTATATTCTTATCAGTACTATGTAGCCAAAAGCTGGGGAGAATAAACCATGGAGGAGATAGACGGTTCTGAGAAACCTTACTTACTTCATATTTTCACTTATTCCGCTTAAGAATATCAGCTCTGTTAACTTCCGGGTTCCAGGGTTGAATCCCAAATAGCATTAAATGGAAAGCTAATGCACTATGTTGGGTGTACAATCCCTTGTTCCATACACCAAGTAAATACCCTTTCATAAACCAAGTAGTGCCCTTTAGATTTGGAGGTTAAAGAGGGATTTGGTATTCAGTTTTGTGTTAGTCGCTAGTTACGCTAGTAGCTGTGAACAGAACAACACAGATGGTTCAGAGGTGATTCGGAACGACTTAAAAGCAGTTATTAAGGTGACAAAGTGTTGCTTAAGATGACATATCTTCATATATAGCTGAAAGTGCTTCTGTGCCTGGTTTTGAATGTGAACTCTCCTCAATACTCAGTGGACAGTGACAGTGTGATTGGGCATCATGATTAGACTAACTTCGTGTGATGGGTCAGACATGGTCTGATTATATATAGTTTTATTGGACTTATTGAAATAATTAGACAGAGCTTTTGTGTTTGGCTATTGCAAGTTAGTAAGATTGGATGGATGTGGTCTGATCAGACCAGTGTGATTGGACAGTGCTGGTGTGATTGTGACAGTGCTTTGTTGGATTAGACAGATGGTGTGTTTAAAAAGAGGAAGTGACAGTTAGCTTAATTAACCAGATTCATGATGCATGGAGATTGGACAGTTAATGTGATTGAGCAGATTTATTATGATTAGTCAGATACATTGTGATTAGGGTGTTAGTGTGATTGCGCAGATTGCACCCTTAGTAGGGTGAATATGTATTGCCCTGGTGTTAAAGTATAATTTGGTGAGTCCTTCTGTGTGCAGTAATGGAAGCATCCGGTACTGTACAAATCCAAGTTATTCAGGTTGTTTTTGTGTTAATTGCTTCCCTCTGTGGTGTTTAATTAGTTTGTGTAGTACTGAGTGCAGGTCCAGACACTCCTCTTTTCCCAGCAGAACGGATCCTCTGCAGCGTGGCATATGTCCTCTCTTCAGTGCCAGGCGTTTAGCGGATAATGTCTTTAGCACTTTTAAAAGTCCTTCATAGTAGAAGGGCACTAGCGTGTGTCTGTATTTACAGATTAGACAGATTTATGAGATGACACACCGTAATGCCTCTATTACGCCTCACACTTCATTTCAGCTTTGAAGGATTTGGGAATTTCTTGAATATTTCATCACTTCTAGCAACTGGTGCCTATGGTGTTTGTTAGTTCCCTGACCTTTTGCTGTACCCAGTAATACCACTAATTATATATGATTAAACAAAGTTAATGTACAGTATACAGACTTTGTTTGATTTGACAAAGTTAGTATGATTGAATTAAGTAGCACAATCAGATAAGAATTAACGTAATTGGACAGTCAGAATGATTGAATAATTAGTATGATTTAACATATGGTGTGACTGGAAAGTGTTTGTGTCATTGAACAAAGTTATTGTAATTGAATAGAGGCAGACATTTGGACCAAAGTTGATGTAACAATAGATTGCAGAAGGTGATGCAATTGGAGAATTGGTAATTGCACAGGTAGCATAATTAGACAGAGTAAATGTGATTGTACAGTTAGCATGATTAAACCAGGTTAGTGTCATGCACAATTAGCATGCTTAGAAAGTGTTAGTATGATTGGACGCAGTTAGTATAATGGACCAAAGATGATGTAATTGGAGAGAATTAGCATGTTTGACATTAAAGACAATTGACATAGTTAGCATGTTTAGACAATATTAATGTGACTGTGCAGGTAGCAAATTTAGACAAAGTTAATATAATTGCAGGCGGCACGCTGGTGTAGTGGTTAGCACTGTCACCTTGCACCTCCAGGGTCCGGGTTCGATTCCCGGCCAGTCTGGGTTTCCTCCGGGTTCTCTGGTTTCCTCCCACAGTTCAAAGATATGCAGGTTAAGCTAATTGGCGTTCCCAAATTGCCCGTAGCGTGTGTATGTGTGTGTGCCCTGCGATGGATTGCCACCCTGTCCGATGTGTACCCGGCCTCGTGTCCTGGGATAGGCTCCAGGTGCCCGCGACCCTGAATACAGGATTAAGCGGTATAGAAGATGAGTGAGTGAGTGAGTGAGTGAGTGAGTGAGTAATATAATTGTGCAGTCAGTATGAACTTTGGGCACAGTTAACATGATTAGACAGCGTTAATACTATACCATGTTTAGACAGTTAATGTGATTAGGCACATGTAGCAGAGTGAATCTGATTGCAAAGGTAGCATGATTAAACCAGATTAATATGATTGCACAGTTAGCATGATTAGAAAGTGATAGTATGATTGGACGCAGTTAGCATAATGGACCAAAGGTGATGTAATTGGAGAAAATAAGCATGTTTGACCAAACAAAGTTATGATGATTAGACAGGGTTAATGTGACTGGACAGAGTTAGCATTAGATTGGACAGCAATATTAATTTATATAAATCTTTATTTACTGACACAATCATTTGCTTTTAGCTCTTGTAACCAGGAACACAATTAATTAATAACCCTAATCAGTGAGTTACATGTGCTTCAGGATGCAAGGTTTAGATGTCACCGCACAGAGTGCCAGACAAATGTAACCATAGCAACAGCTCCTGTCAATCTACTGTACAACTATAAATATGAGCAAAAAGCGAGTTCAGGCATGTGTGGTAATTTGAGGCTAATGTTAGCGACCTACTCTTGAGCTAGCATATACAGATGAACTTCATCTTCTCTCACAATGGTGTGTAGTAATCTAGCATAACCTGCTTAGCAAACGGTAAGGTTTTGCTACTTTTAATGCACCTACTATACTAATTAACTAGCTAATTAAGGATATACTGTAGTCAGCTGTCTTATAATGTATTTAAATGGACTAGTTATGTCATTCATTTCTCATGCCTAGTCCTGTAGCAGCCAAATCAGTTTAGTTCAGTAATACTGGGTTCTTTAATATGAATAGAGACAGCATTTACAGTAGATGTTAATTACAGTACGTGTATGATGTTCCAGTGATAAAACAGTGCAGTGCAAATATTTGTATGCAACATGTTGCTAAGTAGCCCTGTGTGATTCGCTTAGCTGTGTTAGTGGAGAAATAAAAAAGACTGATAAAACATTTTTTATATAATGTAACTATTTGGAAGTGTGTTTATCTGTGATGTGCTTGTGTATGTCACTACTGCAAATGTTCATGTATGAGTAATGTGTATGCTCAGGGTGTGTGGACAGGATGAGTGGTTGTAAATTCACAGTGTGTGTGTGTGTGTGTGTGTGTGTGTGTGGGACTGTGTGTGTTAAGGAGGGTCCTGAGTGTCTTGTGGATATTATGCTAATGTGATGTGCGTAATAAATTTCCAGGAAGCTGTGAGCCAAATGGGTGCCGTGTGCTATGCTGTTCTTACCCATTTATTGGGGTAATTTATTTTCCTGCACTTGTCGCACACACACATACACACATTACCCTCTACATGGCTCTTCATTAAAAGTCTACGTGAATGAACAGATGGCCAATCATTTACTTTAAAAAAAAAAAGCTATCAACTAAAAGGCTACCCGGAGGTCTGGTTGGGCTGTGGGCTGTGGTGTTCTGGTCATGTTTTAAGGTGTGGTTCTTGCGGCTATACTCTTCTCATGGTTTGTGGTCGTTGATGCTGTCCTGTTTAGGTCAGGGTTTTGGACATGATCTATGATGCTGTACTGTCTTGTTGGGTGTGTACGGTATGGCCTGTGGTGCTGAAGTGTTCAGGTCATGGTTTAGAATGTGGTCTTTGGTGTTGCACTGATCTGGTGTAGGTTTAGAATGTGGTCAACTGTGGTGTACTGTTCTGATGTAGGTGTAGGGTGTGGTCAGTGGTACTGTAATGTTCTGGTGTAGGTTTATGGTGCTGTACTGTTTAGGTGTAGGTTTAGGGTGTGGTCAGTGGTGTTGTACTGTTCTTGTGGAGGTCTGGTGTGGTCAGTGGGGCAGTAATGTTCTGGTATAGGCTTATGGTGCTGTACGTTCTAGGGTAGGTTTAGGGTGTGGTCAGTGGTGCTGTGATATTCTGGTGTATTTTATGGCTCTGTACTGTTATGGTGTATGTTTACACCAGATCTCACTTACCTGAAAATTTTTCACTACGCATGTCATGGGCTCAACTCAACAGGAGGTCAGATATTTTGGGTCATTTGCCAAACGCACACAATGGACACACATTTCATACACTACACTACACACACACATTACACCCACACACACTACGCACACACACCACAGACATACTACACATACTCCAAACACACCCAATACATACACACATACGCACACATACTACACACAGACACACACACTACGATCCTAAGCAACGGTGATCGGCTCAAGCACATCAAGTTGTGACAATGCCTTAAACTCATGCCATATTCAGTGACATCAGCGTCTGTGGCTGTTTAAAAGGCACACAGGTTGTGCGGTGCACCCGGGTGGCGTTGTCTTTTTGGAGGTCTTAACATGCTCAAAAGGCACACAGGTTGTGTGTTGCGCCTGGGTGGCAAAGGCAACTATATTATTACTATTGTTGTTATTAATCTCCTGTACTGTGCATAACCTGGTGGTGTTTTGTCAGATGTCTGTTTTCTATTTTACTCTACCATCTGTCACATCCATATTTAAAATTCTTTTCATGTTTACTCCATCTCATTAATGCAATATAAATACTACTGTGTGTGTTTGTGTATGTGTGTGTGTGTGTGTGTGTGTGTGTGTGTGTGCACTCTGACGATTGTGTGCACCTATGTTAGGTAAAAGCACTTCAGTGCACAACATCAATTATCTGAGTCATTTAGGTCTCTTTGTCTCTTACTCTCTTAGACACACACACACACACTCACATTGTCTCTCTGTCTCTCTCGCGCGTTCCATGTCACTTTATCTGTCTCTTTGTCTGTCTGAATCTCTCTATCTTTCTCTGTCTGTTCATCCCCATATGTTTTTGTCTTTTTTCTGTCTGTTTCTCTATTGTCTCTTTGTTCAGTTCAATTCAGTTTTATTTATTTGGTGCTTTTAACAATGGTTATTGTCACAAAACTGCTTTACAGAATCTCTCTCTCTCTCTCTCTCTCTCTCTCTCTCTCTCTCTATTTTTCTAAATCTGTCTGTCTCATTCTCTTTCTGTGTATTTTTCTTGTTCTTTCTTTGTCTCCGACCCTATTTTTGTCTGTCTGTCTGTTTCTCTGTTCATCTTTCTGTCTACCTGTGTCTGTCTGTCTCCCCAATGTCCTGACATCTCCTGCCTGTCTTACTTATTTAGACTCATCACTCTGTCTCACACCCTGTCTGTCTACGTCATTGTCCATTTATCTCTGATTATCTCGCTCTCTTTCTTTCTCTTCCGTACTTTTTCGCTCTTTTTCTCTCTCTGCATATGCACTTAGTGCAGAAGAAAACTCAGGCGAGAGAGCTCTCAGGCGTTTTGCCAGTTTGGTTTTTCTCTTTTCTTTTTTTTCTTTAATTTAATGGTCAAGGCGTACAGCTACAAGTGCAATATATGTACGAACTGTAACTAATTGAAAGAGGGAGACAGTGAATGTGCCAGGATGCCATGTCCTCTGAGGCCTGCTGGGAGAATATACATATACAGGGCCTGCGCGCACAAATGGAAACACTTATCTGTTGGGATTTATCTTTACTTTTTTTTTAAAGGTAAAGTCTAGGCTAATTTGTTCTATTTTTACTTAATATTTTGTGTTAATTATTTTTATGTATTTATTTTTTTTGGGCTGTTGAACGAATAATTTAAGTTTCCATTATTTCTTATGGGAAGATTCGATTTGGTTTACGAGTGTTTTGAAATATGAGTGGAATTAATTATGCTCGTGATCCAAGGTTCCACTGTATAATGAAATAAAAATATAAGTCGCTCTGGAGAAGGGCGTCTGCCAAATGCCTGTATTTAATGTAAATGTAGCACGCATCCCAAGTGAACCATGTATTGAAGGTCACATACGCAATTGAACTTTAAAACAAGCTGACCTGCCTGAGTGAAGAAATACTCCACATGTTTTACTGATAATAGTTTAACTGAATTAATACAGACAGCAACAAACATAAATGTTCAGAGTGCAAATTGATTTATTGCCATAAATTCTAACAAGACATGTCCTGTAAATGGTCCTTTGTGGTCTGGGACTAGGGAGTGTGGTCTGTCTGAGGTTTCATTACTTAAGGTCATTTGTACGGAGCTTGCAGCCAAGCCCTTACATCAGCAGAAGAAGGTCATTAAAGATGTCTTATAAAGGTCTTATAGTGGTCTACAAAGATGCCCCAGAGAGGACTTCTTGAATATGTCTGGGTTGTTAACACAGTCGATAACCAGTATTAAATTAACACCCAGCAGTGTTTATATGGGTCCAGATACGTTTCTAGTTAGTACGGTCCCGAAGATGTTTCCAGTCGGTCTCTAGGTTGTATGGTTCTAAAGTTGTCCCAATTAAGACTCCAGTTTATATGGTCCTGAAAATGTCCCAATCAGTCTGTAGTTTGTGAAGTCCTGAACACATCCCAATAGGTTTCTCTGTTACTTGGTTAAGTGCTGTATGCTCACTCCTGTCTTGACGAACCTGTGTCATGCTGGCTTAATTCTTTCTACTTCGTTTGTAGTTTCAGTGTATTTTTTCTTCTTGTTGTTTTACCATGGCCTTGCATGGCTTCCTGGTCATTTTTCCTTCATTTTGCTGTTGGCTGCGTCATTTTGTATTTTATCAAATGTGCTCAAATGAGCCTGGGGTTATTTTTGTGTGCATAATGTGCATAAATCATGGCCTTAAAATGCAAGACATGGCATTCCAGAAAACCTACTGTGAGCTTATTAAATTTCCTGGGGAAGCAGACCCCCAGACCTGCATGGAAACTTATGCTTTTGGCGCTTGAATACCTCCCTAGTGACCGGCGTTAACCTAATCCGAACGGGGGATCTATGAGGAGCATTGCTGAGCTTAAGGACAATAAAGCACAGCTGAAAAGAGATATTGAGAAAAAATGCATAAGAATAATAAGTACATAAGAAAGTTATAAATAATTTAACCAAT
>JAOVVB010000002.1:25476800-25488931 GCA_028570985.1 Heterobranchus longifilis | reverse complement strand
GGGGTTTCAGAGTTTGCATGTTCTGGCAATTTATCAACCTCACTGCCAGTCTCCACACAGAAGAAGTGATGGAGAAAATAGATAGATGGTTGATGGTGTATAAAGTGAAAGTGTATCTTCCTGAACACTTCATTCACCTGAGGTAGGACTACTCTTAGTCTGTACCAGCTCGCATGGTCCAACTGTACATCATAATTAAACCATGGAATAGTCTTCTAGAGAATTTTAGGAATATCATAAAGCTATTTTCATATATTTTAATTGAGCAATATCACACTTAAGGTCACACTGTAGTACTGAATATCAGCACAGCTGTGATGCGGTCCTAGACATGAGAGAGCAGCCTGAATACTGAAGATATTAGAGCTGTGATGATATTCAGTTTACCAGCACGACCTCAAGTTTTATAAACTGGTTTTATAAAACAGCTCCACAAACACCATCTATTCTTAACTATAAATTGTTTCTTTATTTAACCAGTTATTTTACTCCACCAACACATATCCTTCCATGTCTGGTGAAACTAATTAACTGACTGGCAGAGCTGGCGACAGACAGTTAGTGTAGTTAATGGGTTAAAGTAGTTTTAAATTTCTTACTGGTGCTATGAAGCCAAAAGGTAAGGAGAATAAACCATGGACTTGATAGACAGTCCTGAGAAACTTATGAGATATTTTATACCTTATAACTTTAGACTATCAGCTTTGTTAAATTCCAAGTTCTGGGGGGACATCCCAAATACAGAGAAACTTTGGATTGCGAGTAACTTGGTCTGCGAGCGTTTTGCAAGACGATCTTTTTACTGTTTATTATAACATTGTGGCCATGTGTCTGTGCGTGCGTGTAAAGCAAAAGCAAGTGTCATTACAGAGGGTCTTTGTTAAAGACTCCATTAGAGTGTATGTGTGTGTGTGTGTGTGTGTGCGCGTGTGAGAAAGTCATCCTACACAGTAGCCCCCTCCTTCCTCCTCTCCTCTTACTTCAGCTTCACACACACTAACGGAAAAACTGCTCTGTCTGGATTCTAAAGTATAATTGCCAGGGATTTTAGCTCTAAAAGTAAAGTGCAAGTTAATTTGTTGCATTTCTACTTCATATTTTTACTTTATATTTTGTATTAAGTATTTTAAACTATTAGTAAAATAAACCTATTATCAAGTGCTAATCAATCAACCATCACTTATGTTAGCTATCATAGCTAAACTACCTAGAATGTTAATTATTCACATATCCAATCAGCGGCCACCAAGGTGCATATGGGCGCAACTGTCGTATAAGTCTTTATTATGTTGTATTTTTCAGAAAGCCAATATAAAGTCGGAGTGTCAATCATTTACTATATGTCGCACTGCATGTGTCATTTATGTAGACTTGCATTCACTATTCATGTATGTATTCAGTAAACTGTATAAATGTGCTTGATTATTTACAAATAGGATTATTAGTGTTTCTTTGAACGATGTGAGAGCTGTATTATAACAGTGAGCTTACATTCACAGTGAGTATTATCATGAGCCAGAGGAAGGCTGGCAGTGACATTCGCCATTTTTTTTGGGCAGACTCAGAAAACAAGAACAGTCAGTTGAAAGCAGTGAGAAAATGAGGACTAGTCGGGTGATAGAAGTGTACAGTACTACCAGCGATGAATGAATATAATAATAATTACCATTCAGATCAGAAGCGTTTAGCGAGCCATTCTTGAACATCATGGCAAGCAACACCACTCGTTTACTGATATGATGATGAATTTCTTCAGGGTGCATTCAGAGTATAGAGAGATACGGAGAAAAAAGATGTGAGGATGTTAACAGGGCTGGGAAAGCAGATAACATGAAGGTGAATGAGGAAAAAAAATGGGCTGATCCCTCCACCCTCCCAAACCATAACATTAATTTTGTAAAAGTGATCAAAGGACTATAAAACAGAAGCCTGCACTAAGAATGAAATATGTCATGCGTCTTCGTTATTAATTCAGTCGATGTATGATTTTCACACTCGAAGACCATTTCAGGACCATTTTTCTTACATGAGCACTAGAGATTCGAGAGTGTATGCTTCATGATGTATAGCTCTGAGTTTCTTCTAAGATGTTTTGCATATAAACAAGTATTTGGAATTGAAATGCAGTTGGTTTCTGCATTTCTCAGCACACGAAAGTACTCTCTTTACAACTTAACCTTCTGAAATATTTTATTTTATTATCTTTTATTTAAGATTGTCCTGCTGCAATGTTGACTTCATTTCACTCATGTTGCTTCATAATGCGGAATTTCAATGGAACATTCAAGTAGGTTTAAGTGGGGGCAGCGGTGAGTGGTGGCTCAATGGCTAACGCTCAGGTTTACTGATCAGAAGGTCATGGATTCAAGCCCAAGTACTGCACTGCTGTCGCTTTTTACTTCACAGCAGCCATCACTTTTTGGGACTAATACAGCACTTTTGCCCTCAAAGTGGGCGTGGCTATACGTGTCACACAACAGAGCCAATCAACGTGATAGTTCACCATAAATACCCAGAGTATGCGGAAGACACAGAAACTACCGTAATACCCCTACAAAGCACCCAAATCCTTACGAAACACGAACAATGTATGTTTTGAAAACTGCCGCGGCAATTCATGGACTTCAACCTGATTGCTTTAAAGCTGATCTGCTTATTTTTACCTTTAACCTTTTAACTATACCCGTCAACAATGGGTACTGATTCTAGGGGGAAATAAAAGATCTTCACTGGGCTGTAATGTGTGGGACAAATACAGAATTCTTTTTCCTCTTCTGCTTATTAATGTCTACATTGTCTATTATTCGAACCTCCTTTAAGTGTTTTTAAGTGGAGAAGTATCTTAACAGAATTTTCTTAAGTTTTCTTCTTGTGTAATGTTTAGCACTGTGACCTTGCACCTCCAGGGCAGAGGGTTTGAGTCCTGCCTCATTTCTGTTTGTGGAGCTGGTGGTTTCCTCCCCCGGTCTGAAGACATTCAGTGTATGCTAATTGGCATTGCTCATAGTGTGTGAGTAAGGGTGTGAGTGTGCTGGCATGCTCTGCTATAGATTGACATCCCATCGAGCGTGTACCCTGCCTTGTTCCGTAAGTCTCATGGGATAGGCTCCAAGCCTCCCGCGACAGGATAAATGCTATAGAGAATGAATGAATGAATGAATGAATGAATTTTAATAGAACATTAGCTGAAACTTAGAAACCTCTTATGGATTTTGGATTGAAGTCATACTTAATGGCCATGCAGCACTTACAATAAATCTACAAGTACAAGTACTCATATTAAATTTTAATCCACACACCGATCCTTAGTAATACTGATGTCGGTAATAGTGATGTACCATACGTGCTATGGCCTGTGCTTCATTCCTTAGAAGGAGCTTCCAATGAGAAGAAAACTGAAAGAAAATTAATGCACCTTAATTCAATCAAGGGACATTTGTTTTTATTGTGCCAATGTTGTAGATAGCTGTGTTGACATTTTATCTTATGAGCTGTCTCTCCCTTTTTCCTAGGTCGCGGTATGGGATTCTCTCCGTGGTATGAACGGGAGTTTAAAGGAGAGCAAAGTGGACAGCGGGATGCAAGGGGTTTTGCTGAGAGTTGCCACGCTACTGGTATATACTGTAACAATTTACTAAACAATATTTCTAAACACCCTAATGAAAAGAACATCCAACTGATGGACTGATTGATGAGGACAATTTTAGATTAAGTAAACATAGTGTATTTGGATCTTTTAAAGATAATTTCTACAGTTAATAAGAAGGAAGCAACACACTGTTACATGTGACATGTATCATACAAGTTTTCAAGGCTGAGCTGTGTTAAAAAGCACTTAGTGTGTGTGGAGATTACTTGGAGAATGACATGGCATGGAGTCATATAGTTCATGTTCTCCAGTTACGGACTAACCTGCAGAAGCAAAAGCAGCCATAATAAAAGTCTACAGCACATTGGTTTAACCCAACCAATAATATCCTTCACCCTAATCAAGGTGATGACGAGAGGAGCAACTACATGGGTTCAATAGTTCTGCCCTTGTCACATATCTGGTCCAAGAATGAGTGTCATCTAAGGGGTGTTGAGGAGCTGCCAACAAGGGACGCTTAGATGATGTCCCACATTCTGCCTGCATGAAAGCCAGCAGGACTATTTAACAGTAAGGAGAGACGTGTTGGAGTGGATTTGCTTGACCTAAGAAGGACATGTAGGCAAAATGTAAGAAGTGTAATGGCCCTTCATAATCATGCATAGATTCTGAGATCCTGAAGTGGTCTTGAAAGTTGAAACTGAAAAGCCAGTGAAGGTCAGTCTTTTGTCCTAAAAATCAAAAGTGTGTTAATACAGTCACATGTGTAACATACTTGAGCATGGTAAGAATGTTTAAAGCTTTGTTATTTGAAGTCAGAGAGGTGCTGTCACTGGTTATTCCCTATTTGATTTCTTATCCCAGCAAAAGCCCAGGTCTGGGTTGAAAGGAATTAAAGACCACTCAGGGGATGACCCAGCGCCTAGTAAAATGAATTTCATAAGATCTGTTACCACCTGCAAGCAAAACATTAAACAGTGGAACATTTATTGTCTGGGAAGTTTGCTACATGCTCAAAAGAGGTACCTGAGTGGCTCTATGATATGTGTTTAAAACTCGGAAAGATCAGGATATATAGTCATCGATCTGCTTCTAACTCAAGGACACTTATTAGGTTGGGAATGACAATTATACTGTATGATATTGTGAAACAGACACAGCAAACTTACCACCTAAATCTCCTCATACAGGTTGTGTGCAGCCACATATTGCTTGCCTGAAAATGAAAGTAAAGTAGTTAAGAGGATTTGGGGAAAAATGCCAGATATGTTCTTGTGCCTAAAATGAGCGGAACAGTTTGGTTTTGAATAGACTAACACAAGGTGAAAGCTATTTGTAAATGTGCTGTCAATTCAGTCAACACCATACTGGATTGGCTGGACATTGACTAATTTGTTCACAACCCTGGATTTAACCATGTTCAATTGTCAGATTGGCCAGACACCAAAGCTAGAATTTAGTGAAAGCATTAGAATAGAATAGAACAAAAGACACAATAATTAAACATTCTTTTTTTAAATATATGTTTGTATTGGCCAGAGTTTAGACAATCCAATTAGACCTGGCTTGTTCCTTAGCTTTTCTGTTCTCCAGGGGGTTTTATCATTTACACAGACACTGAAACCGCAGGTTGTAAGAGGAATGAAACAGAGGGAGTTAGAGGTATGAAAAATTACTTATTGGAGGGGTATTACAGCTGTTAACACACACACACACTTTGGGAAACTCTGAGACCTGTATTAACTTGTTTAAGAAATGTACAATTAAGTATGTCCATTCAATCGAGGAGATACCTAGTCTCAGTTCAGACTATTTATGAACTTGTTTTGATTTTGCTCTGGTGATAAATCTATCAGCTTGTTTTCTGTTTACAATCTAAGATTTATCCTTTAGGTCATTGGGTTACTCCTGTCCTTGTGAGTTTGGGTGAATATTATGAAGGCATAATTTATATCTGGCACCGATTGTTTTTTCTCTTTGTGAGACCCTTTGTCCTCATGTTTTCCTCAGTACATAATTAATTCTCAGCATGTACTATATGAAGGATGTTTTCTTGTTTTACTCAGGAATATTTGAGTTCAGCGTGTGGTCACCTTCACCCCCTGTTTCCTATTCCTGCATTTGTATTCCAAATATTCTCTAGAACACTGTTTTAGAGTTTGGGTGTGATATAAGAAAATGTTTTTCCAATATCTGAGCTGGGAATAATCCTTAGAAATAACAGTTGACGTGTGACAGTTGAGTGAAGTGCTCAGCACGAGATATCCTGCTTTAGAAGATCTTAAATTTGTATGGTTTTTACCTAGGCAACATGCAACATGTGCAATATGTAACTACAGTTTATAAGAGCATGTAGGGATATCTTAAGCATCCTGAAGTCTCCTACTCTTGTGCTGTTGCAAGATGGTTGTAAATCCATAATAAATAGTTTTTTTTTTAGCTATTTTTAGTGAAGTACTCCTTAAAATCAGTCCATGCCAACAATGATATCACCATAAATTTTAGAGTACCTCTCTTCAGCAACAGAGGGCATCAAAGTAAATGATTTGTCTACAAAGAATAAACTGGGTTTGGTAGGATATTGAAGGCAGTCTGAATTATGAAAGTTTCACCCTGGAACTGGCACTATGTGAACCTACTTCTACTGGATTGCTGACGTTTTTCCTTACCTCCGTGCCAATCTATGTATGTTCCAGGTTTTAGTAGTGATGGTTTTGCAACCCCCTTTATCACAGATCACAACCTCTTTCATACAAATCACCAGCAATTTGTTCTGTCTGTTAAGTTGGAGCTTAGGTTTATTCCTATTGTTTATAATGATGTAACTTCAGGATAAGCCTGCAATTTGTCAACGATCAATAAGATCATGACCGTGTAGACTATGTGTGTGTGGGTTTCAGTCAGAAATTTTCTCCAAGTAAAGAATTGAATAGATTCAGTTTTGAAGCTGTACTTCCTCTTTTGTTGGTGACACTGGTATGGATTTTGCTCACTTGAAATGAGGCCAGAGCATCTTCTAATGCAAACCTTTTTGTTTGAGCCTGTTGCAGTACATGTAAGGTCATCAATTGAAGATACAATAAGAGGTTGTTGTACAACAAAATAGGTTAATGCAGTTCTGCAGTCTATCTCAAATACCTTTGAGCCTGAGCCAAAGTTCTAATCAGTCAGAAGGTCTGTAAACTTTCTCCAGGATGTGATATCATGTCTTTTACCTTTTCCACAAGCCTATGGAATTGCAAATATTTTTAAGTCCAGGGACAGGGGTAGCTTAATGGTTGGACTACTGATAAGGTAGTGGCACCACCAAGCTGCCACAGCTGGGAGCTTGTGCAAGGTCCTCAACTCTCTGTTGCTTAAATGTATGACAAGATAATATTGCTCCAAAATCCCATAAATGTAAGTTCAATCAGTTCCTTCACATATCCTGGGACAACCTGGTCTGCTAAAAAAAAAACAAAAAGAAAAACATGACATCACTGGTATGTCTTCTTTGCAACTTTTACAGCTCACAATAGCAGGAAATGATAAATGTTGCTGTTGTATGTGTCATAGTGAGTAGGTGTGTGTTTTATATCAGCACTCTAAACATTCTCTATTCAATCCTTTATGTTTGTTCTCAATATGTAGACACTCATATAATTAACGTGTTGCTTTCTTCAGCTCCATTTCCATCTCAATAAGATTATTTCCTTCAGCACAACAAAGATAAGAAGAAAACTAGGAGTGTAATTTTACAAAACATCCTAGGTCATGTGTTTTCTGTTTGGCTTTTGCAGGCGAAGATTCATTATGATGATAATTTTTGTTGTCAAGTTAGCTAATAGCAGGGTAACTAAGCATCCAGTCTAACTAACTGTGCGTTGTTTGGTGGTGTATTTCAGGAGGAGCCCTTCGTGATGGCAGCTGAGAGCACACTTGGACAGCCGAAGCGATATAAAGGCTTCTCCATCGACGTGTTGGACGCTCTTGCCAAAACACTCGGCTTCAAATATGAGCTTTACCAGGTTGCAGATGGAAAATATGGCTCTCCACAACCCAATGGCTCCTGGGACGGCCTAATCGGGGAACTCACCAACAAGGCAATAAGAAATGACTGCTCAACAATTACCAAATATTAGCCTAAGAATAGATGGGTTTCAAATGGTAACTCAGAGAGTTAAGGCTCTAAATTATAGATCAAAAGATCAGCGGTTCAAGCCGCAGCTCCACCAAGTTGTCACTGTTGGACCCTTGAGCAACACCCTTAACCCTATCTGCTCCAGGGGCGCCATATCATGCCTGACCCTACAGTTTGACCCCAGCTTCTTAAAAGGCTGGGATATGCGAAAAAAAACTTAACTTAAATGTAATGATTTGCTTTACAGTTAAGTTAAGCATATACAGTATTTAATGTGTTATATTAACATAGAGTGATTTTTATTCTGATCCTGTGTTCACACTACCAAGTGACTAGTTTGTGCGCCATTACCTTTGTAAAAACAGTGCCACATTGCATGCACACATTGTGCCTGTTTGCATTGTTGCTTGATAATGACCTCAAAGGTTCTTGTCAAGTCCAAAGTCTTGACCTGTACTAAATAGAATGTTATAGAAGATGTGAGACACTCATTGATTGTGTAATCTTGTGTGTCATGCAGAGGGCGGACATGGCGATCGCAGCCATCACGATCACGCCAGAGCGCGAGGGTGTGGTCGACTTCACTAAGCGCTACCTGGATTACTCTATAGGAATCCTAATGAGCAAGTCTTCAGAGAAGCTGTCCATCTTTTCACTCCTTGCGCCATTTGACCTTTCAGTGTGGGTGTGTCTCTGTGCTGCCGTCCCCGTGGTGGCAGTGATGATCTTCATCCTGCGTCGCGTTCAGACTGTCTGTTCACGCCAGAGTGCTGCCACTCCCAACACAGGCAATGCCAGCTTACTGAACACAGTCTGGATCGTTTATGGAGCCTTCACTCAGCAAGGTAATGCATATACACACACACACACACACACACACACACACACACCATGGCTAGCTAAATGGCAACTATAGGAATTATATAAAGTATAGGAAATTTTAGATTTGTGTGTGGATGTGCTTCAGGTGTGGAGTCAATGGTTGCTTCAGCATCAGTGAGAATCGCATTGGGAAGCTGGTGGCTCTTCACGCTCATCGTATGTTCATCATACACGGCTAACCTTACAGTGTACCTCACATCACACAGACTGGACAACACAGTCAGGTATGGCATACAAACACTGGTCTTGCTTGTTCAGTCACTTGTTCCTCTGCACCATGGTTTACAAAATGTATTTATTCAACTTAGTATTTCCCAACTGTAATTATTACTAGTTATTGATGGTGAAATATACAGTAATTTTGGTCAATACCAATTTTTCATGAATTCCCTAGAGTAGTACTCAAAATTACATAAAGGATAGCAAATTTAAGATGTGTTCGTGAGTGTGCTTCAGGTGTGGAGTCAATGCAAGCTTGAGTATTGGTGAGAGGGAAATCATGGAGAAGTTTATGAGAGGATGATCAAGAGGAAGATCCAATAAAGATCATAGTAGAGAACAAAAAGAGATTTGGGAAAAGATAATGGAGAAGATAATGGACAGTTGAGATCAGGAGGTGATGCAGTAGAGATTATTTAAATGACCAAAGAGGAGGTGAGAAGGTGATAATGAAGAAGATTAGGAAGTAAGTCAAGAAAGAGGTCAGAAGAAGATAATGGAGAAGATCAAGGGGTGATTCGGTAGAGCTTAAGGGAGATATCAGAGAGGATATCAGGCAAATCAATAATAGATCAATAAGGAGTTTAAAAGAACCCAGTGGAAAGCATTATGAAGGACATATTGAAGGTATTTTAGTAAATGACCTAAGAGACCACACAGTGTATATGAATGTTTTAGGAGCTGGATGTAGTGGATCATCAACATAACAGTGAAATTTAACATTAATATGCGTAATGTGACCCAAGAAGATGAGCAACTGATCCCTGGAGAAACTCGCTCTGAGATACTGCTGTAGCAGCAGATTTATGTTTACCAACTGCAACAAAATGTCTGCTAGTGACATAACCAAACAAGTGCTGAGTCTGCATCTCTAACAGCTTAAAATATGTCACAACTTATCATATCAAAGCCAGAGCAGGCAGGAATAGTTACTTGAGTTATAGATCAGATCAGTGATAACTCACTAATAAAAAAAGTTTGGATCAAACTTGGAATGAAGGAGCTCAAAAGATTAATTGGGTGGACATCATGAAGTAAAAGAGGTTGAACTCATGCAAGAGATCATTGAGGAGGTCAGGTGGGAGTTGCGGAGTAAATCAGCTGGCAAATGTGAAGAAAATCAGATCACTGGAGATCTTATAATGAAAGAATAATAAGGAAATAATGAAAGATGTAAGGTGGAGATTTTAAAAGAGATTGTGGATGTCATCAGGAGGGGATCATGACAGAGATCATGGAACACATCAAGTGTAGATCACGAAGGAGATTGTGGAAGACATCAAGTGGAGCTAATGAAGGCGATCATGGAAGATATCAGGGTTAATCATGAAGGCAATCATGGAAGACATCAGGTGGATATCATGAATGAGATTATGGAAAACATCAGGTGGAAATCATGAAGGAGACCATGGAAGATTTCAGGAGGAGATCAGAAAAAAGATTATAAAATATGTCAGGTGGAGACCATGAAGGAGATCCGGGAAGACATCAGGTGGAGCTTGTGGAGTGGATCAGCAACAACAACAGGCAGAGATTGTGAAAGATATCAGGAAGGAGAACAGGATGAGAGAATTGATGGAGGATATCAAGAAGGAAATCAGGTAGGAGAAGTCGGTGAGTGAGTGGAAAAAGATGGTACAATGGATGGAAGCATGAAAGAGAAAGCTGTGGGCAACAAAATTGGACATGGAGTAAAGAGATTGAAAAATCGCATGATGTGTAAAAGATGCTGATTGATTGTCTGTGCTGCGGTCGCATATAAAGGTGTGGCTGAACTGGTCACCTCCCTTATGTTGCTGAGGTTGCGAAGATTGACTGATGGCATTTGCGTGCTGAGACACTCATGTTTTAACTCATTGATAATAATTTCAGATGTTTAAACAACAGCAGTGTTCTTTAGTCTAGACAGCTCTGGTTAGATAGGTATCTAACAGAATCTAAAAATATGTGTAAACAAATAGAAAAAATAACCTTTTTCCTCCCTAACGATTTCCGTGTATAGACTCCAAATCGACGATCCTCCACGATGGTTATTAAATGGTCTTGACTGGTTGGTTATTGTTATTCTGATCAGTACTGAGTTCAGACGCATCTCTCACGCACTCGATTAACAAATCCAATTATCTGAGCCATTCTCATTAACGCAGAGTTAAATGAACACCATTGATGCACATCAGACTTCAACGGCTTCAAGAAAACACTTACGCCATTAATTGTTTTTCTGACATGTATGTCATAGCGTTCACTTTGCTTCATCTATAATTCTCCAGGGACTCGTGCCTGCCTATCTAATGAAGCTCAATTAAAGAGTCTTTCTCTCTATATTTCTATATCTCCCCTTTACTCTGTCTACCTTTCATTTTCTCTCTCTTTCTCTCTCTCGCTCTGTTGCTGGTTGTTCATCAGCTCTGCTTACCCATCATGCCCTGGTGTTGTGCAGTGCTGCTCTCTGGTTGGCTAGTCATTGTACTGCAGGGGATTGTGGGTAAAATGTTATCACAATGATCATAAAACGTGTATATTTATGATATTTCTGTCTTAATGTATGTCTTTGTGTGTGATGTGACGCGTGTGTGTGAGAGTGAGAGACAGAGGCAGAGAGACAGAGAGAGAGACAGGGCGAAGGAGGCGTCCAACCCCTAGGCTACTCTTGACCCTGTCTGATTAAACGCTCTATTACACAGCCAATAGAGTGAAAAGAAGAATGACGTGTGTGTGTGGGGCTTTGTATCCGAAGGCTGTTCAAATGATTAATATATTTATATACTGCATGACTCTGTGACTGGAACTGATTATGTACTTGTGTGTGTGTGTGTGTGTGTGTGTGTCAGGGAGAGAGAGGGAGAGATTTAACCGTGTTTAGCCTGTCTCTATGAGGTACTGAACATTGTTGTGTGTGTGTGTGTGTGTGTGTGTAAGGTGGGGATGATGAGAGTGTGTTTGATGTGAAGGCCGCTGGGACGATCATCATCGCTAAATCTCTGGACGCTGAGCAGAGATCCTTCTACAACCTCACACTGGAGGTGACGGATGGGACCAACACAGCCTACACACAGGTACACATGCACACACACACACACACACACACACACACATACAGTGATTTGTAATTGTGCCTCCAGATCCTCATATGTCAGGATAATGTCAGATTCCTGTAACTCAGTGTGGTTTATTTAACAAAGTTAAATGTAAAAGAATGTCCTGAAGTCGTAATGACAGACGGACAGACAGATACACACACACACACACACACACACACCCACACACACCTCCAGAGGTCCTCAGATAACAGGAAAATTTGAGTAACTCCTTGTGGTGTAT
>JAOVVB010000002.1:25458124-25473088 GCA_028570985.1 Heterobranchus longifilis | reverse complement strand
GCAGAATAGATAAGAGTTGTTATAAAAGGTATACAGTAACGGTCAAAAGTTTGCACACACTTTCTAATTCAATGTTTTTTGTTTATTGATTTATTTTCTACATTCTAGAATCATACGTCAAAACTATATAATAATACATATGGCATTAAGTAATTAGATAACAACTTCAACAACAACGTCAGTTGTTAAGGTCAGCCCCTTGAACAGTTTTTGCAAGAACAGTATTGTCAAGTTTTAAGTTTCAATTTTTAATTAACCCATCAAGCACCATGATGAAACTTGCTCTCATGAAGACCTGCCCAGGAAAGCAAGATCAAAACTTACCTGTGCTGCAGAGGAGAAGTTTATTTAGAGTTACCAGCCTCAGAAATCACCAATAAACAGCACATCAGATTAGAGCTGTGTCACAGATTCTTTCGTGACGGGCATGTGCCCAGATCTTTTTTCATTCCTGCAAGAAGCTTACTTTGTAAGCTGGCCTCCCCTGCACCAGGTGTGTGAAGGGGCGGGGCCGCTAAATCTGGCACAGCTGGCGAGAGATCATCACCTAAGGACCTTGCTCTGCTCTTTAAAAGGGAGGCAAGGGGCTTAGGTCGGGTTCAGAGTTTGGGAGAAATCATTCGAAATTCAGCAGAGGGAGTAGCATGTGAAAGGGGCCATGCCATGCACCCCATGGACTTTAAAGGCATGCAGACTGTACAAAGTTGTTTAACCGCCTGCACCTGGTAAGGGACAGTCCTCGCACTGAGCCTGAGAGAGCGGCTATATACACAAGTACATTTCGCCACTGTGCCACTATCGTTTCTCACCAGCTGCGTGCCTGCATGCCAACCAGACACTGCTTCCAGCCCGCATGCATACAACCACACTCCTTTTTCTCCCTTTCTTCCCCACCTCCCTCCTTAAAATCACCTCTTTTTCCTTGTTTTCCCAATAAATCTACCCTTTTCCCATAAGACCACGCCCAGTGTCTGTGGTGCGCCCTAAGTCAAAGATCTTGCAGCCGTTATGAAGGCTTTACACAGCATAAGTAGAAGACAAATCTCAATATCAAAGAAGATTATTGGATATTTAGAATCCCTTCAGTATTGTTTTACAACGTAGAAAGAAATAAAAATCATAAAAAGACCATGGCATTAGAAAGTGTTTTCAAACTTTTGAAATGTATATACTGTACATCCGTGAGCCTAAAAATCCAATACTAATGAAATTTACTTTGTCCGAAATGAAATGTCTTATTGCACTAGATGTGAGTATGGGTGATTTCCTGAACTGTAGTTGGCCTATTTCTACCACAGTGCCAGTTTCAAATTCTAATTTTATTTGTTACATATACAGTCATACAGTATGATATGCAGTGAAATGCTTATTGTGAAATGTTTGGCACAAATTGTCATAATTCTTGTCTTGTAAACTGTAGTATAGTCAGTACCAAAAAACTGTAGCATAGTTTGGCAGATTCATACTGCTTATCCAGTAATGTAATCTCATGGTAGCAATCTGTATTAAAATGACTATTGTTTTGTTTTACTTAACCAAATAAAATTTGTTCAGCTTGCTCACTTCAGTCACTTACAATGGCGTGTCTTTCCAATGAATTGCATGTTATTTTCTATAATCTAGAAGATGAAAAGCAAGGTCATTAAGTCATTAAATTTTTTAAATAAACTTTTTAATTTAAATATCACAGACTTCTTGGCATGTAATGATCTGCTGTGTATGATATAATTAAAAATGCCTTCTTGCCCTTAGGCTAAGTTGCCTCGAGGCCCTTGTAGAACTTCAAAAAAAAAGCCTTCGTGCCTTAGTGCTATTTGTAGGACAATAAAGGGAATTATTAAAGTTTACCCTGGGACATGAACTTCATACCCTGAGCATGTACCAAAGCAATTTTCCAACAAGTTTTAATTTAAGTACTAAAGAATGACATTTTGTACTTTTGGTCTATTTATAATGCCGTTTGATTTTTATGAAACACAACCACAAAACAACAGAATATCAACATTTACTTATAGCATTTGTGCCTCTTAACATCGGTTCGCACAATGTCCGACCACATTACAGTACTGTACATCTGTTAAAGTTTATAACAGAGCTCCGAAATCCTGACTGACAATGGGATCATCACAACAGCTTCCTGCACACAGTGTATCTCATGACTTACGATACAATGATGTATTTAAGTTGGGAGAAAAAAAAAGATGGCATAAATAACAATTTGCAACCTTGTGTACAGGTCGTTTATTCAACGATATCCCAATGTAATTTTGGAAACGTAATTCTAACAACCTCATACCAACGATGTCTCAACGTTGCTAGATTAATGTTGCAACAACATTTTGACAATCAAACATTCCTGCTTGGTAGTTTCTGTTCTCGCTGTTCTCTTGACATTTCTTCTCCATCCTCTCTTTTTTCTCTCTCTCAAATTTGATAAGCAAAAAAACATGGTTTTATATATATATATATATATACACATCTGTATGAATGAGCTGTTGCTATAAAGACAATAGCATATTAAAACAATTTGCAGGTTTAGAAAATTAATCAACACCTTCTGACAGATCAGAATCCAGAATTCAGTAGCACTGTGGTGGAACAGACATTAACAAAGTGTCCTCAAGTCAAACTTCAACACTCAGGATCATTAATATTAATTTCAGCACGGCTGAGATCATTCGGTTTTCTTCAGGTCACTGGAGATTTTATGGATAATTATAGAGAAGGTACAGTTTAATCAGAAAGTACAAGAAGTGCACCAAGTTGGTTAAGAAAAAATCTTTGCTGAAATAAAAAAAAAAAAAAAAAAGAATTTATTGCAGTCCAGCTGCATCTCATGATTCACCAAATATCTTTAATCGATTAAAATTGCATGAACATGACATTAATTATAACAACTCAACTAATTTTAATTAACTATCTAGATGTTAAATAAATCCTGTTATTGACTTTCCTAGCATACAGTCAGTTGTTACTGTACATTTACAGCATCACATCCAGACATGATCAGCAAGAACAAATAAATACACTCACCAGCTTCCTCATTAGGTACACCTGTTCAACTGCTTGTTAACACAAATAATCTAATCAGCCAATCACATGGAAGCAACTCAAAGCATTAAGCGATGTAGACATGGTCAAGATGATCTGATGAAGTATAAACGGAGCATCGTAATAGGGAAGAAAGGTGATTTATGTGACGTGGCATACTGTAGTTGTTGGTGCTGGATGATTTTTTACACACAGCCATCTCTAGGGTTTACAGGGAATGAAAAAGAGAACATGTTAAAAAGAGAAAATATTCAGTGACAGCATTTCTTTGGGCAAAAATGCCTTGTTGATGTCAGAGGGCATTGGCAAACAGCCAGACTGGTTTGAGCTAATAGAATAGGCAACAGTAAGTCAAATAACATCTGAGGTATGCAGAAGAACATGTCTGAAGGCAGTCAGGCCTTGAAGAAGATGGGCTACAGCAACAAAAGACCACACTGGTTATCGCTTCTTTCAGCTAAGAACAAGAATTCGAGGCTACAGTTCACATGGGCTCAACAAATTGGACAATAGAAGATTGGAAAAATGTTACCTGATCTGATGATCTCGATTTCTGCTGCTACATTGACAGGGTCAGAATTAGGTGTGAACAGCAAAGCAGCATGGATCCATCCTGCCTTGTATCAACAGTTCAGGCTGGTAGTGGTGTAATGGTTTAAGAGAGATTTTCTTGACACACTTTGGCCCCATGGTTCCAGTTCAGCATGGTTAAATGGGGCAGTGGTTAAGGCATTGGACTATGGGTCAGAATATCCCAGGTTCAAACCCCACAACCACCAAGTTGCCACTGTTAGGCAACTTGAGCAGGGCTTAACCCTCAATTGCTCAGATGTATAATGAGACAAAAACATATGTCACAGCCTACCTGAGTGTTGTTGCTGACCACCTCCATCCCTTTGTGACCACAGGGTAACACGCCATGTCAAAAAGCTAAATTCACCCCAAACTGGTTTCTTGACCATAACAATGAGTTCACAGTACTCACATGCCCTCCACAGTCACCAGATCTCCATCCAGTAGAGCACCTCTGGGATGTGGTGGAACAGGAGATGTCAGTATGGCCCAAAATCTCAAATAAATGCTTCCATCACCTTGTTGAATTTATGTCACAAAGAATTAAGGTGGTTCTAAAGGTGAACAGGACCCAACCCAGTACTAGCAAGGTATACCTAATAAAGTGGCCAGTGAGCATGCTTATCAACAGCATGTGGAACACGATTAGATAAAATCTTCTCTATCTTCTCAAACGAACTGAGTGTGATTTAATTAGTAAATGACATCTGAGAGCTAGTTATAGGCTCTACGTTTGTGGTTTTTATTAGCGCTGCCTGGGGTTTGGTTTTGATGTGGCGTCAGGTTGCTTTTGTCAGACTTGGCAACCTTGCTTTATGCGAGAATTCGATCTTGGTGTGGTCAGAGGGGACACATCCGAGACTCAGGATAATACCAGGTGTGAATGGTTGTCTGTCTCATTTGTCTACTTGTGCTCAGATTGTCTGACACAGAGTTTAATATTGAGTCTGAACAGACAGAGAGAGAGAGAGAGAGAGAGAGAGAAAAAAAAGAGACAGCATGCCAATAAAGCTATCATGAATTGAAATGACAGACCTACAGAGAGAGAGAATGATGAGTTGTTTTTCTGGAGAAGAACGTGCTGATAAAAGTAGTGCAGAGGAAATGAAAGTCTTTCATACATAATAAGAATCTCATTTATGAACCGTGTGTATGTGTGTGTGTGTGTGTGTGTGTGTGTGTGTGTGTGTGTGTGTGTGTGTGTGTTAGGTAAAGCAGGAGACGTACGTGTTCCTGTGGGACATGGCTGTGTTGGAGTATGCTGCTCTGACTGATGATGAGTGCTCGCTCACAGCGACGGCGGACCCTCAACATACCAAAGGCTACGGCATCGCCCTTCAGCATGGCAGTCCTCACCGAGACGTCCTCTCACACACGTCTGTCTCTCACACCTCTCTGTATTTCTCTGTCTGTCTGTGTCTCTTTCAGTCACACAGTAGACCTTAGTGCTGGTGAGACAGATGTCTAAGACAGTTCATCTGTCTCACCAGCTGTCTGTCTCCAGTCAACATGGCAGTCCTCACTGAGGCTTCCACTAACAAATGTACTGTATGTCTCACTCATCTGTCTGTCTGTCCATCTGTCTGTCTCCCTTCAGCATGACAGTCCACACAGAGGTATCCACTAATATATGTCTGTCTGCCTGTCTGTCTGTCTGTCTGTCTGTCTGTCCGTCCCACTTCAGCATGGTAGTCCTCACTGACACACCCACTAACACATGTTTGTCTATCCTTCTGTCTGTCTGTCTTCTGTTTGTTGTTTCACTTCAACATGGCAGTCCTCCACTAATACATGTCTATCTGTCTGTCTGTCTTTTGTCTGTCTCACTTTTGCTTAGAAGTTCTTACTAAGGCTTCCACTTATGCATATCTTTCTGGCTGCCTTTCTGTCTGTATCTCTTCAATGTCCTCATTGAGACATCCATCAAACCTTGTCTGCCTTACTCTTCTGTCTGCCTGTCTATGTCCTCATCTCTGTTTGCACTACTGTCTCTCTGTCTTTCTCCCTCTCTCTTTCTATCTCGCTCCCTCTCTTCCTGTCATTGTGTTTGAGTTCTTCGTCTGATTGTTTGTCTGTGTGTCTGTCTCCCTGTCTTACAGTCTCTCTTATGGTCTGCCAGTTTGTCTTTCTGCTCTCTCTTTGTCTGTCTCAAACATATCTGTTTCTCCTGTCTATCTGTCTGTCTGTCTACTTCCACTCTCACAGATGTCCATTTATAAGTTCTGTCCCTCTGCCACTCACTCTGCTGCACATTGAACAGCAAACAGCAGTAAACAGCAAATGTTTCACAGTAATAAATGCTTATTGTTATGTGTGTCCTAATAAACACATTCATACACACTGACTTAGTTCATTATGACATTTTAATGTGTGTGTGTGTGTGTGTGTGTGTGTGCAGGATCCTTGAGCTGCAGCAACGTGGTGATGTGGATGTGTTACGGCAGAAGTGGTGGCCGCGTAAAGGCCGCTGTATTAACGAGCGCCGCGCGGAGAGTCGAGCTTTAACGCTACACGCTCTCTCTGGAGTTTTCTGTTTACTCGCTCTCGGCCTGTTTGTATCAGGCCTGGTGGGGGCTCTGGAGAGCTGGTACACACATACAACCTGCAGAACGCATACACAGGTAAGCACACTGTCACACACACACACACACACACACACACACACACACACACACACAATAATATTTGCAAAGGAACACTGCACTTGGCTGTTTTACAGCAGAGCACTATATCACTGTTTACAGCTCCTTTATTCCTGACTCCTGAATGTCTTGTTTTCTACAAAACGAATTATTGCATCTGTGTTAGCCTTTCATCATCCCAAAATGCCACTTAAAATGTTTAAACACCTATAAATTAGCACTTTAGTCGAACTAGACATGGTTTAGACTTAGGCAGCGTAATAGGAAGATGGACTGTCTGTTGCATTGCCTATGTCTAGCACTGTAATCAATCTCCAGATAGTATTTCATTGGGAGGTATATAACCACAACCTAACAGAAAGCCCACTCTCAGAAATAACTACCAAACAGTCCTCTTCCTTCTTGTTAGATCTAAATGGTGTACCATTAGCACGTGATACCTTTAGACTTTAAAAGTGAAACCGTAAGGTCTGATTTTAAAGCATCTAAAAACTGCTGCTAAACAGATGTGCTCTTGATGTTGCCACATTCAGTGACGAGGAAAAATACATTTTGGACTTTCATTTTCGAGAGTGTATGTTAGATGATGACATCCAGCACACAAATGCTCTCTTTTGCACAAGGCATGAGGAAGGCAGAAATTTTCTAACGTTAAAAAAGTTAAAAGAGTTCTGATATGTATTGTAGTTAAGTTCGTTCTGGGCAGAATGTAAAAGAATGCCAGTGTTGCTGGTAAAATCCATGCCATGGAAAAGTTGATGATCCACTTTTTTGAAGGCCTTCCTGACACAACCCTCATTCTACAGTAGGTGTCCTCCAGTCCCAGTGGGTAGGTATAGTGCATTGTGACCCAAGTCTTCCACATGGTAGGCAAGATGTCCACAGATCCACCAGTGTCCAACAAATTTTCAGACTTAAAGAAAATCTGAACTCTTGCTTGAGTTCAGAGGACATGACCTACTGTGTGTCATTTTAATCACATGATGTTTTTAGTCCTGAAGAATCCTGCCTCATAAGGATAAAGAGAAGTTCTACATAATTCCTTAATTCTAGGCCAGAGATAGTCCTCAGAGAGCTTGCTCTTGGACGGCATATCCAGTCTTCTTAATTACCATGTGTCAGGGATTTTTATGGAAGTTGTAGCTCAATGATGAACTGTCTAAGTTACAAATCAGAAGGTCGTGAGTTCAAACCCTGGCACTGGCAAGCTTATACTGTTGGGCCTTTGACCATGACCTTGACCTTCTTATCAACTTTATAATAATGTGAGACATGTGAAATTATTTCACAGTGCTGCACTTGTATATGTAAGAAATAAAAGCTATACTAAATATATTTATGAAAAATAAAACTTCTTCTAGGTTCCGGTAACATTTCTGAAGCCAATCAAAAATGAGTTCTCAAGGAGTTTTTCCGTTCAAGGATCTCCCTGGGCTAGCTCACCAGGGAACACCACTCACCACTGCCCAGAGTAAATGTGGCTGCTCATCAATAAATCTAACGATTTGCTTTAGTACAATCCAATCTGCTAGCAGAAGCAATTTGTTTCAGTTTGTTTGAAAGCAGTATCCTGTCGGAACTGACACTGGGATTAAGTGAGGTTTCAGTGTAGGAACAGTGTGCATACAAAGCATCTTTTCAGCATTGCTCGATGAGACACACTTCCTGATCTGCTATGATGCTTGTACAAATACAGCTTAAATATTTAAACCTATTTATCCGACTGACAAGATACAAGCCGAGCACAGAGCTAACCAGCTGATGATTTACGACCAAATATTTCAGCTCTCATTCAGTGTTAATTAAACCCAGGCAAAGCGCTTGATGCTTGATGTTATGGTGGCAATTGATCCTGCCCCACTCTAGACCTTAGCTTCTTTTGCTTTTACCTTGGGGTGAGGTTTTATTTACTCTGGTACCGCTGAGTGCTGCAATACAGACATTACCCCTGTTACGATGTATGCTATTTCTCCTGCCAAGATAAATGAAATTGCCCCAAGTGCATGATGCCCTTCATGGAGGAAATGGTCCAAGTGGATTGTAATTGAGATGAGATGCTCCAGCAAGCTCCCACAACGTTAGCTCAAGAAGTCATCTTAACTCGCCCTGACAGTCTGTCGTACAAAACAAACCACAAAGCCCAGTCGTTTCGATGAGTTTTTGACCCCGGAATGCACAAACCGGTGGCAGTATGGTTTCTCTGTTTCGCATTCATTAACCTGTGATTGACCTCCAGCATGTAGGTCTGTAGCTTCGCATATCAGTGAGATACATCATACATTTCTGTGAAATTACAGATTTTATTCAGTTTCATCTGTGTAGGAATTTTAATGACAATTATTGTCACAATGCAGCTTTACAAAAATCTGGAGAAGGGTTTATATTTAGATCTAAATGAACAAACCAAATATGACTCTGAGATGATTATAAGGATCTATACATTTGTGTGTGTGAGGGTAACGCCAAATCTACTGCATGGCTGAGTTTACCAATTAAGTCCAAACTTGTAATAGAAAAGTTACATAGAGACCAAAGTCGAGTTCATTTGTTGTAGCTCAATATTTAAATGAGCAAACCTATATGTCCTTGTTGGATATTTACCTTTGCTGTAATTTTTGGATTATATTGGATTTGTGTTCATTCATGCATTTCCACAAGAGCATTAGTGAGTTCAGGCTCCGATGTCGGGATATTAAGGACCCTTGAGTTTTAATGTTTTTTAAAGCTGATGGTTCAGTGGTGTTGAGTTCAGTCAGGGCTCTGTGCAAGTTCCTCCAGTCCAACCGAACACACCTGAGAACAATGCTCCAGGGAACAAAGGCTTTCTGTACAGTTGAGTGTTTCTATCATTGTGGTAATAGGCGAAGAACCAAAGAGTATACTGTATGGGTGTGATGGGGTGCACATACTTTTGGACATGTAGTGAAGGTAGATCAAACCTTGTAGTTTGCCAAAAATTCCTTAAATCTTAAAGGCAATGTTCAGTAAAGGTCTTTAAAGTGACCTTAGGGATTTCCTTTTTTAGTGATATGATGGATCCATTAGGGCTACAGTTTTAACAGTAGCATGTACTGAAAAAGAAGAAAAAGAAGAAGAAGAAGAAGAAGAAGAAGAAGAAGAAGAAGAAGAAGAAGAAAGCCTTGGGAGGACTTTAGTGTGGTTTGTCAGGCTGTTGTCAGAGTTGATAGGATGCCTGGGCTGCTTTAAAATGCCTTTGAATGTGCAGCCTCTAACAGCCTGGGACACACTAAGTGCTCATCTCCAGGACAAACATGGCAAGCTGTTAAATTTGCTCTTATCAGGCAACCCGTAGAGATTTGTTGATAGTGATTGCTGGTTGTACGTCATTATTCCCTACTGTGCTCATCATTCTTCTTACAGTTTTGCTGTAACAATTCCAGAATATTAAGCACCTCAAGGAAGTTCTCGGAGGCAGAACACAAGCAGTATATTAAAGAAGGAGTGAACACAGCATAACTCATTACATACCCACCAGGCAACAGAAAAAGCTCTAGCGTATTCTCATACTGGGCTTAAAAAATTAATGCAAAAAAATTGAACAAAGATGATGAATATAAATAAACAAATGAGTAGTTGTGTGGCTTCAAGGGTCTAATTTACAGTAAGTAGCCATTTATTTTATTCTCTCTGGATGGACCATGTCTATGATGATAAAGCCTTGTGCTCTGGATCAAAATGTCAGAGTAACTATGGCTTTGCCTATACAGTGCTGTGAAAAATTATTTGACCCTTCCTGAGTTTTTTTTTTTGCATTTACATTTGCCACACTTAAATGATTGAGGTCATCAAACAAATTTTTATATTACACAACGATCATCTAAGTAAATTAAAAATGCAGATTTTAAATGGTGATAAAAATGTATATAGGGAAAAAGCTGTCCAACTCTATTTGGCCCTATGTGAAAAGTAATTGTCCCTGTGCATATCATTAAAGTGATTACCTGATTCAGATTTTGTATCAGGAAATCACTTTAATAAAACCTGACTGAAAAAGTGAAGCCCGTTAAAAGATAAAAAAAAAAAAAAACGCATCAGGCTGCAATCTTAAGAAATTCATGAAAAAATTAAAATTAAAGTAATAGGCATGTATCAGTCTAGAAAGTGTTACAAAACCATTTCTAAGCGAACCATGGCGAGAGCCATTTTCCGGAGAAAAAACTTGGAACGGCGGGGAACCCTCTTTGGACCCGCCGGCCTGCCAAAATTATTCCAAGACCACAATGACGTCTCTTCCAGGAGCTCATCAAAGAAACCAGAAGAACATTTAAAGAATTACAGGCCTCACTTGTCTTAGTTAAGTTTCATGATTCAAGAATAAAAAGGAGACTGGGCAAAAATGGCATCCATGGGAGAGTTCTCAGGCGAAATCCATTACTGACCAAAAAGAACACAATGGCTCGCCTCACATTTGCCAAAACTCATCTTGAATATCTACAAAACTTTTGGGCAAATATGCTGTGGACTAATGAACTGGAGCTTTGCAACCCCAGACCATCACACTACCACCACACTGCCATGTTTGACTCTTGGTTGTAGTGTGATGGTCTCAGGCTGCTTTGCAGATTCAGGACCTGGACGACTTGCCTTAATTGATGGAACCATGATGCTCTCCCAGAAAATCCTGAAGTAGAATGCCCAGCCATCAGTTTTTAACCTTAAGCTCAAGCAGAAGACAATGATCCGGAACACACCAGCAAGTACACTTGTGAATGACTTGAAAATAGAAAAATAAATAAGGTTTTAGAGTCAAAAGCGAAGTCGGATTGAGATTCTGTGGCATGTACTTAACCTCAACCTGTTCATGCTTGAAACACTTCCAATGTGGCTGAATTAAAACATTTCTGAAAAGAAGAGTGGGTCAAAATTCTTCCACAGTGATGTGAAAAACTTCTTTCCAGTTATCGCAAACAACCAGTTATTAGGTTTAGGGGCCATTTCTTTTTAACATAGGGCCAGGCAGGTTTGAACAGCTTTGTTCAGGTAATGAATTAAATCAAAATTTAAAAACTGCATTTTGTATTTACTAGGATTATTTTTGTGTCATATAAAAATGTGTTTGATGATCTCAGACCTTAGTGTGTACACCTCTCACACCTTGCCTGGTATTCTGTTCTAGTATTGCCTCATTCTTGTGTGAGGAAAGTAGAAGGATAGGAGAGGTTTAGTGCTGCATTGTGCTGTATTTTATCCATTTTTGACATCCTTTCATACTTCTTATCCTTGAAATAGACCACTTCCTCGGCGCATGTGTGTAACGCAGATAGCAGGTAGTAGAAAATAGCAGCAGGCCACAACATCAACATGCTTCACTTCACCAAGCAATATACGAACCAAATGGAGCATGTTACACATAAACAAACATATTAAATGAAAACGCTTGTGTTATAAAAGACAGCAGGGAGTCGAAATCAACAGCCTAGTGTCATCTGCCGGGCAACTGGTGATGAAAAACTGATAGCCTCAATAGATTATCTGCTCGTCCCAGGCGTCTGGGCTTGCACTGTGGCTTGCACTTGGAAAGGCCATGAACAGATCATGACAGAAAAGATCATGAACAAAGAAAGACAATTTGGTGGCTCAGTGGTTAAAGCTTCAGGCTACTGCTCAAAAGTCCTGCTGGACCTTCAGGCGAGGCCATTAATGCCTCAACAGCTCTGTTATATCCCGTCTCAGATTTGTGCTCCTTCGGATAAAAGTGACCGCCAAATGATTTGTGAGCTCATGTATGTGGAAAAGGGCAAATAGTGCTCAAGGGTGCTATGCTGCACTGTGATGCGGCATGAGCAACAGTTTTAAAAAGACTCTCGGGTCAATGTCTCTTGGACGTTGCTTGTTAAGGCTTTAGCCTCCCAGTTTTGGTAGTTGGTGTATGATAGGGGAGAGCCGATTGGTGGATGAAAGACACAGAAGGTTAGTGGTGGGCAAAGAACACAAATCCTTTCCTTGAATAAAAGTAGAGATATCCTAGGACAAATAGTACTTAACTAAAAGTAATGTATACTTTTAGTTAAGTACTATTTGTCCTAGGATATCTCTACTTTTTATTCAAGAAAAGGATTTGGATTTAAGTACTATTTGTACTTGGTTAGGTTAGTCCAACTATTGAAGAAACAAATATGTCTTGAGTCTGATACGTCCTCCATTTACATGTCTATTTGAGGAAATGTACAAAAGTACTGATCTTCAAATTTACTTCTGTATCAAATGTACAGAGCTTGTATTAGCTCACTGTAGCCTTTTTCATGGTACTGTAAAAATATTTCTTTCTCCTTCTCCTTCCCATCTGTGAACATGCTGTTTTCGTCGTTGTTTGCAACAAGCTCCGCTTCTGATTTCAAACACCTGCTAAAATATTAGGCATGAATAGTCAGCAGGTGGTGAAATTCCTGCTTCAGATTATACACACCACTGTATTTATGGAATGCAACACCATGCAGAAATGTAGTGCAGTAGAAAGTACAGATGTTTCCTGTTAAATGTAGTAGAGTAAAAGTAAATAGTACTCTAAAACACTCCTCAAGTAACTGTAATTTAATCACAATAACAAAGTAAATGTACTTAGTTACCTTCCACTGCTACAGAAGACAATCTCAACGAAAATGAATGAGAAAACGTTTTAAATAAAAGTAATTGTCAAATGGTTAATATGGAATCATTTGTAATTAATTCAAAATCCTTAATGCTTTAAAATTATTAAACACAAAAGGAGTCAATTAACATAAACTTACATAAAATCCTCATGGTGGCATTCAATTGGACAAATTTTAGGAATGGAATTCACTGATGCGCAAACAGAAGTCTATTACACTGAACCAATTCTGTGATTTTAAAGCTGTTCTCAGAGCAGTTTCTGTTTGCATCTCTATGACTTCTGGTTCTAGAATCTGTTGATGGTGTTTGATGGAAAATTTCATTTCAATGAAAAGAAAATCATACAGTTCTCTGGAAGACTGTAAAGTTGTCCACTGTTGATGCAGTCACAAATTTTAATTATCACCTAAAGGCTAGGTTAATTATATATTGCATTCACAATGTAGATGGATATTGACTTCTGTTCCATCAATACTGGTAAAGTCCAAGACCTTAGAGATTTTGTTGTCTTTAGATCTTACCGTCAAGTGCTACAGTTACCAGTAGAGGAGAAAGATTGGTGAATGCATTTTGCTTACAAGCGTGTGCATTAACGCATTAATTCCACAATAGCATCGAGATTATCATGTTAAAAATATGAATCTACTGACAGCCTTATTAAAACTAAATAGATTATGTGAAAGTATTAATTTAGGAAGGATTCATAATAGATGACTCGGTCATGAGTTATGAAGCGGCTAATAATGTCATGTTCAAGAGATGTAGCTGCCGAGTGCCTCCTTGTGATAACATGGTCATAATCATCATACACTGAAATGCTTTGTTTGATTTATCTCTACCTAACCTTTTAATGTTCTTTTGGTAGAGCACATTTTGCGTCACTATATCCTGTTAGAAACTGTGTTTAATTAACCTAATCGAGTCATCTCTATCACTCAGTTCAGGTCTGCTTAAATAAAATATTTCACTAGACAATGTTTTACTCTTTTTAATTAGTACACCATTTGAATTGCTTTTTAACATAAACAATTAAAACAAATAAAGTTGATCTAATGCCCAAGAACATTTGTACTGTTGTACTGCCACACAAAATGTGAGCATTTTATGTAACTTTGTTGTGTTTTTTGGTATTTGTAAATGTTTTGATACTTTTACCATCAAGGGACATCTCAACCATTTGGAAGAGGTCTATCCTGGATCTGTTAAAACAACCCAATTTGCTTAGAGGAAACAAAAAGTGCAAAGAAAAACGTATCCATAACTTTTTTTTCTTAGTGAGTATGATAAAATGTTAACAATGTGTCTCTTTCCCTTTGTCTTCTTCTGTCCCTCAGGATAAGGAGGTGGACTTGGAGCAGGTCCAGCAGCGATTCAGCGGACTCATTAGCGATGATGATTTATCGCATAAACAGCTCCCTGCTTCACCCCTGGACGTCTCCACATTAGACATCGGCACCATCTGTCAGCGTCAAGACTCCCGTGATGCCATGCCCCCATTTCCTCCAGGTGCTCTATCTGTCCCTTCACTGTTTGCTGAAAGTGGTGTAGGGGGTATGCCCAGTAGAAACATACCCCTCCCTCTGTCCAGCTCCACACTGCCCCCTCCTTCACGCTGTAAGCATCGGGCACCAAACGGAGGAATTTTACACCAAAGTCCTATCAAAATGCCAGTTAAATACCAGCCAGTGCCCAGCAGAGCCATGGATGCCAATCACGGCACCTCAATATGACATCACAACATCTAACTTGACATCATACAACCTTACCTGTATCATCTGAGACACCAGCTCTCTTAAATATTCTACTGATTCACTTCTGCATCATATGAGCAACTGAGCCATTGACTAATGTAATGGCACACCAATGTGACATTCAGTGTGCCAACTATAACAACAACCAGCCAATCACAGACTTCATAACTTTTCGAACAATGAGGGATGCTTTATTGAGGAAGTGAAGTCACAGAGTTTCCTCTTCCTCTTGGCCTCAGATATAACTGTGCATATCTGTACATAACTGAACAGGTGGTCGAGTCAGAGTGTATTTTCAATATCCTAGATGTTTTTTGACTTTGGTATTAAAAGGT
>JAOVVB010000002.1:25446757-25458024 GCA_028570985.1 Heterobranchus longifilis | reverse complement strand
AAAATATTCTCTTCAACTCCAGCTTTTATCCTCTTTCAGGGAGTACTGCAAAAGCATGCTTAATCAGCCTGGATCTTATATAATGTAGTGTGATGAACTTCGACTAAACGATTTCTACTTAATCATACCTTTATTCCACATACCACGTGTAGACCATTTAACTGCAGAGTACAGAATGAAAAGAACATTTAAAAAATAATTGTGGTTTTTCCAAATTTCCATAGTGTATGACTGTGTGAGTGTGTGGCTTGTTCCCTGTATTGGGTTGGCACCCTTTCGCTGGTGTATCCCGCTATGTGACCTGAGTTCCATCAGATATGCTCCAGGCCTACCATGGATGGATGTCTATAAGGATATGGTGCACTATTAGAGTGTTGTTAATTAGTTCATTAAACAATAATTGTTATAATTTGTGTTGATATTCTGTGTGTGATTAATTGTAGGTCTGCAGAAATTAAGATTCTGAGCAGGCTGTCTGGTAAGATCTTCCTTCTGTTGTGTTGTCATAGAAAACAAACTCAAACAAAAAAGGGTGACAGGTAACAAACTGACGCTGATTATTTTCCAATAACAGCACAACCTGAAGGATTTTATTTCAGCAATCTGTCATCAATTACAATTTGTTTGTTTTTTTCAAGAATATCATACTTTTTTATCCATACAGTATGTGCATTATTTAACGTGTTAAATAATCCACATTAGGCTGCATTAATGTAAAGCTGTGATTTATAACTGCACTCATCTGTCTTAAACACAAGAGCAAAAAGCAGCAGTTGTTCTGACTCTACAATATCAACCTCTGTTTGTCTCCCACAGAGATTCTGTCCAGCTTTAATCCAGAACTGACTACGCTGATACCAGGACAGAGGTACTCAATAAATGCAGACAAACAGACACACACACACGCACACACACACACACACACACACACACACACACACGCACACACACACACACACACACAATACCTAATAATGATTATACTCGTTGTCTGAATTGGACCCTGCATGTTGGTGTTACAGGGGTTTGATCCAGGAAGCTGAGGATGTGGTTCAGACACTTAACAATAATCAGGTATGACGTTCACACACAGACATCTCAAATGCTGCTAAATACAAGGGGTGTTCAAGTTAAATCGGGACTTTTGATTGTGCAAAATAACAGAACACACTTCTGGGAGTAAAACCTCTTTATTTCTCTATATAATCCCCCATCACACTAATGCACTTATCCCACTAGTGTGAATACCATCACGGGAGAAAGTTTTCTTTAGAACGCAGCTGCCATGATCATACTGCCTGTCTGCAATGCTAGCCTCCTTTAGTGTTCCAAACATGTAAAAATAGGTAAGGTCAGGACCCTACAGGGGATGTGGCAATAACTCCCAGCCGAGTTCCTGTAATGTGCAAGTGGTGAATGATTGTGTGTACAGTTCCCACAGACAGATGCATCTTTTTTGCAAGTTGCGACAAGTTATCTGTTGTTATTTAAAGGATTAGATGTTCAACTCACTGAATGTTCACATGAACGTCTGCAGTGAGCTCTTTTGTTATCTGCTGATTGATTCCGTAATGGAAATTTTGATGCTTTGTTAAACTTTTCCATTAAATATTTAACAATTAATAAAATGTAAATAATATACATACAATCTCTCTCTCTCTCTCTCTCTCTCTCTCTCTGTCTCTCCTCAGTGGAAGTTGGTGCTTCTCTTCATGTCGGTGGATGAGCTCTGTGTCTGCCCAGGCCAGGTTACACATAACACCCTCATCTAGAAATCAACTAAATACTCAGACTGGCTGTTTTTTTTTTTTTAAAGAAATGTATTTAGATTTAAATCAAGTATACTGAGTTTAATTCCTGCATTATGTTCTACTTACAATACAACATGAATGAAGAGGACAGGTTCAGTACACACCTTGAGCATTTCTACCAAGTTTTTACACAAAAACATGAATAAACAAACACTGTGAATAAAAAAAGGCATTGTAGACTGTAACAATCATTAGCATTTTTAAGTCAAACCTGACCTTATGTTTGATGTACTGTTTATATAAAAATCTAATCAAATTAAAATCAGATTTACACTTTAATTGTCCTGTACACAGAAAATAGAATAGAATAACTAACTATAATAATAACTAATAATAACTATAATATTATTATATAATAATAACTAACAGAACAAGAATAACTTGACAAATATTTTTTTTATGCTAGAAAATACTATTAAACTAAATATTAAATTCACAATAGACTAACGTAAAATGTTTTAGGAAATTAAGTTTTAGGATTTAAAATAGAAGATTAAATACAGGAAAGACATTAAAAAGGTAAAATTAAAAAAAAAGGTGTTTTAGACATCAAATTAAAAAATGTGTTAATTTGTATGAATTCTTGAAACTTTGAATCTTAATATTTCTGCAATTGTGTTTAAGATTTTGTGCATAAAATTTCCAGTTTTCTTGTCTTTTAGGTCGCTTCAGCTGTCAAGTCGATGGTGCACAGGGTAGAGGACGTGCTGGACAAACTGCATGAGAAGGTAACGAGCAGAGCATGAAATATTATATTGTAATGTATATGATGATTAAGATTCAATTATTTGTCACATGTACCTTACAGCACAGTGAAATCATTTTTCTTCACATATCCCAGTAAGGAAACTGAGGTCAGAGAGCAGGGTTAAGGACCTTGCTCAAGGGCTCATCTGTGACAACTGGGGGTTTGAACCCCCAACCTTCACATCAGTAACTCAACCATGACTTAACCATTTGAGCCACCACTGCACCCTGAAATGATTAGAATTAGGTAGCCCTCAAAACCCAGAGTGTTTTTAGGCTTTTTTTTTTTGTTGCATTAATATGTTTTAATAAATATATACAGGGGTCAGGATTGTGCAATGTAGAGTGATATATCCTTTTTTCAGAACAACCTAGGCAATAGGATGAGTTGAATTTTAACAAACTATACAAACATGACTGAGCAATAGAATTTATAAACAGCACAGACACATACAATCACATGTTTTTTATGGTTGTTTTTGGTTGTTTCTATAACCAAAAATAGTAATAATAATATGAGCATTTGGTTAATTTGAGAATTTTGCTATGTCATTCCAATATTCAAGTATTGGTAAAATGTACGCATGAAAAGTAATGATAACTTTGGTTCTACATGACACATTAGAAAACCCAAATGCATGCATAGTTAGATTCAAACCTCCTCCGTCAACACATGTTCAACACAATAACTCTGAACAATGAAACAATGTACAGTTTGTATTTTTGTTTTTGCACTAAAACTATGATGCTAAAATAAATAAGAAGTCAAAAGTGTTGGCCAAATGTTGAGCAAAGTGATAAGATCAGTTAACTCTGGACAGCAATGACATAAAATACAAACAAAATGAAATAAAGCAATAAAATGATAAAGCAACAAAACGAAGCAATAAAGACCACATTGCCAATGAACAAACACAAGACTCAATTCTAGAGACTCTATAAAGACTCAAATGCCTTGCACAATTAATATTATTTCAAATTTAAAAACATCCAATTTCATATTGGATTTAAAATCATCCAGTTCCTTAAAGTTTCATAAAACTCACATTATTTTGTAATAAAGGTCTGAAAGAATGAGTTCCCAAAATAACAATCCTTCCAACTTCCCTACCTATTTGAATAATGGGAAAAGGCACCCAATAATGTAGCATAATACATGTTAGCATGTATTTCTATTAACTGTTGTTGGATGTAGTTGGTCTTCTGGTAACTGACAAACTGTAATGGATACATGAACTCATCTCATAAAACATAGCTGACTTGTATTAAAAAATAGAAAATTGTCTACCTTCTTGCATCTTTTGCAGATGTTACATTTTTTTTGCCCAAATATTTCTTGTTATGCACGTTTTGGAAAACAAATTAACAAAATAATCTGTTTTTAGTTGGATCACACTCTGGTTCATGTTGTGGTTTGGGGAGACCGATCTGATGGAAGGTACGTGATCATCTCTTTAGAAAGAAAAAGTTTTTGTATGATTGTGTTACCTTATCGTGTGTGTGTGTGGGTGTGTGTGGGTGTGGGTGTGTGGGTGTAGAATATGTAAGTGTGAAGTGGGCGTCCGTGAAGACACACAGACATGGCATCGACTGGACAGAGCCATCATTATGGCTAATATACAGGTATTTATAGACATTTCTAGATGTTGTATATAGATTTCTGAGGGCCATCACAAATATATATGTGTGTGTGTGTGTGTGTGTGTGTGTGTGTGTGTGTGTGTGTGTGTGTGTGTGTGTGTAGGACAGCCTAGGTGCCCTCCTGCAAAGACGTCATCATTGGAGCGATGGAGAAAACTTCACTGTGGCACTGCAGTCCAGTCCAACATTTTTTGACTCCTCAGATGCTTCAGTGAGTCAAGTTCAGTAAATAATTTGTTACTTATTAGGAAAACTGATGAAAAGCATCAAACAATTCTGTCAGGTTCAAACAAACTAACAATTTAAAACATTTGAAGAACAAGTGATTGAGTTCATCAGAATCACATCCTTTTAAAATGATTCTGTACATCATTCTGTATTTATAACAAGGAAGGTAACAATCTTTTCAACTGGAGCCAAATTGCACCATAAAAAAGTATCAGATAACATTTATTATTTACCTGCCGAGTAAATTGTTTTTCTTACAAGTGTGTTACTGATTGCTTTAAAAATCCTTTTTCACATTTATAGTGTACAAGCAGTTAGACTGTTACGATCAAAACTAAAGTTTAATGTAATGTAAAAAATAATAAGAGTTTTATTATTATTATTATTATTATTATTATTATTATTATTATTATTATTATTATTCAATAAGAAAAGGAAATTCTTCTATAGTAATATAGCTACAACAAATAAAAATCAATAATTGGAAGCAAATTCTGTTATTTTCATTTTAACAAATTTATATTTATTTAGAATACTCTTAAAGAGGTGAAAATATAGACAGCAATGCAATATTGAAAACAATTAGAAAGAAGAACAAAACATTCTGATTAATATTATTGCCTTTATTAAAATATATATTATTATAATTAATAATAATAATAATAATAATAATAATAATAATAATAATAATAATAATACAATGATGATATCATGGTGAAAAATAAACATTTAATAGTATTTATATGTTAACTTATTTCAATTATTTTCAATTATTAGCTTTAATATTTTTTATTAGATTTTTTAAAACACAGACAGCAATACAGTATTGAAAATATCATTAAAAAATAAAACAACCATGCTATAGGTATTCATAATCCAGTATTCAGTATTTTAAGTTCACAATTGTACAAACAGAGTAGCGAATAACAATTTACATGTTTAGCTAGCTAACTTTATTCTCCTAACATATTTTAATTCATGTAATTACGCAGGAGGATATACAGTATGTTGTACCGCTAAATCCCTGGTCAGCGTCAATCAGTCACACGTGTAAAGTTACATTATCTGAAAGTGTTAGTTTAGCCAAACAGCACTTCCTATCTTTTAGTGCTATTGCTTAATAATATGAGGATAAAATTTTAGCCCACAATTCATAGGGAAAATTATTTTCAAATTATCTGTCTCAGGTTGGGTTGGACCAGCTTGGTAAACTAATCAGGTCTTTTTGCACATTTGGTTTATAGTTTGTCTATAAGGTCCAAAAGTTGTAATCTGAATTTATGTTCCCGTGCTTCAGGTAGAAGAAGATTTACAAACACTCATGCAGCTGTGGAACAAACTGGTGAGTTTACCTCAGAGATACAAACACCAAGAATTCATGTTATGAAACAAGATGTACAGTAATGTGACACACAGCGTCCTTGTGATAAAAACTGCACAGGCGAACTGATTAGATTAGATCACATTAGATCAGATTAGATAGTCTGTGCTGGATGTAGATAAACTCAAGGCCATCACTGGAGATAATCTAATCTTAACAACTCTCAGTGACCAAAACCTCCACGATTTAACCACTCACACTGGTTTTATTTTCAGCTGCAGCCAACGGCATCCCAGCTGGAGGGGCGGGGCATTGCTCTCCACTGTCCTACACATGTGAGTGCGGGGTGAACGACCTGAAGGTCAAGAACTGGGTCAGAGTCTTGGGGCGCATGCACTTTCTCCATGACATGACTTTTGAGCTTTTTATAGCTTTCTTTTATAAAACATTTAATTTTTATAGTTTACAATCCCTATGTGAGCTTCTCTGAAAGTATGAGCAAAGCAGCTAAAAGAGGAGTGATATTATTATTATTATTATTATTATTATTATTATTATTAGCTAATTTCAGGTTTACTAATAGTAATTACAGTATTATAAATTATATTCAGTATATTAATTTTCTACTACAACTTATGATTTATGTTAACATTTCTATATACATTTTTATTTATGGTTGCTATATTTAATTTAAATAATTATGGCAACAAAAAACAATATGGTGGTACTGTAATTTTGAATGAATGTATTACAGCAATTTTAATACACAATGAAATAATTAAATACAAATTACTTTAAATAATTATAATAAATTGAAGCATTCATTTAGTATATATTTGTTTTGTATTTATCTATTTATTTAATTTAATGGAATAGTGATAGTTTTTGATTTGTGATTACAAAAATATATATTTTTTAATAATAATATAAATAAATATTACAAATATTATAAATATTATTTTGTTATATTTGCAAAACACATTTATATAAATAAAAGCTTTAATATATACAAAAGAAAAATTATTAAATAAATATCTCATTATTATTACAGTATTTTAGTTAGTATTAGAGACAATTTGCAAGTTAATTTCTTTATTAAAGAAATTCTTTATTATTAGAAATAAACATTTATCTATTTGTTGATTTAACTTAAATATTTAATACCGCTACGGGGTATAAATCAAATGTATTGCACTCAACTTCTCCAACATTTTTCTTTTCCTCTCCATGCACACACACTCACAAAATCTGTTGCTCCTAGGAGAAGCCGTATCTGTACACACTGCGTAACTCACCTGTCCAGCCAGATAGTGAATCACACAGTGCAGGAGTAGAGACCAATCCTGTGAGTCTTTCTCTCTCTCTCTCTCTCTCTCCCTTTCTCTCTAATGTGTTAAGTCTCAGGATGTTTACGTATATAATATCTGTGTTTGTATTGTCTTAAAAGATGGCCACCAGTTTTCTGTGCACTGATACAAGTCCATCTCCATCAGCCCCCACCTCAGGTGAAGCTCTCTCTCTCTCTCTCTCTCTCTCTCTCTCTCTCGCACACACAAACACACACACACGCTTAGGCTGTAAAGTTAAAGCTGAACAGCTCAGTACTGACTGGGAGATATTTTCAGAATCAGAAAAATCATACGCGATGGCTAAAACAAAGCAAGTTTAATACAACAAAGTATAGTTTTATAACTATTACAGATCAAGGAACAGATTGCAAAAATGATAAAATGTCCCTTTAGGCTCATGAGATAGACCACTGATCTTCCCACTTTGCCTTGTAGTGCACTTTCTTAGACCTGCAGATATTAAAGTGGTGGCAGCATTAGGAGACTCGCTCACGGTGAGTTATTATTCATATATTGTTATATACTGTATGCAAACACACCTTCTCTGCAGTCTGAGCAGCTTTTCCTTTCACTAACGTAGTCTACTTTGGCTTTGTGAAGATGCTTAGATTAACTACTGTAATTCCTGACACTATATAACACACTGTTAACTGTAAACATGGGCACAAGGACAGAAAGCTCCATCTTTTCTCCTAGATGTCACAAAGCAGGATGCAAGTGCAAACTTTGTGAACTTTCATATTATTACAGGAACAAATATGAATAAACATAGGAATAAAACTGGACAGAATACATGAGAAAAAAAACATGACACGTGTTACAGTATGTCTAAGGGTCTAAAGTGTAAGGGATATATAATAAATGTTCTGTATATCAGAAATGATTCACTTAGTAATATACAGTAGTTCAATAGCAAGGTAATTTGTACATAAAATATTTCACACATGGGCGTAGTGGTTAGGAGAGTAGCCTCTCGCCTCCAAGGTCAAGGGTTCGAGACAGTCTGTGCATGTTTGCATTTTCTCTTCGTGCTTGGTGGGTTGTTCGGTTTCCTGCCACAGTCCAAAGACATGCAAAGTAGGATAACCAGATTTTCCAATTTCCCTGTAGTGTGAAAGTTACTGTGTGTGCTTGTGTGCCCTCCAGGGTGTATGCCTCGTGCCTTGAGTCCCCTGCGACAGGCGACAGGCCTCGTGCAACCCTGTACAGGATAAACAGTATAGAAAATGAAAGAATGAATGCATGAATGCATGAATGAATTAATATTGTTATGTGGACTTAATCAATAGTGAAAATGTTAGACTGCTCATTGAAAGGTTATGAAATCAAATTTCAGCATGTTCGAGCTGTACAAACCAGATGAGTGTAAATTGTTCGGGATGGGAGCCATAAATGTCCTGTGCCAAACACTGTCTTTTACAGCGAGTGTGTGAGGATTCACACTTGAACATTTACACAGTATAAAAACATGAATCTAGCTTTTGTTTTAAACAATTTTTTTTTTTTTTAAAGAAAGAAAAAAATGGTTGAAGGCACATAGAGTTAAAGACAATTAGTCACAAAAGCAGCGAAGAAAAAAGGTCACTAAAGGTTTACCCCAAAGTATGGACCAAAATCACAAAAATCATCCAAACACCGAAAAACATGAAGCCAGAAGTCCAGGGGTGAACCCGGAGTGGATCTGATCCAAGTCTGCCTACAAGCCTAAACTTACCCACACAACACTGTACAACTCAAATCAACACATCAAACACACCTATCCAGTCTAGTGACTTGGTAGGAGGAGATGGATCAGTTCTGACTGAAACCCATGGACTTTTTGTGCAGAAGCGATTGGTATTTGCGCTAAATGCAGTAAATGGTGTGTTTGGTTCACCGAACATCTCAGACCTGATGTGATCCTCATTAAGGCTGAGAACACACCAGTATGTCAGGGCTCTGTCTAAACTGACTAAGCACGGCAGATGAGAAGGTCACCTTACCTGTGAGAAAATTTAGCTCTAAAGGAAAAAACCTTCAGAAGAAAATGTCAGACTTTAAGTATGTGTCAGGTAACATGAGCCACAAAAGAACAAAACATCTTGCTGAATTTGACTAACATGTATGTGTTTTTTTTGTTTTTTTTTATTACTTATATGGTCTAGTGCAGATAATGAAATAGATGCAGTAGGGCTAACAGCATGACATCACGTTTCAGAAGTGTCACCAATGACTTCCTTTGTGTACAAACAGGCAGGAAATGGAGTGGGCGCTGGTCAGAATAATCTTCTCGGTGTTATAACGGAGTACCGTGGTCTGTCATGGAGGTCAAGCTCTGTCTCTCTCTCTCTTTCTCTTTCTCTCACACACAAACACACACACTGAGATTTTAAATACACATAAGATAATATTTCTTTTGGTTTTTGTGTCTATCCCTGTAGCATCGGAGGCAACGCGGATCTTTCATCTGTGACCACCTTAGCAAGTGTGTAAAACATCAGTCTTTAACTTAGCATCTGAGCGTATTTAGGTTAGAGGCCCTAAATATAGGGTTTGTTGTTGTTCAGACATCCTGAGGGAGTTTAACCCGTCACTCACCGGCTTCTCCACCGGTACGGGCAAAGCCACCACAACGCAGGCATTCCTCAACCAGGCTGTAGCTGGAGCCGAGAGCAAGTCAGTACCTCCACCTACCACACAGATCCAACTGATTTTATATTGCATTTTATTTTTTAACACAACCGAACATGAATAAGTAAACAAAGGAATGAAAGAACCTTTGAGCTGGATCTATTATATGTAACTTCTGTTTCAGAGACTTGCCCTCGCAGGCACAAGCCCTCATCGCAAGAATGTCAAGTGACCCGGTGAGACGAAGCTAACCATACATATCTGTTTTAACAGTATCCATAATTTTATAGATAAGTTATAAGTTTCATAACCATTTCTATTGTTATATACACACTGATAAAGATTTCACCTTTACCTTTGAGTTGTTAACAATGATAAATCAGTAAGTTTCAGTTGTTATCCTCATAAGAGTATTCAAAGCTTTTTAACATTAGCTTGTCAGATACCTAGCATGGGGTCTGCTAGCTTGTTAATATATTGTACGGTAAGCTGTTTGGTCTTACTCTGGAGAAGCTGCACTTTTAATGTGTACATTTTTTGTACATGAAAATTTATTTATTTTTTGTACATAAATTTTTTTTACGTCATTTTGTGATGAAGTCTTTCGCTGTGTGTATTTGTTGTTTTAAATCTTATGTTCAAGTTGCCTAGTTAGTGGTTAGCAGTTTTGGTTTCTAGCATGCAGTTAGTTAGCAACAGCTTTCCTGAACATTTTCTGTCTTTCCTGAATTGTATATTTCTTAATGAAAAGCTGAATAAAATCTAATATTTAAATACTGTAATGGAAATTAGGAATGGGATGGAAGTATCAGCTTTAAACATTTACATTTATTAATGTAAAGACAAACACATTTAGCAGCACACATAATCTTTCTCTCTGTCTCTCTCTCTCTCTCTCTCTCTCTCTCTGAATGTCTCTCCAGCGCATTGATTTCCAAAATGACTGGAAGGTCATCACACTGTTCATTGGAGGAAATGACCTGTGTGAACAATGCACAGACCCGGTACACCTGACGTTTATTTTATAATTATGTGATTAATAACATTTTTATTTTATTTCATTGTTATACATATTATGTTTTCATTTTCCAGGACTTTTACTCTGCTGATAATTTTGCAAGAAACATCCGTGATGCCTTGGACATCATACAGGAACAGGTGAAACAGATCCGAGTGTTAAATACGAGTTTCATGTAAATAAATGAATAAATAAATAAATGTGCAGGGTTTAGAGGAAACTTTCTGAAACAGTGAAGGAGGCGTGGCCTTTGTATCTATCAGTCTCACTGAAGAAGGTGTGGCCTTTGTAACTGTCAGTCTCACTGAAGGAGGCATGGCCTTTATAAGTGTGGCTTTTGTGTCTGTCAGGCTCAGTGAAGGAGGCATGGCCTTTTTATCTGTCAGTCTCACTGAAGGAGGCGTGGCCTTTGTATCTGACAGTCTCACTGAAGGAGGTGTGGCCTTTGTATTTGTCAGTCTCACTGAAGGAGGCGTGGCCTTTGTATCTGTCAGTCTCAATAGAGGAGGCATGGCCTTTGGGTCTGTCAGTCTCACTAGAGG
>JAOVVB010000002.1:25404821-25416823 GCA_028570985.1 Heterobranchus longifilis | reverse complement strand
ACTCAAAGGAGTCATTTGTTCATGAACCAATTCACCAACACAACTGTGTTGTGGTTTGTAGAGTAACTGCGTTTATTTTTCAGAGTTTATTCTGCAGGACGCACGCATCGGTCAGCTGCTTTCACAATCTCTGTGTCTTAATGCATTCAGACGCCCACTTAGTTATAATGTCAGTTTTAAGAGGAGCGAGGGAGAAAGGGAGGAGGAGAGATGAGAAGTGATGTGAGTTCTGCTGCACTGCAGTGACAGAGAGATGGAGGGAGAGAAAGTTTGCCCTTTATTGAGTGAGTCATCCTGTACAAGGGCACTAACACATCACTCTCTCTCTCTCTTTTTCTCTGTCAGTAGGATGGTAGGTGTTATTCCTGAAAAAGGTAGAACACAGTGCTGGGTAAATTGTGTACTTATGTACAGGTAGTCGTCGACTTGCAAACATTTGAGTTACGAGTTTTCACAGATACGAATAAACCACGGAAGTAGCTCACATGTATTGTACAAAAAAAATAGACACCAGATACCAATATTTACAATTAATATTTTCAATGTGTAAATGAATGTATAAAATTTCCGGTGATGTGTGTGTGTGTGTGTGGTGTGGGGGGGAATTTCAGAAAATCCTTAACAAAACAGTTTATAGTCCAATACAGTGGAAAACAGCTCTGAGACAAAATGGCGTCCAGAATTCCCCTCGCAATTTAATGGCGCAGGGACAACATTGTTACATTTGTTTAAGATTCATGTCCTAGGGCATAATTACGGGTGTTGGCCACATGGTGGCAGTGTTGGGAAAGCGGACAGATTTAGTCAAGTGCATTGGTATGCTTGACATAGTATATCCGTATCAAAGACTCACTTCTTCAGACTTAAGAACAAATCAGACTTACAAACGTCCTCCCGGAATTGAACTTGTTCATAAGTCAGGGACTTCATGAAGACTGAAGTGTTGACTTAATCTCGCTCTCTTTCGCACACACAGGTGCACAATATATCACAGCTGATGTAAGAGGAATGTCTGTCCATCTTTTTATATGTCTGTCTAGAAAAGTTTGGACATACCTTTTAAATTTGTGTTTTTAATTTTTTTGTTTATTGATTTAATACTGGATTTTTTTTTCTTTTTCAAAACTGTGAAATAACACCTGTGGCATTAGGTAATTAAGTACCAAAACCTGTCAGTTGTTATTTTAAGATGCTATGGTCAGCTGTTTTTTCCACCCAGTTTCCACCAAGTTCTTGTGAGAACAGTATTGTCAAGTGCACTTTTTCCTATCTGTCTGTGCTTTCTCGTCTATGTGTCTGCTTATCTGTCTACTTTTTTACATTTTTATGACTTTAGATTATCGTAAGGTGCGCACATTAAACAGACTGTGACTGTCCTTCTTTATTTTCTGCAAGCAAATTGGTCTCAAACTCACTAATTACACACACTTACACCAGTCTCAAAACACAGCGAGGCTTGTGCCTGTCCACTTGCACACAATTTCTCAACAAGCGCTCAAGACTTTGAGGCATTTGAGGCGGTAAAACGTCGCAGTTTCTTTATAATCCTTTAGGTGATGCTATAAACTATTCGCAATTTGGTACCTCATGAGGTAGGAGTGAATTATTTGCCAGGGTTGTTTAGAAATAATAATTATGGCAGACGTCAGAGATGTGTGCTGCACAGCTACGGCATAAAATATTTATTCTTTATATTCTTCAGGTTATAAGGTTCAATGTTCTAAAAATTTAATTTATTTCTCTTTGTTTGTCTATTCATCTCTCCCAAGGTTTTTATCTGTCTTCTTCTGTCTGTCTATCTATATCTATGTCTGACTGCTTATATGTCGTCCGTCTGTTCATTTGTTCATCTGTCTGTCTGTGTATCTGTATATGAACACTTAAACAGTTCCCAGTGAAACAGTTTTCTTTTCTTCAGCTCTATTCTTTCCCGTTACCCTGGATGAAGCCTCTATGTTATATATGAACTATTTGAAATGCAATATTGGCCTTTTACACAGCATCTCTCTCTCTCTCTCTCTCTCTCTCTCTCTCTACAAACAAAGAGTTAGCATGGGATGACTCAGACTGGGGCTCCTGGGAGGCAGGAGACACCAAAGAAGATGGAACCACGGTCTGTGATTTGTTTTTACACACACACACACACACACAGAGGTGAATAGATAGATAGATAGATAGATAGATAGATAGATAGATAGATAGATAGATAGATAGATAGATAGATAGATAGATAGATTGATTGATAGAAATAGATTGGATAGACATATTGGAAAGAAGAGATAGATGGATAAATGGAGGGATGAATAGATCAGTGGAAAGATAGATAGAGGGACGTATATAAAGCCTGATGGAAAGGAATGGATGGATAACGGAGTGAGACATAGATCAATAGATGCACAGATAGATAGATGGGTAAATAGATGAAAGATGGCTAGATTAATGGATAGATAGATGGATGGGTGGATAAATCATCGAATAGATAGATGAATGGATGGAGAGATGAATATGCAGATAGATAAGTAATTCTTATTTTAATTTCTCCCTGTCTCTGTGCTTTTTGTATTTCGACATTTTTGCTCTAGCCTGATGAGGATGATGGACAGCAGAACAGCGCCCCCTGGCTGCAGGACTGCATGCTAGCTTTGTCACCCTGCTCAGACATGCTGGTCATCGCTCGAGACCAAAAAGCTGCATTCCTCTCTGGTACACACACACACACACACACACACACACAATCACTCACACACAGAGAAGTTTGTACAACTGTGGATAAACAATCTCTGTGTGGTTTGGCAGCCAAATGGCAGACAGACGCCAGCGGGACGGAGGAGATGACACTGGCTGTGACCTGGAGCGGCACACTGAGCGCTGAGGATGGGTGAGAGGGGCTGGGGGGGAGAAAACGAGTGAAGGAGCTCTTAATAAAGGGAAATGTGATTAAACGTATGGATAGGTTACAGGATGTGTGTCGTTACTGTAAAAACCGTCTAGACATGATGAGTGTGAGCCTCTAAAAGAGTTGTTATTCTGTTAGAGATCAACACCATGATGCTGCACTGCTTTATTCCTTTTCTTTTTTGCACAGAGAGTGTGTGAGTAGCGTGATCTGCATCCCACTGGCCAGCCAGAAGAGGTGAGAGAATCCTTACCACAAACACGCACACACACGTACAGTACACACACAGTCACACACATTCTGTTTAACCAAATATGAGAAACAAACTGTTCGCATAACATTTAAAGTGTGTGTGTGTGTGTGTGTGCACACGCAGGAGTTCCACGGGCCGACCTGACTGGACATGTATTGTGGTTGGGTTCAGTTCCGGATACGTTCGCTTCTACACAGAGGTACTATCATCTTTTACTACCTCTGTCTTGTGGTTCTTACAGTTTTGATCAAACCGTGTATATATATAATGTGTGTGTGTGTGTGTGTGTGTGTGTGTAGAACGGGGTTCTCCTCTTGGCTCAGCTGCTGAACGAGGACCCGGTTCTCAGACTGAAGTGTCGCACATATGAAATCCCGCGCCATCCTGGAGTTACAGAGCAGGTAGCGACTGCAACAAGACAGATGCATTCGATTTGTCCATGAGATGGGTGTGGTTGCTTATTTTGGGGGGGTGGGCGTGGGTGGAGGACATGTGATTCAATACAGAGGGGTGCGTCCTTATTTTATGTCACAACTTCCTGAATTTTGTAGAAAAGAAATCAGAAATTGCAGGAGTAAATTTTAACTTTAATTGTTCCGTAAAAAAAACCTTTACTTAATAGCATGTGAGCGTAGTAACGTGTCTTTATTATTATGGTCTCCACTGCAACATAAAAACATCCTTCACGGGTGCCAAAACAAATGAGCACTGTGACAACAGATTGACAAAATCTGCTTTAAAATACTGACCTACGACAGCATGATGAGGAACTACACTGTTTTAAAACTCAATGTTTTATTTAACAAATTATTTCATTTATTGTCTGGAAAATATACTACTTTATCAATATAATCTGATTAATTAGTAGGACACACACACACCTAATTGATTGATTGATTTTGAGTATATGAACACAAAAAATTGCCTGACTAATAATGTGTGTGTGTGTGTTGGACAGCATGAGGAGTTGAGTATTCTGTACCCTACAGCCCTGGTCACCATCGATGGCTTCAGCCTCTTCCAGTCTCTACGTGCTTGCAGGAATCAAGTGGCTAGAGGTAGGGGTGTGTCATGGTGTGCATGTGTGTGCATGAGTGTGTGCGAGAGTGCCTTGTGCAAAAATAGTAGTAAAGAATTGTACTGCTACTTTCTCAGCTATTTAAAATGTACTTTTTTTTTGTGTGTTTTGTGTCTGTTCCGTAGCTGCTGCAGCAGGAAGTGATGTCGTACAGCCTCCTCCCCTCGCTTATAAGAAGTGGGGACTGCAGGACATGGACACGGTCGTGGACCACGGCAGCGTGGGTGAGGAGTGGTGGTGTGGTGTGAAAAGAGAGGGAGGGAGAAAGGGCGAGAACCAGGAAGGAATGAAAGAATGAAGGAAAAAAACATGGAAGTAAAGAGAAAGGAAGGAAAGATGGAAGAAATTAAAGAAAAGTGAAGGAATGAAAGCAAATGAAAAAAGGAAGCAGAAGAAAGAAAAGCAAGAAGGATAGAACGGTAGAAAAAAGGTCAGATTGTTGCAGCTGAATAAGGATGAGCATTTCTCTCTCTCTCTCTCTCTCTTTCAGGAGTCATGACCCTGAATGTATTTGATCAGATGAAGAACGCCTCAATCCTGGGTGGTTTCCACGCCTCAGTGAAGGGCAGTCCTCCAGCCATGAGTCAGTATATAACGGTGGGAGGCGGACCCTTTACCGGGTTCTTCTATGCTGTGGAGGTAGAGCACATCGACTTCCACACCAGGGCTCGTTAACTCGGTGCACTCATCAGTGTTTCACTAATCATCTGCTCCAGCTTATACTTTCTCTCTCTCTTTCTCTCTCTCTCTCTCTCACACACTCACACACATACACACACACACACAATGAACTAGGCTGAAGCCATCTGAGATATTTTTCACTTGATGTGCTGTCCCTAGTCTGATAGTGTTTTCGATGCTGCTGGGTCAGGGTGGGTGTGCGTGTGGGTGGGTCAGTGGGTGGTAGGGTTTGTGTGTGGGGGGGTGGTGGTCTTTAAAAATCGAGTTTTATAGCACCTTGTTCATAAAATGTATGTTTCTCCTCTCTTTATCTCATTATCAGGGCAGTTCTCAGCCTCTCCTCTCCCACGTTGCTCTTGCTGTGGCCAGTAAACTCACTTCTGCTCTGTTCAGTGCTGCCAGGTATATCTCTGTGTGTGTGCGCGCGTGTGTGCGCGTGTGTGTGTTCAGTATTGCTGTGGTTTATTTCTGTATAATTATGTCCCCTTGTTCTTAACCCATTCACACCTGAGATGCCATAGCAACCTCCCGAACACCATCGCACCCCCCAAGAGACCATACCAATCCTCCAGCATCATCATAGTAACCAACTGGACCACCATAGCAACAGTCTGTCAGCGCTCTCGCCATATCGTAGAATCGCTTAAGCTAGTTTTCATATGCAGTTTTTTTTTTTGTTCTTTTTTTTTATTCTCTCAGTTCTCCTGCAGTTTTTAGATAGTGTGACCAAACCAACTCCAGAACGTTTGAAAAGCATGTGCAGTTTATTGTTCACATAAATGGTTTCTGCATACAGCTTAGCAACCAGAAATTCCAGATCCACCTAGCAGCCGCGAGGCAGCAACTCCATATCCATAACCTCACGTCTGAATGACTTAATTTAATAGAAGACAAGAAGAATGTAAACACAGACTGTGTTTTAAATTTGGCAGTAGTGGCCTGTTTGACCCTCCTGTGTGTTAATGGTATCTTCAATATGTCGCTTTAATTTAGTGGATGGTTAGGGTGGAACAAGAACAAGACTGAAGAGGAGCCTGCTCAAAAACAGAAGCCAAAGGTGGAGCCAGCCACACCCCTTCCTGTTAGGTAAGTCCTTATATGGTCTTCTATAATCTTTTTTCCTGTGCTGGATACAGACTCAGACTTTGCCTCTTTTTCTCATAGGTTCGGTCTCCCTGATTCCCGTCGTCATGGCGAGTCCATCTGCCTGTCGCCATGCAACACTATGGCAGGAGTAACAGACGACTTTGGCAGAGTGATGCTGCTGGACGTGGCACGTGGCATCGCCATCCGCATGTGGAAGGGTGAGAGAGAGAGAGAGAGAGAAGTGTGTGGAGAAACTGTGTTTTTGGTGGTTGTTTAATTTGTTTGGGTTTGGATATGTGTAGGTTACCGTGACGCCCAGCTGGGCTGGGTGCAGGTGCTGGAGGCTCATGGAGACAGAGACTTGGCCACGTCACCCTCCGTGCCCCGCCGCTGTGCTCAGTTTCTGGTGATCTACGCACCTCGCAGGGGCATCCTGGAGGTGTGGGGCACTCAACACGGTCCCCGGATCGGGGCTTTCACTGTGGGCAAGCACTGCAGGTACACGCACACACACGCACACACGCACACACGCACACACGCACACACGCACACACACACACACACACACACACAAACACACACACACACAAAAAGAGAGAGAGTTTCACATGCGTTATAGGATATAGTACACACAGTATATTCTTTCTCTCACCCTTTTTTTACTCTATCTCTCTCATATTACTTTATTTACCCATTTATTCAATATTTTTTCTTGTCGTACTATGTTTTTAATTTTCCTTGTCCTTTAATCTTCTCTGTCCTCGTCTTTATTGAAATCCATATATTTTTTTTCATTTTCCTTTCTTATCACTTTCATCCTTTTCTTCTTCCTGCCTATCCATCCGTTCTTTTACACTTTCTCCCTTCTGTTCATTTTCCTTTCTCCTCTCTTACTTTTCCTTTTTCCCTCCATTCGATTTTTCTTTTTAATTTCTTTCTTCTTTTTTCTTTTTCGTCCTCCATCCCTACCATTTCTTTTTCATTCTTCTCTCCTTCATCCCCTTTGCTTTCCTTGCATTGTCACTCTCCTTTCTTGCTTATTTATTATGCGCTCTTTCTCTCTCTCTCTGTCTGTCTCTCTTTCTCAGGTTGTTGTATCCAGGTTACAGGTTAATGGGTGTAAACAGTGTGACCAGTCAGGGCTGGCACTTACACACACAGCAGGTGTGTCTGTTCGACCCAGTCAACGGCGTGCTTCGTACCATCACTGTCCCGTTCCACCTGGCCCTCAGGTACCTGCACACACGCACGCACACACACGCACACACACACACAAAATGAAATTGTATACAGTGGAACCTCAGATTGCAAGTGTTCCGCAAGACGAGCAAAGATTTTAATACATTTTGATTTGGAAAACTAACAAGTCTTGGTTGACGAGTACCGAGTATCATGTATCACGCATGCGCTTCTTGTTTTGATGCCGAGCGTCACGTGATCACAACTGAGCCAACGGTTTTTCTCTCTCTTGCGCTGCGGAACTGTGGGTAATCGTCTCTGTTTACTATAACACTGTGACCACACATGTGCGCGTAAAACATCTTTTATTTTGTATCTGTAAGCACGTGTGTACAGCGCGTGTGTACTGTTTCTTATAACGTGTAAAGCAAAAGAAAGTCTCATTAGAAGGTTAAAAATCCATTTTCTCCCTTAGCCTCTCATTATGTGTGTGCGCGTGCATAATTTGACCCCGTGCCAGTTCACACTCTCTCTCTTTCTCTCTCTCTCTCTCTCTCTCTCTCTCTCGCCTTTAGTGTGTGTGTGTGTGTGTGTGTGTGTGTGTGTGTGAGGCACCCCCTCTCTGCCTCACACACACACAAAGATACACACACATCGCTCTGTCGCGATTCTATTCAAAAGTAAAGTGCATGTTAATTTGTTTGTTTTACTTTGTTTACAGCAGTGATTCCGTTAGTATGCGCTCACAGGAGTGTCATTAGCGATGTTTCTTGCTAATTTTTCCAACAAAATAGTCTTTCCGTTAATGTCTGTGTATGTGTGTGTGTTTGTGTGAAATTCAAATAAGAGAGGAGAAAGCTTCATTGTGTAAGATGAGAGGGGGGAGACGGGAGGGGCTGAAAGTAAGAGCCTCCTCTTACTTTAGCTTCACACACATACACAAACACACACACACACACACATACACACACAGCGCCTGCGCGCATAAATGGAAACACTGAAAAAAAAAGAAAAGAAAAAATCTGTCGGGATTTATTTTTACTTTTTTTTAAAGATAAAGTGCAGGTTAATTTGTTTTATTTTTACTTTATATTTTTTATTCATTATTTTTATGTATTTATTTTTTTTGGCTGTGGAACGAATAATTTGAGTTTCCATTATTTCTTATGGGGAAATTACATTTGGTTTACGAGTGTTTTGGAAACAGATTATGCTCGTAATCCAAGGCTCCACTGTATATATATAATTAACATTAATAAGATGCCCCAGGGATGAGGGATCAATTCCCGCCTTGGGTCTGTGTGCAGGTCATGTTTTCCCCGTGCTTGGTGGGGATAAACCGGTTTCCTCCCACATTTCAAAGAGATGTAGGTTAGGCTAATTGGCATTTCCAAATTACATAATATGTGAATGATAAGCTGCAGGCCCACTGCAACCCTGTATATGGTGAGTGAGGATGCCCCTTGTTAGATATGTTTGTTTTTTGTTACTCAGGAGAAACTTTGCAGGAACTATGAGGAGGAGAACCTATTACAGCACTGACTCTTGTAGGCCATGTATTTCAGGACAGATGATTAAGTCTTAAACAGCACCCTTAGCCTGTTAGGGATCCGTCAAATGAGGCAAAGTGAAAGAGATGACCAGCAGATAGTGCCTTAATGAGTATTTTATGTGACCACAGATACTAGACTACCTATATACTGTACTGCTTGTCTTATTGAATGTCTCTAGGGGATACTTGAATGAACTGGCAAAAGTGCCGTCATCAGAGATTTCTTTGTTACTATCATCCACAGCCAGAACACAAACTGCAGGTAATGTAGAACTGATGGCAGCGCCTGGGATTATTACATTTCTCATGGTGTATATCATTTTACAGCTCCAACCTCATGCTACAGTATCTACTGGATAGTGATTGGGCCATTGTAGCCACTACAGAATTCCATTTAAATCACATTCATCTTATTATCTCTCACTCACTTTCACCTATTCTTCATATCTCTTATCCTGTACAGGGTTACAGGAAGTCTGGGGTATATCCCAGGGGACTTAGGGCATGATGCACGATTCCAACCTGGATTCCATTCCATCTTAGGGTGCCATTCCATCTTAGGGCACATAGGCACACATGCATACTCACTCACACGCTACAGACAATTAGCTACAGACAATTACTCTGCATACCTTTGAACTGTGTGAGGAATCTAGAGTACCCAGAGGAAACCCATCAAGCATGAGGAGAACATGCCAACTCCACCTCACAGACCCAAGGCAGAAATCAAACCCTTGACCTTGGATGTGCAAGGACACAGTGCCAACACACTATGCCACCCTGCCATGCATATATTATCATTTACTGTTTATTATTATAAATTAGAATATTAATGCTTTTAGTTGACTATATAACAAGTAATATTGAACGGTGAAAAAATAGATAAAGCTTTAAAAGATGTTTTTTTTCCAGTTAATTAATATTAATGCAAGATAAACATTCTCTTTTATTCTAAATGAAAGTAACGTAAAATTACTACCTCTGATTATTAATTACATGGTTTCATGCTTCAAATGTTGATAAAAAGTACAAAGGAAAAATGCAACTACCAAGAGTTGCCAAGTTTTTATAGTTTATATAATTTTTTTTTAAGAAGTCTGTGGTTTGTTTTAATCCTAAACATTCTGCTCTGCACATATAAAATGTATTTATTATTATTTATTTTTTTCTGCTTTTGAAACACCCTGAATTTTGAAGAGTGCTGTTCTTTCCTTTTTTTTTATTTGCAAGCACTAAAGCGCAGGAACTAACAGACATTATAGGAAGTAATCAGTCACACCACACTAGGCAAGTCAATTTCACTCGTACCTACTGCGTGATCCATTTTTTAAGCCATGTTGCATGCCTGCTGTTGGTTTCTGGCTCTAGAGATGAGGACGCATGAAAGCCATATGTGCAGAAAGTGAGACAGTCACGCCTAGGACAGAATGGTACACTTGGTTGGATACTAAAGATCGTGCAGAGCCTCGGGCAACACTAATAGCCCATCTACAGCAGAAATACCTGTATTTATTAAATGAAATGCAGAATCATTCATGCCCCTTGATTGGCATTCACTTCACCGGTTGTATTGTGTAAGTATTTTAAAGAACCAGTGTAGATGAAAGAGAATGGGATAAGAGTTATTGAGTCACCTGGCCATTTTCAGCCATTTTCAGCTGAAATATCCACATATTATGCTGTGTCTCTCTATGTGAAGATACACTCATCATTAGTGCTCAAATCGACATTTTCTGCATAAAGGAGTAAGAGCTCAGTGTAGAAACCCTTACAACCATGTGTATCATTTATCTGAAGTGACCTAAAGTATCGTGTTCTCTCCTTCAAAGAATCACAGTGCACATTTGGTCCTACTGTGGCTTATTTTACAGATCAAGCATGAAAACTATACTGTGGTCAGCTACAGTAAACCGCATGAAAAAATGTTGTTAAAGATTAGATTAGTTTAGATTAGAAAGGAAAGAAGCCAGAATAAATAATGCAAAATAGGGCGGTTAAGGGTTTGAATGCGCAGGTTCTCTCTTGCATGTGCTTGGTGTATGCACAGAATAAATGGTATTAAAAAAAAGAAAAACTTTCTGGACTATTTTAAGTAATATAATCTAAATCATTTGATACTTTCTAATGACAATATAATGAGATAAACCTTTTCATTTGCATACTGTGCACATGCTCCCATGCCCTTTATTATGTATTCACCTGGCAATCTTATTTCGCAGGGGTTATTCCAATGAAACTAATCTTTAATGGCTGTCTTAAACAGCTGCCTGCAATGTTGATTTTACCCAAGAAATGCTGATTAGCCATTAGGCTCAATTACAAATTACATAGTGCATGTTTAGATTGTCTGGTGCTGTAATTGTCTTTCTCTTTCTCACAATTAAGCCACAACAATGCCTATTATGTGATTTGCCTTTCTTTGAGCTGCCTTTATCATTTAATTCATGCTATCCTCCACTTTTTTTTTTTGATTTTGGCAAATCACCCTAAAGCCTTTAATCTTTTTTCTTATTATTTAGTTAGTCAATATCTAGAGTGAGATTATTAGAAATGTAAGGTTATGGTGTAATAGGTCAAAAATCTCTAAACTCCCAACTTGTGCAACAGAAAAGTGTTTGCCCTATTATGCGAAGATTGTGAGTTTCAATCCCAGTGATGCTACAACAATCCGTGTCCGGAAGCCCAAGAGAACAAAACCGGCCAGCTCTCAACAAGGGAGGGATTCACTCACAGCAACTCAAGCCAATTATATCCGTCTGTAAGCTCATGCATAGGGAAGAGTGTAGTTTCCTCTGTGTGTTTATTGTCATATGCACAAAAAAAAGAAACAGGCAGATACTCAATAAATTATTATTTTTTAATTACACAGCTGCAACTACCATGCTAATACCTTAAGACTTGTCATCTCCAGCTGGGTTTATTATGTAACTCAGTACAACTGTACTGTTTACCTCTACTTCAATGCTCAATTTGTGGAGAGAGGAGAACCTTTCAGAAGGACAACCATTTCTGGGGCAATCTACCAATCAGGCATATATGGTAGAGTGGCCAGAAGGAAGCCAATCCTTAGTAAAAGGCACATGGCAGCCCATCTGGTGTTTGCCAAAAGGCACCTGAAGGACTCTCAGACCATGAGAAACAAAATTCTCTGGTCTGATGAGAAAAAGATTGAACTGTTTGGTGTGTATGCCAGCCGTCATGTTTGGAGGAAACCAGGCACCGCTCATCACCAGGCCAATACCATCCCTACAGTGAAGCATGGTGGTGGCAGCATCAT
>JAOVVB010000002.1:25382856-25397856 GCA_028570985.1 Heterobranchus longifilis | reverse complement strand
GTACACTGTGCATGTGCACAATACGTGAAGCGTGTGATTGTGTTTGTGTCAGGCGGACTCGGGGGTGGAGGAGGCGAGCTTGCCGGAGGTGTGTGTGGAGGAGGTGTGGGGCGGAGCCGAGGGTCCGGCATCCATAGCGGAGTTGGCGCTGCAGCAGAGGGCGGTGCACTACCCGCTGGTGCAGCATCACTGCCTGTTAGCGTCGCTGCTTCACGCCGCCATGAGCTTCTCGCTACGCCTCAAACCCCTCGGCCTCTTCGACACCAAGGTTGTGTGTTCACCTTTTACATTTTTATGATTATGCTATAAATTTTATGCTCAGATTCGAAAATATTCGACAAGGAATGTATTTGAAGTGTGTGTGTGTTATAGGGGAAGAATGCATTTTTCAGGGAGCTGACTTCAATCCAGCTTCTGCCCAGCGGGGACATGGACCCCAGTCTGGTGGCTCTCAGACAGGAAGTAAGCGACATTTTCATTTCCTGTGAAAAAAATACAGGTCAGATCAGTCCAGACATCACATTCAACTCTTCCTGCGAGCCCATAGTTAGTGCACATGAAGTGTGTAAGGCACGGTAACCAGCTAGCCCACTAATAAATCATCAAAAAAAAAAAATTTTTTAATTATTATTCTGCCCTGAGTCTACATACTGTATGTGTTATGAAATATTGAAGCCAGTTCATGACTGTACTTCTTGTATGATTCTTATATTTTTCATGCATGTAAATCCCCTACATCCCCACACTGCTCCTGTTATCATTGTGAGGTTTGTAGATGTTGGTGTACGACTGAGGTCGCGTCTGCTTCATCTCCATTAGAGCTGATTTATCAGTTTTCTCTAGGGTTTAGAGGCTCAGTTTTATCCTCTATGGTTCTTCTAGTAACAAGAATATCTCACTATTTGCAAAACCACGCCAGTAATAGTCCTCCATATGAGGAGTTTCTAAAATGATTGTAAGAATTTCAGGGTCAAAAGTAGGAATTTCAGGAAATAATTGTATAATTGCCAAAAAAAAAAAATCAGAATTCTCTCACTCACTCATCTCATCGTCTATACCGCTTTATCCTGTATTCAGGGTCGCGGGGGGCCTGGAGCCTATCCCAGGAACCTTGGGGCACGAGGCAGGGTACACCCTGGACAGTGTGACAATCCATCTCAGGACACACACATACACTCACTCGCATACTCATTCACACACTACCCACTCAATTTGGGAACGCCAATCAGCCTAATCTGCAGGTCTTTGGACTGTGGGAGGACACCGGAGAACCCGGAGGAAACCCACCAAGAACGGGGAGAACATACAAACTCCATACACAGAGACGGGAATCGAGCCTGACCAGGAATCGAACCCGAACCCTCGACGTGCAAGGCGACAATGCTAAGTCAGAATTATGAGCAATGATTTTACAATTGTGGGAAAAAAAAAAGTTGGAATTCTGAGAAAGTCAAAATGTGAGTAATAGCATTGCAGTTGTAAAAAAAATGGATAGCAAAATTACAAGAACAAAAATCAGAAATGAAAGAAATCAAGTTACAGTTGCAAGAAAAATGTCTGAATTACGAAAACCAAAATAAAAATTGTATGGAAAGAATTGCTGAAAAGAGAGAAAAAAGTCGCAATCTAGCAAACTTGTTTTTTAATGTGGCTGAAACACCATAATCCTCCATAATGTCATGCTGGACGGATTGGAAAGCAGTACTTTTACATGGTGTGTGTGTGTGTAGTTTTTGCTGAGTGTGTTGACAGCGTGGGTGAAGGCTCTAGGTGAGGAGCAGCAGGAGGATGAGCTGCGTGGTGAGTGTGTTAGAGCCGGAGTCAGGGATCTAGTGTGGAAGGAGACGTGTATGGAGCTGGCCTCACTGCTGCAGCTCAACAGTGACATCCTGCGCAGACACCTTGTCTGTGAGCTCTATAACCAGGGCCTGGACCTGCGTGCTGAGGAGGTGCGCACACACACCTACACACACGGCTCATTTGCAGAAATGATGCAGCACCATGGAAGTAAATAAAGAAGTGTTGATCTGGAACGGAATTCTCTCTGATGTAGAGCTTTCTCTCTCTGTCTCTCTCTTGTTGTACTGTAGGTGATGCTGGAGGTGGAGGATAAGGATGTGTTGGGTTCTCAGCTCCTGGTTCTGATCGGTCAGCGCCTGGCCTACTCCCTGTTCCACTCCGAGACTCAGACCAAATCCAGCATGGAGCTCCTGGCACGGCTTCCCCCCACCCTCTGTACCTGGCTCAAAGCTATGGTGAGCGTCCACCACAGTGCAGTAATCATTAAAGTACCTAAAGTACCACCAGACTTTATTATAAGGTTCCTTTGTAAATGTATAGATATGGGAATTAATCAGAGCATCATGTCAGTCTATAACACTCTTACACAAATTACTAAAGCTGCATCATTTAACCGTTGCAGGTTTATGATGTTCATAAGAACCTTAACATATCAAGTAGATAGGTTGTTTATTATTAAAATTAAGTTAAATAAATTAATATAATTTTAAAGGACTAAATAATAAAAATAAAAAACAAATGAAATAAAACAAATCAATAAATTATTTAATCAGGAGTAGGTAATAAAAAGTCTTTTAAGCGTATGAATTTGATTTTAGTTTAAATTTTAAAAATTCTGCCTTTATTGTCTAATAATCCAATTCATTTATTTTACCTAATTTTATCTTTTAAATTTTTCTACATATTCATTTTCAATATATTTCCTGCCTTTTTTGTTTGTTTTTGTTGTTTTTATTATTTTTTTTAATTTTCAAACATTTTCCAAACTCTTTTAAACAAAGTGGTCTCTCTCTAAAAAACAAAATCTCTATCATGCCAAAAAAAATAAAAATAAAAAATTGTTGTTAGTTCACTGTTCAAAAAATTTGCCTTGTAGAATACAAACACACTTTTTGTGACTTCTGCTTTTTTTTAGGGAGTTAAGACCCTAACTTGACCCTATAACGTATCTGTGATATAACCTGCAATGAGACTGTGTGTGTGTGTGTGTGTGTGTGTGTGTGTGTGTGTGTGTGTGTGATGTAAACGTCTGTAGCTGAATACTACATTGATTATCTCAGACGCTGTATGTGTAACATGGAGTGAACACTGTGTCTGTGTGTGTGTGTGTGTGTGAGGATGTGTAATACACACATCTTCACCTCCAGGTTCAGATGAATCCACACCTGGTTTGTACGCCAGTGTAATGATATCAGATTCCTCTATCTGGGCGTGTCATCACTCTCAGACCACAGGAGCTCACTTAGAGTGTCTCCTTCGTCTCCTGTCTGCATCCAGGTTGAACATGTTGTAATCACAGCGACTCTCATTTTCTCTCTGACACATCTCCAGCTTTCACCTCTCCCCTAATCAACACATTTTAATTAGCACTCTGACTGCACATGGATCAGTGACGAGGCCATCTCGTGGCTTACATTGTTATCCGTCTATGTGTAATGCTAAATATTTACTTTCCCTAAATAAAAAGCGTGAGACTGAGTGCACAAACAGCAGAGCTTTATTCCTTTATGTTGCTGATGCTCTGCATTTCCGCTAGAAATGCTCTAAATCATGCAATGCTCATGACATCTCTGTAATTACTTCTAAAGGTATTTTTCTCTCTCTGAAAGAACCCCTAAACAATCTTTTTTTAAAAAAAAAAAATGAGATTTCAAGAATACTCCAAGAAATTATGTATCAACTATACTCATGCTGTAAGTAGATATTTTCGGAGGCAGAGTCTGGTCCGGTGGATGCTTTCCTGTTGCCTTGCACAAAACATTTGTTAATTTTTGTTCTGTCTGTATTCAGTGCAGTTATGCAGTGTCATTTTATATTTTCGTCCCTTGTTGGTGGCAGAAGTTAGCAAAGTATTTGCTATTATTGCATACATGTTACATATTCCTAGCTCATCCAACAATGAGGAACTCACTCTAAATGTGTGTCGTGTCACAACTTGGGCTTGGAAAACACCTTGTGTCAGACTGGATCTCATTGAGTCATCTGATGATTCAGCTAGACAATATTCCCGTCCCTCCTGGCTGGCTCGCCACAAGTTTGATTTAATTCTAGTACGCAGTCCTGGCATGGAGATGGAAGGGGTTTTATCAATTAGGCACACTGCATATTTATTTCCTGGAAACTAGGAGGAAAACCATGTGAAGGAACTAAAAAAAGGAAAGAATGGGGAAATTTTGTCACTGTAATTAATTTTTAGAAAATTTGTTCTCAATAATCCTTTTCAGTACACTATAGGTCTGCCATAAACTGCTATAAAAACACTACTCTTATCCCTCTGTCCTCATTCAAAAACAAGGCCACTAAAATATTTTGCTATGCTGCACCTTCTGAACTGTAAGTGCACTCTCTTGTGGTGAATAAGATAAGAGACATGTGAGCTATGGAGAAATATGATGCAAAACAAATTACATGGGTGTTCAATACATTTTAATTTGTTAAGTTCTTAACAACAAGCAATTAAATTAAATTTTTATTCATTATTAACATCCATACTATGAACAGTTCCATTATGAACAAAGACACACAATGCAGAGAGTCAGAGAACAATCCAGTTGCAATACATTACTGAGGATATTTCAGCACATGTCTCTTCAGTAGCTGCAGTTTTTGAGTAACTTTAAACCCTGAATCAACTTCCAACTAAACCTTATGTCTCTTCTTGCATCATCACTGTATCATCCCTCTTTTCTCTATAATCATTAGAGACTAAGCTTTTGGATATGAGGATTCTCATATGGTCAGGTTCTGGTCCAATTACTGAGCCATCATTAATCTAACACTGCAGTGTAGGCAGGATAAAATCAATATCGGTGTTATTGAGTTATGATAAACTCAACGACTTCCCCATCCTTCTCTCAGGGGACACAGTGCTTTCTTTTGGCCTGTATTTTCTTCTTATCTAACACTGCTCTCTTACCTCTTAACAAACCATTTAAGTGGTAAGGTTTGGGGTAAAGTTCTTGCAGTATCACCTACCTGGCTTACTATACTAATTTAGAGGAAAATATTTTATATTCTTTTTAAAGAATGAGGCAGTAAGATGATGTCAGTTTTTGTTTCCTTGTCTTTCATCAATGTGCACATTACTGAATTTTTATGTCATTATTTATGAGGAACTCAATCACATCCATATGTGTGTTCTCACGTGGAATTTAACCTTGTGTCATTTGGTAGAAGTGTGGGCTAGTTGGACTTGAATTGGTAAACAGTTTAGATCTGATCGGAGCCTCATAAAGCTTTTTGAGATGCAGAATTGGGAGTTGTCTTTTGCCACTCCTGGCTGGCTCACCACTTTACACTGTAATGTAGAAAACATCATTCTGTAATTTAAGAATTTGTAAGTGACCTTTTGATTGATGCTTGTAAATCGTAGACATTGAAACTGTCTGTAGTAGTCTTATTGCAGAATATATGTAGCATTAAAAGTATTTAAGAGCATTTTTATACCTTTTGTGGTTTTTCTATTTCTACAAATTTACGTTTGGTGTGTGTACATACAGTGATTGGTGTAAGCAATCTTACAAAGATAGCATGTAGATATTCAAATAAAAATTTTGGTCCACTTATATAAGATTGGTATATATAAAGTGGTATTGTATATAAAGATTAAATTATTAATTATATATTAATATGTTAATATATTAATTATTATATGTCTTATTTTCTGAAGCAGAGCTTCATGTTAACAGCTTTATTTGTCCCATAGACTTTAAACAGACTTGAATAAACACTTCTTTGTCCTGACCTCATCAAGTATCATGATGTATCTAGATCACAATATTGATATATTGTAACCCTTCTCGGTTGAAGTCTCCACTACTTGTTGTATTTAGATTTTTTTTTTAATGAATACTACAGATTTAGTGTAAAGCGACTGTTTGAAGCTAATTAAAATGTACTGGAGGGTGTGTGTGTGACTCTGTGTCTGTGTGTTAGAGAGAAGGGAGATGTAGAGGGAAATGTGCAGTAAGGCCAGTGTCCTCAGCTGTGTGGACACACCTGTGGGTTTATAGGAAATTGCGAGGTCATTGAGACGTACTGCTCTAATTGGCCTCAGGTTCTGTGATATTTACATATGTTTCCATTTGATTGTGTGTGTGTGTGTGTGTGTGTCTCCATGTGAGCTTAAGTGAATCTTGCTTATCCAGTAAAATTATATCTGGTCCTGAATGTACGAGAAACATTTATATTTATAGTCATCCATATTTTCGAGTTGGCATGAGGAAACTGAATTTTTTTTTTTTCAGGAGTTTGCAGCCCTGACGAAAGAGCTGAATGCCTGTCGAGAACAGCTGCTCGAGAAAGAGGAGGAGATCTCAGAGCTCAAGGCAGAGAGGAACAACACCAGGGTGAGTGGATGGGATTCTCCATATGATAGATAGGTCTGACTGGTTATTATGTTGTTGGGACAGGAAATGGGGTCTGATTGGCTGAAATGGTGTTAGGGCGGGAACATATGTCTCATAGTTATAATGGTCTTAGGAGCAGGAACTGGGGTCTGATTGGTTATAAATGTGTTGGGGCAGGAACTGGGGTCTGATTTGTTATAATGTTGTTGAGACCTGGAACTGGGGTCTGATTGGTTATAATGGTGTTGAGAGCAGTACCTGGGGTCTGATTGGTTATAATGGTGCTCGGAGTAGAACTGGGATCTAATTAGTTATAATGGTGCTGAGGACACGAACCGGGGTTAGATTGGTTATAATGGTTTGGAGAGCAGGAACTGGGGTCTTTTGATTAGAATGGTGTTGGGTGGGAACTGGGGTCTATTAATTATAATGGTGTTGGGGACAGGAACTGGGGTCTGATTGGTTATAATGTTGGTGGGAGCAGGTAATGGGGTCTGATTGTTACAGTTGTTTTTTCGAAATGAAAATTTAATTTCTTATGTGAAATATGACAGTTGATATGTTCAAATTTAACCAGATATGTAGAAATTTAAGATTTATTAAGTGAGGTCAAAGGCAGCAACATGGAAAGTGATCACGTTATCTGACAAAAAGAATAAATAAATGTAAATAAATGATGTTGTCTGTGAAGGTAGCAGGACATAAACTTATTGTAATGATTGGCTTTGGTTTAGGGGTGTGATACAAATGCCCATGCTGTCTCAGAGATGTCTGAACTCACCTCCGGGAGACAGTGTGAGAGAATTTATTCTCACCTCATTTTCACCTCCAGGTCTGCACAGCTCCCCTCGGGGCTTGGCTGAGTAAGGCGCGCTAACGTTCTTGCCACAATTCAATTAAACACAACTTCTCACTACAGCGGGCATGCACCGATAAAATCCAGGACATAAAGTTACATAGCTGTAGAGTCTCAGAGCTGCAAGGAGGCGACAGAGCACTAATAAGACCAGACAGAGAAGAGAATAAAGTCCTGCTTTAACGAGCTGAGTGTTAATCATGAGGAGATGAGGCAGCATTCCTATAATGAGAAAAAAGACCTAGCATAAAGCACATTTATGCTCATTTGCTAGCAATAGCACTGTTGTTCAATGAACCACAAACGTTTTGTTAATGTTAGCATAGATCATGTGTGCCTGGTTAGGGATAATGCAGGGTCAGTGCTAATCACTGACGTGCATGCTAGCTGATTCATAATCCAATCAAAAAGAAAATAAAACACATTTTTATTTGCTAATGACTCTACATGTTGTTTAACTCAAATGTTGTCTTTTAGCCAAGAAGCCCCTCATGCTATGAGGATAACATAACTAACAAAATCAGCAGCACTGGTTTAGCGCTGTGCACACTTAACACCTCAACATTATATAGAGTTGGACAGGAGTTGTGATTTTAGACAGTAGTGGTGTAAAGGAATTCTTTTCGTTTAACCATGCTAGTACAAAATGCAATTTTGGGCCTCATTCCCCAGTAAAAACGTTATATAACACTAATAAAACTATATATAAACAGTTCACTTGTTCAAACATCTTTTTATGTGCACAAAGTGTACTTTCAATCGGAGTAAGTACTTGCTCACGCTGTGTTTTCCAATCGTTGTCAGATCCCACTGACAAAATTTCACCTAGACAGCTCTGAAAACCCGATCGCTTTGATTAAAAACCCACGGGTTAAGCATTCATTTAAGACGATGGGCAAAAATTTGGTGTTGTTTTGTTCTGATAGTAATATATAGTAAAAAATGTCTTAACTTCCCATTTTTTGCTGCACTAAAAAAATGATCCGATCTGTGGGTTTGGTAGTAGACAGGGTAAAATGGATAAGCTTTTCTCAGGGGCACACCTGACCGAAAACCAAGTTACACTCGAAACCAGCCCTTATTACATTTACATGTTCCTATTAATTATTTGGAAGATGCTTTTTATCCCAAACAGATTATAAATAATACAGAAAACAATCTTCACAGAGAGCTGAGCAGAAGAACTGAACCTTCGCTGAGTGCTTACTGAGAAATGTAACTCTGAATAGCTGCATTTGAGGAAATGTTAATGCAACACCAGAGCGTTTAAATTGGAAGAGGTCACAAAAGCCTGCGTTATTAGAAAATGCCAGCTTTGTATCACAATGACGGCGCTCTCCCTGTACCCTTGTGATCTACGGTGCTTGAAAATTGAGCAAATTACTCAACTTTGGAGCGGTATTTCCTGTTAAATCACACCTCAGGTGCTGCTAAGAAGCTCGTTATGTTTAAACCTAGCATTTCTCCACGCCCCCAGGTCGAAGACTTTGTTTATTCAGTTGATCATGTTTTTAGAGAACTTTGACGCAGAGACCCCAGGACCCCAAACCTCATGCTAGTGAAGCTGTACTCAGCAGATACTAGTGATAATTTGAAGCGGTTATAACCTCTACAGTATATTGACATAGTGCTGATTATACAGTATATGTATGCAATTTTCATACTGGTGTAGAGGGTATAGTTTTGTGTTTCGAATGCCATGTTGATGACATCACATAACATACTGCTGAAGTGTGATCTGTCTATATTTCCAAATATATTAATATATTTTTGTGATCAGAAACTGTGATTAAATTAAGACACTAAATTTAAAAAATTCTAGTTTCAATAGGAAATATAACAATAAAATACAACAAGGATGTAAAAGCAGTGAGAAGCTGTAGCCTTAATCTGTGTGTACTCTCATAAGAAAATATAAATATAACATTAAATACATAAAATATTTGCAATATTTTGCTGTAGATGAGAGTAAATTAAGATTCTTTGTTAGCCTGGAAAATTAGCAAATATCACTGGGGACAGGTAGTCTAGGCAGCTAATTAAAAGAAATAGCTAATACAGCTAATTAGCAACAGAACCTCACTTGCATTAGTTCGTGCCATAATTTCAGTCTCTGAATAACAAACGACTGTCCTCCAGCTAGAGAGAGCTGACAGATTTTATCAAGTGACATTTCATCCTGGTGCAAAAAGTTTGTGTTAGTTTCAGCATCAGTATCACGACAATAGCTGTGATTTATGCTAGCTGCACTGAAACGGCTGATGAAGATGAAGAGGAGGATCAGACAGAGAGGCTCCTTTCACTTCTCCTGTTCTCCACCTGTCCCCCTCCTCCTCCTGTTTTCCTCCTAGGGTTAAAACCTTACTCCTCCTGTTCTCCCCTCTCTTGTTCTCTCCCACTACTCCTGTTCCCCTCACTTCTCCTGTTCTCTTCTTGGTATTTCTCACTTCTCCTGTTCCATCTTACCCTCCTGTTCCCTCTCACTCTTCTTGTTCCTTTTCACTATTCCTGTTCTCATCCTGTTTTCCCTCACTCCTTCTGTTCTTGTCTTGTTCCCCCTCACTCCCCCTGTTCTCTCTCACTCCTTCTGTTGCCCTTAACTCCTCCTATTCTTTCTCACTCCTCCTATTCTCTCCTTCCTACTGTTCCCCCTCACCCCTCCTGTTCTTTCTCACTCCTCCTGTTCCCTCTTACTCCTTCTGTTCCCCCTCACTCCTCCTATTCTCTCACTCCTTCTGTTCCTCCTTACCCCTCCTGTTCCCTCTCACTCATATTGTTCTCTCTCACTCCCCCTGTTCCTTTTCACTATTCCTGTTCTCATCCTGTTCCCTTTCACTCCTACTTTCCTCTCTCACTCTCTCTGTTCCTCTCTGTCCATGTTTTGGACATTTGCAAACATACTTTTGGTTATGTTCTGAACTTTGTATCTTCACAGACTTTCAAGCATTTTCTTTAAGGTAATATAACAAATGTTTGGTTTTTTTTGGTTTTTGATTTATGCGATTTTAATGTTACAGGCTAATTTCAGAACTTTAAGAAGTACTTGTAGAGTTGTTGCAACTTTTTCTAAAATACATTACATAAAAAAAACCCAAGAAAAGCCACTGTAAGCAGTTTAAGGCAGCACTTTTAGGTAATTTATGCCACTTTAATAACGTTCATGTAAATAGTAAGTGTTAGATACTTCTAAGTAATTTAGTGTACTTACAGTGGCACTTAGACACTTTGTGGTTTTAGAGAGTTAAGCATTGGGAACGGGGTTATTGTTGACATTTTCTCCAAAATATCAGTAATATTAGGCATAGCACAGAGGTCGACTTTGTTGTACTTTTCTCCTTTCTGTTTATTGCAGGCTCTCAAACCAACTAGGTGCATACTGCCACCTGCTGTATTGGAGTATGTAGATGTGCAAGTGTACTCAGGAAACAATATTAATAATGCAAAAGCTTGCCAGTGGGAGAGAGAGGTGGGGAAGGAGTCACACCTGGGCATGGGTAAGACCAGAGAGAGAGCAGTTGTATCTGGCAATAGGGTATAAAAAAAGAGGGGAAGCAGTTATACCCAGACACAAGCAAGAACTGAGGGGGGAGTCAAAGCACAATCATAACAAGCACGGGAAAGAATTGGGGGAGCAGTTGTACTCGGACACAGTGAAGAACAGAGAGGTCATACTTGGTCAGTCATACTGTACTTGGGCATGGTATAAGACAATCACGCCTAATATGAAAGCAGCCTTAAGCGTTTGTGTCTTGTTTCAGCCTTGTTAGTGTCTTGGGCATATTTTTGCTGCTTTTTAATGTGTACTTCTAGAAATGTTTCGAGGCATTTTAATGAATGATTTAAAGAATCATTTTAGGCAGCAGTGATATATATTTATCACTTTGGAAAGTCGATCTGCAGTAAGTTACAGTTACAGTACTTTAAATGCTGCATTATGATGATGAGATGCCAATGCTAATGACAGTGTGTATGTGTGTGGGGCTGTGTGTGTATATGTGTGTGTTCTCAGCTGCTACTGGAGCATTTGGAGTGTCTGGTGTCTCGTCACGAGCGCTCCCTCAGGATGACGGTGGTGAAGCGCCAGGCTCAGTCTCCATCAGGGGTCTCCAGCGAGGTGGAAGTTCTCAAAGCTCTCAAATCCCTGTTTGAGCATCACAAAGCTCTGGATGAAAAGGTAAAGCTCGGCCCTGAACGTTCCTCCAGACAGGTTTCATCACAATGTATGCAGAGACATGAGCATGGAGGAGCAGGCGGAAACACACACACACACACACTCATGTAGAATGTTAATGAAGTGTAGTTATTGTGATTCAGCACACATTCTAATATTCACATAGTTGGATATCGCTGAAAAATGATTTTTGAGATATAATAAATCACATTTCATAAGATTATGTGCTTTCGTGTCACTTTTTTGGCGATCATGAACTCCATCCAAGCTGTCTTTTCTTCTTCATCATTTTAGGTGTCAGTAGATTTACCGAGATTTAAGCTTTACTGGAATTTAGGTTATGTTAAAGGATTATTTTAAAGAAATTGATGGAGTTATAGAAATGATTTTAGGAATGGCTAGAAATTGGACAAGTAGGGATTGAATTTTTTTTTTAACTTACGAAAAAAAAGTTTTTTTCATAAAGTAGATTTGTAAAGCTCTATCGGTGAGTATTTATTACCCGATATTTCACACCCACATCTCTGTTGTTTCTGCTCACACTGACTTGTCCCTCCTCCTTCCTGTGGATTCTTAGCTTCAACCCATGAGTGAAGGAGCATCAGAGAGGAAGTGAATATGATATAAAAAGCTCTGATAAAAATAGCAAGCTGTGAAAGATAGAAACAGAGAGAAATTAAGTTATCAGTTCTGGTTAGTGCAGTTATTGTTTGTTAATGAGTGATGAGGTTTTGGTGTTGTAATAGAAGAAACCCCTGAAAAACAACAACAGCAGCAGCAACAACTACAACACGCAGATGTTTGAAACATTTGCTGGAGAATGTTGTGTGAACAGATGCGACATGTGGCTGAAACACCGCTGCAGAAGTACACAACACCGCAGCACACAGTACTCCTAAAGCCTTGGTCCAGATGTGCAGCATGGTGCAGGAGCGGGACATCCTTCTGTCACTGAAACACATTTCATACACGATTCAAAAGAAAATATACCTAATGCTAAGCTCAGTGTAACTGTAAGTAGTGGATAATGTACATCATGTGGCTTACTGGACAATATGAGCCGCTGTCCTGCTTTATGTACGTTAATGTAAAGTTTTATACGTCTGTCTGTAGGTAAGAGAGAGGCTACGCGTGTCACTCGAGAGAGTCTCAGCGTTGGAGGAGGAGCTAACTGCTGCCAATCAAGAGGTAAGAACTAATCAGATCACATTGTGTTCAATGATGTCATGTCTAAGGTATTAGTCTCAATGACGGAGGTGTGGCCTGTGTGTATCCTGTTAGTCTCAGTCAAGAGGGCGTTGCCTCTGTGTGTGTCCTTTCAGTGTCAGTGAAGGAGGCGTGGTCTTTGTGTCTGTGAGGCTCAGTAAAGGAGGCGTGGCCTCTGTGTGTGTCCTATCAATGTCAGTAAAGGCGACGTGGTCTCTGTGTGTGTCAGGCTAAGTGAAGGAGGCGTGGCCTCTGTGTGTGCCAGGCTCAGTGAAGGAGGCGTGGCCTCAGTGTGTGCCAGGCTCAGTGAAGGAGGCGTGGCCTCTGAGTATTATTATCAGTTTAAGGAGACGTGGCCTCTGAAGGTTTCATCAGTTTCTCTCTTCTTTGTCTCCTATTCCTTCTATTTTGGTCTTTGTATTTCCTAAGCTTTGTCTTTTTTCTTTCCTATTTTGTGCTTTTCTGCTATTTTCTTTTCCTTTTATTATCCCTTTGTCCTTTTCTCTCTTTCTATTTCTCTCTCTGACAGGACACACACACACACACACACACACATAGCATCCCCTCTGAACTTCACATGGGAGCAGAATAATCCCTCTATGCCCTTTATCCTGATGAGTGGATGCTGCGTGTGGGTGTGTGTGTGTGAGTGAGTGAGAGAGAGAGAGAGAGAGAGAGCCTGTATGTGTGTGTGTGTGTGTGCGTGTGTGTGAGACAGGATCAGTTTTTTAGCAGCACAGTAAGTTGCTGTCAGTAGAAAGACACGCCGGTGGACGTGGTGTTTATATTCAGGACAGTTTCACACATTCTCATCCTAAACCACATGAAGCTTCAGACTAAAGGACAGAAGCACAGCGCTAAGTCTTGAGGCGCATCACTGCTTGTGTGTGCAGGAGACGTCACTCAGTGACTGTGGTTACAGTTATCACTTAAACACCTGATATTATCACCAAATACACCATGAGTGTGTGTTTAACAACAGTGTGTACAGTGTAAGGGGTAAAAAAACACATTATCCAACATCATCCAAGGAGGTTTTAATACCTTTACACACATTGTGTTAGTTAGTTTTAATGTCTGCCATCCAATTCTGTCATTTATATTTACTCGTGTTTCTTTTCTGTGAATCTGTTTCTTTATTCTCGTTCCTGCAGATTGTGGCCTTAAGGGAACAGAATGCACACATTCAGAGAAAAGTGGTGTCAGGTGAAGCAGCTGAGGATCTGCTCGAAGGAGACGCACAAAAAGTCCACGGCAAGGTGTGTGTCAACACTCAACACTGACATACAACTTCGGCAAACACCATCAAATACCACCATTATCCATCAAACACCAACATTCACCATCAAACACTGACATGTTCAAGAGTCAAAGCACCTCATTAATCCTAGTGGGAAATTGCTTAACACCATCATTCACCATCAAACACTGACATTTTCTATTATTCGCTATCATTCACCATCAAACACCATCATTCAGCTCAATTAAATTTTATTTTTAAAGCAGCTTTACATAATCAAAAAAAAACACAGAAATTCATCAGTGACATTTTCCATCAAACACCATCTTTCACCATCTTTCACCATCAAGCAGTGGCATTTACCGGCATTTACCATTAAACACCATAATTCACCATCAAACACCTACATTTCCCATTAAAAAAAAACATAATTCACCATCAAATACCAACATTCTCCATCAAACACCGACATTAACCATCAACCACTGAGATTCTTTATCAAACACTGACATTATCTATCGAACACTGCCATTCTCCATTAAACACCAGTGTTCACCATCGAACCTCGATATTATCTTGCGAAAAACAACTGATTCAAGTCACATGACGGATGGGAATGAAGGAGCTTCACTGAGTTGTGTTTATGAATGTTAAAGGGATGTTAAACTCCATAAACAACTTTCCCACCAATATATTTTACCTCATTAAAACATTTATACATTTACAGTGCTGTAATAATTAGCGCACAGTTTTATCAGTTCTAATTTTAAAACTCCTAACACTTCCATATCCAGATGTCCTCAACACCCTGTACATAGCCTGGCCTTTGCAGGACACACACACACACACACAAACATTAGGTGTCAAGGCAGAAAAATTGCAAGTGAGAATATTGTAATAGTTGAGTAATAACACTCATGTGACGGTCAGCTGCTCTCGTGTTCTTACAACAACTAATTAATTTAGACTCCCTCAACAGAACGTTAAAAAAAAAAAAACAACAAAAAAAAATTTTATTTAAGAATGTTCTGGTAAAAATAATAATTTAACACAGCATTGTATTAATCCCAGTGCTGTACTCTGCTGGGAGAGACTGGAGGCGGATGGGTTTGGAAACGACATTCTTTACCTCGGAGTGAAGAGAAGCACTCATACTCAG
>JAOVVB010000002.1:25370724-25382756 GCA_028570985.1 Heterobranchus longifilis | reverse complement strand
TGTGTGTGTGTGTGTGTGTGTGTGTGTGTGTGTGTGTGTGTGTGTGTGTGTGTGTGTGTGTGTGTGTGTGTTTGTTCTCCAGGACCCGAGTGATCTCCGCCGCCCCTCTGTGCCTCTGCAGCAGGTCACTCGGCTGGTGAGCTGCGTGATCGAGATGCTGCCGGAGAAACACGCACAGTACAACATGGCACTGCATCTACTGGAGGCGGTGGACATGCTACAGGAGGACGAGTGAGAGAGAGAGAGAGAGAGAAAAAATATAGAAAGAGACAGGATACTTTCCATGTCATTTCCATTCAATCTCTTTCTAAGTGCAGGTTTCAAAATGAAAGCGTTTCCACTCAGACGTCAGCCATCAGTCAGGACGTGCTCTGCGTTTAGCTTTGCACCAGAGCTAATCATGCTAACGTCATTAACAAGTTTTTTCTAAAAATTAAATTTTCTTTTGTACGTCCACAGCGAAATCTTATATATAAAGAATATAAGACACTGCATGTCGTGCTCTTAGAAAAAGAAATACCAACACGATCAACAGTGATGATCTTACAGCACTTTCCCTGGGATTTACATTTTTGTAATTAAAAAGCGCCATTTTTGTCCTTTTTTTTGTTTGTCCATGAGACAAACAAAACAACAACTCACACACACTTGGATTGTTGCAAAGCGCTCATACAGGACACTCCTTCCTTAAAAATGTATCTTCTGTTGTACGTTGTATATGAGCTGCTACCATGGAAACGACAGTGAGTGCGTTAGTATAAACCCATGAAAATTAATCAACACCTTCTGACCAATCAGAAAGAAGAATTCAGCGCTCCGCCCATTAACCGAAACAAAGTTCACTGTTCTCGGGTATTAGTGACATGCTCTATAATCAACAGTTTTAGCACTAGAGTGGGCGTGGTCAGCTTGTGTATCAGTATAAATAATTTTCCATTACACTTGCAATTTCTTTCCTGAAACATAGGGGGCGCTTATGTAACAAACCACTTTAACGTAGCTGCTGGATAAAATGCTGAGCACATCCTGGCTGACGAACGAGACGCTTACATGACACTTAAGACCGGTGTGTGTGTGTTTGGTTCCGTTTCACATTTTAATAGAGTCAAAGACGGAGTGTGTGCATGAGAGAGAATGTTAGATCAATGTTTGCAGTTGTTCTATGCATTTTAATCGTGAACAGCGTGTTCAAAGCCCAGCCTTACTGCTCGATGCTGCTAATACGGTATGCAGTACTTCATTCTATATGCTCTGTGTTAGGTCAAAGGTCAGGGGACATTAGCCATAGTCACGGTCCATGTGTAGAAAGAAGAGAGCGCTTTGTTTCGGTATTTGTCGAAATGTGGAATTTTTCTTCTTTTCTGTCCTCAATCAGCCATCTCTTGGGTGCCATGTCCATGCTTACCAGCTGTCTGTCTCTCTCTCTTCTTCCTGTCGCCGGGATGGATTTTGTATCGTACATGTAATTTATGTGTCTACTACGAATCCTGTAGTTACACCAGAGACGGAGGTATATTATATTATAAAATATTAGATTATATTATGCAGAATCACCGCTCTGTGCGCTTTCACACACACGTCATTGCGCACCGGTGCTGCTGTTTCTTATTGTACAGTGCTAAATACACTAAAAGTGCTCTATAAAGGATTAAACCGATCACACGAGTTTTGTTTTGTTTCACACACATATACACAGTTTGGTATGAGTAGCAAAAAAAATTGTACGAAATGTTAACAGCTAGAGTTTCTTAAGGTGCAAGTTTTAAACCAAACCTCCAAGCGAAAAGCTGAATGATGTGGGTGTGGCTTATTAGAATGGGCATGGTTTAAGGTCTTTTTCAGAGATGCAGATTGAAGAACGAATCTCAAAGATCATAAATAAATTCCTTAAATAGTAAATGTCATACATTTACAAATTCGTTTTAAATTTGCGCCTTTTTATTTAAGTGTACGAGGAAATGCAATCATTCGGTACAAAGCAGTTTGTCATTTACAGGTAAACAGTGCGACAGTTTAGCTTAGAGTCTTTTCAATCTTTGCAACAATGTAAATTAAAAAAATGTGGCCATTTTTTTTTTTTTTACTAGAGGCTCCCACATTCTCGTTCTGCCTCTCATATATATACACGTATACCTACATGTATGAACAAACATAAATAAACACACAAGGTCTGTGAAACTGATCCTCCTTACATTTTCAGGGAAATGAACAGCTCTGGGCCCATATTTACTAAGCGTCTCAGAGTAGGAAATAACACTACTAAATAAACACTACTGAGAGGGCAAAAGAATATTTTTAGTCCTAAATTAACTGAGCGCGATTCCGAGATACTAAGTATATATGGGCCCTGATTTGCAATTTAAAACCAAGCTCCATCGCCACTAAAGTGGGCGTGGTCATCATCAGTTTGTATTATAGGTGTAATTTCCCTCCCAGGATCCAGAGAGCGCTACCATAACCAAGTGCTTCTTTAACATATCTCTTGCATTTATTGTCTGTACAGCAACAGGAATTATGGGTAAGGAGTATCCTTTGGCTTCCTGGCCGGAATGGGCGGAGCCAGGAAAAGTGCAACTATCGATAGTTCTATTGGGCGTCGCCGATGACTGTTTGACAGCGCAAGCACAGGCAGTCGGGCGTGTCCGAGGTGTAGCGACGACACCGAGGGCAGCGGGACAGAGAGATGGGAACCGCGGCTACTGAGTACGCGCTTTCTTCCCGGATAACTCCACCTACAGGATAAACAGGAAAACAGCATTACACGGGATCAGCGCGAGACGCTTCAAAAGAGCCGTAAGGATGAGCGGTGAGCTTCTTTACCCTCCAGGTTGATGAGAAAGCTCCCCTTGCTGATGACTGCGTCAGAGGGCAGGTCCCGTGGCATAGAGCCAATCAGCGTGGTGCGCGACGCCATCATCAGCTCCGTCAGCTGTGAACACATTGAAGTCGGTTCCTCCTGCAGGGACTGAGAAATCACACAAGATGATTAGAGGATGTGTGGATACGAAAGACAGGACGTCAGTCGGAGGGTCAGTTTTAGGTTTGCCGTACCTCCATGAGCTCAAAGAGGAGGCCGGGCTCGATGGCGATGGTCAGGTCGTACTCTGCTGCATTGCATCCTGGGATGGACGACAAGAAGGAGTCTCTAATGGCACACGCCCCCTCGACAGCCTCCTCCAATCCAGGTTTCCTCCACACCGAGCTGCTTTTAATCCAGCCGCTCTGGAACAGAGTCTCTCCTACTGCTGAGCAAAACGAACAAAGTAGGTCAGGTCATGTTACGGTTGCTATAGCAACAGAGACCGGAGACAGTTGAATTGGACTTTTTCTGTAAAGAGTTTAAAGGAGGAGTCTCAGGACTAGTGGGTATTAATAGAAAGTATGAACGTGGTCATTTGGATTCCAGTATGAGATTTGCGCGTACCGTCGTGCCCTGGTGCATGCTGGTACACCTCCTCAGCCAGGTGAGGTAGGATCGGAGCGATGGATCGTGTCACGCCGTCTAAAATCTCCTCAAGAACTGTCTGACACGACCTCCTGCCCAGCGAGTTCTCCGCATCGCAGTACAGCCTGAGAAAGAAAGGAATGAAGAGAATGGTAGACGTGTAGTCTCCTAGTACTCAACACAAACGCCCCAAGTCGGCTTATCATGTTTCAACGTAGCATCTGCTGTTCAAGCCCCTGTGAATGAGCTGTTACTATAGAAACGTTAACATATCAGATCGAGCACATTCATATAAACTTACTGTGCGCTCCTGTCAGAGGTGCTGTTATAGGAACCTGCTCAAGGTGGTGTTGATTAATCAGATTCCAGAACTCGGCACGGCGGATTCACTCACTCACCTGTCTTTGATGATGCTGAAGTAGAAGCTGCTCAGGTCTCGAGTGATGAAGGCCTGCATGAGGCGAATCACTCGGCCGCAATCGAACTCGTTGTAGGCGTCGGTTACCTTGCACACGCGCGCACACAAACACACACGTTAAACATGGGCATGGTCGGGTCTGTACTGTGTGAATGTTTTAGCGCAGCAGCAGCACCGTATGATGTCTAATGAACGCACCTTCATGCTGTACTCTCGGAGCAGGTGCAGTAAGTACTGGTCGATGTAGTGCATGTCTTTGGAGTCAACGGCGTGAGTGCGAGGGTCAAAACCATGCAGGTTCCCCAGCAAGAACCTCAGAGTGTTCCTCAGCTACAAAGAGAGAGACGGTGTCATTACAGGTGTGTGTACAGGATGGTGTATACAGTAGGCATATACTGACTGAATTTATTACATGTCTTATAGTTACATCACATTCTAATCATGCTGTGTGTGTGCGTGTGCGCGCACGAGAGAGACCTTGTTGATGTTCTCCCTGGCTGCGTTCAGTGCTTTGGGTCCGATCTGGACCTCAGAGAAAACGTTGGATTCTGCGACCCACCACCTCAACACATCTGCACCATACGGAGGCGAAACAGATAAATCCTGAGAGAGAGAGGAGGATTACTGATGGATTGGTAAATAGTAGAATGTATGATTGATTAGATGGAGGGATTTGACTGAATGAAGGATAGATGATTAGATGGATGGACTAAAGGATGACTAGGTGCGAACACTGAACGACAGATGATTAAAACCCAAGGAGAGATGGACTGATGGATGGATAAATATATAAACTTGAGTACAGGGTAGTGGATAAATAAATAGATGAAAGGAATGAAAGACAAATGTATGGACTAAAGGATGGGTAAATTAAAATATTAAAGAATAGTCAGATTCATCCTAAGACAGATGGATGGCTATATAAAATGAAAGGTTGATGGGTTCATGGATAACATGCTTTTAACCATGCATAAACTGATGGACTGTTGGAGCCATAGATTAAAAGGTGGATGGATAAATGGGTGGATGGATAGTGGATACATAAACTAATGGACTATTGGTTTTGTAGAACATAAGATTAATGGATGACGGGACATTCAGATTAAGATGAATGAAGAATACAAACTGGTGCATGGACAGTGGTGCAGACTAAAAGACAGATGATTGCATGTATCCATAGGATGTACCGATAAATGAATAATGGATGGATGCATGATAAAGTGAAAGGGCGACAGACGTAATGGATAAACAGAAATAATTTAAAAAGGGGATGATTTATAAATGGACAGACATAGGGATGTAGAAATGGAGGGGACAGATGAATATACGAGTGGACATGACGATGGCTCACCTTTCCTCCGTTAATAACAACATTGGGGTCGACGACGTTGCCCAGGGACTTGGACATCTTCTCTCCCTTCTCACTGAGCACGAAACCGTGGACGACCAACGCCCTGCACACACACACACACACAGGTTTACAATAGACCGTATAATATACACAATGTATGTGTATAATACACCCATCTGCTGTTCGAACAAACACACACACTCACTTATAAGGTGCTTTGTTCCGCACAGCCACACTCGTCAGCAGAGACGACTGGAACCAGCCGCCGATCTGATCCTTCCCTTCCACGTACACATCTGCCCTCGGGTCGGCCTCTGAAGCGCGCACACACACAGAGACACACACACCAACACTCTGCTTTCAAATAATTTAAAACATTCACTTATATAATAAAGTCTGTTTTAAGTCTTAAATCACATCAGTGAAAAACACTTGATTTTCCACAGCACACAGGCAGAAATGCGCATTCAGGACGTGCGTGTGATTACATCAAGAGATTAAAAGGTGCAATGTGCAAAAAGAGTGCTCGCTTTCTTATCACACCTTTACCAGTGCAGAGGTGACAGATGTCTAGACGTCCAGCTAGTGCTCTTATTGTGTTCAGGGAAAAAAAAAAAAAAAAACACTGCATGCGTGCGTGTATGTGTCATGATTTTAGTGTTAGGTGGCCGATTACTTAGCAGAAAGATTAAAATGTAATTATTATTGGAATTATTTTTTTTTGGTCCACCTTGTTTGCTTAACCAGCCACGCTTGGCTTTGTCACCGTCTTCCTCACCGGCTGAGGACACACACACATGGAGATCAACCCACCATGTAACTGGTGTAAGACTCTCTCTCTCACACACACACACACACACACACAGTGACTCACCCTGAAGCACAGCAGCCCAGGACGTCCCACTGTCAAACCAGATGTCCAACACGTCCTCACCACGCACATAATCTGTCACGGCTCCAGCTTTACTCTAAAACACACAAACACACACACTCGTTACTTCTGCTTTATTCTTTATAATCACAGCTCTGGCACTAGAGAGGGTTTATACTAATGCACTCCTTCTAACGCCTTAGCGTTTCCATAGTAACCGATTATTTGTGCATTGTATACAATTATGGAAAGAGTGACCGGTGTCAGCGCTTCATTCTTCACAACCAAAGGGTTTACGTTTTTACGTTATATAAAAATGGTCTCTTTACCTTCTTCAGTACATCAGGAGGAAGTAGGGTTTCCAGAGGCTCCGCCCACCAGCTGTCACTTCCCTTCTCTGCAAACACTTTAGCTACATGAGCCACCGTGTGCCTATTAATCATACAAATATATACGCATGTGTATAGCTTTTATTGTTATTATACTTAAAAAAATAATAAATAAAACACGTAGCATTGCTAGCGCAGTGTTAGCACGCTAGGTGTAGTTTTGGTGTACTTGTTGAGGAGAGGTTCCCCAGTCTGTTTGTGGTAGAAGACGGGGATCGGGACGCCCCAGCTTCTCTGACGCGAGATACACCAGTACGTCCGTCTGTCCAGCATGGCCAAGAGACTCGCCCTGGCCGACTCGGGCATCACGCGCACCTTCTGCAGCGCCTCCTACAGTCATGAGAAGTTAGCTAGTTTCATTTAAGTGTAAATGATGCTTGTTTGCATATGCAAATGAGACACTGATCAGCCAATGATGATGCCCGTGTTTGCATACTAGAAATGATTGGCTCGGACGTTTTATTATGCAATAACACAGCTGCAGTTATATCTCAGGATGTCTGAGATTTTTTTAGCCTTCCCATGACTGCTATTGATCATAGCGTGATATTTACCAAGGAATGACATCATACTCGTTAGCTGTTTACAGTTTGGGAACAATTCATGGTCCTGTTCCATCCCTGAGCCGTTAGCAGTCACGCTAGCTCACCTTAGCCACATCTTTCAGGTTCGCTGTGTTAATGAACCACTGCTTGCTGGCTCGGATCACCACCGGCTTCTTAGTGCGCCAGTCGTACGGGTAACTGTGTACACACTGCTCCTCCTTCACCAACGCTCCGGCAGCACGCAGCATCGACATCACTGACGCACACGTACAAGTCAACATCACTTTAACATCCATGTTACAAACATGCTATTTTATGATTGAGTCTTTTTTTCAGCATTATTTTTAAATAATCTAATTCACTGTAGAATCAAATCAGCCAATCAGATTCCATTTGAAGCAACACTATGTGAACATGAGCAGTATTTGTTCAGACCTCCTGCACCTCTGGAAGACTTTTCCGCATAATTGTGAACATCGTCATCGTCTCAAAATTGGAAACTCTGACATTACGGTTAAAAGAATGTAACGCGTGACACCAGAAGTAGCTTTCAGTTGGTGTTGACGCTCAAAACACGGTTCTTGTTGAGGAGAGGTGAGGTGTCTACATCAGGCGTTTGGAATATGTGCTGGCGATAAAGTAAAAGCAAATGTAGTTCAGGCTTTATAGACATTTTTAATTTCCAGATTCTTAGCGTACGGATTTTTTTTTAGTATGTAAATGTTTTGGCACCACTTATTTTATTTTGTTTTATGTTACAGACTCTATTTCACTTAATTTATTACAAATTTTCTTTGCACCCTCCTCGGTGTTGTCTAACCTGTAGTGTTTCCGTCCTCCAGCACACTCTGCCCCTGTAGCTCAGCCCCCGCCACCTCGGTAAACCTGCCCTCCTCATCCACCATGCACTCCTGGAAACCGTCAAACACACACTGCTTCAGTCAGTTGTTATTAAATAGCACACAGAGCCAAAAATGTAGGCCCTGAGCACCCTGGTCTGATTTCTGATTGGTCGGTGTCGGATTGATTGACGCACCACCGGCAGGGTGAAGTGAGTGGCAACGCTGTAGTCCTCCATGCCGTGAGCCGGAGCCGTGTGGACCAGACCGGTTCCTTTAGCCATGGTCACATGATTGGCTGGCAACAGGGGGATCTCCTTACCAGGAACTGTGGGGTGCTGGCAGACTCCGCCCTCCAGATCTGAGCCTATAGGAGAAGAGAGAGAGAGAGAGAGAAAGAGAGAGAAATGATAAAAGAGAGTGAGAGAGAGAGAAGGGCAGAATGTCAGAGGGTAGGGTGTAGGTTGTAGGGAGCGGGTTGTGTACCTGTGAATGTGGCCAGGGTTTGGAGCTCGGTGCTCAGTGTAGTGCTGAGGTTTGCAATGCGCTCAGTTGCCACCAGGAGGAGTTGCTCATTATCACTTCTCTTCACTAAAGAGTACCTGAAGTGCGAATATGTAAACACACACACACACACACACACACAGAGATAAGCAGCTCATCTGGACCCCTTCCCTTTGTGCGCATGTGTGTGTGGACTCACTGTGCCTTCGGCATGTAACACACTGCCTGGTTGGCGGGAATCGTCCATGGTTGTGTCGTCCACACCAGTACACACACTTTACCCAACTCCCCTGCAACACAAACACACAAACAATCTGAATCTAGTGCATTAGCTAGGACCACTTGTTTTCTGTTTGTGTGTGTGTGTGTGTGTGTAATATTTAGGGGGAGTGTGTACCTGCACTGCTCGCTAGTTTAGGCGGGAGTGTGTTCAGAGGGAAGGTGGCGTACACTGCAGTGCTCACATGCTCGGGGTTATACTCCAGCTCTGCTTCTGCTAACGCTGTCCTACACACACACACACACACACACACACACACACACACGGGAAAACACATTAATCACATAACACACACTCATTCCCACCTATTAATCCATGAACAAAGATGGGATTCTTCCTCACCTGGATGACGGAGACCAGAAGACGGGTTTATAGTCCTGATAAATCAAACCCTAGGAGTGACACAGAGCATACACTCATTACGTATGAGGGTTTGCTTGGTTCCTGAATTAGATTAGCAAAGCGAGCTAAGCCCTGGCTACGTCCACACTCTATAGAGACACTATAGACATGATGCTTCACTACTTCCTTCCAAGCTTTATATTTCTTTGCTTAATAAAAGCTTTAGTCGTATCTGATTCAGATAAAAATATCGATATCGATATGTAAATCTGATTCAGGATTAGTATAAGGGAGAACGAGGCTTCACCTTGCTGTGCATGTCCTGGAAGACACGGAGCTGCGCCGCCTCGTACGCCCCGTTAAACGTGTAGTAGCAGTTCTCCCAGTCGGCCATGACGCCCCAACGCTGGAACGCTGCGCGCTGCCTGGCGATCGCAGATTCAGCAAACTCCCGAGCTGCACAACACGAGGAGAACGTCAGGGAGAGCACAGGAACGTGATCATTTTTAATGAAACTTTCAGGAGAGATTGTGTTTTCTGACCCCTGACCTTTCTGTCTGATCTGGAGAGGACTCAGGTGTGTGGTGTTGAGCTCGCCCAGGGCTTTGAGCTCGATGGGAAGTCCGTGGCAGTCCCAGCCGGGGACGTAGTTCACTTTCCTGCCCCGGAGCATCTCAAACCGATTGTGGACATCTTTCAGAATCTGCAGAGAACACGGCAATGCAATGAATAAACATGTGCCTGCAGATATACACACATCTAAGCAACATCAGTGACAAAACACTAGGCCATTAATAATTAATAATGGGATATTCTGTTACCTTGTTGAGGGCGTGGCCCACGTGGGCGTCTCCGTTAGCGTAGGGCGGACCATCATGGAGGCAAAACTCCTTCTTGGCTTTTCTTTCTCTCTGCCACGTGTACAGCTTGTCAAAACCGCTCTCCTGCACAACAGCATGAGTGACATGGTCTTCAGCATCATCTCAGATTTATTTTATAAAGACACGGTCAATTTAAACTCTCAGGTTTGTCAGTTTCCCCACAGCGACGTCTGATCAACACTCGAGACGAGGATAAATGAAGAATATATTTTTTTTTATCCCAATGGATTTATTAGTTCTGGTTAGTTTTCAAAGGTACATAATTAATCAGAAATAATTAACGGGGATTTTAAACCTAATTAAAGAATTTAAAAATTTTACTTGATGTTATAAATGACTTAGGAGCAGAGCAGTACTGAGGAGAAAAATTTAGAGAGGTAAGAGTGTGTGCAAGTGTCGGATAAAAACAGATGAAGAGTTTGAGACACAGAGCAAGACAAGGCAAGATCAGGGAAGAAACCAGTTAAAGTTTGAACTGAACCGGACAGTTGGGGTTAAAGGGCCCAGAAGATCGAGGAGAGTAAAACTTGCAGGTAGCAGTGATGCAACTTACTGGATGCCAACTGTCGTTAAACAAAAACAAACAAAAAAAACCTGCAGGACCTTTACTGACCTCTAGAGGTCAAACTTTGGGAAACACTGGTAAAGATTCGATAAATTCCAAACAAATATTTGTTTGGAAATGTATACGACCAGCGACGTTTGTACAAAACCGAAAGTACTGTTGAAGATTAACTCATGCAAATTTAAGTGAAGCACAAAACAATCTTTCAATCTGCTTTCCTGTGTGAAACTTTACGCCGCTTCTTTAATCACAGAATCTGGTCCTGTTTGTGTGCGTCCCTCTCTTCTCAGATCTGCGTCAGAAATTTCCAAGTCAGATTTTACGATCAGACTGAGTCACGTGACTTTCAGAAATGTTTGTGAACATTATGTGTCTTTAAAAATCTGTCAATGATTAATCATTGTTTTCATAACATATACACCGAGGAAAATAAGTATTCAACATCAGCATTTTTATCAGTAAGAAGATTTCAAAGTGGGCTATTGACACAAAATTTCCACCTGATGTAGCAATCAAGCCAAATATTGAATTCATACAAAGAAATCAAAACATTTAAGTATACAAGTTGAGTCATAATAAATAAAGTGAAATGACGGGGAATAAGTATTGAACACTTTGTAGAAAAGCGTTTGTTGGTGATCACAGCTTCTAGACACATCTTGTATGGAGAGAGCAGTCGTCAGCATTGCTCAGGAGTGATTCTGGCCCATTCTTCCACACAAACGGTCTTTAAATCTTGAAGGTTCCTTGGGCCTCTTTTATGAACTTTGATCTTTAGTTCTCTCCATAGATTTTCTATGGGATTTAGGTCAGGTGATTGACTGGCCCATTCAAGCAACTTGATTTTCTTTCTTTGAAACCATTTCATTGTTTCCTTGGCCTTGTGTTTGGTATCATTGTCTTGCTGAAATACCCACCATCTTTTAATTTTCAGCTTTCTGGTAGATGGCAGCAGATTTTACTCTCTCCAGTAATACTAGACAAAAAAGCAGTTAATAGTATCGTCACAAAGAGGCAGTTACGTGTTTGGAGACAGATAAGAGAATACCATAAGATTAATTCACTATCTTTCTTAACTCCAATTGCAAACAACCCATTGTTTCCCCCTTCAAGGTTGGATACAACCTTTAATCATTGGAAGGAACTGGGTATAAGCACAGTCAACGACCTTTACCTGTATGGGGCTTTAGCTTCCTTTATACAATTACTTTATATCCATCGCAGGGAACATACACTCATTCACACACTACAGGCAATTTGGGATGTCAATTAGCCTAACCTGCTTATCTTTAGAATGTGGGAGGAAACCGGAGTACCCGGAGGAAACACACCAAACATGGGGAGAACATGCAAACTACATGCACACTTGTGCCTGGCCAGGAATCGAACCCAGACCCTGGAGGTGCAAGGCGACAGTGCTAACCACTACACAACCGTGGTGCCTAGAACGAGTCAGATATCTTTTAAAATGCAACACTGAACAGTTTCACGAGACTTGGGACCCTTTCTTCTGTTTCCTCAGGAGCAGTGGCGGCTACTGGTCTGTCAAATAGGGGAAGCTCATTTTCGGCCTACATCATAAAATTGTCTATTTATTTAAAA
>JAOVVB010000002.1:25330666-25350236 GCA_028570985.1 Heterobranchus longifilis | reverse complement strand
AGGGATTTGTTGGTAAGGGTTGGGGGATTGTGAAATGCGATATACTGTGAAAAATTAATAAAAATATTAAAACCAAAAAAAAGTAACAATAAGTTAAAAAATATAAGAATATAAAATAAGAATAAAATAATATTTTTTACAGAATTAATTATAAATGAAACTATAAATACTAAATAAGAATCACGTCTGTGTGAATTAAACAAAAATGTAGGTTATGTATGCAAGATGAACACACACACACTGAACTAGCGATGCTAAAAGTGTTTGCTAACTTGCTAGCCATTCAAGCTGGCTCTTGTATGCTAGGTTAGTAAATAAGCCAGGCTATGTTGCTCAGTGAGACAGGAACAGCCGGAGGATGCTGAATCAAAACGTACGCAGTTAATAATAATCACTCGTCTAGTCCGGCCCATGCCTGCCCAGAATGCTAGGAATTTTGGGAGTTCATCCTGTCCTAAAATTCTTCCCCAGGGCAACGTCGGAGCCGCAGCAACACCTCAAATCTGACATGTTCTGGGTGAAACGCCACAAGACAGCATTGTTATCTGCTTCACCATGATGCCATCGTCCTGAGTGAACGGCAAAAGCAGTCATGAGGAAGTAAAGAAATGATTCTATTAAAGCTTTGAATCATTTGATTCTGAAATCAAAGCAAGGTTTGAGGCTACACTGCTGAGCACGTGCTGAAAGGTTTCAGCTGAATGTTATTGTTTAAATATGTGGAACTTTAAAAATATAGTTTAAAAGTTTAAAATGGTAGTTTTTGTTATTTGATAGTGGAAGTGAATCAACTGGCAGGATGAACTAAAGAGCCATTTAGAAAGAACAGCACCGAATCAATTTAAATGGTTCAACTTAGTGATATAGCGACAAGCAAAATGAAAGCTAGAATTATTAATAACAATAATAATAATAATAATATTAATAATGCTTCAACAGTCCATACATCCGTTAGTCATAGAATCGTATATTTCTTTTATAAAATATCTTGTTTATAAATTAAGCCTTGAAATAATTTCATAACAAATTATAACTAATTAATTTAATATTAAAACCCCTAACATACTAAAAATGTATTTTAGAATTATAAAAATGCCACAATTTTATTATTGTAAATTTTATTGTGAATATTATTTATTATTCATATTACTATTATTAATTTATAATAAGTGAATAACAAGTCAAATAAAAAACTCTGAAAAAATGAAGGTAATGTAAAAGTATTATTTATACTTTTAGTTTTATCTATCGTGTCTAAAAGTTCTAGGCTGAAACTGCTGTTTTTTTTAATCTCCCCAGATGTTTTAACCCTTTATTTGATTTCTTGATATTCGTTCAAAATAGCACAATTAGCAATTTTGCATAGAGGTGTGTTCCTCATGTTTCCTGTCATCAAAAACCAAGAGGATGGACTTTTTCACTAAGCATTAAATGTGCCTTTCGGGTCATAGAGAGAAAGATCAAACCATGCTGGTTATTTATCCGGTGCTTCCCGGAACACGGTGGTGTCGAAAGCTGTTACGCAGGTCAGAAATGACTCCACCTCATACACTGGAAATATTTACGCTCTTATTAAGTTGTTTGTTTTAGCGTTTGTCTACAAGTACTAACTCGAACATTTCTGACATCTGACTAGGAAAAAAACATCTCTCAACTCAGAGATCCTCAGAGAACTCAGGATGGGTTAATTAAACCCTTCAGGAAGTGACATCGAATCAAAATGGCCCCTCACAGGAGGAACAGGCAACTTCTTATTACTAAATCAGCATACAGACATGTTCACTAGATACTTCTACTGTATAACACTTATTGTACAGGGCTACATCTCCAAGACTCCATGAGAAAAATGTTTGCGAACAGAGAACAGAGGCGGGATTTGAACACGGACCCTCGATGTGTGAAGCCACAGTGTAAATCACTACACCAGAGTTTTGTTTCTTTTGTCAATAGTCCACTTAAATAAAAGTTTCAGCAGATATCTGAAACTTTTAGCATTGAATTATAAAACGAGGGAGAACGAGACTACTGAGAGAAGCCTATAGCTAACTATCTAACTAACTGACTACTACTACTCATAAAACCTAACAAAAAAGTTGTCTTTTTTTTTTTTTATCTTTTTACACACAGTTGTTTAGGCAAAATACAAATCCTTTCAGTGTTTATAAGATGTAAGGAATCTTATTCGGCTTTAAATGGTTTTAGAGCTTTAGAGGTTGTCTCTCACACACACACACACACACACACACAGCCATTATGGAGTTCTGCCAAAGAGCCATGCAAATGAGCCAAACAGTTTAACAGTTTAAGTGTCTGAGCATGCCCAGTTTAAACCTGCTACAGCACCTGGAACACCACACACACACACACACACACACACACACACACATATACATCCCCACACACAATAAATTTTCAGGCTTGTGACTTGAAGCATGCCGCCTGATGCCTCACTGCTTCCTCATTATTTTGCTGCTGTTGCAAAATAAAGGCGGTTTGTGGCGTGTCGAGATTTAACCAGGACGATCCTGAACTCGAGTCAACATTTTATCACGCTACGTATATATAAATTAATTCTGCCTGAACACAACCATCACCAACAACCAGAGACAACCAGAATCAAACCTGCAGTGATGGGCGTCACTCAGATCTGTGTGCTTGTTGATTATTTCTTACAGTGTACGGTTTTTCTGTGGAGATTAGATCTAAACCTGGTTTGTTCAGCTTCTAAAACTGACAAAAGACAATTTCTCAGACCAAAAATTAAACCTATAAAATAAAATATGCCTCAAAGCTGTTCTGCTCATGTGTTGAAACATGCTACCTGTAGACTTTTAAAAGTGGATGTGTTTCCATGTACACACTTTATTTTTTCTGCTGCACAATGCAGCACTTAGCTGATAACGGCATGCTTAACTTGATGAAAGTAATTACAATTCACAAATTTATAATCTAAAAAATAGATAGTAATTTAATTCAAATGGAAAAAAAACACAAATAAAAACTATTCTAAACTAAACCATTTTAAAACTACAAAATGTAAAAAAATCTATTCCAAAAATAAAACAACATTGCAGCACAACTTTATCAAAAATGTCATCGCAAAACAGAAAACTGTAACTTAAAACACTACTTGAAAATTTTTATGTATCATAACACAGCACAGGACATGATGGTGCCCGAATCGTGTGAACAGCGCTGGATGTTTGAGTGAAACGTGAACTTACCTGAGCTTCGTGGGGATTTTCCACTTTGATGCCGCTCTGCAATCATAAAAACTTTAAAGATTAATTAAGGCATTCAAGATGTTGGTCACAATAATTAATCCATTAATTAATTAAACAATCAAAACTAAACAATGACCCTACCATTTTGAGAGGACGTAAAGATCCGATGAAGGGATCGGGGAAACCCCAGGACTCTGGGCATGGGTACTCGCCCACAACCAAGACTGACAACAAACCCTGGAAATCTGGATCGCTGAAGACTAGCCAACTACACACACACACACACACACACACACATACACATACACACATAGACGCACACACAGACACACACACACATACACAAATGCAAGTTAATAAACACCAACCGTCCAGAAGTCTGATTTCAAAAGCCTCAGTCAACTTTTGAAGATGGAATTAGTTAAACATAACTCTCATACTGCAGTGATATTGTTTTATTTTTAAATAATTTTTTTAAACTAAAAGAATTTCTGTCCTGTAATTCCTATACTCATTACGCAGATGAAATGATGACGGCAGGACACACACATACATACACACATACAGTACACGCACGCACAGAATCATAGAGACATAGGTTTATACTCAATTCTTATACAATTTTTTTAAATGGGGGCGTGGCCACATGGGTAGCACCAGCGCCCCTAGAATTAGCCTCACCATCCCCGGGGACTACATGCAAATTTACTAACTCGCACAAAAAATAAGCAGCATGTCAGTTTACTTGTTGGTATTTTGATCAAACAAATGTGATGATTTACAAATTTAACATACACAATATGACAAAAAGTATGTGCACCCGAAACCATCACACGTAAAACTGCTCCAACTGTATCCCAGGATGCACATAATAAGCCAAACAAGTAACACAATTCTGCAGATTTTAATGCAACAATCCCACGAATGTAACAAATCCCTGCCAATGTAATAGACACCTGTGGGATTATTATGGGCATTGGTGGCTTAGTGGTAGGTTTCTCGCCCGCAATGCGAAAGGCCCGGGTTCAATTCCCACCCAACGCCCAAACCCCAGCCTGGATGCAGTGCCGGTCCCATGCCCAGATAAAGTGGGAGGGTAAAACCTGTGCCAACTGGTCGTGCGGATCGGATGGTCCGCTGTGGCAACCCCTTGACAGGATCAGCAAAGGACCAACAACAGCAACCTGTAGGATTTTTACATTAAAAGCTGCAGATGTGTATTACGTTTACTCGTGTTGCACAAATTCTATACACAATTGTATAGAATGTGTTTGTATGCTGTAGAATTTCAATTTCTGAACCCTTATCCATGTAAGAGCCACAAAGCCAGCTCCATGAAGAGCTCCTTGATGTGTGAAGGTTGGATGACCTCGAATGTCCTGTGCAGAGCCCTGACTGAACTCAACCCCACTAAACCATCTGTTCAACATGTGGGATGAACTGGTGCAACTGGAGCCTCTTTGACATCCCAGCATCAGGTGCTGAGCTCGCTAATGCTCTTGTAGAAATGTGTGAATGAACACAAATCCCCAGCGCCACTCTCCCAACATCCAGAGGAAATCCTTCTCAGAAAAGTAAAGGGCATTAAAACAGCAGTAAATTCATCTGGAATGGGACGTTCAACAGGTACATATGGGCATGATTGTCAGGGGTGCGCATACTTTTTAGCTCATACAGTACCATCTATGAATCTTGACATTAAGCATGATTGCATTAATGTGTTATGAAGAACAGGGTCAGGCTCTGGGAAATGAACATGGAAACATCTCCAGACAGCAAAGTTATTAGCTCCAGACACGCACTAGCAGGTCTGCAACATTCCAGAGAACCGGGAAACACAACCTTCCTACTTTCTCTCTCTTTAATATGCAAACTTAAGCAGAACTACATGGAGAGTGCTTTTCGGCCAAAAAGCACAAGATATTTTTAAGAAATGACATTTAACTACACCAAGAACTGTGTAAAAAACCCATTTCTCTTTTTAAAGGTCTACTTCACAAAGCTGAATCTAATTGCCTGCAAATAAGCAACAGTCACAATAAGTGCGGAACTGCCAAAGCCGAACATTGGGCTCCACCCAAGTCCTCTGCTCACACACACACACACACACACACACACACACACACACAAACTCTGCCAGCTTCCTGCTCCCTAAACAAGCTGCTGTAACCTGAGAGATGGCCAAGGAACACTCACACTCCGGAGTGGACCTTGATGGATCCAGCGCTGTGTGGACGCCCGAAGGACCCGAGCTCGATGACGTCATCACAGAACGGGGACAGCCTGCCCAATCCGTTTGGTTCTGAGAAGATCTCAATTTTAGGCAGGCTGTAATCCTGAGGGAGACAAGACCGAGGAAATCGAACTGAATACGAAATACAAACACTACTGCCCAAACAAACAAAGAGCACACACACACACAGGGCACAGGATGATCAAACATATACACACCTGGACACACACACACAAAACAGATGTAGGATACCTTAAGAAGATGTCAATAATTATATTGAATTCATTTAAAATAAAACAGATCTAAATGTAAGATATTTGTAATTAAAAGCAAAAATGCCTTTAAAAAATGCTGTAAAATGTCAAATTTATAAAAACTTAATAAAAATATAATAAACATTAAATAATAAATTCACATAATACAAGCCATAAAAATTTTTTTCAATCAAATGCAAAAAATTCAATATAAATTTAATATACATTTGAATTGCAAATTAAAACATAACGTAATAATAAAGTAATAAAAATACTTATTACTACTTTCATACCTTGCTTCTATACGTTGAGCAGCGTAGTGTAGTGTATAATGATAACAATCACACACACACTCACTGGCAATTTGGAAATGTCTATTGGCCTAATCTGCACTGCACTGAACCCCACCAAGCACGAGGAGAACATGCAAACTCCATGTGCGCAGACCTGAGGTGGGACTCGACCCCCACCAAGCAGAGATGCCAGAGATGCGAGCCCACGGTGCTAACCACTACACCACCACCTATTGTAAGTATTAATCAAGCTGAATTGTTGCTAAATTACGACTCTGACTTTGGGAATTTGTTTTGGCAGAAAATGAAACACAAGCGAGGTCAGTATTTTGGCTGGAGGGATTCTGGAAGGCTTTAATCAGTAAACACCAAAAACACAAACACATCAGGATTAAACCACTAAAAACACCGGATAAAAGCCAGGTACTGGAAAGCATTTCCCAAAACCATTTTTTGAGATTTAATTTAATTTCATTAAATGTTGTTACGGTTATCAATTCACTCACCAAAAAACAACTCAAAACATAAATTAATGTTACAAAGTACATAAAATGCAGGTCTTCGTCCATCAGACAGAGTTTTGAAAACATGCCAAAATAAAATATATAAAAATCACCATACAATAAATAAAATACAATAAATACAAAAGAAAGAAAGAAAGAATGAACTTAATATAAAATTAGAATAAATTGAAAATGGAATAAATAATAAATATTAAAAACAGAATCCATTACATAATTTATTAATAATTAAGGACTATTCATACTTAGCTTTATATTATATGGTTCTTTAACTGAACCTATTTTTATTGCCTATTAAATTGGTCTGATTCTTAAATGCAAATTGATCAGAAGGTGTTAATTAATATTAACATACATATAATAATATATATTAACGCTGTATTGATATTGTTGAGAAAAAAAAAATCCACCACTTGCTTGGTTTGAGGATGTCTCATAGCATTTACCGTAACGATAAATGAATATAAAGTACGGTAATGAGACTCTCAGCCGCAGTGAAATATTTAAATGGTGCAAATGTTTTAAAGAAGTCACGAGAACGACTGCAGTCGGCTCCGAGCTACTTCGGCCAGGATTGACATTCATTTGAACATGACTATGAAGACTCCTGTTGGCTCATAGCATGCTCGTGTGAGTAACTTCCTCTATGTTCCTTTTAATATTATTTAATATTAATACTGATTGACAAATAAATGCACCTTTTTGCTATTTTGCTTTAAACCAGGTCAAAGTTTTTACGTTTGGTTTATGAGACGCACTAACGGCTTTACATAGAAAGACTAATTTGGAATTTTGATTCTATACCCATCATGATCTGTTATATTACAAGAAACTCCTCAGCTTTCTGTAGGGTCTCGAGTAAGCTCAGGAAAATCTGCCCAGCACTGGTGTGTCAAATCTGCATTCCTGCCCTGTTCCAGTTTCCCATTCCAACCCGAATGTTGAGCCTGATAGCGTCTGACTTTCACACAAGACTATCACCACTATCACCTCCTTCTCAAAAATGTGGTGGATGCAGCATCTCTAGTAACCCAGTGTACTTTTTTAAATCGCTCTGGAGAAGAGCATCTGCCAAATGCCTAAATGTAAATGTAAATCTCTAGAAGCCCTCGCAGACCCATGAAGTGGGATGAACATGTGAACAGCAGAAACAGCAGAATTCAGCATTCACAACCTAAAACTTCCTCTTAACCTCAATCTTAACTTTCTTCCTTCCTTGAAAAACTAGTTTATTCTTTATCTCCAATCAAGACATCAGACTGCAATTGTTTAAAAAAACAAGTAGAACTTGATATCAACCACTCTACTTGATGTACCTCAAATACAAATACACTAAGACATACTTCAAACACTGAGGCAGAATATATAAGAATGACAACAATATAAATTGTATTAATTGTATCGTGTTGAGACACTACCACATCATAGTTTAGATTTGCACAACCGATCTTAGGAAAATCGTTTCAGAGCAAAAAAAAAATGAAAAAAGGCCATTCTGCGGTTCTTCACCAAAACACACATCTGGATTGTAACTCAGAAGCTCTTACCCTCACGGCCAGACGAATGGAACCAATCACCATTGGTTTGGTTGGAATGGGAATCCCGTCTGGCCCCACCTCCTGGTCAGGTTCTGGCTCCACCCACTCGTTCACTAATTCTGTCGGTCCTTCCTCTAGAGCAATGACCCGTCCCTGAAATCCTGGTTTTTCATAAATCAGCCAACTAGACAAAGAGGAAGAGACAGGAATGTTGACAATGCAAGTGAATAATTTATGATATGCAATATTTGTACAGTTTGTTTCTGCACTATTAAACGTTCAAAGCTGACAGTAGATGTAATGTTTGTAACAATATTTACCCAAGTCATGTACTTGCACTTAATATGTTTACTGTACATCAGTGTTCTTCACTCTGAAGGGAAAGAGCTCTACCTGTTTTCCTGTCCTTACACACCCGAGTGTTCATGTTAGGGTGTTAGGGTTATAGTCTGTTCTGTGTCAAGGAGCTGTATTTATTAAAGGTTCTGAAGTATTAAAAGCTACTAAAAGTCTCTAATATGCTTTAAAATATTGGGCACTTTTGTTGACGTTTGTAATATGTCATGTCTGGCACAAAAGGATTATATTTTTTTCTTCTGCTCTACACTCCAATTCAGTAGGCAGCGATATTGCACCAACTGCACATGAACATAAAAGAATAAGAAGCAGTGCTAGTCTTGCACAGCATGGGCGGAAAAATTGACTGGTTTCTATTTTCTTCTAATATTTTAAATTAATATTTTTCATTAATTAATAATGAATTAATGAATTCATTAATTTTAGACCGTCTAACATTTGCAAGTTCATCTAAATAATTTTAGAAGAACGAATCAGATGTATATCAAAAACTGACATAATTCGATTAAATGAATCAACCAAAAAAGATTGAATTGCCTCATGTATTATCGCGCAACTCAAGCAGCTACACATGACAAATTACAGTTTCAGTTTTCAATGTTTACATTTTTCCATATAAAAATCTATATAAATATCTATGATGTTGCATTATATAGTTCTTAAAATGCAGAATTGTGTAGCTGCTTATAACTCATCAGTGGACATTTATAGCAGCGTCTAAGACATCTAAGGATCGGAAACGTCAAAAACCAGTCAGGATTAGCGTCTTTGCGCTACATGCCCTGTTGATCTCAGTCTAAACCAGCAGAGCAAGATAGAATGTGCAACCTGCCATTCATGGCACAGTTCAGGATGTGAGGGAATTTATTCTGCCATAGTGCAAGGATTTTATTTTGCTGTAAAGGGCACCAAATGTACGAGGGGAAAAATTCCTTTAGGGATGGGTGGGATTAAAAAAAAAGAAAGAAAGAAAAAAAAGAAAACGGTCTTTCCACAACGTTAGACTTTATGCAAAGCGATTAACGGTCCATTAAAGCAAAAAATGAAAATGGAAAAAAAAGTCTTCCCACTGTAATAAAAATGTAGAATTGGCTTCATCTATCGTGAAACAGTCAGCTTTTCTGTCATTAATGCACAAAATTTTACTCATTCTCATACTCATTCTGGGAAAACCAAAATTTCTCACCATCCCCTAATGGCTTTCAGAGAGATGACCGGAGACAGCTGTAACGACGTGGCATCGTCTACGTCCCTGAACACCTCGTAGGCCTCACCACCAAATTGGGCTCGTTGGAAGATGACCAGCTGTGCAAATACATAACCTCGTTTGAATTTTTTTTTTTTTTGACAATTTTAATACTTTGTTTAATCAATTCTTCAGAATTCTTTGCAAAAGTACCTTCCCAGGTCGCTTGTGAAAGCCTCTTACTGTTGTTATCTGCAAAGAAAATAATACATACAGTATATAAAGTTCTTGATTACTTCATAATTGTACCTGCTTTAACTATACTTCTAACAAGTTACACTTGATATGTCACACATCTAACAGCTATCCCTTTTTCTATCATACCCAATGTTTTTCCTCCTAATGTCATCTCAACTTAAATTATTTTGTGGTGGAAAAAATCGAATTGTTTAATTGGATTCAATTAATTTGAAAATAATATGTACAGGGCTTTTTTACAGTGTAAAAGTTGGCCTTGTCACAAAGCAGCTTTACAGGCATAGAATTTCAGCAAATAAAATGTAAAGCAAGCTGAAGGCGATGGTGGTGAGGAAGAACTCCCTGAGATGACATGAAAAAAAAAAACTTAAGAAGAAGCAAACATTTTGAAACTTAAATAAATGCATAAAGTGGAGCACCACACTCCAGCATGGAAGCTGGTCTTCAAAAGAGAAATTATCATCTTAATAATACCCTTAGTACTCGTCAGGAGAAATTTACTGTATTCTATCTGACCAATAAACCACAGCCCTGAGGGTGTCTACATTCCTCCTGCTCGGATGTATATAATTCAAGATTTGAAAGTTGACACGACAACCTCCAAGATAAAATCCTCAACACGATTGAAACATTTTTTAAAAACTAAGTTCCTATTCACCTGAGTATGTGTAGTTGATGGCAGTTTGGTTTGGTGTTCTTGTGGCTTTGGTGGAAAGATTGATTTCGGAGGATCCGGAACCTTCTTACGACCTGGTTTTGTGTCTGGGTCTCCGGAGCTGACTTCGGTTTGTTTTACAGGTAACAAGGGAGCTGTTTCTTGGTTCTGAGAGCTACCTGAAGCAGGGGATTCTTGATCTGTCGTGAGATACTTCCCCAGGAAATCAGGAAGTTTGATTTCAGAAAAGTTAGGAAGGGAAGGAGGAGTAGGAGGGCTCTTTGGGGGATCACCGGAAACCCCAGGATGTGTGACAAGATCATGCAAGGTCCCTTCCACCCCTCCTGAAGGCGCAACTTCAGATGTTGATTTCACGCTGCTTGTATCTGGTATAGGAACTTGTTGAGATGCTGTTTGAGACACAGTCCCATTTGAAACAGCATCAGGCTGAGTTGGAGGTCTTCTCAAGTTCTTGGAAGAGTTCATGAGGTTTGATAGGATGGACATTCTTTCTAAGCGTGAAGAAACCTTTCCAGAACTTTCAGCGTTACCTTGATCTTCCCCGTTCTCCTTATTCTCAGTCGTCTTGTCGTTTTGTTCTTGTTCTTGTGCTCGTCTGGAAGACAGAGCTTTAAAGATCATACTATCTTCAGTTCCCTTGCGTTTCGGAAGCTGCTTACTCCTCACGTCTTCGCTTTTCTTTTTGATCAACATGGCCGGAGATGGATCTTTTGGCCCAGTGGTTTTCCTAATCCCAAACTTAAACTCATCAGGGTCAAAAGTTTTCTCAAAGTGATCTTCTTTGATTGCAGGCATGGCAAACGGAGGCGAAATCATCCTGGACCGGCTGTGCTTCTTTGGAGGAAAAGAGAAAGGAGAGCAGAGTTCTTTGATTTTACGGATGAAATCTTGCGAATCGTCAGACGTGTCCTGCAGGCTCTCGTCACTTGCCGAACAGTCCATTTTCCTCTCTGTCTTCTGCTTCTTTTCAAAACCTTGGTCCACATCCAGCCAGCTAGACGGAGACTCGTTTTTGGAGAGCTTTTTTGAGGCCAGGAGAAAGTCCTGAGCTGTTACTTTTGGAGAAAGATTACTTGACAAAGGTTTCTCAGAGTTCTGAGATTTTGTAGGGGCAGGTTTATGATTCTCATTGACAAGACTGTTTTTTTTAACCTCAGTTGTCTTCTTCACTTGGAAGATCACCTGATCAGTACCTTTTGGTAGTTCAGCCTTTTTAACTACAGGTTTTTGTTCAGGACTGAGGCTTTGTGTCTTAACTCCCAAGTCTGTACTGCTAACAGGTGTCAATTTGACAACTAGCTTGGCAGGATCTGAGGCTGGTAACTTAAGCTCATTGTGTGCAATGGCTGCTTCTTCTGTACTGGACGACTTAAAGACTTTTGGTTTGTCCTTGTGGTCTTGAACAGAACAAATTTCAGCCTCCTTGTGACCTGCTTCTTCTGTGGTTTTTGACAGGGCGTTTACTACAAGATTGTTGATCTCCATGTTGTTGTGTTCCATGTTGTTATGTTCCTTACTCTCAGATTTTGATGCATCCTGGGTGAAGTCTGTTTTATTGGACTGAACGTTTACAGTTTTGAAGTCTTTGGTCTCTTTATGAACACTCGCAGTTGGTTTGACTGACATTTTATCCACTGTTTCAAGAGTTACCTTCTCCTTATCTGTGACTGAGGGAGTTTCTTTATCGATAAGCTCTGGTTTGACTTGAGGCACCCCAATATCCAGTGCTTTTGTAATTTGAGAGTCATTTGTTTCTGGTTTTGATTCGACACCAATCTTTTCAGTCTTCATTCGATCAGACACTTGATGTTGAGCATTCAGGTTGTCAGATTTGATGCTCAAATCTTGCAATTTTTCAGCTTTTTCCTCTTCCTGTTTAGGTGCTTGACTTGCAGCCAGGCTCACATCTTCATCCTTATCCACCTTCTGTTTAGACACTTTAAGTTTAGTTTTTAGGTCTGCTTTACTCTCCATAGCCTTAAGGTCTGGTTTAGGCACCTCCTCGACTTTGTCAGTTTTCTGTACAGACACCTGATCATCATTGATCTTATCTGTACATTGCACTTTGTCAGACTTTTCCTTCTTGCTTCCAGGCACTTGAGATAATGTTTTAATCTCTGTTGAACACTCTGTGTTTGGAATATCTTGGGCTCTGGTTGCTTTTTCAGAGATTTCAGGTGGATTTATCAAACCTGTACTGTCTTCAACGGCCTTGATTTTACCTTCGACTGGTTCCTGTTCAGGTTCATGAGTTAATTTAGAGTCTGTTTTATGCTCCACAAGGTTATCATCCACACTTGACAAAGGTTCAGGTTTGTCTATTTTCTGTTTAGGAGCTTGAGCTGGAGTTTTGGCTACAGCTACAGCCTTTTCCTTTTTAGATGCCTTTGGTGGAGTTTTTATATCTATGTCAGGTTCAGTGGTCTTTACAGTCACCTCCTGGGCCTCCTTGGCTACATCAATTTCCTGTTCAAGTGCTTGAGGTGAAGTTTTCAAGACTGGTGTAGGTTCGGTAATCTTCACGCTCACACTGTGCATCTCTTTTACCAGGTTAACTCTCTGATCCTTGACTTTAGACACATCTTCCTTGTCCCTGTTTACTTCTGAAACTTCAGCTGAGCTTTTCAGAACAGTAATATTTTCTTTTGCCTCCACGCTCACACTTTCTGCTTTTACTTTCTGAAGTTTCTGCTTTTCTTTTGTTTTGTCCACGTCCTGGTCTGACACTTGTACTGTAGTTTGAGAGTCTGCAGTGAGTTCGACTTTCACTTTTTCCACCTCTCTTCTGGATTTAGGTTTAGTTGGACGTCTAAGATGTGGCGAGGGTTTGAGTTCTGGAGGAGTCTTCACCACAGCATTCCCAGCAGCTTGGTCACGTTCAGCAGATTTGCATGGGCTAAGAGGACCGTTGACTGAAGATGAATCACTGTTTTCTGGCTTGGCATCGGAAAGCGAGGGTTGCTTGAGTGAGTCATCTTCTCCATAATCAAATTCGTCCTCTGTGGGCCGTTTCAGAGCGCCAGGCGGAGTCAGGCGAGGCAGCCTGCTTCCTGTTGGCGATGCTTCAGCCTTGGGCTTTTTTGGACTCTTTGGTCGTGTTTCATTTGGAGCCTTGTCTTTTGTGCTGCTCTTTTCTGGTTGCTCTGCCTCTGTAGGAGTATTAGGCTTACTATCAACTTTAGAGCTCTTACTAATCAAGAGTTTCCCTGGTCTACCCTTGGGGTTTTTTTCTGTAGGAGTTTGTGGTTGTGTTTTGGGCTTTACACCTTCTTTAGAATCGCTTATTTTCTCAGTTTCCTCTATACCACTGGGAGATGACGGCTGCTCCGTCTTCTCCTCAGGAGTTGTGCATTTTGATTCCTTCACACTCTTCAGCTCTTTGGTTTGAGAAGGTTTAGGTGCTCGACTAGGTTCTACATCTCCAGCAGCCACCGTTTCGTCTTCCTTGACAGATGACCCGGTGTCGCTTTTACCAGGCGGTGACGGTGTTGACTTGGGTTTTGTAACACTGTTACTTGAGCTGGATTTACTTCTTTCAGCCTGTGCTGGATCACGTGTCAGAACTGGAGAGGAAACTGATGCATCGGGTGACACACTCACAATTAGTGTTTTGCTCGGTTTTGGCAGGAGCTCAGGAGGCGTCTTCTTTGGAATTTTTGACTTGTCTGTAGGCTTAATAAATACAATCGGCAGCTCTTTTTTAGTCGGAGATTTACTTTGCTTTTTCTCTGCGCCGTTTTGCGCAAGCTTTTTGGTGCTTTCCCCTTTCGCGGCCTCTGTATGGCTTGTAACTCGACCCACACTGGCTTTTGTTTTCGGTGCCACTGGCGGAGCTGGACCCTTTCCAGCAGCCCCTACATTTGTTCCACTGCTTGTTTTGTCCACACGTTTGGATGCCATAGCCGAAGTCTGGCGATTACTAACCCCTGGACTGGTCACTCTGGTCTGTCCCTTGTACCCAGACATATCTGGAGAGTCCTCTCCAAGAGCTGTGATGTTATTAGGAAGCTCTGAGGGCTGCTCCTCTACATCATTTTCAACCTGCTGCTCTGGCTTAGCTTCCTCTTTTACAGAAGCATCTCTGCTTTCGCTTACAGAGTCGTATGCCTGCTGCTCAGGCTTTTTAATTTGCACACTGACGTTCTTGAGGCTTGGCAGACTGTGGAAGTAAACAGAAAGAGTTACAGTTCATGTACAAGTAAAATTTGTAAAAAATTATTTAAATCAGCAACATCTTTTGAGATTGCTCATACAGTTCAAGACAGTATAGTTATCCTCTTCATCTCTTTTACTGCACTTTGTTCCCAAAATCTCTAATTACAGTCCCAAGCAACAACCCAGTGTCCCCTAAACAAACAACAAAGCAACTGTAGTAATGAATGACGCATCTAAGAGTTAATGCATTCAACATTGCCAAAGTTTTGGTTTCAAACATAATTAGATTCAGACTTTAATCACCATGTATTATAGCCTACAGCTTAAACTTTTTAGTCCCTTTTCAAATGACACAGTGGCCTGGCTTGAATGTCCGCTAACCCTGAAAAAACCTGGGAGAAACTATACACACGTGAATAATGATTCACATTTAAACACGTTTAAACATGTACACCATGGTGCCACTGCAATACATAATAAAGGCTTAGCTACAGGAGCTTAATACGACCTGACAGTGAGTCATACAGAACAAATCACTTAGGAATTAAAAAAATCATTAAACGACATCCTCCTATCCTCATCTCTCTTTGTATCTGTAGCATGCATTTTCTCATGGTGCACATTTGTAAGCATTCTTTTTTTTTTCAATAATGATTCTAGCTCACATTCACTCAGCTGATGAAGAAAGTGGCCCGAACGTGACCTCAAGCATCACCCCTAAGCTTTAAAAATGAAATCCTCATTTATCGTTATGAAAAATACGCTTTTATTTCAATGTGCATCGATTTGTTTCATTTACAGACTATTTATTTCCTAAGAGGATCTTTTGAAAAGCCAGGGGACGTTATTGTTCTGTGCTCATACAGAAATTCATGGGAAAAAGGAGATCATGTTACCTGCTGAGGTCTCATCCGGATAATAGGAACAATTGTATTTTTGCACGCATGCACATGTATGCACAAATGCACTAACATTAAAATCAATGCAAACACAACTGACTTACATTCTGACTTCAGATTTCTGCTTGCTTTGGGAATTTAAGTCTGTGCTCACGCTCACATCTTCTTGTTCTCCTTCCAGGCTTGACTGAGAGTTCAGGTACACTCTCTTAGCGAAGAACTTCTCGCTCGTGGAAAGCTTGACGCTCCTCCGTTTCTCGACTTTAATCTCCTCTGATGTGATGTTTTTCTCTGCTCCCGGTTCCTCCACGGCTTCCTGATAAAGGGATGAATCCGACCCGGAATCCGGCGCTCCTTGCGCGACGGGTGCAGCTCTGAGGCCTGGCACGGGGCTCTGTTGAACGGGCGTGACCTGCCCGAGTGAGCTGCTTTCACTCCCTTCCTCCTCCAGGTGCGTTTCCACCCACATGGCTTTGTGAAGCTGTATAGGTGAGGGTGAGGCCTGAGCAGACTCAGTCTCCGCCTCAGGAGACAAGGGTTTTGTAGGGCTTAAGGGTGACTGGGAGTCGCTGTTCAGCTTGCGGGATTTTCGCCGGCTTGAGGTTTTTTTCCCCATGATTTCTGTGATGTCTAGATCAGAAGAACTGGACTCGCTCCTTGACTTGGGGCTCAGTGTCACCCCGGCGAGGGCACTGTAATTCCCTTGCCCTCCCACAACCGGTTTCAGAACAGTCTTCTTGATGTCTGGAGATTTAGCTTCGGAGTTGTCCTTTACAGGGATTTCTGTGCATTCCTTAATGGTTTGTGTGATTTGTCTCTCGATTCCTTCGTCTGTCACACTGATCTCCTCTAGAAACACCCTGAGCTTTTTGCTCGCCTCCACAACCAGATGCTCTGCACCCGGTTCGTTTTTGCTTTTCGCCGCCGCCGCTAAGTTTCTCACGCTGCCACTGCTGTCACTATCCGCAAATGGAAAGTCACCTCCGTCTGCGATAATCGAAGCCACGCTCTGGACGCTCGGGCTCCCTTTATCAGTGAAGAACCCGTGCTCGATGTCTTCTTCCCCACCTGGGGACGTCGTCTGGCTCAGTCCCGCTGATTTGCTTGGGCTCGAAACAGGTGACGCATTTTCCTCTGTCCCGTCAGACGATGTCCTGCGCCTCTTTGAGAAGAACGAGGCCACGCGGTGCAACACGCCGCCACCTTTTTCCTCGGAATTCTGTCGTGCCAAAAGAAACAAACACAACGGCGTGATTAGAAATGTGCTTTCAGTATGAAAACCTGAAAAACTTACCAACTGTCCTGCCCATATGCATTCCAATGCAAACGAGGCATCTTCCTGCCAAGCTTTCCGTTAAGACCAGGTTACAGAATAAGCAATGTAACCTTTACCCCACGCTCAGTTAATAAAGCACCTTCTGTTAACAAGGACGACTTGATAAAAGAGAGGAAAAAACAAGCATATCTCAGCCTTTTCATGAGTCTTTATTTCCAGCTGATAAAAATAGTTTCACTTTATGGTGTGCTATTATTATTATTATTATTATAAACTCATAAAAATCTCTCAGACATGCACTTGCACTTGTATGTAATGCACTTGTGCTTATTGTTATCTCCTGACTTTCTTACTTGGTATACTTAATTTACCAATTTTCCTTCTATTTGACTTCTAAAGCATTACAGGTAAAGAAAAGGACATGTCCTGCTTCTCTAAAAACTTTTTCTACTGCACTTGTTTTCAACTCCTAAGACACCTACTATTAGTTTTTAGGGACACACACTTTCTCTTTTATCTATCCATCTTTTTTGATACTGTATGTGATAAGTTCTTCACTGGAATCATGACACATGTTCTTGACATGAAGACAGTTTTCTTACACGGAGCTTCAAAGTCTTGCCCTTAAACATAACAATGACCGTTGATTTAAACCTTTATAAAGTGTGTCAACAGCTCTAAATCTGATCAACTCTACATTTTAATTTAACGCATTAATACGTAATGCTCAACAAACTTGAGCTCGCGCTTCAGGTATCCGCAGGTATCCGCCGTTATCATAAAGTTACAGAATAACGCCACGCTGGCGCACTCGCGCACATCCACGCGCGCGCGCGCGCACGCACGCAACCACACACCTTAATGAGTTAAAGAACTAAAGTAACATAAAGCAGGAATATGTTTTAAAGTGTAAAGCATGTGAATAAAGCGGCGCGTACCTGGATAGCCCCGGTCTCTCTCTCTCTCTCTCTCTCGCTCTCTCTATCTTTCTATCTTTCTCTCTTTCTCGCGCGCGCGCTCTCAGTGTGTGACCGCGCAGGCGAAAATGAGCTGGCCCCGCCCCCTCGGTGACGCATACGACATTCCAATGATACGCCATTTTCCACTGTTCACATATGGAAGGCTTTTTATTCATTGTTGTGTTTGTTTGTTTTTGTTGTTTTTCAAACAACATTAACTTCTTCTTATTAAAACACGAACATAAAGTTAAAAGTAAGCAAACACAATTATGCACATTTATGTGAGTAAATAAATAAATATGAAATGTTTTTTAAATAAATATATAATAAATGTCTATACAATACATTTAGATATTTATTTTCAAATTCATTTAAGCATTTTATACCTAAACCGTATACACATGTTTATTTTAAAAAGTCATATATAAAAATGTATACATACATTTCCTGTATGGCTAAGTGGCTGCTAAATTTTGTTTGTTTGTTTGTTTGCCGTGGTCATTTTGCCTTTTTAAAAAACCTATAAATCTCAAACTTTCAATGTGTTTGCTACAAAAAAGTTTAAAAGAAACCAAGAATTTTTGCAGTAACGTAGAAAAGGTTTTAATGCAGGAGTTTAAAATAGTTTATAATTTATTGATACAGTAAATTCATAAACCAGTACAGAAGAGTTATACATGTAGATACAATTTACGGAATTTAAGCTCTACAGTTTTTAATCTTTCACTCTTTAATGGGCAAAATAAAACAAACATGGATTGTTTTGCTATTTGAAATGTGGTCAAGGTTTATTGTACATTATATTATTGTGTAGCCTACGCCCTAAAGTCCATCAGCTATTTTGAACCCAGTGACCTGTTAAAAAAGACTTTTATGGCATTTCTGCTGACGTTGTTCATTCTTATCATAAACCTCTTATGCTGTATGCAATATCACTTCTCAACTTGTAATTCCAAACCTCCAATCAGGAGAAGCTAAAGAAAACGACCATTAACGTGAAATTCCTGCTCCTCCAGTTGAAGTCCTCTTTTTAACTATGAGTTCCTGTTTATGGAGTTCCTGTTAATGAGATATAGTGTACAGTACAGTGGAACCTTGGATTGTGAGTAACCCGGTTTTGTGAGCGTTCTGCAAGACGAGCTTAAATTTTTTATACATTTTGACTCGATAAACAAGCGAGTCTTGATATACATGAACCAAGTATCATCGAGTATCATGTGGCACGCCGAGTGTCACGTGATCACAAGTGAGCCAATGGTTCTTCTCTCTCTTGTGCTGCGGACTTTTGGGTAATCGTCTCCCATGCTCAGTGTCAGTGTGTCACTCGTATAATCAACATCCGTGCACATGTACTGTTTACTATAACACTGTGACCACGTGTGTGCGCGTAAAGCACCTTTTATTTTGTGTTTGTGTGTGTAAGATGAATTTCACCCACACACACCAGTTTACAGAATAGAGACTCACCCGCATGCTTGTGTGAGGGTGAATCTCTATTCGGTAAACTGGTGTGTCTGTGTCTGTGTGTGTGTTTGTGTGTGTCTGTGTGAAAGTCGTCCTACACAGCAGCCACTTTCCCCCCTTGTCTGCAAGCTAGTAGGTGTGTGTGTGTGTGTGTCCATGTGTCTGTGTGTGCGCACGCGCTGGTGTGTGCGCACGTGGGTGTGTGTGTAAAAGTCATCCTACACAGCTGCCCCCTCCCCCCCCCCTTCCTCCTCTCCTCTCTCTGGTCTCAATCACT
>JAOVVB010000002.1:25317090-25328872 GCA_028570985.1 Heterobranchus longifilis | reverse complement strand
GATTTTTTTAAGTGGATTAAATTATTGGTGGGGACATTTCAATGGTCGGAGGATATTGGTGGGGACACATCCCCTCCATCCACCCTAAATATACGCCCCTGATTTAATCATTGACTACAGAATCAACACCTCACCTAAAGAATCAAATTGAATCATATTAGATTAAAATTCAAGATTCAAGAGATTATACTTATAGATTTTTTTTTTAATAAACAAATACGCATATTATTGACAAACACTACATAAATTCCTGACTATGTGTATTTTACCTGTAATAAGCTTGCGATTAAATAACTGCACAGGTCCATACTGTGATTTTGGTTTTTATGCTATTAATAGTGCAGCACTAATCACTGCCAAAAAAATCTAATTGTTTCAGATTTAGTAGTATCCTGAAATATTAAATCATGGCCTAAAGAATCAAAATGACATTGTTACCTAAGGAATTGGCTCAAATTGTATAAGCTTCAGAGGTATCACAGAATACTAAATTGTTGCCTAAAGAATCAAATCAGATCATATCCTATATAGGGGTAGTGTCAAATATTGAGTCATTACCTTATGTTTGTCTTAAATTTTACCATATTCAGTCATATGGTATTATATAACTGAATCAGATTAACCTCATAATTTATCTAAGCTGTTTACACATAAACAGAGGTGAGTGGGAAAAATAGAAATTTCCATTGCCAAACTATTACAAACACACACACACACACAGTCACAAAGAGGAAAGTACCCCTCATTCTTCATCTCCTTCAACCTGACCACATTCTAGCAATCTGACACCCTTGGAGGAATGTGTTTATACTGGGTTACGTAATTCATCACAATATTCACAATAAAAACAGAGATGTATTTCATCTGAGCTCACTTTAATGACATTGTCAGTTCGGTATTGTCGAAACTTTTTTCTTTATGGCCCTTAAAATGGCTGTGTCAACAGATCTGCACTCATTGCATCAGACAGAGGCCGCATCATACAGCATGAGCCAGTCCTGTGACTCGAACAAATAATTAAACTGAAGAGCCGTCGCAAACAGATCTCGGGTTATGGATCAACAAATGCCTGCTCTGTAGCATGACCCTTCAGAGAGGTAAACGCTGAAATTGCCATGCTGACAAACTGGGCGTCAAGGATCATCCTCGGGAAACGCCCATGCTGCTCTTTGCCTTCGTTTTGCAAACAAACATGTCTTGTGTCTCCAAAACAGCTGCATCTTGTTGTAAAAGGGTGAGCTTACGATTATGGAATCAAAAGTCAAATCTGGGTCTGTGTCAGATCGCCGTGCTATGCTCAGACGTTAGGAAATTGAAGCTCTTTTTTTTTAATAAGTTTTCGTTTTCAGCTAAAAGCGTCTCATGACCAGGCGAGGTTAAAACAGGTGTGGGTGAGATGATAAAACAATAAAGTGTTCAGTACACAGTGACAAACACAGCAGGAGAAGAAAATATCTGGGAATTTTTCACTACCTTGAAATATCTTTGTTTTATATTTAAACAAACCAGACACTAGAACTAGGTGTTAGTATCAATAAATAGTAGTGTCATTTTTCAGAAACGTGTGCCATAAAAACAAACTACCATCAGGGTTGCATCCTTTATTAAAAAAGGAGAGGGAGAAAGATGTTTGATGTCTTAATATTAGCACTTGTCACACAGTATGAGATCCCAATAATGTTTAATAAACTTTCTGATCAACAATGTGCTACTTTCAAGATCCTATAAAGAAACATTTGTATCCCCAAATCAGGTTGCCACCCGAGGTAACATGTTTTGTGTCCGTGGCATTTATAGTGATCATTATTAGCGTATATTTTAGGCTTTTAGCGTCATCCTTTGCTATCCTCTAAAAATGGCTATTGGTTGTTTTTTTTGCGTAGCATGTTGAGAAGAAAGCCGAAAGTTGAGAGTGCCGAAACAGAATTATGCCCCTTTCACCCAGACAGCATGGCCAATTTATATTCACATTTACGGTATTCGGCAGACAATTCAACTTACTAACAGAACAACTTATATTTTTATCTCATTGTACATCTGAGGAGTTGAGGGTTAAGGGCCTTGGCTCAAGGGCCCAGCAATCGTCCAACTTGGTGGTAGTGGGGTTTGATCAGTAGTCCAATGGCTTAACCACTTTTTGCCCCCTAAACACAGATTGCACGGCAAATGCAAAACACCAGGTGAAAAATAGTTAACCTGCACGAATCAAGTACTATGTTAACTATAAAACAAACCTGTATGGTTTTTACATATTCATATTACATACATATTACATACAGAGACTAAGATAAATGTCTTCAAGCTTGTTAGATTACAGGAAGAAAGTTGACCTTGAGAGGGCAATCATTCCGAAACATATTATGTAGGAAAAAATAACCGTCATACTGACAATATTGAGAGCGCTTGATAAATGTCTCATGATCTTTTTTTTTTTTAATCCTCCTTTTACTCAACTTCTGCAAAGGTAAACCCGTCTTATCAATCTGACCATGAAGGGCCCTTACAATGGCTGCGTCTCTTGAGCAGCCTCGTCTCGAGTGAAACGTGATAACAGGGACGATTGTAAAAATATTTGCACTGATAACACTGCAACATCATGTCCCGTCTTATCCTCTGCCTCCGTAGGGGTGTGTGCGGTTACCATGACAACCAGAAACTGCGGCAGGAACAAAAGAAAGCTGAGGTAGTATTCTCTGACGAACGAGTCCACGTGTAGGACAGCCTGTGGTGAAAAAGCTGTGATCACTGCTCGCCCTAGTGTGTAAACACAGAACCGGTATTCTGCGTACACACACACACACAAAAAAAAGAAGAAGGAGCTACAGTGGGATCGGGAGAGGGAGGAAAGGCGTGGTGCAGGACTCACAAAGCTTCTACTTTGTTTAGACACAATGCAGAAATAATTACACTGGAGATCAAGAATCATCTGTGGGAGAGGAGAAGACGAGACGGCGGAACGAATCGGCGTGACGACATTGCTCCGGTGGGAGAGAGGCAAAAAATAAAAGAAGAAAGCAAGAACATGCCTACGGATGACCTTTAAAATCCTTGCAGCAGAATGGAGTTTTGTTAAAGCGAAAGTCTTGACATGGGTCGCCGTTAGCCTCCTGTTTAACATGACAGAGAAATAAACTACAGAAGTAAAATTAAAAAAAAATCTAAACCATAAAATCAGAAATCTCCAGCTTTCACGAACACAGAAACACACACACACACACACACACTGCATACGCATTAGCTTCCTTTCTGAGCATGAAAACATGCACATGGCAAATAAAGGATGGTCTTTTTATTAAAAGCCTTGGCGTGAAAAAAAGGAAACATAAAGGTTGTGGGAAATCCTTCCCAGGGACCACCCCCTCCCCCGCCCCCATTCAAGCAACATGGGGCCTGCAGTGCTAAGATAAACACCACATGCATAATGCAGTATTTTGTACAACTTGGGTAAATATGTATCCATTACACACATCTTAACGTTAAAATATCATCCTAAACTCATTACTTTGAATACAGTGATGCAAATTATTATGAGCTTGGTGTTCTCATATTGGCAGATTTTAGACAAGCTTTTATTTATTTTTATTTGCTTTTATTGACACACTAGGAGGAAAGTGCTTTAAGATTTCTTACACATACTGCACATCACCTTAAAGATGCCCTTCTGACAGAAAGTTTAGAGAGAGAGAGAGAGAGAGAGAGAGAAAGCCCATCCCACAAAGGGAGTACAAACATGATAATGATAGAATAGAAATCACCTTGATTCAAATTCCATGTTTGCACATTTTACTCAAAAATATTTTCACACCACCAGAGTTTTGTTGTCAGGCATCTTTAAGAATGTGCGATATTTGTCCAAAACAATTATACTGTTTTGAGCTGACTAAGCAAACAGTATGCCTGTATAAGTCCTGAGATGTTGCATAACACCAGGTAAATACTTAAAACAGACAATCCTCGACCATCAATGATTCGAAAATAATTCTTGGGCTTATGAATTTGTAAAATGCACTCAGCAGAAACTGTACTTCAAATACAGAATTGTGATCTGTTCCAGGGCTAGTGATATGCCGTACTATAGTCTTTCAATTAATATACATGTTTATGGGACGCTGACATAGACTGAAGAGCATCTGTACATTTTGCTTGTTATGTTCACACAATTTAGGGACGGATTAAGTAGGATTAACGACATCCTGAGAGAGCTCGGTATTAAATACAGCTCCCAGTAGAGTTTTTTTTTTGTTTTTTGTTTTTTTTACAAAGCCACAATAAACAAAAGGAATAAAAGCTTAACTAGAGAAAATATTAAAGTTTAAAACCGCATTTGTCACTTTGAACTTCTCGCTGGAGTATAACTTCAGACAGATTCCTGGAAAATTGATCCCAGTACAGAGAGATGCACAGTGCTCTCCTGGAGTCAGCAAAAATACTTCAACCTCCCTACAGGCCACATGTAGGAGGAGGCAGGAGTGAGAGAGAAGAAACACCATGACCCTGTGTACAAGGGCGAGACAGAAATTTATAGCTTTTGGAGGTGTCAGACGAAAGAAAAAGATTCTCCATTTTGGGGAACATTTCATACTTTGCAGGATCACGAAAAGTCTTGTGATATTTGCTCAGACCAAACAACAGCTTATTAAAATCATCTTTCTGTCTGTTACCAGATCTTATGCAACTGAGAGTGAATTCAGACTTCTCAGCTCCACCCCTCATTCCCATCTTTTTCTTCCCCCTATGCACCCCGTTCCCTTCCCACCCCCTTCTCCCTCAGCCATTTTCCCGCTCTCTTCCAAAATGCAGAGCTTCTAGAAAGACAAAAGCTAGACACAGCGAGAAAGAAAATGCGAGAAAGAGAGCAAGAGCAAAAGTGAGGTCTCAATATTTCCGTCAAACATCATCGGTTGGAAACTTTTCTTAACTGCTGTCCTCTTTCCGAGTTTGTGTGTTATTCCTGTTTAATACCAGCAATTTCAGCAAACCGCCCTTCACCAGGAATGACAGTGCGGTACCAGAAGACGACTGTCGCTCCACCCATTCTTTTATTTTTGGTACTTTTAGTACTTTATCCATATGACAGTTAGCCCACATGTTACTTTAAAGCCACCTAACATTAGTGATATTTTTCCACAAAACATTCAGCATGATGGCAAAAGTGTACAAGCTTGGATGACAACACTGGTTACCATGGTTCCATTTTGGGAAAAATAATCAACCATGCCATGATGTAATAAAGCGAAGTCACAAGGTCACTGTTGCATGTCCAAACTCTTATTTCTCTTATACCACAGGAACCTGCCTACTATACAAATGTACATTTATTTAACAAAACACCAACATAATATACAGTACTTGTAATTCACGTTCCTGTTATCGCTTATATCAGCTACAAACAATTGTTCGTTCTTTGGCTTCTCCTTCCTCTCATGAAGTTGGCAAAAAATTACAACTTTACCTCTGGTACTGGAGACTGCTTCCAGAAAAGTTAAATAAATGTCTTCAAACACATCGACATGTAGCATTGAAAGAGCGATTACTTTAGGAACAAATTTTTAAAAAAATCAACCAACTAGAATACAGAACTTGATAGAGCGACAGTATAAACTATCGTATTACACTTACAAATATGAAATTGAAGGATTTTTCATAATTAAACAACAAACCAAAGACAAAAACTGACAATACACCCTTTCATACTACATCTAACAACAATATTAAGCACTTTGACACCAATGTTAGCATCCAGAGGTAATCTTGCTGTAGAATCGCAACAATACATCATTTAGAAAAGAAAATGCAATACCGATAGTTCGCATTAAACTGCTACAATTATTCTACTTGGTATTAAAATCGTTAATAATACTTTTGTCCAGGATTTACCAGTAAATGTAATAAAAATATAACATTTAATATATTTCAAGCAGTATATCGCGATGATAACGCGTGTTATGTATCAGACCTAACTATCGTTAGTTAACGACAAATCAGCGATGAAGGTGATTTCCTTTTAAATATAATAGTAAAACAACAACAAAAACAACAAAATAACCATTATCCCATAATCATAATCTGACTCATTTCGGCCAAAAGACCATTTTCTGTCCAGTTTAAGCATATTTAGACGGTTAAGATTTTAATTTTTGAATTAACGATCGTGCACTGCAGCTGGCGTTGATTTCTAACGGTTTTTTTTCCTCCGCATTAAATCAGGCTCCTGAAACTGACAAAAAAAAGAAAACAATTATTAGTGACTTACCTTAACAAAAAGCTCGATAACGGGCTCGTTATCGCCCTGTCCGTTCTGCGGTACCGACAGAGACATTCCCGAACTTTCCGTATCTAATTTGGTTTAAAGAAAAAACGATAGAAAAACGCATAGACAGGCGCGCGCCCAGAAGGTTGTCCTCGCGCAAACTTTCCCCAGCACTGAGTAAGGTTAGCTTTGTAGCTAACGCACTGTCTCCTTTAGAGAGCTAAACAATGGCGATACGCGGCTATTCCAAACTATTAATATATATATATATATATTTGTTTATATATTCTTTTTTCACAGATTCGGGGTTAGGGATCAATTCGTCATCGCTAGTCGCAGATACAGCCACTCTCAGAGAGCGTGTGTTGAGACTTGAGGGCGGGAGGACTGGGCATGGGGATGTGGACAAGGGAGGAGGGGGAAAAAAGCAACGGGAATATTTAAAGGCGTGACGTCACCTTAAAGGTCGAACAAAAAGAATGGGTGGGGTTTAGAGGAGGAAGGAGGGGCGCTGAGTCTGCTCTGTGAAAAGCTAAAAGGGACAAAATTGTGGACTAAACTCTCTCTCGCTCACACACACACACACACACACACACAGTGACTTGACTTGACTTCTAACCAAGATTTGGCAATATGTTCATATTTGTTATGCCAAATTTTTTTTATCTTGAATCTTAACCGTGTATATTTTTGGACGTCGCAACCGTGATTTCAAACAAAATGTCTCTGACGCCCTCTAGTGGTTGACTGCAGTACAATTTATAAACCCTTCCACTCCGTTCCCAGGTTCTCAAGTGCAGTTCTGTGGATGGTGTAATGTGACCCCATTTAATAAAAAAAAATACAACAATAACCTAGCTTGACACTGCTCTTGTTCTTATCTAGCCTAAGACAGAAGTATTTTAAATAATTTCCAGAAAAACCCTTATCATCCAATCAGCTAATAAGGACCAGGCTGGAACTCAATTTGAGATTCATAAAAACATTTGTTTAAAAAATATTTTTCTTCATAATGTCATAATTTGCAACTGCATAGATTTTCAGTTTCAACAATCGGTGACCAACAATTTAAGAAATAGTGCATGGAGTTTGCATGTTTTCTCAGTGTTTGGTGGGTTTCCACTGGGTACACTGGTTTCCTCCCACAGTCAAAAGACATGCAGATTAGGGTACTTAGTGTCCCCAAATTGCCCGTAGCGTATGAATGCGTGTGAATGTTGACCAGAGGTCCTACTACGGGTGTTAAAATGGGAATACAATAGCCACCATTGGCCTCCATGGATGGATGGATATTTTGCTATTCGCTTGCCTTTTCTAGGAGTAACCTAGTCAGAGTGCTGCAGTGATTTATTGTAACATACCGTTTATGTATACCCCAGCTCTGTCATTGGGATTAGGATTGGCCAGAAGGTATTATTCATTTTCCTCCAACTCACTTATGCCTGTGAATGAGCTATTACCATAGAAACAATAACATGTTACAAGTGGCATTAACATCAGAATAAACTTGTGGTTTGCTACTGCACTATTGTCAGAGCCGCATGTGAATAAAATTAATCAATACCTTCTGACCAGTCAGAGTCTGCAATTCAACTTAACATTCTAGGATAAAGATTGACATGTACAGTATGTTTTTTACTTTAGATATACAATAAGGTTTAATCACTTTGTCTGCCCTGGCTTCTAATGATAAACTTGCTAAGGGTTCGTATGGTTTCCTGGGGGACGCCAAGGAGATCTACACACACAGACACAGCCAGACACACACCCATACAGAGTTATCTTATCTCTCAGCTAAGCGGGGTAGGTCCTGGAACCTTGTGATAAAGCACAATAAAATCTCCGATCAATTCACAGTTTTCAGTAATAATTTAGTAATATCTGTGATTTTTAAGACTGCTTCTTAAAAAACCACACTGCTTTATTATTATATCCCGGGACTTTGGGACACAGCTACTTTCTGTGATACATAAAAATAGAGGTTGACTAAAAAGGCACATTAAAAACAAAATAAAAATATAGTTGCAAGCAACATGACCGGGTCCAAGCACCTGTGCTATCGCCACCTGGCCGCGCCACACAACCTTAGGGCCTTTTGAGTATGTTAAGACCTCCAAAATGACAACACCAGCTGGGTGCAAGTCCTCTTTTGAGCAAGCTAAGACCTAGACGCTGATATCACTGAATATGGCATAAATTTAAGGCACCGTCACAGCTGGATGTTTCTTTCTGGTGCTCTCAGGCGTGTGTTTAATGTGTAGTGTATGTGTGTAGCATATGTATGTGTATTTAATAGTGCTGGTAACAATAATGTGCATTTTTCAAATGACCCAAAATATTTGACCTCCTTTTGAGTTGACCTTATGACATGCATAGTGAAAATTGTTCAGCACAATGAGATCTGGAAGTGTCCTAATGGCAGCAGATTCCAATGCACTAATTTTTATGAGTTTTTAAGCATGTTAAAACCCCAAAAAGGGGTTAAAAAATCTTTAAAAGAACAAGTTGGCACATTTATGACATCAGCACTATTAAAACAGTCTTATCAGAGCGACAGTGATGACGTCAGTCATGTCAGCATCGTGCTGATGTCATAGTGCTTGGGCACTAAATATGTATTTTGGTTAAATTTAAAGTTTTTACCAATTTACTTTACAAAAACAAGTCGTTCCTGTTTTTATTTGATGGGAACTTAAAAAAAAAAATCTGACCTATAGCCATTTGGCAACATTCCTAAATTCTGCTATCAACAAGTAGCATGACTTAAGAAGAATTCTTGCTTTTTATTTACTTAGAAGGGGTGTTCAAGTCAAACCACGACTTGTGAGTAAATTTTCTGGTAAATGAAGACGTAAAACCGATTGACATTTACAGAAGACCTCAAGCACACTACAGTGATGACACTCTCAGCCTCAGTAAAATATTTGAATGGTGCAAACATTTTAAAGAAGGCTGTAATTTTTTATTACCATTTATATCTAACTTCATTCCACACAAAAATGCCATAAATCTATATCCACTTTGTATAGCTGTTTTTCTTATTGTTCTATATTTGTGTATTATATTAGTGTATTTTTGTTGTACACTTATTTTATTTTAATTTTATATATATATTTTTTTTCTTAGTTAAATTTACCTTCTATTTTATTTTTTCCTATTCATAGTCTTTTATTTTAAGGTCACGAGCAGTTGTCTAAGCATTTCACTGCATATCGTACTGTGTATGACTGTCTATGTGACAAATAAAATTTGAATTTGTATGTCTGTGAAGGACAATCCCGGCCGAAGTCGCTCGGAACCCACTGCAGTCAATCCCATGAGCATTCAGCAAGTGGAACACCTGATCCTTAAAAATCAGCATCTTGAATCAGAACTTGTAACCAACTTGCAAAAGAGATCAATCTGTCTGTGGGAACTGTACACACAATCATTCACCAACACCACTTGCACATTACAGGCTGGGAGTTACTGCCACATCCCCTGTACAGTCCTGACCTCGCTCAAGGCCAATTACACTTGTTCGGGTCATTAAAGGAGCATTTCAGACATGAAGCAGGCTGTCTAATCATGGATCTGGTACTGAGAACACTTTCTACCTTGATGGTATCCAAGCACTAGTGAAACACTGGGATAAGTGCAGTAGTGTAGCCGGGGGTTTATATGTAGAGATAAAGGGAGTTTTTACTCTCAGGACTGTTCTGTTATTCTGCACAATCAGAAGTCCCAATTTAATTTTCACCTTGTATAGGCATTTTTTTGCCTAACCATCACAGGGTGCAGGTTTGCCTTTTTGCAAAAAGAGTGGTATAAAGTAAATACCCAACATCAATGTGAAAAAACTGATGGAGATCATGGCAAAACGCATGAAAGCTGTAATTGCAATTTCCGAGTTATTCCACCGAATACTGATTTCTTAATGTTATCTTACCAATATGTGCACCTTTAAGAAAAAAAAATGAACTGATTATTTTGCAGTGGTCTTATTTTTTTCAGGGCTGTATATTAAATAGAACCAATTTAGTCCAAGGCTGAGCTTTTTAACATACAGGCATAATAAAACCAGACAAGCCCATCATTTAAACATCACTCTTGAACCACTTTGAAAGGAAACGGCAGCATGGCCAAAGACCACTGCAATAAAAACCTGACACAACACTGATAGTGACAATAACGTGCATGGCTTAAGAATGTTATTGTATGACATACAGTATTCTATTAAACCGACAGTGCCTTGCAAAAGTATACATACCCCTTGAATTTTTCCACATTTTGTCACTTTACAACCCCAAATGAAAATGTATTTCATTGGGATTTTATGTGAAAGACCAACACAAAGACACATATAATGGTGAATTGGAAGGAAAATGATAAATGGTTTTAAAGTTGTTTAAAAAAAAATAAATAATCGGAAGTGTTGTGTGCATATGCATTTCTTTTACGATTGCCCTGTATTTGGCTCAATCCATCTTTCCATCAACTCAGACCAGCTTGCCTGTCCCTGCTGAAGAAAGCATCCCCACAACATGATGCTGCCACCACCATGCAGTGTTAATTTTCTGCCACACAAAGTGTTTTGCATTTAGGACAAAAAAAAAGTTACATTTCTGTCCAAATCTGACCAGAAGCACCTCCTTCCATGTTTGCTGCATCCCCTACATGGCTTGTCGCAAACAGGATTGCTTTTGGCTTTCTCTAGATGGTGAGATTTTTTAAAAATCTAATCCTGCTTTAAACTTCTCCACAACTTTATACCTATAAAAGACCTGTCTGGTGTGCTCCTTGGCCTTTATGTGGCCTTATGATTTGCTCACTAATGTTCTCTAACAAATCTCTAAAGGCTTTATAGAACAGCAGTTTATACTGAGATTGAATTACATACAGATGAACTATTTACTAATTAGCTGACTTTTGAAGGCAGTTGGTTCCACTGGATTTTAGTTAAAGGGAACCGGAGTAAAGCAGACAATACACAAGACGTGTGCATATACACACATTATACCAAGTGCTTTAATACTATGCAATGACAATGTGCAAAATAAATCTGCATTTCCTAAATTTCATTAATTTTAGATTCTTTGGTTGATTGACTCATGTTTTTATTTTTGGAGAAAACTCAAAGACTGGTAAAGCGAATAGATTTTAGAGCTCTTGTGGTATAGCTGTACAGTAGTGTGCACAATTTGAACACAGTAACATCATGGACATGGGAGTAAAAACATTAATTCGACAGAGGACAAAATCCTAAACAAGCCACTCGACAGCATTCAAGTTTGACTTTTTTTTGTTTTGTTTAATGTGACTTTTTCAAAGCCAGAAATGTTTGAACAATTTGAAACAACTTCATTACAAAACAAACATTAGGAGAAGAAACAAAGTTCTCACTTGTTCTCTGTTTTGCACAGTGTGTGTTTGTATTTTTACCGTATGGGACATGCACACGGGAATAAACACAGATCTACCCCCCCTAACCAAGAAAAAAAAAAAGTAAAATAAAACACTGAGTGAGGTTATAAGGGGGGGGGGGGGGGGGGG
>JAOVVB010000002.1:25305341-25315821 GCA_028570985.1 Heterobranchus longifilis | reverse complement strand
GGGGGGGGTCTACAGACTGACTCTCGATCTCAGTTACCATCAGTTGAAGGAACAAAAGAATGAGAAAGGGAAGAAGGGGGGAAAAAAATGGGCTTTTTTTTTTTTAGTTGATGGAGAAACATAACATGCTGCAAATTTCAACACAAACTGCATTAAAAAATAAAGTTACCGCCATATCAACATCGTGTGTAAATTCCTTAAAGTTTGTACTGAGAGGAAGGGGGGGGGGGAAAAGAAAAAAAATGGAGAGAGGACTGGGAGGATTCTCATGACTGTGAGGGGGACATCTGAGCCTTCCTCATGGAGCGCAGAGCTTTTTCCCTCAGGTGCTTCTCCAGATCATCCAGACTGTCCTCTACTTCGCTCTCTGATTCCTTCAGGAAAGGTAGCATTAATTAAAATCTGATTGAACACACACTTGCGACAGACACAAACAGGTGATGCATGCATTAACTATGAATGCAGTTAATCATACAGAGCATCATTAGCGGTTTAACTACATCATGAGCACTTCAATATCACCCTGTGCTGTGAATACTGTCTCAAATCTGTGCGACTTCCATGTTAATTTTTTTTTTTTTCCCCATCTAGGAAAGTTAATAGTAATTGACTAATTGGTTATTGATTAATCATAAAAAATTTACACAATGAAAAAACTATTAACCAATGTTTATTTTGTGTAATTTTAAAAAAATGATAAAAAAAAACAAAAAAACTGAGAGACCAGAGCTAAACTTTATTTTTTAATGAAATATTTTGTGTTTGTTTTAAGAATTTGAACTTTGTTAGTATATTTAGCGTAACATAAGAGAACCGTTTTAATTCAGTAAAAACAAAAAACTGTTATCAACGATTAACTGATTATTGTTTGATTAAATATCAGTAAAGAAAAAAACTTGTGAAATTTACAGCCCTACGTCAACATCTTATCCCCTCATATATGCCTTTAATTTGTAAGAAAGTACCAGAGATCGCAGATACGTCTAAAGAGTTTACATAGCAAACACTAGTTTTGCCAATTGAACGTGTGAATGAACTAGCATGTGTCCTCTATGTGATTTAGCCCGAGTTTGGTTTTAAAAGCTATATAAATGTGTGTGCTAGACAGGCCACACCCACAAGCATGAACAAAGGCTTCAGCAGATCCGAAGTTCACACTTCACCTTTTTCTGATCGGATTCATGCTCTTCCTCCACCCGAGCGTTGTCCTGCGTGTCCCCTGACGGTGCAGCGCTGCCTTTCTCCTTCTTGTGCTTCTTGTGTTTTTTGTGTTTCTTCTCCTTCTTGTGTTTCTTCTCCTTCTTTTTCTTCTTTTTCTTGCCAACCTCTACATCAGAACCCTAAACGATTGTAACAGAGTGAGAGAGAGAGAGAGAGAGAGGTGAATCTCTAACAAGCATTAAACAAACTCTACACATTAGGACATTAGGGTTGTTAAACTGCACCCAGGTGTGGCATGTGTTTGGAACCTGAGCAGTGTTAGTAGATAACAGCTCTGTAATATCATAAAGCTAACATATAGCAATAAACATGTTATATTTAGCACCTTTATTTCATGCATGAAACATGTCCAGGCACCTGGCCATTTTAATGTGCATATTAACATGTCACACTCTTCAAAAAAAATGTGCCTTGACAGGTGTATTCTGCTCCCCCATCCATTTGCATTTCAACCCATCCATTCACTCATTTGTATAAAGATGAGGTAAGCTACCTACACACAAAAATATTATACCAAAACCTCCTCCTAATGCCTGTTGGACTCCCCGCATCACGCAAAGACTCTTAACCCTACTGTTGTGTGTACATGCTCAAATTTAAACTAATAAGCTCTGCTCAGATTAGATTTTTTTTATATGATCACAAGGACTGAAGTTCAGTTTTTTCTAACACAAGGTGCTCCTGCAAAACAGGAAATTACCCAGGGCACGTTGTGTACAATTAACCGCGACTGCAGAGCTGCTCAGTGCACCAGTACCAGCAGCTAAATGCAGCGGAATATATACAGTAGTTAAATGAAACTAATATAGTGCTGTGGGGGTAGAGCCTACCTTGTTAGGGGAGGGGCTTCGAGAGGCACTGCTGGCCTTTTTGGCTGGAGGAGGTGGTGGAGGAGGAGAGCCACTGGCCGAGCGGGTGGGAGAAGGAGATGGGGATGCAGACGCCGGCCGCTTGAGAGTCCCGGAGGCTCCCGCAGAGGATGCTGGGAAACGATCGGGAGAGGCAGAGCGTGACCGAGACGACTGTCTTCTCATCGGCCGTGGACTCTGAGACCCTCTGTTTAAAAAAACAAAACAAAAAACAAAACACACATAGTTCCAGCCTGGTTTCTTGTATTTTATGATTAGGGGCAGATTGATGTTCAACCTTGGCTACTAAAACAATAAAGATGATTATGCAGCGCTGCTGACCCAGGAGGGAATGAGTATTATACGGCTTTCACTTTTATTTATTTATTCTGGAAAAAGACTCGGGTGTCCACGGTTTTATAGAAGGAAGATTTATAATCATGCATGCAGTCCTCCACTCATCCTTTTTTTTTTTTATTTACTCAAGAGCTCCTCATCCACATGCTGACCTAATTAAACCCACCCTAGGGCTTTTCACAGCATTTCGCACCTCTGACACTCATTAGATCACATGACCATATTAAAGGTTTGAGAGGGAGACACATGCTGATGAAGGATCTTCACGTAGCTGTGAGCAGGAAACAATTAAATTTAAACGCTCACACACATGGAAAAATCTAAAACAGGTAAAAGACTCCATGACAAAATACAAATAATTCCAAAACTTAATTTCTAACCATTAAGCAGCTGAGGGTCCTAATAAACAACAACCCACACTTGCTTTAATGCAATTCAGAGCATACACAATTTCAGCACTTTATTCCTTATATTTGATTAACACAAACTTCAGCCAAACCTCCTCACCTCTGTGTGTTACGTGGCTCAGGTGTACGCGACACCCTGCGGATGGCTCTGCCGTGAGCGGGAGACTGCCCCCGTCGCTGTGGGGACGCCCCTGTGGGCGGGTACCTGCCCTGAGGGCTGCTCTGCCGCCCTGAGGATGACATGGGTGGGCTACGGCGCGAACGTGGAGGAGGAGAGGAAGACGACCGAGGACTACTACGCTTCGGTGGAGCAGGTGAGGGAGAAGCACGTCTCTTGTGAGCAGGAAGAGGTGAGGGGCTGTAACGCCGTTGGATGGGCGGGGAGTAGCGGCGAGGAGGGGGCGAGGGAGACCTGTAAAAACAGAGCATCAGGAATGAACTTCTGATGAAAGAACAAGACAATAGTTCCAAGAGATCTTTTATAATAAAAAGGTTGTAATACCTCCGCCTGGGTGGAGGTGATGGTGACCTACGACGCCTGGGGGAAGGAGAGCGGTGACGTCGGGGAGACGGAGAGCGTCTCTTCCTGCAGGAAATACCACAAGGATTAATATTTCTCAGATAGATAGAAGATTCCGACCTTAAAATACAACATCAATACAATAATTTGTTACCTGGGTGATGCGTCCCGATGGCGTCTCCTAGGCGACACGGGTGAGTGACTCCGCCTCCTCCTGATGTCACCATTCTTTGCTGGTGGTCCTCTTCCAGACCTCCTTGGTCCTTCATCCTCTGAGGATGAGGAGGATGATCCAGTCTCTAAAAAACAAATTAATAAGTGAAAAACGTATTGCAAAAAAAAAAAAAAAAAAAAAAAAACACAAGAAAGTCTTTTGAAATCTGAAAAACAGGTAACCTGAAGATGATTGCTGATTCTGTCTGCGATACTGCCGCCGCTGCTGAACGGAATCGACCGCTGCCCCCTTCCCCAGCTTATCCTCCTCTATAACACAGAAGAGAGGTCTCGTCAGTCAACACACATGGACAAACTCAATGTGTACATCACTAGATTTTCATTAGTTATTAAATACATTGCAGTTTCTACCAGATTATTCTGTAAAATTAGTCTCATTAAGTCTGAAGTGAGTTAATAGACAAAAGTTAAAAATCTCTCTCTCGCTCGCACATACACCCACCGGATTCTGACAGGTCTGATCGTCTGGGTTTCGGAGCAGGAGACGGCGACTCGTTTCGTCCAGCAGGTCGCCGATTCGAACCTGAAATTCACAAAAACATTTCTCATAAAGACAAAGTAAGAAAGTAAATGAGCTTCTACCTTAATTAGTGAGTTAACTGATCTCATAAGTGCTTCTGAGACAAAAAAAAAACTAAAAAAAACCCAAGCTCGATGAACAAAATGTCATCAGACTGTGAGTGAGTCAGTAAGTGTGTGAGAGAGAGGGAGCGCACAAGTGACATACATACCTGAGGGACTGCGGCGCCTCCTACTGGGGCTAGCGGAAGTATCAGTGCGGCGTGGTTGTTTCCTGGGTGGTGTAACAGAGCTGCGTTTAACGGGCCTTTTATGAGGCGAGCGTGAGGAAGAGCTGCCTGAGGACGAGCGAGAGCGTGAACGTCGCCTGGCACAGAGATCGAGAACAACAAGTCAGAGAAAATTACACACATATACACAAATATATCATTAAATCACAGCTCTGAATACATACTCCTGATAATATGCAACCATGACAACAATCAAATACTAGAGAAGAGAAGTATTAACACCCAACTATGGAAAATCTACAGAAAATATTGACACACGCATATACCACTATATACATTTCAAGAGTTCCCCCAGCCTCACTTACATTTTGTTTTGCCCTTTTTTAAAAAAAATCTAGTTCTTCACCTTTTCAGGGTTTATATCATATTTACCAGTAAAGACAAATATTTATCAATGTCCAACATTCTAATAACGCTAGAATTAAAACCAATATCTGAATTTGTAAAGTCAGATTCATAAGGAGTTGTACCTGCGGGCAGGTGAGCGGCTACGTCTGTGTCTTGAAGGAGGTGGGCGTCTCGGGGGACTCCTGCGTCTGGGGGACATGCGTCTCCTCGGACTCGGTTTGCGCCGAGGCGAGTACGATCTGTGATTAGACGATAAGTGCATTACCAAGGTGGAACTAGACCCATGCTGATGTTTACAGGATCAAGTCACGTGTACATACACGCACCCTTCCTATTTTAACCTCGGTTTACCTAGAGCGTGACCGATGGCGTCGTCGGGGGCGGGGTGAGCGAGACCGCGTGCGATGGCGTGGACGATCTCGACGAGCATCTTTCTCCCGCTCACGCTCCCTGTCTCTCGGTTTCGGTTTGTCCTCGGTCTTTGCAGGTTTCTCCGGAGACACGTCCTTAGGAACCTCGGAAACTGAATCCGGCTTTGCGTCGCTCACCAAATCACTAAACAGAAAACAGCTCATACTTCAGATCAAAATCATTTTTATTATTGTAGATTTCCTAAGCACTTTGCTAAGAATCCTAACAGATTATCACAATTAACAACAAGTATATTACAGTTACCTGGTAGAGGAAGCCTCCTGTATCAGAGGTTCCGGTTTGGAGCTCTCTGATTGGTCAGGTTCAGGCTGGGGCTCAGGTTTGTGACTGGGTGGACTGGGCACAGGCAGAGCTGGTGGGCTGGGTTTGCGTCGAGGCGAGCGAGAGTGGCTGCGTTTCCTTTCGCGCTTCACTGGTGAACGAGATTTTCTCCTGGAGGCAAAAAAGATTGGAGGAAAGGTCTGAACGGATGCTGTTTATAAGAAAATTCGACAAGACATCTGAATAAAGAGTGTTAATTGACAGATGCCGTTTTGGGACTTACCGTTTGGGACTCCTGGACTGAGCTTTCTCTTTGCTCTCTCTTTCTCTCTTATCCTCATCTACCTTCTTCATAACCGCCAGCGACTCCTGACCAGAAAGACAGAAATGAACACTAGTTTATACTTTCGTGACTTTTTGTAAATTGCTTGATTATCGTACAAATGAAATGAATAGAAGCAAAATAAAGATAGACAGTCAACTTTAAACAACAGGCTGCATCTACTTCTGGGAACATACTGCTGCAGATCAGTTCTGCTAATTTGCCAAACAAAGAACGGAAGCATGGAACGTTTATCAAATGAATTATATTTGGGCTATAAATAAATAAATAAATAAATAAATAAACAAACAAACACTCGACTATTGCGACTACACCACCAAACTAGTCACATTCTACTGTGAATGCAAAACATTTTCGCGTTTACCTTTATACGTATATACTTATCACCATTCGGATAAAATCTCTGACCTGTCTGAGCTTGATCTCCTCTTTCTTCTGCTCGAGAAAGGCAGACGGGATTCCAGCGATGTTCTCCTGAGCGCTCAGCAGCAGGGGCCAGAGGTCCTTCATGAACTCGCGTGCGTTCTTCCCGTTCAGAAAACCAGTCAGGTTAATCTGCATCATCTTACCATCTGGATTCTACAACACACACATTGAGGACGGAGAGAGAGCAGAGCAGTGGGGGCAAAGATTAATACAGAGATAGGATATGGGTGCGCAGAACAGCAAGGATGGGCTCTAATTGGCCAAACTTAACCCGTTATACCAAACTCTTAGACACAAAGCTAGTGTTAATTATTTGCTTGTTGCTGATTATTAAAAAGAAAATCTGGATTTGATCATTACTCAATCTTTGATTCCACAAGGAAAAAAAAAACACATTTTAAAAGCATGCATTATGTCTGGTTTCTGGTCTTTAAAAAGAGCCCTCCTTGTATAGAGAGAGAAAAAAAAAACTTTAATAAAATGAATAGACATGATTATGAAACCAGAACTCATTGCATGAAAGGTGAACAGCTTTGCCCCGCCCTCCCTTTAACTGCTGTGACACAGCAACAATAAATCCACAATACAGAGTGTGTCAAAAACCCCAAAGAGACAAAGTACAGTCCGGATGTCTTCAGTGTGTGCGCATCCTCGAGGTTGGGGGGATTGGAGCGCCCGCCGCTCCTGCACAGACAGGGACGCTCCGTTTGGCTCGCTTCCGCCTCCCTACTGCTTGTGACTCAACCACCTTGAGTATTATGTTATATCACTTATCTAAATTGCAAGAGACGAACAAGCAATAATGAGTACACAGGGCATGGAAAAAAAGTTTTTTTATTTACTTTTTTTTTCTTCTTAAAGTTAGAACTACTTTCAAAAAAAGAAACAAAGTAAAATGATCTTGGATGTTTTGCTAATAGTGAACTACTCAGTTATATTCTTTTACTACTTCACCATTTTCTGCCTGCATGCCTATTAAGTCTGAACAAAGCTCAGAGAGGGGACGATTGATTTTCGCAAAAAAGTCTCTCGCTCGCCTCCTGCACACCGACTCAGAACAACTTACCGGCAGCCATGTAATCAATGTAATCCATCTATGACTTTAATCACCTAATTTACATAGCGCATAAAGGTTTATATTAACACACTAGTTTGAATACTTTGCATCCATAGCAACAGCTTGTTCAAGGGGAGCAAATTGTTCATTTATAGAGGGAAAGAGTCTGCAGTGTCAAAAGTAAAGCTGTAACTCTTTAGAGTTTGTTTATTTTATTTTTTGCAATTACTTGGCAACATCAAGCTATTCTGTACAAAATTGCAAACATCTATGGAGTCTCTACTGTCATAGGCAAAAACCCAGATGTTGACTATTTTCCTGTAAAGGCATACCACTAATATTTTATCATTTAAGAAGTGAACAAACAAGGTCATCCCGAACCCATCTCTAAATTGTACGTTTTCTAACAATGGTCCAAGTTTAAGTTGTTCTAAGGCAGAACTATAGATCAGAGAGACGGTTTTCTTTAAAATGCTTCGTCCTACATTAAATATAATAAATATTTTAAAAGTTTCAAATTTCAAACTTTGCTGTTGGTTACAGGATCTGATAACTGATCCACTGGTTTGTTCTTGCTGGTATCGGTCCGATCTGAATGCTGGCGAATAAACCTGAATCTGCTAACAGTTATAACATCATAAACTAACAAGACTTTAATCCTTCATTGGCTTTTTAGTAGTGTGTAAAAGTAAAAAAGGTAAAACTTGTATGAAAACATTGCTTGTGAACCCAAAGCAACACTTTTAGCTCATGATCCAAAATGTCAAATAACTAAAACAAATTTAAGGAACGTTGGTAGATTTAAGGAAGACAAGTTTGAGGAAAACCAAAACATCACATACAGCCATTTTCTGGCCTTTTATTTTTGTAGAATTATTATTTTAATTCATTTTCTGTAATATAATATACAGTATATTATAGACAGATAGAGACATACAGATCGATTTTCTTTCCTTTTTTATAGAACTGAAAGAAAAGTATATTTGTATTGATGGCTCAAGTGATGGTTTAAATCTAAAATCTTTCCTCTAGCAAAAAAGGAATAAACTTAAAAATAACACTTAAACTTATACATATACGTATATATATATATTCAAACTTCCGATTACCTTCTGAATCAAGGTGGCTTCTTTTATTTTGAATACTTCCATAGATATTGCTAATGATAAAATTTTATAACATATATAAAACTTATATAGGTTATATATAAAACTATCACTAGCATTAAGTCTGTAACAATATGGCTATCAATATTTACAGGGTTTTCTTTCTTGATAATGTGTGTACTTCTATTTTAATGTGCTTCAGCAAATGTCAAGCCTGAAAATAAATAAAGAGAATAAAAACAAACTGATACGATTGATGACTGAGATAATGCCAAGCCCTGATCGTAAAACTCACCTCAAAGACACAAAGCTCATGATGAAGGGAGACTTGGGGTTCAGCGAGACTTTGGGCTCAGCTGAGATCTAATTAGGTGTTGGTGCTATACTTCAGTTGCAAGGAATAACATCCATATTGGTTCAGGCCTTTTAAATCATAAATCACATCATCGTTAGAAACAGTGCCGTTCAGAAGACACGCTGATACACATCACAGCATCTTGAGAAAGAACCAAACCATTTCTTTACCCAGAGCTAGCACAAAATGAATCGTGCCCTTTCACTTTTCTTTTTGGTCTGGTTACTGTATTTTAAGTTAATTTTTAACTCCTGACGCATTCACTCCTCTGCAAAAAGCCTGGCACATATCCGAGTACAAAAAGAAGTAGAAAGACAGAGAGGAAAGTGGAAATGAACGGCTACCTTCTCCTCCAGCTGGTTGAAGACAAACTCGACAACAACATCGTCGTCAAAGCCAAGGATCTCTGTGACGCGCTGCGTTATCCACGGCTTGATGACCTCCAGGTTTACTTTGCTCATGTCCACCTGAGAATTAGATGTATTGACAAAATGTTATTAAGATACAAAAAAAATGCTTTTGGAACACTGTGGCTGTTAAATGCAGGGATTCCCAAAAGCACTCAAAGTATTAAATTCTTAAATTATCCTCAAATACACAATCTTCATGTCAGTATTTGAGTTTTATTCCAAATTTATGTACTTGTATTAAAATTCTGATCTGCAAAAAACTAAGGGGAATTTTTTTTTTATATAAATATTTTCTAGACACCTCTAATGAATGAGATGATGCATCTAAAAGGAATGAGTAAAAATAAAATCAAGCACATTCACAGCTGATCCTGCAACACAGGAATGTTCTACAAAGAACCAGTCTGAAGGATGTGAATAGTTATGCCCATTTAAAGAGATCTTTTAACAATCAATGTACACTTTAACTCATAATAGGCCAGACCATTTCTCCTTTAACAGAAGTTATGGAGGATATAACATGGACCCAATAGACCACACAGAGCACATTTTGAAAGACATCACAGGACATGTTCCCTGGCGATTTTAGCGTTAAAAGCCCCAGCCTTACGTCAAAATGAGATATTTTCTTAATTTGTTTTACATCATCTTGTTCATGAAATGCTGTCAGAACATGTTAAATATTAAATCAGATGAGATTAAAACATAGGAATTGTAATATAGAATAAGACTTACTTTCAGTAACAAAAAAACAAGCTTTTTAAAAATTAACTAGTTCTGTCACATGTGCTACCTGGGCACACCACCATTTTGTAAATGTCAGGGGTACAAAAATTCACAAAATGTCACATGACTGCATCAGGATTTACATAAGTTGAAGTCAATGATAAAGCTGAATAAGTAACTTTCCAGAACATTTAAAGGGTTTGTGACACCTGGCACACTGTGGACTATTCATGTTCTTCAACACTATAGAATGAATCCATCAGTTTAAGATGATTTAACGGGATTAAATACTATTGAAAAGCACACACTGAATTACGATGCATGAATAGTATTTCCAATCATTAAAACAAATTGTGCGTCTTTTGTGACCTGCATGGCTCGTTTTCCTGTTTACATACACTTGTATGATGTTACATACGCGTGATCTATTAAGTGACAAAACAACTGCCATGATGCACATTAACCCTTAGGAGTCGGCGGACCCGCCGGCGGGCACACGTGCATTTTTTTCCTGGTAACTGTGAAAAGAGTTTAAAATGCTCCGTCATGTTTGATCATACACATAAGTGTAGTACATCATTTGAATCTGTAAAGGGTCTACTTTTATTTATGTATACTCA
>JAOVVB010000002.1:25276711-25290965 GCA_028570985.1 Heterobranchus longifilis | reverse complement strand
GTCGAAAGCACCAAATTCCTGGGTGTCCACCTGGAGAAGGACCTCAGCTGGTCCCTCAACACCAGCTCCCTGCACAAAATTTATGTTGCATGTAGCACCTTGGTCCTGGAGGAACATTGTTTTGTTTTACTGTGTACTAACTGTATATGGTTGAAGTGACAACAAAGCCTACTTGAACTATAAAAACTGAACTGTCAAAGATAATTGGACAGGTCAATGTATGTTTATTCTTCCTGAATAAAGTTTAAAACCAGTTTGTTCAGAAACTGTGGCGCTAATAAGAAGCAGTAATGGGGTTTTAGAGCAAACATATCCACACCAGTCCGAGGTAAGGGCATGTAAAATTCCAGAACTGAGAGCGCACTGTTATGTTCAGTAAAAGTAATGTTACTGGGATTAGTTCATATTTTACCACAGTTATTTTAAGACAAAACATTATCTTTATCTGATCTCCTTTTTCGATATCTCATCTGTGATTCACTCTCCGATTACCGAACAGGCAGTGACGGCCAGTGAATAAGGGGTGCAGGGCCGCCGCCCCCTTAAAGGCAGAGAAGAATGCTACTTTAACATTTAATTTTAATAATGAAATAAAGTCATTTAGTTACAATATTCTGCTCTATTTCTTAATATTTTTTTTTTTACAATAAAAAAAAAATCTAAACTGTATTATGTTCATTTGTGTTCGTGTACGTGGGGCGCCGGACAAACGAGTGTCTATGTAGGCACGTCAATTTTTGTAAAGCATGTGATTTGAGGCTGAGTTCTAATTGGATTTTTTAAATCATCCTTGGGTGACCCTCCCACTTTTGTTCTTAGCGAATCAATATAGTTTTTAAATATTTGGGCTCATTTGATGAGCCCAAATATGAGCTATGAGCTGTAACGGTCAGCAGATTGTTAGTTAATGTGTCGAATAGTGATTGACGTGGAAGCCAGCTAAATATCAAAGGAAATTCAGTAATTTCTGGGCTAAAATACCCCTTCACAAGGAGATCAGACGAAGAAAGAAAAAAAGAGTTAAAGAGCTTGGACCAGATCGACCTGATCTTCTAATTAAGCAGCAATCAAGCCGAGCTTACACTCTGTGCTTTTCCAGCACTTCTTATGGCAAGCGGAGCTGGCTGGATCGATCCGATGTGAATCATGCCTTTATTTTTATACTAGTAGTAATGATGCTTAATCACCTGATAAATGGCTATTTACAGGCGATTATTAAAAGTTTAATTTTAATTTTGTTTGCGCCCTTCCCAAATTTTTTTGCACCAGCCGCCACTGCGAACAGGGAATGTATTTGGCTGACGATGTAAAGACTTCAAATTAGTGTAAACAAGAAGATACTCAACCTTACAAAATTAAATCTAATAAGTTATGCAGAGAGAAAGACAGGCAAACATGTATGTGTGGGCTTCAACCTGAAATATATATAAATTGTTGGTGCCATCTCGCTGGCTGAGACGGTTCCACTTGACCATGAAGGTGGCCTCAGCTAATGCAGACAACTGTTCTTTGAGGACTTGTGATTGCAGCTCAAGCCCGAAATTTATACAAACAGTTTTGTACCTGAGCCTCCAATAACTAAAGTGGACTCCATATTAACTTTAAAGCATCTTCTGTTATACTGAACTTCCAGCCTCCTAAGAGACAATATGATTGCAGATCAATCCTTCCTATCCGGTACCACCCAAATAAGGATGGGTTCCCTGTTAAATCTCGTTCCTTTTAAGGTAGATTCCCAAGTCAAGGAGTTGCCAACGTCACCTATGGCTTGCTTATCAAGGACAAACTGATAGTTATGATTTATACATATTTCTTTACACTTTTCAATCTTATTTACATAATTATTTGATTCTGTAAAGCTGCTTTGCGACAATGACTATTGTTACAAGCACTATATAAATAAAACGTAATTGAATGTTAGCACTCCACACTAACACACATTTAAATAATCATAACAAATCCCCACAGGTCCAAAAGCATAAATCTTAAAAGTCATGAGTCATTTGTTTGCGTTTTGTTCTTAACAACAAAGTTTATTAGCTCGCAAAATGACTTTCTCGAATTAGTTGAAAAATCACAGGAACATCAGCAGCCTTGGGTTATTTTTTTTACACCATTTAAAAATTCTGAGGGTAACAGGGTGACCTCAGACTAATAAAAAGGATAGTCAGTCCTGAATCCGAAAACCAATAATATGATGTTAGTAGCTTCCTGTTCCTCCCCAGGTTAACAGAAAGATCCCTGAGTGTGGAAGTGTTTCCAGGTTTCAGTTCCCATCAATAGTCTTTGAAACTCTAAAAATTACTAGGAAATAAAATATTTTCAGAATATAAAAAAAACCTATTTAAAAGTTGCAGTGATGTGTACAGATTGAGGAGGTTCAGAGAGGAGATCATAGTATCGTCAGCTCGTCCATGTCGTTCTCGAGAATGGTGAGAGCGTCTCGGTGTGTGAAGAGTGTGTGTGTGGCTTCATCACTGGTCATCTTCTCTTTCCTGCCCTTTTTCACTAGAGTCATGATCTCCTCTCGGGCCTCGTCCATTATCTGGGTGTGTTCTGTCCACCTGAGGAAGAGTCCTACACACGCACACACCCACACACACAAATGAAATACTGAAGATGTTTTAAACAATCTGATACAAATACATAACTACAATAGAGCTGCTTATTTCATTAGCCGGAGGGTGCCAAAATTAAATATAGAATAAAGCACTTTGTGTAATGCTGTTGTAGGAAATTAATCAGGGATGATGAGATGAGATGGTATGAAGTAGAAGTTCTGTTGCTGTGTTGATGTTTAATCATTTTTAAATATAGCATTTATTTTATTTATAATCAGAATTAAAAACTACAAGTTAATAAATCTAAATCTGATCTAGAGATTATGTAATAAAACATTTTACAACTATCAGTTAAATTTGCTATCTTTATAAATACTTTATTTATAAATGTATAACATAAAAACAATACAAACATTAAGGAAATAAGATGGTATTTTCAGGGTATTTAGCTTTCACGATAAAAAAAACTCACAATAATAAAAATAATAATAATAATAATAATAATCTATATAAACAAAAGAAAAGTTTTGTCTCTACATTGGTCAAAACTAGCTCTTTCAATACTATCTTTATGTTTCATACATTAGAGGACCAAAAACCAGGCTCATAAAATTCAGTCTATACCAAGACTGAATGTCTGTATGCCTGTATGTCTGTCCAGCTGATTTTGTCACAGCATCACACAAAACTGGCTGGACAGAATTTAATGAAACTTTGCCAGTCATTTGGTATTTGCCTGAAGTTAAACCTGCAGCATAAAAGAAATCTAAATGTTGAGTAGAAGGAACGTTATGTGCGTTATGTGCCAGATTACATGACTGCTGGTGGCGTGTTTTCCCTCAAGGTGGGAACACAGAGACTACCGTAATGCAACTAAAATGTGTCCGAATCCTTCCAAAACAGAAACAAACGTGCCACACAGCATTACTCCAAAAAGAGCAAGTAGACTGAAAACTGAACCTTCAAAGATGTATGAATAGATCAATGTATGCTTATTGTTCCTGTGGGCCACTTAAAACCAGTTTTTCTCATATGTTCTGATTATTTACATTTACATTTAGGCATTTGGCAGATGCTCTTATCCAGAGCGACTTACAAAAAGTGCTTTAATGTTTACATCATTGGATACATACTTATGATTACATACAGATTATGTTCAACATATCCGCAGCTGTCCAAGGTAGAGGCGTGTAAAATTCTCAAACTGAGACGCCAGTGTTATGCACTAAAATCAAAATGTTGAGTAAAAGTGATGTTATGAACAGTTATGTGACAGATTTAATAATCTACTTTAAACAGGGAGTGTATTTTACTAACGACAAAATAAGTACAATTTAGTATAAACAAGGCGTAAGACATTTATTAACATAAAGAAATAAAATTTTGTAAGGTTAAGTTAGTCAGAGAGTTCTGCCGTACAGAAAGACAGTCAGATATGGACTTGGACTTCAACCTGAAGTAATAAAGTAATAATATCACTGATTAGATTAAAGCTAGTCAGGTTATTTTTAGCTTTAACCTCTTAACTATTTTTACAAACTCTTTACCAGTCAATGACGGGTACTAACTCTAGTAATAATAATTCACACTGGTCTGGAGCAGATGTTGAACAACCAGTTACTCAATAAGACATCAATAAACTGTCTATGAGTGAAAGGATTTGTAGTGTTTCGCTCTCACCGGTCCACAGCTGGATGGACTGCGGCTGCACTGAAGGCCAGATGGCGAGCTGTGTGTGTTCATACAGAGGGTTAATGTACTGCTCTCTCTCTGAACACTGCAACAGGAACTGGAAGAGACAGTATGTGTTTTCCTTCACATGCAAAGTGTGTCTGAAAGAAAAAATCAGACAGAAACAAACATACAATAAGGTATACATATACTGCTTAACGTTAAGGGAGCAGAAGGACAGACGTTTTTACTAAAGCCAGAACACTAAGGCTACATTCACGTTACCAGCCTGACGTATCTCAAATCTGAATATTCTTACCCTAATGTAAAACATATCTGATTTTTCAGTGCTGCCTGAACACACAAATCCAATGTTTCTCAGATCATTTTTTCAGATCAGTTTTTCAGTCGCTTTTGTATGTGGTCCTAGGTTGGCCACATATGTGGTACGTGGTCATGTGACTTCATAGCAGTGTTAGCAACAGCTGCTAAAACGGATTATCTGAGACGTCTGGCTAAATTCCTTCTTCTGAACCACAACAAATACAGCCGAGTAACTGCTTGTCGTCATCCAGAGCGAAATTTCCTAAAATCACATCCATTGTTTGAAATAAACGAACGATTGCACACACATGACATGTTTTAACTCAGATGGTGCAAACAAAGACGTATCAGTGTGCGCATACATGCCGTTTTAGAGAACAGACGTGTCCACAAGAGATAAAAATCACTTGTAATTATGAATATGAACCGTCATGACATGCAAATCCGATTAGTTCAAAACATAAGAATTTAGCATGTGGCTTGTAATGTGAACGCAACCTGTAACAGCACATACTGAGGTGTTTTGTTCCTCTTCCTACAACAGCAAATCAACAAATCCAATTAATTATGTTTTAAATAAGTAATTAAAATAATTATGTTTAATATTGAGAAATGCCCATAACACAAGTTAGTTGTTCTCACTCACTTTATGGTCACTTTATAGCACTATTGTCAGAATTCAACTGTGGGAGTTTTGTTAATAATTAGTAAAAAAAAGTTTTTGTTAGTAAAAAGTATTTGTGTACTGCCACTGTATAAAAGCTAAACAGACAGATTGGGCTAATTATTGGAACAGATTTTATTTGCTAATTAATGAATTATTTATTAATATATTATTTATTTATTTATTTATTATACATGGAAAATAAGATGTCCATATGAGGTGTGTAAAAGTTCGGCTCACCGTTCATACTCGTTGTTGCACAGGAAAGTCCCATAGTCAGAAGCGTAGGCTTCCTGTGCCAGTCTGAGCAGCAGAGCCTCGCTGAACTCCAGCGCTAAAGGGAACTGACGCAGGATCTGCCAAACACAGTCCAGCAGCAGTAGGAAGGACGGGCACTCGTGCTTTAGCCGGGCGTGTGAGTAAGCTGAGTGGGCACAACGCTGCTGAAAACGGTGACCTGCCTGGAACATGAGGGGAAAAACAATTAAAGTAAGGATCAAGGATCAAGTCTAGGTTGTGGATGGAGAGAGAAGGTGGTGTTGAACTAGCAGGTAACAAGATTGATCTCAGGATACTGATACAATAGTTAAACAAGGACGCATGAGTGTGATTGTCAGGGGTGCATATACCTATGCCAGTATAGTATGTGTTCATAAACATAGTAAAAAAATACTATAACAAACTTCAAGATTTCACACTCAACTACATTAACGGTTCCTCACCTGTACCCACTCTCTCTCGAGTAGTCGAAGGAAGCCTGTGAACGTCCTGCAGTCTGGATCTAAGATGATCTGAGCGAGTGATGTCACCAGCAGAGTGCTGTCTGTTCCCTCAGAGCCATGAACCAACACAGAGTGACCATCTCTAAAATTAATATAACACTAAACATATTACACAGCCAGACCGAGCGCTGATATATTTGACTGAACTATTCCGCAGAGACTGATTTAAACCTGAGATAAGAATGCTGTTCATGTTTATGTACGAGAGGCGTTCAAGTCAAACCCAGAGTTGTGATGTAATTTCTGGTGAATGAAGGTATAAAAGCGATTGACATTTACAGACTTCAAGCACAGTGCGCTGATGAGACTCTTGGCCGCAGTAAAACATTTGAATGGTGCAAACATTTGAAAGAATGACGATCTCCCCCGAGGTGACTTGGAGCCCACTGCAGTCGTTTCCTAGATCGATTTAACGCGTCATTGCCAAAACTCAACAGATAACTTGTTGGCAACTCGTGGATTAGACGCATCTGTCTGTGGGAACTGTACACACAATCATTTAACCACACCACTTACAGAAACTCCCCCATACAGTCCTGACCTCGCTCCAAGCATTTCCACATGTTTGGGCCATTAAAGGAGTTCCTGGAAGGCCAGCGTTTCAGACGTGAAGCAGGCAGTCTGGCTGAAAAAAACATACTGCGAAACCTTTCCACCTAGATGTTGTCCAAGCACTAGTGAAACGCTGGGATAAGTGCATTACTGTAGGCAGGGGTTTATAAGGAAAAATAAAGGGATTTTTTTACTCTCAGAACTGTGTTCTGTTGTTTTGCACAATCAAAAGTCCTGCTTTGACTTGAACACCCCTTGTATATATTGGCCAAATCATCGATTCAATAGATAAAGAACAGACCTCACCTCTCGATACACTCGGCTACGAGTCCCGCGGTGGACAGTGCGCTGTGAATGTGAGACAGCCATTTGGAATTCTCCAGCTTACTCAGCCAGCGGTCCATGTTATGAGATACGTCTCCGCACGCTTCTACTAGCTTTATTAAACTCTCCTGTAACACTTTACCTCTGAAAATAAACACACAGAGTCATTCTGTAACTGTACTTCCTGCAAAACCTCCAAAAGAGATAACAACTGTCTTACTTACACTCAAGTTCAGAAGTATTTGGAGACTTAATTATAGAATTTTTTATACATTTGCTATTAAATGAAAGCTAAAAGTCTGCTTGACTTCAAATCTATTGTGGTGGTGTACTGTACAGAGCCAAAAGTACAAAATGTGTCACTATCCAAATACTTATGGCCCTGACTGAATGCACACACACACACACCCCTAATATGCCTGCGTAAATAATAATACACACCTCTCCATATGTCTGTGTAACCTCCTCCAGGGGCGATAGAAGGATTTAGACTCGAACCCCCCTCCAGTCATCCTGGCCTGCTGGGCTTGCTGGGCGGAGCGTGTGTCTATGATGTAACCCAGCTCGGATTCGTCAAGTACTGCTTGAAGCAGGAGCTCATCCTCCTTACAGCGCTTCCTGTTGGCTCCTGTCATGGGCTGGCTGCTCCGCATGATCACCTGGAAAACAATTACAGCTTCATTTAATCTTTATAACTATCAGCAACTGCAGCACCTCTGACTTCTTTTTGTTTGCTGGATTTTACAGCTATTATTCTTCTGTGTTTCTGTTAAGTGATACTTAGATTAGAAAATAACAGAAACTGCTAATGACCCTGCCTAAATCTTATCAATATGAGTGTCTTGAGTTTTATTTATACATTTATTTTTATGCTTCTAAGCTGTACATGTGTGTACACCTGAGGATACACACTTTTTTCTGTGTTCCAAGTTGCTACCAGTGACTGATTACAAAAACACTGTTTGCTAATTATTATTATTTTAAATTAATACTCAAATAACATATTTTAGAAACTAAATTAAAAACTTGTATATTTACATGACAATAAACACAACTGCAAGCTGATTTATTCACTGTGACAAAACTGCCTGGTGGAATTACAGGGTTTTGCAAAATTATACAAATTTCACACTGATATAACCAAAACCATTTTAAAGTAAAATCTTGCTATTTAGCCTTTTTAACAACCTTGTTAATCACAGAAACCATGCACAAAATATTCTCTAACAGTTTGTAATTTTTGGGTTGTTTTTCTCCAAAATGGTAAAATGGAGATATCTCATTTTGTGGTGAAAATGTTCACATATACCATAAGTTTAAAAATGTTAAACACTTGTGTAACCATTTTTTATATTCTACTTATATTACTTATTTTTATGTATAAAATATAAATGTTATATATTTTATATTGTTTCTCTAAAATATATATATTTTTTATATATATTTTTTGTCTTTGTCTCATGTGTTGTTTACTCCTTCCTCTCCAACGATGTAACACTTAACTTGTCTTGTCTTATTGTTTGAAGCATCATTTGCATAAGTACTACAAATAAGAAAAGACCTAATACAAATACCTGATTGGGACATTTGTCAATAGTGAAACTGATTGCTGAATACTGTAGATGAGAAAAGACATAAGCATTGAGTGAAGGAGTCCTGTTTGAATGTTTTAACTTGGGATTTACTGGAAATATAATATTAAAAACTTCAGTCTTTTAAGCTTCTTACTCATCACGTCATCTATATGAGATTCCAATAACATCTGAGCTGGATTCTAGGTCAGACTGCGAGAAAATTAGTATTCTCCACGTCAGATTATGCAATGATCATTGTAAACACAGACCTGCGATTCATAAAAGAAAATTATTACGATCATCAATCAACATGATTGTGCCGAAAACAAGCTTGCATGAACATTAATCTGCTTCAAAAGTGCTTGATACCCTTATAAGAGTTTTTTTCCTGACTGTTAGCATGCTTTCTGTATGTTGTGCTACTGTCAGTTATCCTGTAAGTTTGCTGTCTTCCGGATGGTGGATTCTAGTCACCACAAGGACAAATTTCTTAAAACTTAGCTTTTTTCTCACAGCCTTTTTGTCTAAATTGGCATAAGTATGTGTTTTATGGCTGCTGATCTAAATTCCCAAACAAATAATTTTTTTTACAACATGTGAAATATAAATCATAGTGTAGTTAATTTTTACTGTACTTTTACTGAGTTTTGAAAGCATGACTAAATAAACATTTTTAAAACTTAGGACCTGACCCCTGACCTTGACATAGACTTTATTTGTCCACTGGGACCTGAGTATGTGTTTGTGGGTGTATGAGTGTTAGAAGGTAGGAGCATGAAGCCATTTGATTCTATATTATAAACTAAAAAATAATAAACGAATAAAGGACAGGGCAGCTGTATATATACCACAGCGCTGTTTCATCTCACCATGCAGTTACGGTGGTGGCAGTAGCACAGTACGGGAAATCTGCCACCCTGTCGGAATCTTGCTGCCTTCACCAGAAAGTCATCATCTACCGAGTTCGGAACGATCAAAGCACCCGGGTAGGACGGACACACTGAGAAATCCGAGTTCACTTTGCTCAGCCTCCATCTGTCCCACTGTTTAGATAAACATGAAAAGAGAGGCATTCCGGTTAAAACTATTTCAAGATTTTAAAGTATTAAAACCTACTAAAAGTATATAATGAACTCTAAAATCTTAATAAGCTCTAAAATTCTTTTTTTTTTTGCTTCAGACTATTTATATGCCATGGCTTGTCCAAAAGCTGATCTTTCTAATCGCTAATTCCTCACTCCACTCCAGTAGGTGGCAATATTGCACTAACCACCCAAGATGGCATGAATCGGTTTAATTAATCGAACCAACCGCACAAGATCTAATCAGTCTCATAATCAATTTAACTGCTTTATAGAAATCACGGAGCATGGAGAACCCAGAGAAGTGGGGGAAAAAACCTGAGCACTGTTGAAGATTAAAATACATTTACAGAATGTCAGCTCTATTCCTGACTCCCTCACCTGTCTGACACCAGGTTCAACCATTTTGTCAATACCTTTGTTGATATCTACTAGGTTAATTCTACTAGCTGAAAAACAAATACGCTAATCAGAAAAGCTGTATTGCCTAAATTAAACTATAAACTGAAACCCAACACTGAACACAAATCAAATCTGTTTCCTGTTCTGTTGCATTAGCATTTGCATTGCATTTTGTTATTTTTGTTATTGTTATCAGCCAATGTAATGTTTATCCTTTCTACGTTTAATTTCATATCCGGTTGCATTGTGGGGTACAAAAATAACCCCCCTGTTGTTAACGTTGTTAATGCATCATTCATCATTTCCTTTCCCAAGGTTTCACTGTTGCGGTTGTAACAGCAATCACCATAGTTCCTCTTCTGTGGCCACTAGAGGCAGCGACTAGAAGCGGAGGATTCTGCTAGAATCCTCATTAATCTGCTTTGTGTCCTTTTGTTTCTAAGGCTATAAAATCTTACCTCTTTATACCTCTTCATAGGCCTCTTTTCCGGGCACTTAAATTCAGTTTGGCTTTGTTCAAGTGGTGGTTTTGCAGAAATTAACACACAGCCATAAAATAATGGTTCAAAACCATCCCATGACAGCAACTTCTCCCAACCAACCAAAAAGAGTTTGGTGGCGAACAATGCCTTGCCATAAGGCAAAAGTGTAACTAAGCGGCTCAGGGAACAGAACATTGAAATCTTGGGTCCATGGTGAGGAAACTCTCTAGACCTTAATCCCATTGAGAACTCAAGAAGCGGGTGGACAAACAAAAACCCACAAATTCTGACAAACTCCAAGCATTGATTATAAAGAATGTGCTGCCATCACTTAACCCGTTACCCCGAAGTTGACTGACAGCATGCCAGAGTGAATTGCAGAGGTCTTGAAAAAGAAGGGTCTAGACTGCAAATATTGACTCCATAAACTTAATGTAACTGTCGGCAGAAGCCCTTGACATGCTTAATTATACTTCAGTATATCATAGTATACTGACAGAAAGATCTAAAAATATCAGGGAGTTTTTCCTTGCCACTGTTGCCCTCGGCTTGCTCATCAGGGACTATCTGACCATTTTGATTTATACATATTTACATTCCATACAAACTTAAATAATTCTTTTGATTGTGTAAAGCTGCTTTGCGACAATGACAATTGTTAAAAGCGCTATACAAATAAAATTGAATTGAATTGAATGATAGGATAATTAAACAAATTAATTGATTTATGCCAAGTAGAGTGCTCAGGACTGACGGGAATAGCTGATAAAATCAAGTAGAACACTAAAACAGTTTCTAAAGCATTTTATTACAAGAAAGCACACACATTGCTTTATGATGTCAATTTCTGGCTTTACATTGATCACTTTTTGCAAATAGGTTACATTTGCTTGTGCTTACAAGTACTGGGAACGCACTATTACAGTGCATACTGTACATGTAGAATAATACAAAAAAACATCATATTTATTTATTTATTTGTATTTATTTATTATTTTTTTATTTACAACTTTATTAGAATATTTTAATTATTTGTTGCAATAACAAACCCTTGCTATACCTAGTCAACTTATTTGTACCTTCGAGGGTCTTCAGGCTTCGTCTTCATCAGCTCTGTAGTTTGTTGAGAGAATATAATTCTTCATTATGGGTATAGTGGGGTAGAGAGATTGTGCTCTTGCCCAGGGCTGCCAGGCCTGAGCTTCTATTATTTCTTGGCACACAAGTCATTTATAATGATTAGGATGCTGTTAGTGAGGGCCTGGCTAGATAGGAAGATTGAAAAAAGTGGGAAAAGCAGAGAAAGAGAGCAAGAACAGGAAAGGTGTCAAATACCCCTAATAGGATGATAAAGAATTGCCCATACTTATAAGGACACAGCCCTGGTCCATTGGGCAAGAACCAACAGGATTGCGCAGCACCTCCTATCTTTGTCACATAATGCCATGTGGCCGAGTGGGAGGAAAGGAGCATATATAATGCAGAGGGGGTGATTTGATGACTAATATAACTATATTAATAATACCAAACTGATATTTTAATTAATGAGTGTGTGAGTGAGTGTATGTGTGGGTGTGCCCTGCGATGGATTGGCACCCTGTCCAGGGGGTACCCCACCTCATGTCCTAAGCCTCCTGGGATAGGCTCCAGGCCTCCCGCGACCCTGAATACAGGATAAAGCAGTATAGATGATGAGTGAGTGAGTGAGTGAATGTCTTAAAGTGTCTTAAAGAGTTCATACTGTCAGTATTATACTTTTATACAAGAGAATATCTTGTATATATGATCTGACTGTGGCTAAGCCACCCCTTGTGCAGCAAATAAAGTATAGAAAGTGTAAAATCCAAATTCATTTTGAATGCAGCATGCAGTTTATAATGGATAATTGCAACCTGTGGTCTCAAATTCACACAGGGAAAGAGTTGAAGGAACTTTTTTTATTTTACTCAAACAGTGGGAGGAAATATATTTAGATTATCATCTTCCTACTACCTACTATTTTTACTATTTTAGCAGTTGTTTTCTCAGTGTTGATGCATCCTACTTTGAGTAACGGAAATTATTAAACTATTTAGGATGTTGACATTTGAGACCGAAGTGGGAGTTTGATGCATATTTTGAGTTCAAGGGGGAAAAAAGCTCTAGTATACATTGTGTAAACTTTTTAAGTACATTTGACAAACTCAAGCTATTGGAAATTAGAATTCAATTCAGTTTTATTTATTCGCTTTTAACAATGGTCATTGTCGCAAAGCAGCTTTACAGAATCAAAAAGATACTTATAATGAATAATTGTGTCATCTAAAAACATGTATTTGATTGTACTCATATCTTGTATCTTCATGAATGAATACCACGAAAGGTAGTATATACCGTAATAAAGAAACTGTATTAATATCTTATACAATTGTAGCGGATAGCAGCCAAGTTATCCTTCAGGAACATAATCAACAATGCTGCCATGGACCAAACTGAAGCACTGCTTTTCAAATCTAAAAATGCAAGCATGCAACATCTTAAGCAATACCACAAGCGCTGTTGAAGTTGACTTATTTTAAGCTAATGTTTACTTTTTTCAGAAAAAGACTAATGTCGACATTAGCTTGCCTATATGTTAGCCAGCATGTTTTTTTGACCTTTCATTTATAGTGAAGACAAAAATATGATTTTCAAAAACCATAAAAGTTTGAAGTTTGCATGCAAATCTTGCTGACATCTAGCTGTCTTATGCAATCTTTTGCATCTGACAAAGTGGGTTACAAGAGAACAAAAGCAACTTGCCTCCTGGCCCATTTTATCCACGTTTATCTGCATCATGTTTTGTATAAGCTGCTGCTATCACTGCCCTGTTCTTCCACATTTTTTTTCTGACAACTAGAATACTTAATGTTTTATCCCTGGCTGAGTTGTGCTCAAAAAAAGAAAACCCTTGCAGGCAGTGAATAACCTTAAGGCTTTTGGACATTCCGCATGTACTGTATCATGCATTCTCTCACATGCCCCTTTGCCGTGCCTCTCCCACACATACTCGTTATTCATTTTTGACATACTTTACTTTTTGATACCTTAGCTTCTTTTTCTATTTTATTTTCATACACACAAGAATGCATGGAAGCATGCACACCGTCCTACACGCATGCCATTAAGCTATTTAACCAAATGTCCATGTAATGATAAAACACCACAAATAAATTGATATTTGGCTGTATTCAGAGTTGGTGATTTAGGTAAAAAAAAAAAAATCTTTCTCCTGGGTAGCATGGTGGTACAGTAGGTAGTAGTGCCACATTACACCATACAGTCAAAAGTTTAGACAGAAGTTAGGGTTAATTATTCTTTTTTTCTTTTTTTTTTATTCTAGAACAATACTGGATATTTCATAAATAGGAAAATATGGAATTAGGTAATTAAGTAACAACCACTACCTCAACAACAGTCAGTTGTTATTTTAAGACATGAAGGTCGCCAGTTCTGGAATAGTTCTTGCAAAAACAGTATTGCAAAGTGAATTTGCAAACCTATTAACCATCATGATGAAACTGGGTCTCATGAAAACCATCCCAGGAAGACCAAAACTTACCTCTGATGCAGTGGAGAAGTTCATGTAGATTTACCTAAAAAATCACCAATTAACATCATCTCAAATTAGAGCTGTTATGAAGGCTTTATAGAGCATACTGTAAGTAACAGACAGATCTCAGAATCAACTGTTCAAATAAGATTATTGCACATTTTGGATGCCATCAGCATTGTTTTAGAATGTACAAACCGGATTCCAAAAAAGTTGGGACACTATACAAATCGTGAATAAAAACTGAATGCAATGATGTGGAGGT
>JAOVVB010000002.1:25266601-25276611 GCA_028570985.1 Heterobranchus longifilis | reverse complement strand
GCATCACCCGGGGATCGAACCAGCGATCTCCGGATGATAGGGCGAGCACTTTACCACTGCGCCACTCGGAGGCCCTCTAGCGCACCTTCTTAATCGTAGCTGATGACATCGTATAAAACTATCAGCCCAAATCTTGATCGAGTCCCGGGGAAATGTTGTGTAACCACCTGACACGACTGGTACAGATAAATCTCCAGTCTGGACTGTAAAGAAATCAGCGGCAGCCTCGATTTTTGCTTCTTCAGACCGAAGTCTGTGTTGTTGTTTTTTATGAACAGTGGCGCTGTTGTGCTCAATTCCACAAAAATCCTAAATAATCTCCTTTCAGGCATTTAAAAATAAAATAATCTGATAAAGCCAGGAAATCGACTGATCTTCAAATGCAAGTACAAATGCAGTCCATATTTTTCTTTTTTTTTTTTCCTTGGTGCACCCTTCCTCTGTCTCTCTTTGGAGAGTGCTTGTGTTTGCTTATAGACATGAAGACATAGACAAGTATAGAAAACCTTATTGTTCTCAAAGTAGGGGTGGTGACCAGTTTAAAAATATGTGCGTGTGTTTGTGTGCATGAGACAGTGAGAGAGCGAGAGAGAGATCTACAAAAACACACAACAGTAAAGATTCTTTAAATATAAGAAGAGTGAATTAGAGAAGATGTGGAGGAGTTGTAGTCACTCTTTTAACACTCACAGTACCTATGGCCTAGATATAAGATATAAGATATAATCAACAAATAGACAAATGTTTTAATCACACAAACACACACACACACACACACACAGAGCGCTTCTTTTCCTGTAAGAGTGTCAGCTGCTAACACCATCACTCATTTACTTCCTGTACCAAACCAACTGCTTCCTGTTTGTCCTCCTTAAAGGGGTTATGAAAAGCACACAAGCTTGTGTGAATGTGTGTGTGTGTGTGTGTGTGTGTGTGTGTGTGTGCGTGTGTGTTTGAAAGTATGTGAGTGAGTTGAGGATGACCTCACCAGCCTTTCTGTTTGTGTGTAGTCCTGCTCCGGAGAAGAGAAACCCCAGGGGTCGCTCAGCCTGAGGCCACGGGGCCGGTGGAAGAACGGGTACATTTCTGTTACATTCTCCAGAGAGGAGAGAGCCTGATCACACACACACACACAGACACACACACACAATGAACAATCCTTACTAAACAACAAGAAAGCCAAAAAAAAAAATTATAATCACAATCATTTCTCTGGAGGATAAGTATTACAGCTTTGTGCCACTCCAGGTCATGCTGTTACAAGATAATAATCAGTGATGCAGAGGTAACATAAAGCGGAGTTACTGTTTCTTACCCAAAGTGCATGTTGAAATATTTTACTACTCTTACACCACAACAATTAGTCAAACAACACATCACAACAAATCTGTTTTTTGTGTGTCAGCTGTACAAGTCCCTCTGAATGAGCCGTTACCATAGACACCATGTTAGAATGAGCGCCTTAACGTAAACCTGAGATACCTAAGAAAATGTTCCGTCCAATTAGAATCCAGTATTCAATACCTAAAGCAGGGTAATATTAAATATTTATATCTTGATAAAATTGACAACTTGTGATTAGTCAAGGTCTACTTAATATGCAAAATGCTGCAATCTGATTGGACATAAAAACCAGATCGTTGATAAACTCCATGTACCTCGATGGAGCTGGCAATGTTCAGGCACTCTTCCATGCCGGGAATATCGAACTGGAGGATGCGAAGGTCCTTACATTTAATCACAATGCTACCAGACGACCCAGATGCTCTACACAAACACACACACACACACACACACATTTTACAGGCGTTTAGATTACATCAACTGTCCCTCTGCAAACTAAAAGAAAGCACGAGGAAGCGGTAAAGCTTGCACGTGAGCACGGCTGCCATCAGCAAGCAGACTGCAAAAAGGAAGACAGATCGTCTGCACCATCAAGCCTTCACTGGCATAGTGTACGTATGTTTTAAATGTTCAATTTAGAGCAGAGATTTCTTTCTTGACATTTAAATACAAAAAAGCAGGAAAAGAAGTAGTTCAGGTCATATTTTTACACTCAAATATGAGCAAAAAGGAAGGAAGAGTGTTAAAACCGTTGGTAGCACCTGGTTCTGTAATCCCATCACAAACAGCAACGTGATACTTAAGCAATAAAGTAAATAATAAGACTTTTAACTATAAACTGCAGCACAGATTGAGCACATACAGCAGAACAAAGAAAATAAACCAGGATAAATGCAAGGGTGTACAGGACAAAAACAGGTCTGATATAACAGGGTCTAGGATTGACCCCTGAGGAACGCCTTTTGTACCACAGACAGAAGAACGTCACAAAAAATAAATAAATAATAATAAAAAAATGCAAAACACAGCGCATCGCAACAGTGCACAGACAGGAAGTGACCCATAAATACTTATTTATAGGAATCATATAATTAAAAAATATGCCAGTCTGCATTTGCAGTTTGGGACACAGCAATATCAAACCTTTGCTTCTGGTTTGCTTTGAAGCCCTGAGGATATCCGAGAAGATTCTCAACACTGATACGGAGAGAGAAAGAGAAAGAGAGGGAGAGAGATAGAGAGAAAAATGTCATGATAATATAAATGTGATATCATTTCTACAACACACAATCATTTGTCTGATGATATAAAGGTTTGCTAAGAAACAGCAAAACCGGAAATATAACCTTTGAAAGAAAAATATGAAAAGGTAAATTTCCAGGAAAATAAAAAATGGTAAAATACTATAAATCAGCTCCACACATGCATACATTATTTTTGAACCAATAAAAAGATATTTATAATTTTAATGCTCTCTATATAGTTCTTATTTCTTTGATGTATTGCAATGTTTTTGAAAGAGTCATATTAGATTTTTTTATCAGGAACAAAGGTTAAAATATTAAATATTTTATAATACAAAACAAAAGAAAAATTATAATAAACTAAACATAAATCTTAGGCCTATTTCTATACATATTTTACTTATTTTTGTATTGGGCAATAACTTGGCTTATTTCTAGAAACAAAAATAACTAAAATAACTTGTCGACAGAACAAACAAACAAAGTCATAAAGATATAGTTATATTACCATAAATATGTAGGCCTATAAAAACTAAAATTTGCCGTATTATAATCTTACAATAAGAACAGTAAAAAATGTGTTTCGATTTACGATAACTTTATGCGCTGTCACTTATTGCAGCATAGAATTTTAGTTACAATAATAAAATCTGTTTCATCTAATGAAAGTTTGCAAATTGCCTTTTAAAATATATATATATTAAAAACGTTCCTTGGTGCCAGTGATATTTGAGACGAATTGACACCCATTTTTCTACTGTAGTTCAAGTACTTTAAATGTTTACTTTTATTTTTTGAGAAGTGCATTTTGTGTACATTTAATGATATCTGTAGAAGCTAATTAGCATCTGGTTATGCTAATTGGGTCTTGGGTCATTTTAAAATCAAATATGCATATTAAAAGTATGCAATTCTTTTTTCAGATCAAGTATGAGTTCATTTTTATTGATACTTATCAGTATACCATGAAAAGTGATACTAAAAAGTGATACTAAACTCATTCCGTAAAAAGCTAGTGAGCTGTTATTGTACCTGAGACGCATTAGCTAGCTACATTAGTTATTACCAAGTTATGACTTGTATTTTGTTGGGAAAAAAAGCTGTAGTCCCTCCTGTTGTATTTGCCCTGAACACAATTTGCACACTTGTTTTTGATCGCTAAAACACATCCACAGGGGTTGGCATCATTTAGGTTTGAATACAACATCCGCTAGCTTTACATTACATAGTGTTACCCAGTATTGAAAGTTTGTATTGTATTAGTATCGATCCATCCCTAGTAAAAAAACATCTTACAGTTTAGTACTTATTTTTCTCTGAGAGTCTGACAGTAATTAAAATCAACATGTATTTATTAGGTCTCCTGAAGCCAAATATACCTCACAGTGGACAGGATGTGTATCCTTATCGTTTTCTTTAGAGTTAATGATTCTGTGACACGGCAAGCCAAGATAAACACCACATTCCCACCTTACTGATAAGTTTATATATAAAGCACAGGTTTAGACATGACTGACGCATGTTACGAATGAAATAAATTAAAAAGAGAATATTAAAATGTTACTTTTACCTATAGTTTTATAATAAAATGTATGCACCAAAATGTGTTGCAGTTATTATAACAATTATCGGTTTCCTTCTTTTAAGATTGAAGTAGATCCGTCCATGAGCATGCCTAAGATTGATCCATCTATCCATCTAGGAACATCTGTAGTCCAACTAGGGACCATAGAGGCTAATGGTGACCACTTTATTTATTCCCATTTATTACGGCTGTGGTAGGACCTCTGGTCAAGATTCACACACAATCCCACACAACGGGCAATTTGGGAACACCGATTAGCCTATTCTATATGTCTTTGGACAGGGGGAGGAAACTGGAGTACCCGGAGGAAACCCACCAAGTACGAGGAGAACATGCAAACTCCACTAACACTAAGCCAGCGAGCCTCCCTAGGATTGATAATTCCACAGAAATGTCTGATTCACAAAGAGGCCGGATTGTTGAGCTAGGAATCAAAAAATCCTGCTTTCCACTGTAAACAGAATTCTAGTTTAGTTTAAAGAAAAGGCTAAAACCTCAGCAGAGTCATGAGCTACTCGACCCCTGGGCCTTCATGCTGTCTGCGGATGAGAAGAACAACCCTGTTGGCCAGCTGTTGCTCCTTAAGCAACAAGGAAAGTCAACAAAGTGTCTATCATGTATTAATATCAAACCTTACTTGCATAACATATTATGTTGAAAATATCTTATTATAAAACTATAGGCATCTATTTACTGTACTTCTTGCATGTCTATGCGTGTACGAATGACAGCCTTTACGTTTGTCCTCTATATGTGGGCAACATTATATATATATTTTTTCTTAGTAAAACATAACTACAAAGCACAACCTTCATGATTGCCATTTCTTTGTTGTCTCTGACACTCAGCATAAACTTGTATTCACGGATTTTGAGTGTTATACACATCTAATTGCCTAATTGTGTCAATCTGTAATGCATTTAAGGAGATTTTTGGAAATGCCCTTTTGTTATGTTTTTCCAGGGTTGCACAAGTTCTTACAAAAATAACCAACATGGTTAAACTGTACAGTCTGTAGTATTATATCTGTACAATTGTACATGGAATCACGTGTATGTTATTCAATTAAATTAAGACTATGTGCAAAATATAATCTCAGGTGCAAGCTTCGGGGGAATAAATCATGCTGAATAAATCTTTATTTTGAGACAAGTGGCTTTATTTCTCACCTCTTCTCGATGGCATCGATGTTCCTGATGAGCAGCAGGAGTTGCCAGGTGCTGTCCTCGCCTCTGTCCGAGAACAGGAGGTGGTGTCCGGTCACACACAGCGCTCCTGTCCGCGGAGCTCGCGACACCTCTCTGAGCACCACGTCCTCAACATTAGCCGTCTTAATATGCTCTGAAAACTCCATTTCCGTTCATTACAAACATCGACCATCACGTATAAAGGCGACAGGTTTCACAAAAGTGCCACAAACACCCTTACAGCCGAACAGCTTCCGCTGTAAAAGCCGTTTAAAGAAGTGATAACTGACTGAATCGGTTCCTTCTGAACAACTCATAAACGAGTCGATGCGGAGAATCGATTCCCAACTCCGAAAAAGCTCACGCAACGGCAAAGCTGTAAAATCTGGACTGGATTTTAACCTTATTTAATTTAAAGTATGTATCTTTTTCAACAGAGGAATGTCGAGGGAATCGAGTGTCGGGTAGACGAGGCTTTAAACCGACCCGTTTGAAAGAATCGAATCAGTAAAAATGAGTCAGAATGGATTTCGATGGGGTTTTAATGCCCCTCCCCTAAATACTACACACTAACTACAAGCGCGTGAATATGAAGTGCGCGTTTTATGTAAAAAAAAAAAAAAAAAAGGGTGTTGTATTCATAATGTATATTAAATTTAAATGAAAGAATAATAAAGGTAGCCCATTTGAAAACTTTGCTGTTTGAACTTTACTAAAACTCAACTGATCCAATTTGAAACCATCATCTGTCACTTTCTGGCAAACTCGTAAAGTGGAGTCTTATAATACCCACAATGCCGTTCTGATAATAGGGCATGGTATGCATCTCTCCATCCATGTAGGAACGTTTGTAGTCCAACTTGGGACCATTTATTGACATTTTATAACCCTAGTAGGACCTCCGATCAACATTTACACACCCTCATTCACACACCATGGGCTTACTGTGGGAGGAAACCGGTGTACCCGGGGAAAACCCACCGAGCACAGGGAGAACATGCAAATACATTTTCTTCCCTTTTTCCTTTCTTGCCGGTAAATTGATCAAAGCAACTGTATAACCAAGACAAAGCAATTTCCCTCTGGGATTAATAAAGTTTTTTGAACCTTGAATGAAACTCCATGCCCACAGACCTCGACGAGAGAACTGAACCTGGAACCCAGATGTGCAAGGCAGCAGTGCTAACCACTAAGCCACTGTGCCGCCATGCCTCGCTCGCTTCATCTCTATTGAAAGAGAGCAATGCAGTGGCGCTTCAGCCCCTTTGGTCTGTCCAGCACTCTAACCTCCTTATCTGTACACTCTGCTCAAACAGACCAGCTTTCAAAGCTTGAACTTCGGCCTAATACATTGCTGGCTAGCTAAACTGAGGCTCAACTGCTGCGCACAGCTGCATTGCATTCTGGGATTGTAGGCCTCGAATTTATAAAAACCTCCCTCTTATTACTCATAAGATCATTAATATGATGTTGGCTAAAAATATTGAGTGAGAAAATAATCTGACTTTGATTTTTTTCCTCATATATAACATTCTGTCATAACTATAAAATAACATATAAACTATAAAATCTATCATAAAATAACAACAGTTGTCTCCTGTATTGTTTCAGCAACACACAACTATTATTTTTGTACAGGACTTTGTCACCAACCAACAGATGATCACAACAATCACTAAACCAAGAGAGAATTTCACACTAAACCCTTTCTTAGGAACCAGATTTTACCTTGCCATGGTAGCGTCAGAGTGGCACAGGACTACCTTACCCATTAGCCACAGCATGTCACATGTTTCTGCATGAATAGCACCCCTATTATGTTCCTGTTTTTAGTATCACATCAACAAGCTTGTTATTGCTATTGTCTGTTTTTCAGGTGTCATTTCTAGTCTGAAAGTTTCACCTTCCACAGCTCATGTCTCTGACTTGTGGCTGTGAGTGTGTGTATATTTGAACTTTGATAACTAAATACATCATGAGCCATAAGAGTAAAACCATCAACATAAAACCACGTAGGTTTTGGGTTCCCCTTGTGCTGCCGTGGCAGCTCTATCCCTGTGTTTCTGTCTGTCTTTCCTTCTGGCTCTCCTTTTCAGTTATGCTGTCATAGTTAGTCCTGCTGGAGTTCCTGCTTGCACTCTGCATTAAATATACATTCACGGTATACATTATGTGACTGTGACCATACCTAACTGTTATCTTCTCTTCTCTTCTCTCTTTTTCAATTCAATTTTATTTATATAGCGCTTTTAACAATGGTCATTGTCTTTTTCTACCTTTCTCTCTCTGTCGAGCTACACATGTCACCTCTGAGCCCAGTTATCCAGACCCCCTCTGCCCTCTGGACCTGTCTGACTCGTCCTGGTGCCCCGCTTCTGGTTGGAGATGTCGTCGCATGGATGCCCCGTATGGTCTGCTTGGGATGCGTGTACCATGAAGACAGTCCTGGCCAGACAGCTGCTCTCTCAGGATTGTGACTGCAGTTGCTCCATAATCAGGACTAGAATTTCCTACAGTCTACCTCAGCCTCCAAGAACTGGACTGCATATTAACTTAAAGACTTCCAGCATGAACTTCCAGCGGCATAACACACAGTACGACGGCAAAACAATTCCTTCTATCCGTTATCACCCAATGAGGATGGGTTTCCTGTTGAGTCTGTTTGTTCTCAAGGTTTCTTCTTGAGAAGAAGTATTTGCTTCCTACTTCCTACTTTCTACTCAGGAAGTTTCCTTGCCTCCGTTGTTCTTGGCTTGCTTATCAGGGACAATCTGATTATTTTGATTTTTACACATTTTTCATATTTCATACAAATTTCCATAATTTTCTTCTGATTGTGTAAAGAATTTAATTGAAATTGTACCCTAGCAGAATGGCTCTGCATGGCCTCTGGGGGAGTGCTGTTGTGTTTGGCACCAGAATATTAGTAGCAGACCCTTTGAGTGCTGTGGGTTGCGAGGTGGGACTTTTGTGGATCAGACTTGTTTATCTGGCACATCCCATGCCGCTTGATTGAATTGGAATCTGGGGAGTTTGGAGGCCGGGTCAGCAAACTTGGGCTCTTTGTCTTCTGGGCCGCGTGTGTAGGCTGGAGTGCATTGGGTGTTCTGGTGACTTTCTGTCGTGACCAGAATCTACTTTTTCCGTTAATTTGTACTTTTGCATGTGTGAGTATAATTGGTGGTCAACATTGTTCAGTTCAACTGGTGGTGGTGCTGATGTACAGATGATTGGTGTATATCTGCTTTTGTAGCGGCAGTTATGATCCCTGACAAAGTCTAGTCCAGCACCTCTTTGGCATTAACATCATCATACACTGATATATTTTATCAATAAGTTTGATGTTAGTTATAAGTTTTATGGAGTTAATATGTTTTTCTTTTTCTCTTGGTTATTTTTTTAAATCTATATTTATTATTTATTTCCTTATATTACTATTTTATTTTTGACTGCATTATTATAATTATTATTATTATTATTATTATTATTATTATTATACAAACAAGCAGTCACACAACTAAACAAATAGATCTGTCCAGTCCTATTGTTAGACCTACAGTTTTGCAAAAGACTTATGAAAGCTTTCATTTCCTTCCTCTTGTGTGTGAGGCTCGGTAAAAGAAGAAAGTGAAAGTGTGCTGAAGGTCTTCAGAACACATAGGAAGCTTGTCAGTACACGCCTAAACCACATTTATTTTCTTTTTCACCTGCTCACATTTGCAACAGCAGCAGCAACAACATCAAACAACAACAACAACAACAACAAAGAGATATTTTCTTACTTATTAGGAAGTCAAGATGGCATTTATCATCACATGTATATACTGTTATATACTGTATATCACTCATACCAGTGCTTCATTTCAGCATGATTTGCTGAACATGTCACACTGTTAAGCTTTTGTTTTACCTGTCATCTGTTTCTCACTATCATTCTTAGGTTGGAAGTTTCCCCTCGGGTCCACAGTGCATGTGTACGAGTCTTGCTTTCTTAGCTGTGTTTGTGTTTATTTGCACTTGTGATTACTAAACGTATCCATGCTTCCCTACATCTCCCAGAAACTTCTTTAAAGGCCCAATCATGTGGAAATGGCTTGGAGTGAGGTCAGGACTGTACACGGGATGTTGCAATAACTCCCAGCCGAGTTCCTGCAATGTCTAAGTGTTGTTAGTGAATGATTGTGTGAACAGTTTCAACATCCAACAGATAGATGTATCTCTTCAACAAGTTAGCGACAATCTCTCTATCAATTTTAATGGATCAGGTGTTCAACTCGCTGAATGTTTACAGGACCGACTGCAGTGGTCTCTCAAACACCTCGGCCAGGATTATCATTTACGGACGCGCGACCAAAACGGTTACACCATTCAAATGTTTTACTGCGGCTAAGAGTCTCATCATCCTGTCAAATCTTCTGGAAATGTGAATAAGTTTTACACCTCCATTCACCGAAATTTCATCACAAGTCTCAGTTTGATTTGAACATGCCATATATTAAATTAGGGTGTAATAATACAATTTAAATACCGTGGCTGAAAAAGTGTTAAAGGAATGAAAAGAACAATATATATGATAATGAATACTAATACAAAAAAAATCTGTTTGTTTAGGTTACAGATTTGAAATAAAATTTTAGAGTCAATTTATAT
>JAOVVB010000002.1:25242140-25253533 GCA_028570985.1 Heterobranchus longifilis | reverse complement strand
ACAGAATCAGGTGCATCCAATCATGACTGTTGGGTCTGTTGGTTTTCTATTACTCCACTACACCTACAAGTAAAATAGTTACCATGAAGAAATATAATTTCTCCCCAAAACAATTATTGATCTGGTTACTGATGTTGGACTGCTATTATTTTAAACACAACTGTATATCAATATCCATCCATCCATCCATTCATCTATCCATCCATCTAGTAACCTTTGTTGTCCTAATAGGGACTGTGGAGGCCTATGGTGACCATTGTATTTATTCCCATTTTTACAACCGTGGTAGGACAACCGGTCAACATTCATACGCGCATCCACACAATACAAAAAATTTGGAAATGGCAGTTAGCCTAATCTGTCTTTTGAGTACCCGGAGGAAACCCACCAAACACATGGAGAACATGCAAAATCCGTGCACACAGACCCCGAGGTGGGAGTCAATCCCGGACCCTGTGGGTGCAAGGCAACAGTACTAACCACTACGCCATCATACCAACATAATTCAAATACATCAAATACAGTGCCAAAGAATTTTAGTACTTTATTATTGAATCAGTACAAAAACATTTCTGATTTTCAAACATCAGTATTCCAACACAAGATTAGAAGTTACAGAAAAAAGTGTATGCCAGAAAAGAAAACAACATATTTTTACGTTGTGTTTTGCGTGCAAAAAAGAAGTAGTTGCAACAGTCAAAGTGCTCAGAAGAACTGTGGATGGTGCTGCAGGATTCTCATTAAACTTTAGCAGCTTATTTCTTTGTAAAACTGCACAAATTGGACCTGAGACTAAAGGCTTCTCAAAGCATCATCACACAAAATACTCACTTTGTTTCATTAAGTACTGTTTATTGGACTACACCATTTGTTTTCATGTGCTTTTGCGGACACATGAAAAAGAAAACATTAGTTAGAATTAGTTATATTCTAACTAATTTCTATTTCTCACATGCTAGATTTTTTAAATGAATGTGGTCTTTTTTTGTCCAGCATGTGTCACATCTGAGCGATCACACTCTCTTATTACTGCAAGTGTAAAGTGTTATCTAAATTTTGACTAAATTTTCCATCTTTTCCCACTGGGATTAAACAAGACTTTGGAATTAAGTGGACTGAAAAATGTTCACTGCACATTTCCTAACAGCATGCTTATGTGTGGTGGTTAATAAGCTCTGATTCTCTGAGTACATAAGCTTATTATACGAGCAAAAGAAACCTCACACGATCGAACGATCGAAGATAAAAAATATGCTACAAATATCATTCAGGATTGTAGGAACCCAACAAAAGACTTTATCAAGTGTAGCATTTGAATTACTGTTATATAACTGTTGATTATTTTCCTTTAACCGTACAGTTTGCATGTTCTCCCCATGCTTGGTGGGTGGTTGGGCACGGATCAGTGAGTCTTGGCTGCCCACGACCCTGTCGCCAGTTCACAGGAACACCACACAAGAGCTCCTGTTTTAGAGTTGCTCTGACCCAGTCGTCTAGACAGCACAACTTGGCCCATGTAAAAGTTGCTTGAGGTCACATGAGGTCACTCCGATCATGTGTCCTCGAGAGACTCTTTCTTTAAAGAGAGATTCCTTTTCTTTTTTAATTAACTTTAGACCTGGAGTCAGTCCAACTTTCAGGTTAAAGTGTGTGTCTGTATATAGATGAAGTGTGTGTCTGATTTGTCGCACATTAAAGTTTGAAAGGTTAAACAGGTTTGATTGTCTTAGAGCTACTGAAGATGAAATGATGCACACATCCAAATCCACACACACACACACACACACATATATACACATGCTTTTTACACACAACACACATTGTTCTCTGCTGTCTGCCAAGAAACCTGTCACATCCCACTAACGTGTGAAATTTTTGCTTATCAGCTTCAGTTTACATTTCACACACACACACACACACACACACACACACACACACACACACACACACACACAAACACACTGAGGGTATATTTCCGTGAACAAAACACATACCTCCTGAAAAGGTAGCTACTGCTGCCAGAGATGAATATCTTTCATGCTTTGGTTTTTACCATCAAGCTCTTATCTAATGCCAGTACAGAAACAATGCATCTGCTGACACACACACTGCGATAACACACACACACACACACACACACACACAATTTCATTTCTCAGTCATTCCACACTACAATAATCCCTCTTTATACCATTTTCAGTGTTATTAAACTTACATGCATCTAAAATATATAGCTTGAATTATTTAAAAGTTGTAGTATAAATTTTTTTATTCTGTTTCTATCTAAATAGTTTCTTAATTTCAGGGCGCTGTTGTTATTGTTGTTACATTTTTTGATTGTGGGGAGGAGAAATGTTTTTCACCCTCAGAATGGTGGGGTGTCAGGAGGAGGAGCTTCTGGATCTCAGGATATCAGGGGGAGAAGATTCTAAATCTCTAGATGGCAGAAGGTTTTTGTGGCCCTCTGGGTGGTGGGAGGAGAAGTTTGTGGCTCTTAGGATGTTATGGTGAGGAACTTACGGATCTGTGGATGTCAGAAGGGGGTGTTTGTGGCTTTCAGGATGATAGTAGAAGGAGCCTTATATTATTTCAGAGTGTCAGGAGGTGGAGGAGGCAGTGGGCCTCTGTGAGACAAAACAAGGAGTTTTCAGATCTCAGGATGGTAAAAGGAGGAACTTGTAGCCGTTTGAGTAGCAGGAGAGGTTTGCTGGTCTCTGAAAGATTGAAGGAGTAGGTTGTGGATCTCTGGGTAATTAGACCAGACCAAGAGGTAGTGGGGGAACAGGGGTTATGTTCTTGTGATTATAAGCCCCTTGAAAGCCTAATTTATTAGGCCCCCAACCAGGACCAAGGTTGCACTTTTCCTGCCATAGCATTTGTAGTTGTCCCAGTCAGTCAGGGGCCTTTGCAATCATCCTTTACGGAACCCCTGGAGGGGTGAAACCAGAAGACTAGAGGTAGAATTCATTCCATAATATTTGTCTGGAAAACACCCCTGAATCCTGTATTTAAAATAACAGCACAGGAAAGTATCCAATGATGGAAGAGAAATGATCTCCCTCTGATAACAGGGTGGAGGAGACTATTACAGGTCAAAGGTCAAACAAAGGGAAGCAGGACACTCCCTGACTCAGGAACCTGGCCCACATCTCGGTGTCTCTTTATGTAAACTACCACAGCCTGTGCACACACACCCACACACACACACACACACACACACACACACACACACATCAGTCCTGATGATGTGCTGCCTCCTGCAGGTGGCTGATGGCATGGCCTACATCGAGCAGAAGAACTACATCCACCGAGACCTGAGAGCTGCCAACATCCTGGTGTCTGACGGCCTCATCTGCAAGATCGCAGACTTCGGCCTCGCTCGACTCATCGAGAACAACGAATACACAGCCAGGGAAGGTGAGACATCATGGTCATGCTGTACTACATGAACTCTGTTTGATTAGAACCTGACTGAGCTTGATCTTTTTGCTTCAAAGGTGCGAAGTTTCCCATCAAATGGACGGCTCCTGAAGCCATCAACTACGGCACGTTCTCCATCAAATCAGACGTCTGGTCTTTTGGCATCCTGCTGACCGAGATTGTGACCTATGGCAGAATTCCTTACCCAGGTATAAAAACCTTTACGCTGAAAATAATTACAATTTAATAAAAATAATAAAAACATCTCACAGATCAGAGTCTTGATGCCTTTACACACTCAGCAGATGGTTCTTTGTTTGATCCAAGATCAAGTGCAGCTGTGTTTTGGTGTAGCATTTATGAAAGTGAAAAAAAAACACTTTATCATGTTAAATAAGTTAGTAATTTTAATTCATTATTATGATATACGATATAAGATATATGATGTGATGTGTTATTTGGGGGATATTTGGGGTTGTACTAAATATACTAAGTCTAACCTATAACTGACTAAACCTTAACTTTAACATCTATAACAGTTAAAAACACAAAAAGGCACAAAAACTATAAAATCTACAAAGAAAAAGAGAGAAGAAAAGGAAAGAAGCAGAAAACATTGTCAGGAATAATCAGATTTAATAATTTCATAGTTAGATTTTTTTATACTTACCTACGTATACTTACATTTATCATGATAAATTCACTATTTAAGTGTGAAGTGAAAATCTCCCACAGATAACACCAGCTTATCTGGAATCATTTATTCCAAACATTTTTGACTCAACGCTTTCTGCATCTTGAAATTTCAGTTTGTAGAAAACCTGAACTCATTCATAAGTTTGTCACATCCGTAACACTGACAAAATTCTGGATATGCTCAGGATGTAAATGATTCTGTGAATTTTCAGGATTTGTTTGTTTTTAGCTGAAGAGATTACATTAAAAGTTACGCAAATTAATTTATTGATCCCAAGCTTGTCTGTGCTTAGGCTTTTTGTTTAACAATACAAGTCTGAATATTATATCCATAACACTGGAACCTCCTCATTATTCATTATTTATAACTGGCGACGGAAAATAGCTTCGGTCTAAGAAGAGACAAGAACCGAAGTCGTTTTTTTTCCTTCTCCTGAAGTTTTGCTGTAACAAATCACTAACACTTGAGACTCCTTCCATTTAAAAAAATCATTCCTTTACACAATCCGTCACTATAGCAATGACTCAGGTTCCAGAATTGTAAACCTCCATCAGATCCATCAAGTCTATTTTTGATCATCCTAAAAAAGTTCAGATATTTATGAGAGGTTTCTCTTTTAGGAATGACGAATCCAGAGGTGATCCAGAACCTGGAGAGAGGGTACCGCATGCCTCGTCCAGACCACTGTCCTGAGGATTTGTACGTTATAATGCATGAGTGTTGGAACGAAACCGCGGAGAAGCGTCCCACATTCGAGTACCTGCGCAGCGTCCTGGAGGACTTCACCACCGCCACCGAGCGGCAGTACCAGGAGCAGCCTTACTGAGGACGACCCGACAGACAGATTATTGATTATCCCTAATTTTCCCATAGAACACATGAAAACATCCCTATCTTTATTTCCTCCTGATTATTTTATGTATATAGCCTACAGAGGTCCTTATTTCAGGACTGTTGTGTCTTTTTATGTCTAAAGACAGCTATTAGTTTGTAATCTTTTTTTGTTTTTTAATGAGGCTGATGTCTGAGAAAAAAAAAAAACTATCAATTACCAGCCTCCTTTTTTCCTCTTGAAGTGCAGAAGGAATCAACTTCAACTCCTTGCCTGTAATCTCGTTAAGCTTTAACAATCTCCAGATAAAAGAACAGATTTTTCACTTCTGACACCAAACTGCTCCAGATTGTGTAGAACAGAAAGGAATAAACAGGAAAAAAAGACCTGAACTCACATGCGGATCATCACAGTGAGAGCGGTGGGAAAAATTATCCTTTAAAAAATGTTAACCTTTTTTTGTTTAAATGTATAAATAAAAGTCATTTATATCACCATATTGCTTTTGGGGGTTAAAATAATAGACAACGAATAAGTGTAAATATGATACATAAGATACCTTTCTCATGTTGACATCATATAATGGTAAAAACTCATTTTAGTACCAAAAGTTTTAATGTGAACTGTGATGTGTAAAGCATGAATGAGAAATTACAGTCTGATCTAAAAAGGTATAAATTTATTGTGTAATGCAATTTATTGGAATTGAAAGCGAAGTTAAAACCTTAAACACACAAAAATGCACTGATGCACAAACCATTACAGCCAGGAAACTAAAAACAGCTTTTAAGACTACAGGATACTTTCATTAGATGATTTTATAATACATTTTATAAGATGGAAATGTTATACATCACAATACGTAATAATCTCTCTGTAACGCATTATTCTAAACCAAGAACAAAAATTTAACAGCATGGCATCACTGACAGAGATTTAGAGTTATAATAATAATAATAATAATAAAAAAAAGGTGCAATAACAAGTTTAAACAGCATGCGGACAGATCCAGAGTGTGTACGTGTAAATATAATTCATATTCACATACTACAAGATCTTACTCACACCACATCACATTATACAGAAACATCAACTATCAAGAGGATCACTATGACTAACATTAAAATGTTTTGTCTTTTTTTCTATACAACAAGTAAACACTTTACTCAACAAACATTTACATTTTAATAAAATAATATCATGCATAGTCAATCAATCTGCAGTAAAAGTAACAGATATCATACAGATTATTTAAACCCAACCATTTGTGTTTTAATCTCATTCACCAACGCTGGGCTTTATCTGTACTTGTGTAACAGTCTGGCTATGCGTGTGAGCACTTCACGTGCTGATAACGTTTGGGAGGTGAGAAAGAGTGCAAAGGCTTATACTGAATTAGCCCAAAAGTGCTGTCACAAATATACAGTACTTGAGTTCTAGTGAGATAATGGACAAGGAGCAGCTCTCAGTCACGGCAGTGTTTACATATACGATAATTCACGCAGACATCTTTACCGGTGCTTACACTTATTCCATACAGATGTGCCTGTGGCTAAGGAACGGCGCTATGCTATTCTCCGGAATGAGGAGTGTTCAAGTCAAACCGGGACATGTGATGAAATTTCTGGTGAATACAGCGTAATACTGATTGACATTTACATAAAACTTCAAGCACAGCACAGTGATGAGACTCTTAGCCGCAGTATAACATCTGAATGGTGCAAACATTTTAAAGAACGCCAGATGTCTGTGAATGGCAATCCCGGCAGACGTGCAGTGATGCCCACTACAGTTGTTCCTGTGAACAGTCAGCAAAGTGGAACACCTAATTTTTGAAAATTGACAGATAACCTGTGGCCAACTTACGGAAGAGAGCGATGTGTCCGTGGGAACTGTACACACAATCATTCACCAACACCAGTTGCAAATTACTCAGCTGAGAGTTATTGCCACATCCCCCTGTACAAGCAGTTCCACATGCTTAGGCCATTAAAGGAGTTACTGGGAGGCCCGACATTTCAGACATGAAGAAAGCAGTCCAATTATGGCTCTGGAATAATGAGAAAACTTTTACCTTGATGGTATTCAAGCACTAGTGGATCACTGGGATAGGATTAGTGCTCTCTATAAATAAAGAGAAATAAAGGGAGTTTTTTTTCTCTCGTAGCTGTATCTTGTTAATCAAAAGTCCCGGTTTGACTTGATCACCCTCTGTGCATCATGCATCCCGAATTTCCCGAAGAAAAGTCTTTTTAGGGCTTCAACATGTCCAACACTGACCTCTTGTGGCTAAAAATGGAATAATAGTAAACTATCACTATGGCAAGACAACTTGTTGCTTAGTATTGATCTGAAAAATTCATACAGGCTGGTTTTACCCAAATACATATTTTCAATTGATCGTGGAAGTAATGAGCAGTGCTGATGTAAATGCAAACTTGTCAACACTGCAGTGTTAGAAAGGTGAGTCTTGTTTTTTTATCTACCAAACAAATTGGTAGACAACACAGCTGGTGTGGTTTTTATATAATATTTCTAGGGGACTAAGTCTGGTACGTTTGTACTAGGAAAGTGGGGGAAAAAAATGTATCATTAAGGTTTTGTGATTCTTTTGTGCGACAATTCATGTAGCCACACACTGACTCAATTAATTCATTTTTAATTTATACATGTTTGCTTTTGAGGTGGTACTATGTTGCAGTTCCTCCAGGTATTAAACTATTCACATATCGACAGGCAGCACAGCATCCCGTGTGGTAGGAGCAAATTATTTGCCAAGATTGTTTAGAAATGTAACAAAATAAAAAAAAATTGGGGTATTGGAATATGTATAAAAATCATCATACTCTCAGAATCACAATACAAATTGAATCCACACAGACTACTTTAATGTCCTAAAAAGACTAGAACTCACAAATGCAGCCGTAAGTAATGAAGTTGGGAGAAACTGACCATGAGGAGACAACGGGGGGAAAAAAAAAAAATTATACATGCTCAAGCTCACAGACAGCTGTTCTCCTCGGTGGGCGAGATGGGGTTCAGAAGGTCACGCCGTTCTGCAGGAAACGCCTCACTCGGTGACGAGGTGGAGTTCTTTGGCGATCGGAAACGCACCTGAGGAAGAATGTCATTAATTAATAATAATAACTTTTAAATTATTTGTCACATGTACCTTATAGCACAGTAGAATGATTTTTTCGCATATCCCAGTTAGAAAGCAGGGGTCAGAGCTCAGGGTCAGCCAGGATAAAGGAGCAGATGGAGATACTGTAATGGCCTTGCTTAAGGGATCAACAGTGGCAACTTGCTGGTGCTGGGGCTTGAACCCTCGAGCTTCTGATCAGTAACCCAGTAACCCACAGCCTTAATCAATTGAATTAAAAATAAAACTGAAAGCCAGCAGTAACATCTCAGGGTTATGCCAGGGACTCCTTCCATACACATCAAACAAACAGCTCCTTAAAAAAAAAAAAAACTTTAATATAATAATGAGTTTGTTTTTCTGTTTATGTGGCAGATCCACTGTACAAGTCCCTGTGAATGAGCTGTTGTTATAGAAACCATAATGTATTAGAACGATACACATGTACGGAAGGCGAGTGGGTGATTATTTATGATTTTATTTTTTTTTACCCTGGATTTTTTCGGGGTCTTCCTCCAGGGGCAAGGGAGACGCAGGAAGCTGGTGCTGGCTGCGAAACAGCGAGCCGAAAACACCACCTCCACCACTGACAGGATGATGAGCAGCACCCAGAGGGTCAGAGTCGTCCCCTAGAGAGAGAGAGAGAGAGGAAAAAAAGTCAACAACAATAAAGGTTTAGAAAGAAAAACCCAGACAAGTCCTGGGGACTCTGATGTAATGACTTGGACTAGTAATTAATCAGGTGGTTAAACTTGATGACTCACGTAAACGCGTGTGGGGTCAAACGGACACTCATTAGTGATGCTGTACGTGTTAACAGTGACGCTCACATTACACTGCTTCAGCAGACTCGAACCGTCGTTAGAAATGGCCGTAACCATAGAGACCAAGACGCTGATGGCAGAAGCTAACCCGAGAAAGCATGTGATGATGCTCACCACCAACAACAGCCATTTCTGCAGGGACAGAGGAACATCACTGCTAGGGAGGTGGGTGTGGAGGTTATGAAGGAAACATCAATGCAATTTTTGTCTAGACATGTTTTTATTTTATTAAAATAACAAAACAAAACAAAAAAAAACAGAAATAGAACATTACGGGTAATTTTATAGCTATTAGACTGTTTGCTGATTCTGTTTATTTTCGGCGTCATATTTCTGCAGCGGGAAACCAGTGCAGCTTTTAGCAAGGGTGTGTAGAAATCGCAAAAACAAGCAAGCACTGTACACAGAAGACATAAATGATAGTAAACTTATCTAAACAACAAAACATGAGTCAATTCAAGTCATGAGTTGAATCAGTTGCTCATTGCAGTTGAGCTCACCAGGGTTCTGTTCAAACCCAATAAACACTACAGATATAAAATCCCTTACTCAGCAGTCTAATCCACAATCTCCATCATGTTTATTATTAAACAGTGTCACTAACCAGTTATACAACTGTATATAAATAGCATTTTTAATAGGAAACCACAAACAAATGGGAGCACGTAAGGATCTTTGTTAACTCCTGGAAAGTAAGTTCTGGAATGATTCTATAAATAAATTAATAAATGTAACTAAATTAAATAAACTACACATTAACTAAGACATTTGTTGACCAAGAAAATCAGAGATCTGTATTTAGTATTTAAGCAACCACACACACACACACACACACACACACACACACTTAATATTTTGCTTCCAAAGAGCCAGACGTTCATGTATCATGTATTGTTCATGTTAGTGTAGTCTAGAGTAACCGTTTTCCAGGCTTCCTGAAGGACTTTTTTTTCTAACTCTTCAGTCCAGTCCCTGAGCAATTTCAGAGCAATGTTTATTTTTGTTTGTTAAGCCACACAGTGACCAATGAATCATTCAAGCATAAAAGACAAATCTAACTTGAATCAGTGAGCATGAACCAGGGCAAAACAAATGCAGATGATGACAGACGATCAGGCTGGTGATTAGTATACTGCAAGTATACTATACTATAAGTGTTTGGAACAGACAAGAGGGGAAACGAGGTTGCTGCTGAGGCACACTACGCAGCAAGGCACAGTAAAACATTTGTTCCCATTTCTTTGATTTAATCAACGTCATTTGATTGGGTGCCTCTGTACACAGTACTCTGTATTAACAACATCATCTGTGTATAGATGTGTGCGTTCGACTTACCAAGGGCTGCTTCTTCATGTTTTTAGACAGTGTGATGGCTGAGATCCCAGCTACAACCGCCTGCAGAAAGAATCAATCATTTAAATAGTGTTAATATGAAGAATCACATCATACCATTCTCGAATTCGTGGCTTGGGCTAGTTTCTGATGTTTTGGTGCAGTTTTTGGGAATCAGTAAACACTTGAATAAAGAGCTTTAGTTCTGCTCAGCTATTTCCAGGTTATATGCCACCAAGACTCAGAAGATCACTAGCTCTGCTGTCCTTGTAAATTTTCAATTATTGCATTTGTATAATGTTGAATGATTTAATCAGGTGAAAATGGACAGCCATATTTAGGCAGCATTTATTTTGTGCATCAGTACAGCATTGATGAATAGCTACAATTGCTAACCAAAAAAAAGTTACAATTTCAGAAGGCATTACATTATTGGCCTGCATCAAGCAAAGAACAGAAAAAAAAAAAAAAAGGTTCTTTGAGATGACTGGAATGTAGTTCTGTCTGGAAAGAGCTGTCCAACACATTATTAAAACCTAGAAGGATAATGCTGGAGCATCAACTATGGAAATATGGTTGGGGGGAAAAAAAAAAATCATAAATGGAGATCAGTTAAACTTTTGGTTAAGTAGCACCATAAAAAAACGTTCAGTTAAAACCCTTGTGCCCATCATGTATAGATGCCAATCTACACGCCTCTGGAGGTGGTTTTATAACCTGCATTCAGTTGCTTAGGTCTAGGCTCAACAACGTTATGTGGCAATAAAATGAAGTCAGCTGATGGCCAGAATGCACCGAATGACCAGTATATCACATCTATAGAGTTTTTCTTCCCCAGTGGAACGGGCATATTCCAGGACCCAGCTTGTGAAAAAGTGGTTCTGGGAGCATGAGGAATCGTTTTCTGAAAACCACAATCAAAGCTAAAGGCATCTGAATTAAATACTAGTTGTATTTAATAATGGTGGTGTATAGCGACTTATGTAAGCCTTGATGAGTGATGACCAAACCAATTTCCTGGGAACTTTAAACCAATTTGACTCTGATGATTTACAGGCACAAGCATGAGGTGGGGCGGCACCGTTGTGTAGTGGATGCACTGCCCCCTTTACCTCGAGTGGCCGGGTTCGATTTCCAGCCAGGCTC
>JAOVVB010000002.1:25229686-25239816 GCA_028570985.1 Heterobranchus longifilis | reverse complement strand
TGCATGGAGTTTGAATGTTCTCCCCGTGCTTGGTGGGTTTCCTCCGGGTACTCCGGTTTCCTCCCACAGTCCAAAGACATGTAAGTTAGGTTGATTGGCGTTCCCAAATTGCCCTTAGTGTGTGAATGAGTGTGTGTATGTGTCCCATGTGCCCTGCGATGGATTGGCACCATGTCCAGGGTGTACCCCGCCCTAAGCCCTAAGCCTCCTGGGATAGGCTCCAGGTCCCCGCTACCCTGAATACAGGATAAAGCGGTATAGAAGATGAGTGAGAGTGAGTGAGAATATGGAAGCCTTCAATCTGAAAACATGAAATCCACCCATGCTCAAATCATTTCCTATCGACACTATAACTTAGGCATGTGTTTTTCTGAACCATAAATATCTGTCAAAATTGCACATTACACCCTTATTTACGCTTCACACATTAACCACAAATACCCCAGCAGGGTATGAAAGTGTTCAATCTGGCAACCCGTGTCAGCTGGCCGCACTCCAGGCCTGGGCATTGCACTACACAGCACATGTGCGTTTAAGAGCTCCCCCAACCACCACTTGCTTAGTCATGTGTTATTTCTTTATTTATAAACCATACACTTTTTATGAGGCTGAAATACCTGTACAGGCCTTAGGAGCAGAACTGAAATATGGACAACTGATTTGTGATTATAGATTTCTACTCCGTTATTTATGCAATATCACAGGCTTTTATAAATTAGAAAAGAAACTAATTATTGTGTAAAGGAGCCACTAAATTGTAACTACATTGATTTATTCACAGTAAAATCCGCAGTGTTTAATTAACACCAGGCTGAGGAATGTCCAACTGGATGCAGATGAACTCTGTGAAACAGTCTGAGAGGTTACAGTTGTATACTGTATATACACACACATACACACACCTATGTATGTCAGAAATTTGACATAAAATTGTTACTTTTTTTCCCCCCTTAAAACAGCACAACCTGAAGTGGTTTATTCTGTGATCTTAAGATCACAGAATCGTGCCAATAATTCAACAAATGCAATTTTTTATTCATTATAGTTTTTGTCTAGGCACTGTGGCCTCGCACCTTCAGTTCCACGGGTTCGAGTTCCCCCTATGGGTCCATGTGCGTGGACTTTGCATGTTCTCCCCGTACTTGGTGTGTTTTCTCACAAAGTCCAAAGACATGCAGATTAGGCTAATTGGTGATTCCGAATTGCCCGTAGTGTGTGAATGAGTGTGTGCATGTGTGTATGTTTGTGCTTGTGCCCTGCTATGGACTGGCACCCCATTCAGTGTGTTTCCTGTCTGGGATAGGCTTCAGGCCATCCGTGACCATATTCATGATAAGCGGTATAGTGAATAAGTGGGTGAGAGTTTTTGTGCGCTTATATCACTTACATTATTAATTATCACTTACATTTCAGTAAATAAGAGCTTTTTTTGTCCAATGTCGGAAAAACAAAACTTTACATGTACAATATCGTTGTGTCCGAAAATTTGATTGCCTGAGTTATTACACGTATCCGCCTTGTATAATGAGTCGTTACTATAACATATTTGAACGAGCGCATTAATACAAATCTTCTTACCAATTATAATTTAACTCTGATTTCACAATTTCTAACCTTGACAAGGATTCGGGTCATTAAGAAAGGTTTGGGAAATTAAGCTTGTGCTATTTGTCCTACATAGATCAAGTGCTTTATTTCCTCTATATCACCTAAACACTGGGACTCTTTATTGAGAACTTTATTGAAGATCAAGTGTTTGTTCTGTACACAGTGAGTTGATATTCGAAGCATGGTACCTGAGGCACGTGTGGAGAAACGGCTCAGGTAGAAGGCTGGCACGTTGACCCACATTTGTCGCCTAGTGTGACCCATTTGCGCTATTTAAAGAGCGATCAAGGGAGAACACTGTCGTGAAATTAGCATTCTGCTGCCTTTGTGTCAGCTCAAAGAGAGAGACACAGAGAGGCATTCAAAAATGGGGTCTGGAATGATATCAGGATCTGTTACAGTTCCACTGGAAGTCAGGGAAGCTGGGTCACGTCTCTCCGGCTAGCAGACATGTCTGGGATCGATTTCATACATGCTGATATATGTTAGATGGCATCTTTTTTAATAACGAATAAAAATGATGTTAAAATCTTTAAAGAGTTTAACGTCATGAAACACCAGCATTATATTCAAGTTGGGGGCACGGCCTAAAGTTTGTAGATAGGAATGTATGTTGAGAGTGAGAGGGCAGAAAGGTGGCTCAGGATTTATCATTGTCACTTCGCTCCTCAGGGGTCGGGGGTTCAAATCTCGCTTAGTCTGTGCGTGGCGTTTGTGTTTTTCCTGTGCTTGCTGGGTTTCGAACTGTTACTCCAGTTTTACTTTTACTGTACAAAGAATATGATGTAGGCATTTGATTGACCACAGTGTGTGAGTGTGTTTGCCCTGCAATGCGAGGCAACCCATTCAGGGTGTTTCCCCAACATTATCTCCTGAGTAAACCCTACACACGATAAGCAGGACTGAAAAATGGGTGGATAGAATGATATGGAGGTATGGAGAATAAGAATTATGTCATAGTGATGATGTCATTGTCATAATCATGTGATGTATACAATACACATACATACATATATTCATACATAAATACATGAATAAGGGACTATTGTTTTTAAGGATAATTTAACTTGTTATAACAAGTGTTCCCTTGAATGTTTGAGCAGTAGATTTAGGATTTCTTACTATATGGTTACAATAAATGAAATATATGGTTATTAAACCTATTAATAGACATTTATACTCACTTTGATCTAGTCTTTTTCTTTGCGTCTTTTTTGTACATACTATTAGATTTGATTTATAATAATATAAAAAATATTAAAACATTTGCTTGAATTCATGATATTTTTACCTGCTTTCTGTATTTTTCCTGACTATTACAGGACAGTTCGGGTAGGTTAATACGCTTACCTTACCCTACATTTCTAGCTGGATAACAAGTTAGATCATTGGAAATTCAGAGAACACGCAAGAAGCAAACATTTCTTAGCATATTTACTAATTATTTAGTATTTTTTATAATTATTTTTAGCCAGGGGAATTGTTTAATGAGAGATAGCATCCTTGTCAAGAGGTAACATCTTTTCTTTCTTGTAAGAGCGTGTGTCATTTGTCGTAGAAATGAGTGCTTGATGAGTCACTCTGAGACGTTGAAAGAGCTGGGGCTCATCAGGAGAAAATAAAGCTGTAAATCAGGAGTGATGCACACGTTAGTCAGCAAGCAGTCAAGCAAACTATGAATAATACGCTCTTCCAAGAAGATAAGTGAGGAATAAATGACAACATGGTACCTCTCACAAGTTAATTTTTTTTTACTTAAAAAACAAAAAAAAAACATTTTATCGCTCTTATTCTGCAGCGGGTTCCTAATATTGCAGTGTTCTTTTTTTTTTTTTTTGCAAAACAAGTTAGATCCACTTGCTATGTATGTTATAGCAGCTGTAAATACGTAGTCATTTCCTAAAGTTACACCTCTGAATGTTACCAGTGCACTGATACTGGAGACTCCTCTCATAAGTCTTAACTAAAACACCACCTCACAGAAAAGATCATCATATCCAAGATTTCCCACTCTGTTCTTTGTTATCGAACTCCTTTTATTGAAATTTTGTTGATAGCTTTATGTGGAGCATCTCGTTGAAACGAGAATGAGTGCATTAATATAAACCTGTGATTTGCAGTCCTACACGAAAGCTCTGTAAATGTTAATGCTTCACAAACAGATCACTGTGCAAACCCCAGTAGTAAAGCAACTGCTTTACTCCAGTTATAGTGAGGTCACATGACACAGAGCATCCAATTCATTCTTAACATAATGACACGTTGCTGCGCGGTGCCGCGTGGTGCTGTAACACCAACTGGCCGTTTCTGCTTGAGGCCCTTCACCCCTTACACACATCCTATTCAGAGCACAAGGGGTGAAAAGGTCAGTGCTTAACTGTTATCATGCCCTGAAACACACAGGGCATGATAATGCACGGACATGTCACTTTCCGCTCCTTAATCCCTTTTCATAAATGTGTGGGTTTGAAACGTCATAATTAAATCAATATTACTTTATTACAGCTGTCTTTCTTGAAATATGTTTTTATGGTATATATAATATACAGTAGATTTTATGTGAGGTGGTAATATGTTGCAGTTTATCGCTAACCCTATAAGTGGCGTGCTCTAAACTATTTACACATTGGCAGGCAGCACAATATTCTGTGTGGTAGGAGTAAATCATTTGCTAAGTTTGTTTAAAATTGTAACTAATATCAAATCAGGATATTAAAAAAATTAATAAATTCAAATCGTATCGGGCGATCTGTAGTGATTCCGATCCTTTGAAACTAATTTCTTTTGATGAGCAATAAACAACTGTAAAATATATGATGTCATGAATGTTATGATGTTTTTTTGCACTGGAAAACACCTTCAGGATGGTATCAGTAAGCCTACTTCCTCGCACCATACTGTTGTTGATTATGTTCGGGGTACAAACTCTGGGCTGTATTTATGTTGGGAACATGTCACTTTAATTACATGACTAATCATGGTCATAGAACTAGTTCATAGCAAAGGGGTGATCAACTTTATGTAAAAAATATTTTTTTATTTGTTCAAAATTTTGCAAATGTCTTGGCCCTGTTCATTTCTTCATATTAAATTAGTTGATATGGAATAAATAAAAGAAATGGGAACAAATGTTTTACTGTGACAGGCTGCAATGTGCCTAAAGATAAAATTTCAAACTGGTTGTTTATGTAACAGCCTCAGCAACAACTTCATTTCCTCTCTCGTCTGTTCCAACCACTCAGCATTCAGCATCAGCAGTATACCTATGAAATATAATTCTACTGGCGCCCCAGATATACTGTATATAATTATAATATATCACCCGCCTGATCATCCATCATCATCTACACCTGTTTCTCACTGGTTCATGCCTTAATTTAGATGTTTTTTTTAAATGCCTGAATGATTCATAGGTCACTTAACAAACAAAAAAACATTCCTCTGAAACTGCTCAGGTACAGGGGCTGGATTAAAAATGTAAGACAAAAAGTCCTTTAGGAGGAAGCCTGGAGGAACTACTCCTGACTGGCTCTTTGGAAGCAAAATATGAGGAAATGAGGGCTGGCTCACGACTTTTCCACGGTACTGTACTCAAAAAAAAAAAAAAAAAAACGACCGAGGATCTATGAAAAAGAAGTTCTGGAAATGTATGAAAAGTTTTGGATTTAAAATCCAGTCTCCAGTTCGCTCAGTTTGCATTTTTTCATTAACTTCCCCCTTACTGGCAGATAATTCTGCTGGTTTTCAGCAAATCATTTCTTGAAAGAAGAAAACGTACCTGACGAAATAACAAGACATTTTTCACTCGCGATTTTCTTGGCAGTGTAGAAGAAATCTTTTTTTATCAAGTTATTTAGACATAAGAAAAAAAATTGTCTGGTTATGTTCTCTCTATATCGTGGTATGCACTACATGAAAATATCTTGAAACTAGTCAAATATAGCTACAGTTTTTTAAAACAGAATTGTACAAACCTAATATAAGATCATTATGCTTATTTCTAGTCAACTTTTACAAAGAATGTTAAGGAATTTTTTTTTATTAGATTATTTTTCTTCTTTTAAGAAACTAATTCCTAAAATTAGCAAAATCTGCAAATACAATAAGAATTCGCTTTTAAATTTAGTAAAACTTGTCTGGAAATAAGCTCAAGTCTTTGTCGTAGTGCTGTTTTAAGAAACTGAAGACAAATTCAAGATTATTTCACTTGCTAAGATGGTGGGTTTTTTTGCAATGTGGGAAAAAATGTGGGTAGTTTTTCTGGAACTTTAACCCTTACTTTGTTTCTTCTTAAATACCTGAGTTTTGCTACCGATACAGTTGCAGGTCTTCCAAGTAAATTTTAGTGCTGGTGAAAAAAAAATGCAGGGCTTGTTTTTCTTTTCTCTCTGAGTGAAACCGAGTTGTTGTCGGCACACAGCAGCTGCGCGTGGAAGCAGTTGTCACACACATTTTTTTTGTCCGAGGCGTCTGAGCTCCATCAATGGGCAGGGAGCTTGCGGCTCGCTCTGGCTGCCAGAGAACAGCTTTAGCTCGGCTAAATATAGACTGAACGAGTGCAACGAGATGCAGCCTGCTGGACACGATCACTGTCGGCCTACAGGACTCTTATTACCCTAACAATCAAATGAGATTAATGTTGACATGTGGTTATGATGTAATAAAGAACACTAGATGTTTTCTCAGCTATTCTAGAGATTTTATTTCAGCCAGGAGCCACGAGGCCTTATTTAAAATAAAAGCATGTATAATTTATTAGTTTTGCACCAAACTAAACTATGTGTCACAGTCTGGGATTGGGGTGATGTACATGAATCTAATAAATTGGGAACCAGTTAGATTTTGTTTTCAATCTTCTGTTGTTATTTATATTCATTTTTGTGCTTAAACTTGCACACATATAAGGTTAACAAAGTTGACATATTTTATCAAAATGTGTTTGAGTAACATCCATGAGAATGACATAAGTACATTAAGGACATTTTATTGACTTACTTTTATACATTTAAAATGAAAGATTTATTTTGAATTTTAATTTTACTAACACTTTAAAGTGACCTCTTCAATATTACAAGAATAAAAATAAAAAATGAGAAAAAACTTTCTTCTTTGCATCGTCTGTGATTTTTTTTCCTGTTAAACATGTGATTTGTCCAATGATGCACAAATTCCTGTGAACGTAACAAGGCTGACTGAATAAAGTAAAAATGTACAAGGGGTGTTCAGGTTAAACCAGGACTTGTGATGAAATTTCTGGGGAATGAGGGTGTAAAAGCGATTGACATTTACAGAAGATGTCAAGCACGGTACAATGATAAAATGTTTGAATGGTGCAAACGCTTTAAAGAAGGCATTACGTCCGATAATGATGATCCCGGCCGAGGTGGCTCGATCGGAATGAGATATCAAAAGTTTACACCCCCTCTCATGAAAGTTCAGTGGGAAGTTGATAATCCATTCAATATGTAAATATTAGCCATGTAAACACTAGATCTGAATTCTGAATATATTCTTTCTGCCCCATGTGGGTAACATGAGTTTCCAGGACGGAAATTTTCGCTTCCATACCTGATCTGTAAATTCCATAAGAAGAAATAACTCTCTATCTCATCTGACTATATTTCAAATCTTCATCCACTGTGTCTCTACCTAAGGAAGGAGCTCTGATTGGGTGACATTCATAACAAGTATTAAACCAATTACAGATGAGACGAAATCCTTATAACCAATCATAACGCAGAAGGCGGGATTCATCGAAAAAGATGAGAAGCCTGACATAACCTTAAATCATTTTCTTCTTATTCTGTTATATTTGCAGCCGATTAAAAGCTTCACAACGTCATGTCAAAAAAGTTATATTGTGATTAAGCTTCCATGTAACCAGTTAAGTTGGAATCTTTAGTCAGACTTATTTTAGTCACATTGTAGGAATGTTGCCCATGTAAACAGAGCCTGTGTTGTTGTGAAGTCTTAAAAATGACCTTTACTTTGCAGAGATGTTTTTAAATTAAATTTCAGTGGCATGCAAGCGGCGCTTCAACGTAGCTGAAATCTTGGACTCGGTATTCTTTAGTTCTGATTATATGTAGCAGCTCAATTTATTATCGGGATTGTATCTGATCATGGAGCTACAGTCTCATTGGACAGCGTGCACAAAAGTGTGCATTCAAAAGATTTTTAAATAGTGTGAAATGTGGTAAATATAACGCTCAGAAGACTTAAGTTAACACTTCCCCCTGGATAAAATGCATGCATATATGCGGTGTTCAGGTTTTTTTGGAACAGTACATTTTTCTTCTAAAAATTCAAAACTGATTAGAAATGAGAATTTTTGAAATGTGAGCTGAAAAAGTGTTTTGTTATTTTGAATAAACAAAGTTACATTTATATTTTGGAGATTTTGTTTCATCTTTGAGACACAGTGTGATTTAATGTTTAGATTTTTGGGGATTTCTGGGACTCTGTAAGCTCACTCTGTCTATCTGTCTCTGGGTCTCTTTTTTTCTGTTTGTCTCTCATCATTTGTCATTTTATGTTTTTTCTGTATGTCTCTGTCTCCCTCTGTTTGTCTGTCTGTCCATGTCTCTCTTTGTCTCTCTCTCGCTCTTTTGTGCCTCATTCTGTTAGTCTTTTTGAGTGTCAGTAAGATTGGAGCTGGGAATAATTCAGACCCGTCTTTCTCTGCAACTCTCTCTCTCTCTTTCTTTCTCTCCTCTGTCTCATTTTTTGTATTTCACTCTGTCTGTCTCTCCCTTTGCATCCCTCTTTCTCTTTTTGACCCTCCATGTACACAATCACAGTGCAAACTGCTGATGGTAGCAGAGTCAGGGTCGTTTCGAGTTAGTAACTAAACCTTTGTGTGTGTGTGTGTGTGTGTGAGAGAGAGAGAGAGAGGGTGCATGTGTGCGTGTGTGTGTGTGTGTGTGTGTGGTATTGGAGTGATGGGAACAAAAGGAAAAAGTGAGAGAGGTATCCCTAACTTCTCTTGGGTGTGAAACTAAACAAACCATGTGTGAGGGACGGTTGGGTTGTCAATAACCCATGGTTGTCATCCTTAAAAAAATGCAGTGTGTGTGTGTATGTGTTAGGGGCACACAATGAATGCAGAGTCATCAAAAATGATTTTAACATATTTATTATTTAGTAAGATGTTATTTAAAATGGAAGCATGAGAGATAGTCCTTATTAGCATTTAATGCTAAAAACAGAGGGAATTTCAGGTGTAAATCCAGTTGTATTTCAGCTGGAACATTAACAGACACATGTTGGGGATCTCTCAGACTTGATGTTAATTTGTAATTACGAAGCCTGTGCACTCAGACACCCTGAATTGTTGTGTTGGTTTGGTTACTTATTTATTCCAAATTAACGGTTTTGTACAAACGGCTGTTAGCTCATGGACGCTTGCTATCCGCTGTCGGTGCTGTTCTGGGGCGCCAGCAGAATTATATTTCATAGTATGAACCAAAACCAGCTTTATTATATATTTATAATGTGCAGGTGCATCACACCAATATGTCTACTCAGCAAACGAGAGAGGGAGCAAGAGTGAGAGAGATTGATTCAAGTTTTTTTTGCATGTTGCGGATACATCACCACTATAAACCTCTGATTTCCCTACCATGTGTTTTTCAAAGGCCCGACTTGGTGCTGCTGAAAATAAGGCTAGCTGTTTGCAAGCTAACACACAAGATGAGCTAAATGTGAAAAAAATGTGTGTTGGAGTCATGCCTCTAAACCCTCAGTGTGGGTTTAGATTAACCTGCTCTCAGGAAAAACTCTGTCTAAATGCAGCCTGAGGAGGGTTGTGTGCCGTTTTTTTCCCTTTAGCATGCATGCTAATGCCTTTACTCACTAACTGAGGGTATAGAGACATCAAAAGTCTCAAGTCTACAACATATCTGCCACACCCAGACCTCTAACTGAACAGATTACACAGAATTATCAGCCAGAATCTTAACACCAACTCACTGTTAGATGCACACACACACACACACACACACACACACACACATATGCATACATATACACGCCTAAACACACGTGCACACGCACAAACATGCACACTAATAAAATGTAAATGATGTTTAGTACTTAACACAGATAAAGCCTAATTACATTTTATGGTCATGTGACCTACTCATGATTAAACACTAAAAGACGTGCTTAAAGGAAAAATAATCAGTGTCTTAATAAAACACTGAAGATGCTTTATTCCTATTATAGCACACCAATATATTAAACACTCTTTTAAACTCAGAGATTTCACTATCAAGCATTTCTCCCACATTATTTCTTAATACATTTTTTATTCCTAATATGAAGGAGCTAAAAAGCATTAAATTTCCAAGGAACCCTTAAAGAATTTTTATAAATGTTTGTCCAAAATGTCAAGACAGGTTAGCTTTAGCTTTAGTAGGTTCTAGGAATGAAAAGAAGGAAAAACATTGGACATTTACTACATACACTTTAATGAAAAAAAAAAAACATTCTCAAGGGCTTTTTGAATAATTAAGGACATT
>JAOVVB010000002.1:25207205-25219231 GCA_028570985.1 Heterobranchus longifilis | reverse complement strand
CATTTAAGTGTGACAAACATGCAAAAGAATAAGAAATCAGGAAGGGGGCAAATAGTTTTTCACACCACTGTATGTATCCGTTTTCTTTTTTTCTATTAAAATATCCATTTCTCCTCAGGGACTGAAGAATTACCTGGTGCTAATCCTGGCGTTTTGTATGATCGTGACTGGAGCGTTACTGACCGGCTTCTCGCTGTAGTTACATGTTGGCAATCACAAATTGGAGACAAAAACGCCAGTTCATTCCATAAGGCCACTGATAGCTTTCTTAAACCATTTCGTACCTCAAAATGATGCACTTGTCTTAATTACTGTAAATCACTGTGAGAATGTCAGAATGATGGGAAACCTGATACTTTCCTACCTACATACTTTCATTTTAGTGACAGTTCTGTAACTAATCTGTAATATTCAATGCATTGCTTTCAGTCATGTTTAGAGCATGAAGTACCTCTATTTAATTTTCCTAGTTGCATGTTTTACATTTACTGTCAAGTTCAATGAAAATTATGTTGAGAGAGATTAATTTTGCCATGTGTGCTTATTAATGTTATGTGCATAACTGATTTCCTAATACTATGTTTGTTATTAATATAAAGGAAATATTTTACCAATAAACCCTCTTTTTTGATAAGTTCTTATTATTATTACTATTATCATATTGTGGAGTAAATTGAGCATCTATTTGTTGTCCCGCAATGAATCCAAATCATGATCCAAAGCACCCTGCATCATCTGTCAAACATGGTGACTGCTGCAGAAAGTAGCAGAATTAATTTGCAAGTGTATAGATTCAGCAAAATTTTGCAAAACCTGTATGATGCTGCGATATACTGTAAATGGATAATGACCCAAAACATGCAGTAAAAGTCACCCAAGAGCTTCTCAAGGCAAATAAGTGGGATGTTCTTCCCTGACCCAGGGAAGAATAGAGCATGTGTTTCACTTACTGAAGACAAGACTAAAAGCAGAAAGACCCACAAACAAGCAGCAGCTGAAGGCAGCTGCAGTAAAGGCCTGACAAAGTATCTCAAGGGAGGAAACTCAGCATTTGTCATGTCCATGGTTCCAGACTTCAGGCAGTTGTTGACTGCAAAGCAGTTTCATCCAAGTAGTAAAGGCAATCTGTATGTTTTGCAGTTATGGTAGTTTGTTCCATTATTTTTGCCCTTTTTACAAAACAGGTGTATGAAAATACCTGTAATTCCTTTATGGTTAATGCCACAGTTTTGTCAAACCACTTGAACTAAAGCTGAAAGTCTTGCCTTTGATCTCATTTTGAGTGTTTCATATAAATTTCAGTGTTGGTGAACAACAACAACAAAAAAAAAAAAATTCCAATATTTATGAACCTGACTGTATCTATGAATGTGCTATTTTCTGGGCCAGAAATAATCTCCACCCCCAGACAAAATAGAGCAGCTTGAATAGGCTCAGTCTCTAAAGCCAGCTCACAAAGTTATAAAAAGTTTCAACAGGAAGGATGGGGTCAGTAAGAGAACGTGAAACGAGGAGGCCTATGAAATGTTCTTATTGTTTTCTTTCTAACTGCAATTTTTGACAATTTCTGCACTACAGGCAGAAAAGTCAAAATGTACAAACTGTCCTTAATGTAATTTTGCTGTTGTAAAACCAATTCATAAAGATAATAGATGATGCCCCACTTTGACTCTCCTGCCTAGATATAAAACAGGTTGAATTATTGGGTCTGAAACACTAAAACACTGATTAATAAATGATGTCAATGAAAATGTCCAACCTTCATTTATATCTTTATAATTTGTGCCAGCCCTCCAAAGATGAGGGCTCAGCTATCCACTGCAACACTGTTTGTTTGCCTGTGACTTTTTGAAGACATTTTTGTCTACTTCTTGATGGCTGTTACAGTATATACAGTATGTGTGTTGCTCATGCTAAGAGTGCATTGAGGTTTGCTGGTTTAACCACAAGACTCTAACGTGACATTACTCTGGTTTAGCTGATAGATGTCTCTGTGATATTGTGGCGTGGGCGGGGCGGCGGCTGACGGCCAGCATGCCTTGCGGGGATGTCTGTGTGTTCACCATGTTGGGGAAGGGTGTTTGGGTTAGTGGCTTCGGCCCTGTTTGTGTTATGCTTAGGCTGAATTGGAGGTAGGTTCTCGGGTGAATGTGCTGCTCATGCTATACATGCTGTGTGAATAATAAAGTGCTCCCAGCCATTTGCATTGGGCAGCAAGTAAGCTCACTCGTCTCTCCAACATCATTTCCGGCGGTAAAACGCTACAATATTTTACATCATGCAATAACATAATCAAATGATGTAATTTTGTTTTCTTAATATTCAACTCCATGAGGTATTAAAATAAAATACAATCCTGTATGTGTTGGGGTGTCAGAAGAGATTTAATAGATTTATAGAATACATTTGTGTTTTCAGAAGCCTTAAAAATCTAGATTATGTGATTTTTTTCAAAGGGGATTTTATTGCAGTCATAGTTATTTCTTTGACTTTTTGAATTCTTATATTTTTATATAGTAACAGCAGAAGTAAATGGGGGCACTGGTGGCTCAATGGTAGGTGTTTCACCTGCCATGCGGAAGGCCCGGGTTCGATTCCCAGCCTGTGCCCAAACCCCAGCCACTGGATCCAGTGCCGGTCCCAAGCCCGGGTAAAATGGGAGGGTTGCGTCAGGAAGGGCATCCGGCATTAAACCTGTGCCAAGTTGTTGTGCGGACTGGATATTCCGCTGTGGTGACCCCTTGCTGGGAGCAGCCGAAAGACCAACAACAGCGTAAATGAATGAATGGCGTTCAAAAAGTCAGTTTTTTAGTAGTGTTTTAATTCACCCTTCCTGACCATAAGGTTAAAAAACATATTGTGCAAAAAATTTTTCTTAAGAATGGAAAAGAAATGACCACAAAATTTACCTGGGGAAATTTTCTAACTTTTAAAGTTGGGCCTTAAAGAAAAGAAAAAAAAAAGACCAGCATCTTTTATTAGACTTGTTTATTAGACTAGGTTTGTGTAAGCCTGGTATGTGTGTCGGTGTGTGTTTTTGTTTTGCTCTGTGACTGCTGAGAGATTGTGTTAGATAAAGTACTGTGATATATAAGACCGTATCTGTTTTGCAGATCTTACAGTAGATCTGTTTTTGCCATGTGATTTCAGATTAAACTGTAAGGTGCGTAACTGTGTGTAAGAATAGCGGTCGTTAATCACCTGGTTGTGCGTCAGCAGTTACTGATAGAATATTATACAGTAGGTTGCTGGTAGGTCCTGATGTTCTGTAATAATGACTAATAGAGATAAAAAAAAAAGAAAAACTTGGATATTTTCTGTTCATGATAAAATGTACAGCAGTGGGCATTTTTACATGTTTAGATTCTTGACTATATCATATCTATTAATGAGATCTGCAGCTTTACATCAGGAATGCAGAAAAAACAAAAACACAATTTGCCTGTTTGTCACAGCATTTTATCTAACACAATCTCTCACCAATCATATGGCAATGCACAGGTGGTACACAAACAAACAGACTCTCACGTACACACCCATACACACTATTTCCTTTCTGCAGTGTCATTTAACCTGCATAAAGAGGTTTCAGTGCCAGTGTTCCAGTCTCTGAAGTGGAAATGAATAACGAAACTCTTTGGTACCAGAACACAGAGAGAATGGGCAAAACCTGCATGAAAGATACTCAATACAGAGGAAAGAATACACACACACACACACACCTTTCTGTTGAAAAATATATAAAAAAGTGTATAAAAGTGTATGTACCTTTCTATTGGAACCAGCAGGAAACTTTTCATCAGCAGTACCTTTTCTATTGGCTACACGGACCAACCTTCACTCCCATGTACATCAACAAGCCTTGGCCGCATATGACCCTGTGCACAGTTAACCAGTTTACCTTTCATGTAGCACTTTTTGTAGGTCCTGACCCTTGCAGACCAGGAGTTTTTCTTGCATTGTGGAATTTTGCCTAATTCATCTAGTATGCGCACATAGTTTGGCCCTTCACATCCAAGTCACTCACAGCCTTATACCTGTGTGTATCATGTTGTGATGGCGCGAGTGTTTGTGTTGTTGTTTATATTTTTTTCTTATTTTTAATTTGATTATTGTTGAGTGTGGATTGTCTAGACTTTCTCTGTTATTTTTTTGTGTGTGTGTTGTTGTGTTCTTTTTTTCTTTATTGTTTTATCAGGAGTCAGGCAATTTGGGTGGGTTTTGTACAATTTCCTGAGCTGCAGCTGGCCTGCTTTGGTCCTGTTAGTCTCTCTCCCCTTTTTCTACCAGGCTGGTGTAGTCGGATTCAACTAATTAGCAAATTCCTGCCATTTGGGATTTTACGGTCGCCACATTTTGGCGTAATCGGCAGGATCCACCTGGTAAGACAAGGAATTTTTTTTGAGGCGTGGGTATATTTATATTTGTGGTGATTTTGGTTGTTTTTGTTTTTTTCCTGCTTTTTTTCTCTTTCATAAGCAAAGCAGCAGTGTAAGTTTTCGATTTCATGGGCAAGTATGGAGGATAAGATGCAGGAGTTGCGAGAACTGGTGGCACAGTTGAGGACAGACACCGCTGGTCTCGCTTGCATCATGAGCGTGAGTTTTCTGGTTCCAATACTGTCCCTGTTGCACTGTAACCGCACCTGGCCCATTCCAACCAGCAGAGGTTGATTTAGTCGTACCGGAATGGTTTGTTTTTGTGCCTCGAGACCAGCGGTGTCCAAAATTTAGTGGCAAATCTGGCATAGGCATTGAGGAATGGGTGGAAGAGGCTGAAGCATGTATGCGGGTTCATTGTTTGTCCAAAACCAATAAGGCATTTTTCCTCTTTGACCACTTGGAAAGTGAAGCCCGGGAGGAGATTAGACACTGTTCCAGTAGGGAACGGGGGGATCCGGACAAGATTATTGCGATTTTACGTGAGCTGTATGGTTGCTCTCAGTCATATGTTGTGCTCCAAGATGATGTTAAAATCACAGCAGCAGCAGTTAGATCAATCTACTCGGAGTGTTGCAGATATGCGGTTTTCTCAGTGGGCTTGCCAGACCTCCCGTGCTGAAGTGTTACTCTGTCACCAGTGTCAAAAACCAGGTCACTTTGCCCGTGAATGTGATGGGGAACGTGTTCCCTCCGCATCTCTAGGCTCGCCGTGAGTCACCTTCTTTGACGAGAGCGGGAAAGACTTTTGTTCAGCCGACGGAAAACTAGGTCCCGTCGAGCTGCTGAGTCACCGTTTGGTAGGGAGATATCATAACTCAATGACATTAGCTCCCTTGCCGCACTTAATGGCATCATGTCCTAACCTTGTTGTTTGTATGGGAGGGGTACAGGTGCCCTGTTTGATCGATACTGGCTCTATGGTATCTACGATTACGGAAAGTTGTTTTGTGGAACTATTTGTACCATTGGGCCAGGATAGTCTCAGGGCATGTTATTAGTTGCAGCTTCAGACAGCCAATGGGTCGTTAATTCCGTACGTTGGTAATGTTTAGTTGGACCTTGAGCTTCGCGGTCGGGTAATTCCAGGGTATGGCGTGCTGGTTGTCAGAGATCCCCCTAGGGGCACTGGTGCTCAAGTCCCGGGTATTTTGGGGATGAATGTCTTAAGTCGGTGCTATCAGGAGCTCTTTGAGTTGCACGGTGCTGCCCTTTTTGATGCACCATCTGTGTCAGGGGCCGCTCAACTGGTGTTCCAAGAGTTACAACATTGTCATCAGGTAGATGCCACCACTCAGGATAGCCGTATTAGAAAAAGGCGACTGCGGGGTCATAATGCTTGTCCTATTCCAGGTGGGTCTATGAAAGTGGTGGCTGCTAAGTGTTTTGGGCACTTTGCAGGGGAAACCGTGCTTTTTGAAACTCCAGAAACTGTGCTGCCTGCCGGACTTTTGGCATCTGCCGCCTGAGCGAGTGACCCGGGGCACGGTCTATGTACCTGTCGTCAATGTAGGTAAGACTGACGTAACGCTTTTTCGGAACTCTGTTTTGGGCACCTTGCACCATGCATTCATTGTGAGCTTGACCCGTGGTGTTTTAGAATGTAACTCAGTTCCTGCGTTTGTGAATACAGTTTTTTCTGCGCATGAGGGTGATTTGGGATGTACCCAGCTCCTTTCTCATGATATACCCTTGACAGATTCGGTCCTAGTTCGTCAACGGTACCGGCGGATACCGCCGTCGGAGTACGATGTGGTAAAAACACACATAAACCAGCTCCTAGAAACTAACATTATTAGAGAGAGTTGTAGTCCGTATGCCTCTCCCATTGTGTTGGTCTAAAAGAAGGACCAACGACCAAAGAAGGACACGCTGCGCATGTGCGTAGATTACCATCAGCTGAATGCAAAAACTCAGAAAGACGCCTTCCCCTTACCGCGGATAGAAGAAACCTTGGATTCACTGACGGGCTCAGTGGTTTTCCACCATGGACCTTACCAGTGGTTATAATCAGGTTTCTGTTACTGAGGAGAATAGACACAAGACTGCCTTTTGTACACCCTTCGGTCTGTTTGAATGGAATCGCATGCCGTTTGGACTCTGAAATGCCCCAGGCACCTTCCAGAGGTTGATGGAGAGGTTGTTTGGGGATCAGCAGTGTCAGTCCCTCCTTTTGTACTTGGATGGCATAGTGGTGTTTTCTTCTTTCATGGCACAACATCTAGATAGGTTGGAGGTGGTTCTGAGTCGGCTGGAGCGAGAGGGGCTAAAGGCTAAGTTACGTAAGTGTGCGTTTTTCCAACAGGAGGTAAGTTATTTGGGACATATAATCTCAGCCAAATGGGTGTCGACAGACCCAAGTAAGATAGACGCAGTGAAACAATGGCAACGCCCTACAGGGGTGGCAGAGCTCCAGTCATTCCTGGGGTTTGCCAGTTATTATAGCAGGTTTTGCCAAGTTGGCAGCCCCTCTACACCGTCTCGTAGCTAAATTTGTGGGCTGTAAGTCCAGGGTTCGAGCAGAGTCGAGGTTTGGGGTGGCTTGGACAGAGCAGTACCAGGCAAGCTTTAAAGAACTGAAAAGCAGGCTCACTTCTGCCCCAGTATTGGCTTATGCTGATTTCTCCCTTCCCTTTATCTTGGAGATAGATGCTAGTCATTAAGGTTTTGGAGCAGTTCTGTCCCAGGAACAGGGAGGGAAGGTGCGGCCTATAGCCTATGCTAGTATGTCAAACTATAGTTCCATGAAGTGGGCCATGACTGAGAAGTTAAGAGAATATTTGCTGGGGCAGAGGTGTGTCGTCTTTACTGATAATAACCCCCTCAGCCACCTGGCTACTGCTAAGCTTGGGGCGACAGAGCAGTGGTGGGCTGCGCAGTTGGCCTCTTTTGATTTTGAGCTAAGGTATTGGGAGGAGCAACCGAAATGCGGATGCACTTTCGTAACAGGTTCCTTCTAGTCAGGGTGAGTTGGAGGAAGTATTACCTGGTACAGTGCTTCCAACTGTGGTAAGGCAGGCTGGAGAGATGGGGATAGGTTCTCAAGCAGCAGTCACCGTGCTGCCTAGTTTGGCTGTGGATATGCAGTCATTACAGGATATGGACCCTTTTATAGGTGAGGTGTTATGGTTTTGGAGGCGGGGAGCCCCACCTAACTTAGAGGACCATTGGCAGTTACCCAAGGCTGTGGTGACTCTTGCGACAATGGTGTCCACTGTGTGAGCAGGATGGAGTATTGTATCGCAGATTGTTTCGTTTGGATGGGGGAGAAGAGGTGTTGCAAGTGGTGTTACCAGCACTATTGCTTCATGAGGTACTAACGCAGCTACACCAGGAGCATGGGCACCAGGGAGTGGAACGCACCACTAAGTTGGTGCGTCAGCGTTGTTTTTGGCCCGGCCTGACAGCTGATTTGGCACAATGATGTCGAGAGTGTGAGAGGTGTCAGGCTTTAAAGGATACAGAACATCTTCCCAATAGCTTTATGGGCCATCTGTTGCCCTTGAGGCCAAATGAAATATTGGCCCTTTATTTCACTGTGTTAGAACCCACCCGGACAGGATTGGAAAACGTGCTGGTTATAACGGACGTTTTTACAAAGTATACCTTGGCGGTACCTAAACAAGACCAACATGCAGAGACAGTGGCCCAGGTTTTGATGTGGGAGTGGTTCTACGGGATTGGTGTCCCCACTCGGATCCATTCTGATCAGGGCCGTAATTTTGAGTCCTCCTTGGTACAGCAGCTTTGTGCGCTGTATAAGGTGGAAAAATCGCGCACCAACCCTTACCATCTGGCAAGGAATGGCCAGTGCGAGCGTTTTAATAGGACATTGCACAATCTTTTGCGTGCCCTGCCTGTGTCCAGGAAAAGGGACTGGGCCTTATGCCTCCCACAAGTGCTGTTTTGTTATAACACTACTCCCATCAGACGACTGGTGAATCCCCATTTTTTTTTATGTTTGGGCAAGAACCAAGACTCCCTGTGGACTTTCTCTTGGGTAGAGCCCAGGAGGTCCGGTTTCAGCCTTTACTCATCCCCCAACTTTGGAGAACGAGGTGCTGACTGCAGAAGTTCTAGGGGAAAAAATTGATCTGTTTATGGTGGTGCCAGAAATCCCTCCGGTACAAATTCCCCGGGGTACGGGTTTCCCTGGATACTATTAGGTCACCAAATAGGCCTGTAAATACTAACGAGGGGACCACAGTTATGGGGGGTCTTGAGGCCCCTAATTCTGTATTTAGTGCATTACCGGGATCTGTGCACTTGTCAGGGAGTCAGTTAGGTTGTCAGAGTACTTCTTTGCAGAGACCTGGGTGGATTTCTGCAGGCCATCATTCAAATCTGCATCGGTTAACATGTGCTGCAGCTGAAGGCATGGAGTAGTCTAAGGGTATGTGTCATTTATTCATCGTCGGAATGCGTATAAAAAAAAAGGAATAGAATGTGGCAGGGTAAGTAGTTGTTTTGATTTGTGATTTGGTTGGGGGTGAGGTTATCCGATTAACGAGGGGAACGCAGTCTATTTAAGGACCATTATTTTGACTGGTGGGGATGTGTTTTTGGTGTCTGGGTCCTCTTCAGCCTGGCGTGTCCCTTTTCGTTCCTGGTTCCTGGTTGAGTTCAATTTAATTCTAGTGGAGTTGGTGGCATGGGCGTGTGGAATATTCGTGGCGGAGCTTGCTTTTAGTGATCGCGCCGCTAAAAGGATGAGAATACCGGCCGGTAGATCCATCGGCGGTGAGTAATCATGCAACTTCATATAGGACTGGGAGAAGACTTGGTGCCTTGGTCCATATACTATTGCGTCTGTGAAACTGTTTGTTTATATATTTTTTTCTTACTTTTGATTTGGTTATTGTTCAGTGTGGATTGTGTAGACTTTCTCTGTTATTGTTTTTGTGTGTGTGTTGTTGTGTTCTTTTTTTCTTTACTGTTTTATCAGGAGCCAAGCACGGTGCAGGATGGGGGAGGCTGGCTGCATTCGCTTGTGGTGTGTGCTTCACTGAGTGCAGAAGTACCAACACAATACTTTCTTGTAGTGGGTGCATGGCGTTTCATTTGATGTGAATTTGGGTGGGTTTTGGATGATTTCCTGAGCTGCAGCCGGCCTGCACTTTATTAAGTGTAATGAGCATAGAGACAGCACAGGCTAAATCATGACTGATACATTTAATTCAGGGGTTCAGTTATTTCTGGTACTATTTGTTTGAGAAAATGTGTAGGTATAGGATCTAGTACACAAGGTAATAATTTTGCAGAAGAGATTAGTGAAATTAGTTCAATCTGTTGAACGGGAGTAAATTATTCTAGGTTTGGATCTGACATGGTTAGCATATCTGGATCAATGTTAATTACATTGTCTGGTCTTGAAGCCATGTTTATATATATTTTTTTTATTGAAAAAGTTTGTAAAGTCCTAACTCCTAAATGTTATTGATGTGGAGTTTTCTGCAGGGGTCTTATTTCTGATTAATTTGAAGAAAAAGCCCTGTTCAGAGTTATTTGACCAAGCTTAAATGGGAAAATGCTGACATCTACTGGAACAATGTTGCACATGCATTTTTCTTGTACACAATCAGCTCCAGTTTTCTTGTGTATGCACAATCATCTCCATTGGAACAGTGTAAGTTTATTCACTAATGCAATGGATTTTAAATTAAGCAATAAAGACTTGATGTTGGATTACTTACAGCCCTGACTCTGTAGCGCCATCTAATATAATGAACATAAAATGTGCAGAAGGTTTTCATAGTGGGGAAATGCCCTTTTCCCTGTCTACTTTACATTCTAGCTGTTCCTGCACTTTAGGTCAAATGTATTTATTTTTTAAAGAATAAAGTAGAAATAATGCATATTTAAAGATTAATAACTGACCATCACAGAGGTCAATTTATAATTATACAGTAATAAAAAAGGAAGACACTTGCAGTGAGTCTGCAGTACATTTATTTATAAAAATGTATTAAATTAGTACATACAATATAATAATACATAGTGAAAACATCATGAAAAGCTTTTTTGTACAGTACTTGCTCATGTGTGTATTAACTCAAGTATGTTTGAAGTTTCGATTCCCAGCTGCCGGGTAATTAATTTATTTCTGGAAATTAGTACACTTATACTTTTACAGTTCAAAACACGACCCCTCGATGGATGAAAATTTGTAATGAAACGTTTGATTCTGAGGAAACTTGTCATTATCCCATAAGGAGACTATGGAAAAGAAAAAGAAATGGCCAGTGCTACAGAGCAGCAAATTAATAATCAATCAGTCACTAAAATTTTACACACAACTGCAATTGCATGGGACAAAGTGTTTTATTCCTTACTTACCATTATTCTGTTTTTTCTCTTTTAACTACATTCAAATAACACCAGTGAAGCTCAACACTCCACCAAAGAAACTCACACACTCAGAGACAGTACTGGCAAAACAGAATGACATAAAATAATAAACTTCACTATAAAAAATGCTTCTTGCAGATCCAGGGTTGTTCAATAATGCATTTCTTGTCATTCCAGACGGTCACATTTGGAGCACTAAAAATTACAGTACAGTCTTCATCACCTACATCATTTGGTTCCCCTTTAGCCCAGAACCTGAAACCCAGAGAATCAGAATCAGACTCAGGTCATTGTTCAGATTCTTTTAATTCCACACATTTAACTGAATCCTCTCAGCCTCTGCTTACTGAGATGTACATCGGGACACGATATAGACAGTTTAATGATATTGATTATACTGTACCTTAAAAATAGTCATAGAAGAAAGAATCTCAGTTTCTTACGCAGTGTTCAGTGGTGTACCGTCCACCCATTTCCACTCTTCCTCTGTATCTCTGTCACTCAGACCAATCCAACCCTCAAAGGTGCCCAGCTGTTTACCGATGAACTCCTGTAAATAACAACACAATGAAAAAGGATTTAGTCTCTCTCTCTCTCTCTCTCTCTCTCTCTCTCTCTCTATTTGAGCACATGCACTGTGTTTGAGAAGAATGCTGGAGATCTGTTTTCTGTCCTGCCAAGTTTCTGTAAGACTATCAGCTATTTTTGGAAGTGGAGCAGGTGCTACTAGTGGTTGAACGTGCCCTTGTTCATTAAAGACAAAGTGATCATGAATCAACTGGTCTGCTTCAGGTTGTTTGTGAACCCCATGAAAGCTATCCTGCTTGGATGTAAGAGCTCCAATATGAGACAATATCACAGGTGGGGTGTGGGAACATCTACTCTGCCTTCTGAATAAACAAAGAGGTGATGGTGTTCCTCACAAAGACAAAACCTCATGAGTGCAAAGACTGGAATATATGTGAGAGGATCAATGGTCCAAGTTACCCCTCTGTCTACCCGGCACGAGTGGTAATATCATACATGCCACCATTTATGAAGGAGCTGGCCTGCTTTGGGAAGTTTGTTAGCACTATGAGGGCTATCCCGCTCGGGTGTAAGAGCTCTAACACCTTACCGACCCCCAGAGCGAGTCACAGTCTAGGAAGGTATTCTGGAAGTGTTCCGGAGTGTTCTGGAAGGTAGGTGCAGAACACTTAGACGCCACAGGAACAAATCTCACCCAGCGCTAACATCACT
>JAOVVB010000002.1:25133786-25145146 GCA_028570985.1 Heterobranchus longifilis | reverse complement strand
TATATTCATTTTGTGAGTATATTAACATGTGCTTTCTCAACATTTCAAAATTTTGATTTGAGGGGGCAAGACATTTACTTGAGGGGGCGCCGCCCCCTCTTGCCCCTGCGTAGAGCCGGCCTCGGTGATCAGGCATTTTCATGACAAGCAAAGCAACACACATTAGAAAGACCAACGAAGACCACAACCACAAAACACACACAGAACACCCCCCCGAAACATGCCCGAAACACACAAACACAAGAGCAAAGGTTCCATCCTCCTGTTTTTCTTTTGTTATAAATTTGTAATTAAATCATGCCATAAATAAACGTTCCAGTTAAATTGGAATTACAAATATAACAGTTTAATAAGTTATATACAAGGCCATGTTTAGCACCAGAGTGAATTCTATGGCAATTCTCTTTCAAAATATGTGCTATATTGTCTTTCTAGCTAATTAGCACAGCTACCTACTTTTTTTTCCTGTTTCGTACAAATAATGTGTTTGGCTAAAGAAACTCTCAATTTCCACTTAAAAGAAGGTTAAAACCAATACATTTCTTTCAGTTTTGTTTAAAATAGCTTAGCTGCTTCGCTAATCACATGTGCAGGTTGCTAGCACACTGGTACATCTCAATCACTTAGAATATTAGAGAAAAAGTTGATTTATTTCAGTAATTAAATTCAGAAAGTGAAACTGATATATAGATTCATTACACACAGGCTAATATATTTCAATGTTGATTTGTTTTCATTTTTGATGATTATGGCTTACAGCTAATAAAAATGCCTTTTGGGTAAGATAAGCTAAGTTTCGTCCGAAAAACTTTATTCAAGCTAATAAAGCAAAACAGCTTTTTAAAATAACAGCGATTTTGGTAAACCTACAGACCTAGATGTCAGTAGGTTTAAATAACTTTATTGTAGTTTACGTCAAAATTCCAAAACATTCGGATGGAGATGTAGCTACAGAGATGCCAAAGCTAGCATGCTACCACGGTGAGAATGAAAGGGTGACACGTGAAACGAGAGATCCACCACCAGCAAGTGTTAAACAGTGGAAGGAACAGGATGAATGGATAGATGAACTGATGGATGGATGGACAGAAGGATGGATTTTTTTTAATTTTTTTTTTTTTACCTTCTGCTCATGTTTGTGTCGGAGCTGCTGTAGCTCGACCGCGCCCACTGCGTTCACCATGAGATCTTTCACCTTTCGCTCATAGTGCTCTTTCAAGCGAGTCAGATCTTGAGAGAGCTGCATAGTAGAAAGCAGCAAAGCATGGCATTACATACGCACACACACACACACACACACACACACACAAACTTACTATCACAGCAATCAGTTGCCTTTCCTGACTTTCGCTGCAGTCGAAGGACTTCATTAATGAAAACTCCTGTTTTTTTGCCAAGATTACACAACATAAGTAAAACCTTAACACACACATGAGTGTGCGTATGCTGTTAGCTGAATAATACAGTATGTCATCTAAAACGCAGGCATGTGTTTAAGAAATTATGTACGTACATACATCATAATTACTTTAGCTTTAAAATGTATTATGCCCTAAAATGAATTACATGTAAGGATTCCTTATGGAACTATCTGTTTTTGTTCCATATTATTACTGTATGTTTTGGTCTGTGTGGGTAGACAGTGCAGAGTGAGTATATGTGTGCATACATGAGTTGTGGTGCTGGGTGTGTGTCGGCGGATGAAGGCGTTCGGGAGGAGGCCGTTCTCTCCGTGCGCGCTCCCTCCATCGCTCTCTTCATCGTAGCTCTCGAACTCGCTGGAGCTCCAGCCGTTCTCCACCGAGCTGCTGCCTGCCTCCTCACCCCTCTCCACATCATCATAGATCATCTCATCTACATCTGCTCACACATATACACACACGTTCACTATTAATGTTGCTAACATCACCACCAGGTCCATAACACACTTGACTACAGTTTCTGAGGAAATGAAAGTGAATAGAAAGACTTTATTGGAATATTTCCCACTGTAAGAACCTCTCTCACGCTTACTCACTCACACACACACACACACAGACACTCCAATTTATGTCACTTCCACATTCAGACATGCTGACTCGACAAATGTTCCCACATTGTATGCTGAATATGCGAAAATTATAATAATCTAGGCAAAAATGTAGCAGCTCAGGACTTCGAGATGAGTAGTTTTAGTAGCTAAATTTAGTATTCTGAGTTGCACTGTTCGACTTGAGTTGTTTAGCCGGGTAGCGATTTGATTAGTTTAAGCTAAGCTTTATATAGTAGTTTAAGGTAAAATATAATGACTTGATGTTATCAGATTAGTGATTTCATTATCAGTTCAGGAGGTTAAGTTTAGCAGTTTAAGTCAAGCAGTTTAACGCTCCAAGTTTAAGAGAGTGCTGAGTAGTTTGAGTTTAGCAGTTACATTTGGGTTTTAATCAATTTGAGTATAGTGGTTTGAGTTTATCTGTTTATTAATCTGAGTTTCAACATGTGTTTTGTAATTAATCGGCTTAGCAGCTCGATACTATCATTTCTGAGTTGAAGTTTATGTTAGTTAATGAGTTTCATTTCAGGGGCAGCATGGTGGCGTAGAGGATACACCACTACCACCTTGTACCTCCAGGGTCTGGGTTCGATTCCCGCCTTGGATCTGTGCGCATGGAGTTTGCATGTTCTCCCTGTGCTAGGTGGGTTACCTCCCACAGTCCAAAGACATGCAGGTTGATTGGCATTCCAAATTGCCCATAGTGTGTGAACCCTGTCCAGAATGTGCCCTAAGTGTCCTGGGATAGGCTCCAGGCCCCCTGTACCTTGTATACAGGATAAAGTGGTATAGACAGTGAGTGAGTGAGTTTGATTTCCGTAGTTTGAGTTCAGCAAATTTAGTACTTTACAAGTTCCAGCAGCTTTAAAGTTTTATTAACTACTTGATCTCACTTCTGCGAATATACATGCACAAACGCTTGTTCGTATTTACGAAAGTACATAACTCGAATGTTTGTATGTAGAGGACTTACTGTTCTCTTATCTTGATTGTTTTTTTTTTTAAGTGAGGATGTCATTAAAACATTGAATTTCACTTTTGTTTTAATGGGTATCACTTTAGGTTTAGAAGTTTAATAATGAAAGTTAATCCTCGTGCTGGGTTCAGATGTACTCATTGTTAGTGTTGTCTGTTATCCATGAATGTGTAGGATAAATATTAAATGAAAATGAGTCAAGGGCACCAAGATTTAGAGAACAATTTAAAAAAATCCTAAAATTTTTGACACTATTTTGCAGGTCAGATTCACCTAACCGCAGCAGTTAAGTTTTGGATGTAAGAGGCCTTGCTTTATTATTTATGTTTATCAGTTAAAGTGTACTCATTTCTGTCTTCTCCTAATACATCGCGGTAAATTTACACACTTCTTCCTTAATTGTGCGATTTGATGAAATGAGTCGACTTGAACATTCATCTACATTTCAAAATGTCCAAAGACGCCACAGTGGCAGAAAACAGCCAGCAGAGCGAAATGGAGAAGTAAAACAAAGTCAGACGGACAGAGGGAGCAGGAAAACGGACACACTGACCTGTAGTGGATCCCGAATTCTCTCTCGGAACGTCGTCATAAATAACTTCATCAGGAGCTGAAACGCAGACGCAAAAACAAACACACGTATCCTCAAACCTAAATTCTAAAAGAGTCAGCCTGTGTGTGTGTATGTGTGTGTGTGTGTGTGTGTGTGTGTGTGTGTGTGTAATCTTAAGCAGCAGTAAGACTCGAGCGGATGCCGCTGCTGTGCTCTGGAGGAAAGGCCTGTTTGAGGACAACTTCCTCTGCAGAAGAGGAAGGAAATCTCGGTCTGGGAATCCACTTTAGAAGAACTGTTTAAGTTCAAGTCAAACTTACTCAGAAAATAAAATAAAACAGGTGCCTACCATCTTTACTATTATGGGATTGAAAAAAATATCTTAATGATGACAAGAGAGATCAAAACACATAATGAGGAGAGATCCTTTTTAAAGAAAGGTACAGTTTGGTCCATAAGTATTTGGACATCTTTGATGAAATTTTCATTTCAATGCATTTTCTGCATTTTCTGTAAATTTTCATTTCAAAGCATTTTCTGTATTCCACCACAATGCATTAGAACTAAAGCCATGAAATGTAACCTTTCAACTCATTGGCTTTAATACATCATTAACTGTTTAGGAAATGCATACGTTTTTCGTTCATTAGTATTATTTTTAGGACTTGGATTCAAATCTTTTGCAATCAGTGTTGTTTGAAGTCTGGACCCCATGGACATCACCACATGCTGAGTTTACTCCCTTGAGATGCTTTGCTTTTGAATTACTGCAGCCGCCTTCAGCTGCTGCTTGTTTGTGAGTCTTTTTGCATCCAGTTTAATTTCCAGTAAGTAAAAAGCAGCTGAGTTGGGTTGAGGTCACGTGACTCACTCGGCTCTTTAAGAACGTTCAATGTCTTTGCCTCGGGTTGCTTTCATGGGGAGTAATGTGAAGCGCTGTCAGTCCACTATAAGCAAAAGGTAGAACTCTATACACAGAATTCATCCTGCTCCTCATATCACATCATCAATAAACACCAGTGGCTCAGGTATACACACCCATGTTTTACCACTGATGATGATGATGATGATGATGTAGTGTGATATTCATCATGAGCCCATCCTTTCCTTCTCCATACTCTTCTCTTCTCAACATTATAGTACAAGTTCATCGTGTGTCAGAACTAAACAGGTTTTTTTGCATCTTGAGTTAAAACCTTCATATTTACACTCATGAAAGTGTCTCTTGACTGTATCCTTTGACATTGACACTCCTGCGTCATCCGGAGAGTTTTTGATTTGGCTAGATATTGTGAAGGGGTTTTTCTTGAGCAAGAAAATGATTCTGTGTTCATCCACTTTAGTTGTCTTCTAGGTCTTTTGGTGATGCTGAGCTCCTTCTTCATTAGAATGTACTGAGTACAGAATGTCCTAAAGTTTCTGCTCCCTCTCTCTCTCTCAGTCTGTTTTGTCTGTAATGCATATTAAGAGTTTCTATGAACAGGTAGGAAATACAAATTCCATACTTGGAATACGGTAAGAGACAGAGAGGCACAAAGGCTTAGTGGTTAGCACTCTCCTCCAGGGTCTGGGTTCGATTCCCAGCCAGGCTTAATTTCCATCTCTGTGTGCAGGGAGTTTGCATGTTCTCCCTGTGCATGGTGGGTTTCCTCCGGGTCCTCCGGTTTCTTCCCACAGGCCAAAGACATGCATTTTAGGCTAATTGGTGTTCCCTAATTGCCCATTGTGTGTATAGGAGCATGTGAGTGTGTGTATATACAGTATGTGTGTGTGTTTCCCCTGTGATGGATTGGCACCCTGTCCGGGGGTTGTACCCCGCCTCGTGCCCTAGGTGCCCTGGGATATGCTCCAGGCCCAATGAGACCCTGTACACAGGATGAAGCAGTATTGACGATGACTGACTGAGTGAGTAAATGAGAAACAGGTCACAACAGTCCATCAAACTGTTTAGGACTCAGTTAGTTTTAATCCTGTAAAAATTGAGCGGAAACATTTGTAAAACAAATAGCTGTAAATCCTACATAGTTAATTATATATTTTTTGTTAAACTCCTTAAATTAAAGCTCAAAGGTATCAACACTTTACACATTCACAAATTGATTGCTTCAGTTGTAGTGGCGCACAGAGGCACAAATACAAATCTCTGTCACTGTCATAACACTAATGGACCCTAAATGAATATGGCAAAAACTTCATGGACTTATTCACACTAACCATTTTGTATCTTATTTGCAAAATTTCCCATTTCAGCCATAAAGTAAATAAAAAACGTCCTTACTCTCCATCCAGGCAGTGTTAGCAGGGTCCGAAGCCCACTTAGCCAGAGCGTCTTCCTCCCTTATGACTGGATGTTCCTCAGTAAAGACACTGAAGGTGAGACAGGAAAAGTAGGTTTAGATTATTACAGTGCTTTCGACACTTTAATCAATTCTGGCTTGAATTCTACAACAGACTATGTGCTCTCCATGTCAGATTCTACGATTATAAAAAATCTTTTTTTGAGAAAACTAGATCGGGAAATTTTAAATTGCAGATGACAAAATAGAGGAACAAAGGCAAGGAATAAAAACACTCACCTGTCAGTCATATTATGCCCTGCCCCCACAACGGTCACTGCAGAGGAATTTAAAAATATACATTACTTCTACAATAAACTGTATATATATTAACCTTTATCCTATTTATCCAAAAACAAACAAGGTTCTTTTCACTAACAGTAGTTAACAAAGTAAACAATGTTGATGGAAATGAAAGATGGAAAGTGTGTGTGTGTGTGTGTGTGTGTGTGTGTGTGTGTGTGTTTGGGGGGGGTGATGTTGGGATAATAGGGAGAAAACAGGTTGAAGATATTTTATAAAATAAAAAATGAGGGCTGTTAAGAATAAACACTAAGCACATTAGTTTTATTATTATTATTATTATTAATATTCATAAGATAAGCAACCCAATAATTTTTTTCCCACTCAAGCTTCAGAAACAATGCTGCTCAACATCAGAGATCTTGATAAGATTATGTTAACCACCAGGGGGCAGAATCACACTTACATTAAGATGGTAAAACAGAACGTGTTTCTGTGACCTGGTTAGATACCTGTTAAACTCTGTATAATATACACTACTTTTTTAAGCACGTCGTTCCTGGGTTTTTTACAAAGATAAAACATGAATGCACTTTGTGGACTGAGATTAAGTGTCCGTCTTCCATACCGCAGCCTTACATTCCAAGCATTCCAGAAGGAAGTTATAAAAAGTTCTGTCCCAAACCACATCAGACATTTTTGGACAAAGGAAGCATCCAAGCCACATAGTCTGCGTCAAACGGCGAGGATCTGACAACAAGAGGCATGTGACTTGACAGAGGTGCGGCCTCTAGGCTCATTAGGAAAAGGAGGCGTGTCCTCTGGATTAATCAATCTCGCTGAAGGAGGTGTCATCTTTTTATTTTGTAAGGCTATGTCCACATGCAGCTGAGTATTAAAAAAAAAAATTCTACTTCATTTTTAAAAATAATTCTGTCAACACGGCCTACGTTTTAAAAATATCTTTGTTCACATGAAAACACAAAACGCCCTGTTAAGTGCTGTTAGGAGCCTCCCTAATCAACAGGGGACCAATCAGAAGCCAAGACAAAACATTACTGGTTGCGCTTTGTAGAAGTCCGACGTGTTTCGTCCAAAACCGCCATCGCTGTCTGCAGGGTCTGTGTCTTCGCAGTTTTGTATGTAGCAGCAGTGAGCTATGGAGTACATTCAGGCACTGTATTAGCTGATTAACTGTTCGTTAATGCAATGTGTGAGTAACTGCGCGTCCATGTACACGAATGTAAAAAGTCCAGACGTTAACATATGTAGTCGCTAGTTTACTGTACGTAAGTCCACTATTGCACAAATATCCTCATAAACAAAGCTGACGTCAAATCAAGGAGACTCAATCACACAGACATTGACATCATCGGCACACAAGGTGACGTTACAACAAGCCAAAATCTCCCTTTCCCCTGTCCACACAACTCCACTGAAAACTTTTTCACTGCATACGGAGTTTTCCAAAAGCTCAGTTTTTAACGACCAAAACTGCGTTTGCATGTGGACGAAAGGCCAAAACCGCAAAGAAAAAAATCTCAGTTTTTAAAAATAGCTGGCTATGTGTGGACATGGCCTAAGTGTCAGTTAAAATAGGTGCCATCACATGGTCTCTGTCATGAAGAAGGCGTGGCCTCTGTAATTGTCAGTCTTAGTAAAGGAGGCGTGGCCTCTGTAATTGTCAGTCTTTAGTGAAAGGGGCGTGGCCTCTGTAATTGCCAGTCTTAGTGAAGGAGACGTGGCCTCTGTAATTGTCAGTCTTAGTGAAGGAGGCGTGGCCTCAATAAGTAATCTTTGTGATGGAAGCATGGGTTCCATATCTGTCAGTCTCATTAAAGTAAGCATGTCTCTGTAATTGTCAGGCTTAGAGAATTGGCCTCTATGCTTAATCAGTCTTAAAGTCTATTGGCAACCTATTAGGTGTGACTTCTATTTCCTTAAAGCTCTAAATTATTGTCAGTTTTGATTCAGAGAGAACTGCTTGTGTAGTCCACAGATTTACACCACATTTGTGATTTTATGATCAGATCTGTCCAGTATTTTATTTGTCACATCCACATTTTTTAGACAAATCTGATGAGTGCAAGTACAATGGAAGTGGAAATTTTGCATACAGTATAATAATACATAAAAAAATGGCACATAATCTGCCTGAAAAGGTATGTGTGTTAGAAGCAGAGCTATAGCAACACTTTTGGAGAAAACAGGAAACCCTGATCACTCAGAACATTCTGCTAAATAAAGACTTGTGGCAAAACACAAAGAGAGACGAAAGAGGGAAAAGCGAGTTTCCATCTGGATGTTGGAATTTATTGGCCAAAAAAAAAGTTGGCAAAAGAAAAGACAAAATACAACCAAATGATCATACCCATGGGGTGATGATGTTTCCAAAAGGGTGCCATTTTTATTCTTTTTATCCAAAGATGATTTCATCAACTGATCAGTAAACACAAATGGAATGTGAACATAATAAAAAAGAGGAAAACTGTTTTCTTTACCTTCTTCGTCCACTGAAAAGTGTCTGATGATCACAGGCGTAGTGTAGGTGGGGGTGATGATTGGGACGTTGGAGGGCGTGGCATAGCCACAAGGTACTGGCACTAAATATCCAGAAGGCACAACCGGGCTGCTGGGTACATCATGGGCATCACCATCATTCCCATTGGCTGGTGAAACCAACAGGGGTGGGCTCTCAGGAGAAATGTCAATCACAGAGTATGGATTGACTTTGGGTCGAGACACAGGATTCCCTATTTGTCAGAAAAACATATAAATCATGTACAATTCACACCTACTATTGAGCAACAGGAGATCCACCATCTTACCTTGTGCACCCTCTGGAGGCAGGGGGAGCTCCTTATTTACACCATCCTGAATAAATCCCTCTTCAGGAGGTGGAGGCAAGTCACCGTGTGGAGCAGGAGGCGGTGGTGGTGGCAAGAGATCTTCCTCCGCATTCTCCAAAACCAGGCAGCCTGAAGAGTTGTAACCCAATGCAGGAGGGAACGAGGGAGGGCGCTCGGCCTCGGGAACTTCATCGTCAAATTCAAAAGGCTCACCTTCTTCTTCCTCGTCTAGCACTGAAGGCAGGGACAAGGACAGATAACGAGGGAGAAATGTTGGAAAAGTTGTTTTAAACAACGCTACTGTATGAAGTAACCATCAGTGGTACACTTATTTAAATGTGACCCTAGTATGAGATTTTGGAAATTTTTTAGCTTCCTTCTTAGAGATCTGATAAATGAAAAAACTCTCCAGTTTCTGAGTTCTACTACAAATCCTCCAGTGGATATCTCATGTCATGCCTCCAATTTATTACACTTCCAAACCCCTAGATACAGAACAGATTGAACAGAACAGGGGTTGATCTGTTCCTCGAAATACAATCAACCCCTAGCTAAACAAGCTACACCACAAATCAGTTCTCAGCTAACTTTTTGTTTTAATATAAAGCTCAACTTTTGTATTTCAGAAAAAAAGATTAATGATTGTTATTTTTAACACAACTGCTTTAAAGAGAGAATTAACTAGCTAAATCTGATTAACTCCTAGCTAAGCTAGTTAAATTCATACTGTTCAACTCCTAGCTAGGCTAAAGATTTGTTCAAGCTTGTTCTCCTGGTTTGGACCAAAGCATAAAATTATACAATAGTTTTGGTTTGCTAGTATGAAGCCCATTAAGACTTTTTAAAAATCTGCACAAATCATGGGGTCAGGGGTAGCTCAGTGGTTATGGTTCAGAAGGTCCCAGGTTCAAACCCCATAACCACCAAGTTCTCACTGTTGGGCCCTTGAGCAAGGCCCTTAACCCTCAACTACTGAGATGTATAATGAGATAAAAATTGAAGTCACTCTGGATAAGGGCATCTGGCAAATGCCTAAATGTAAATCTCAGCAGGTTTTGAAATTTGTCCACATTCAACCATCAGCGTTCAACCAAAACATGCCATGTGAGTGTGAGTAAACCAGGATAAATCAGCATCTTTGTAATCTATCTAAACCAGAACAGATCAACTCCTAGCTAATGACAGAGGAAGCAAAAGGGACTAGTTAAAGATATTATGAGATAGATAGATAGAGAGATAGATAGATATAGTGGTTTATTGTTTAAGCTTTAAATTGATTTACTAACATCTCATCTTGAAAGCGACAAACTGCATAAGAAACCCCAGAACCTAAAGCGGTGTTTTTACTCCAAGTGCAGTGACGAATGTGCCTATCCACAAGTTCCTTATTCTTAGAAACACTTGGCATGAAATTATGGTTAAGCCTCACTCCCTCCTCCATCGCTTAACGGCGTGGGACTCTTTTTAAAACCATTTTCCCACACCGGTGTTTTGAGGAGGCGGATGGTCCTTATGAAAGTGTGGAAAGACCCTTTATACCCTGTAACGTATATAATTTACAGGGTGGATCTACTGTTAGTCCCTGAAGAAAATGTCCTTAGTAGGTAAACCAGATGTGGGATCTGAATAGCGCACTCCGGTAAACTGCTGAGGAGCTCATAAATGAAATGCGGTGAAAACATTACAAACAGGTCACAAACTAAGGAACAAACGACTGTGTGTGGTGCTGTGATAGGGGAAAAAAAATCAACAATTAAGGGGTTTCTCGTATCCATGTTAATGTGTGAATCAGAATGATTGTTGTAATATAAACCTGTCGTGGATTGCACAGGAAGATATGGTTGTTTTTGTGGAATTAAATAAAGAAATATTAGCCAAACAGAGGTGTGTGAAGACAGGAAACAGAAATGTCCTAACAGGAAATGAATTTGTACCGGGAACTGGGATGGGTTTCCCCGGGACAGACCTTCTGCTAAAGGGGATTCCCAGACTACAGAAATCTGACAGAGATTTTAGTAATTGTCATTTTAAACTGCACATCCAAATAACGTACAGTACATCGTGTCCCTGTTTTTTTGGTTTTTTTTTTTTTTACCAAAACTCCACAGGCACTCCGACTCTCACAGACATCCATCAGCAGTTCATATGAATTATTGTGGGATTGTGATTGGTCAGGAGGTGTTGAGTAGTTTTTGCATAGCTGCAAATCACTCTACTATGTCAATGTTTACTAATGCATTGACGTTTCTTGTACAGTGGATGTGCTACATTTTTCACACGAGTTAAGGCAGTTTTATTTAAAGGGGTCATACGGTGCTACATGCACTTTTTCAAGCTGTTTGGACTGAAATGTGTGTTAGGAGAGTGTGTA
>JAOVVB010000002.1:25116287-25133349 GCA_028570985.1 Heterobranchus longifilis | reverse complement strand
GCCAAAGTACAATTTATTACATCACAAATCTTCAGTGGTGCAAATGAAACTCCATACGCAGAAGTCAGAAAAAAATATTCCCAGTTAATTAATAATTAAAAACAACAATAATAATAATAATGTTGAATGTTTTTATTAGTATTAATAATAATAATAATAATAATAAACACTATTATTATTGTGTCCAGTATTAGCTGGTTATGATTGTTATTTCAAAATAATACTGGTCATACACAATATTAATATTATTCTTTGGACAAAAAAAAAAAGAAAATCAGTCCACCTCTCAAGATGAAAGCCAAGCTTGAGGTTGTTTTGTGCACATGGTGACCAACAATGAAAATAGACAGTTAATTACAAATCTTTTTAATGAACATACATAGTTCATTTAAAAATAGTTATTTAATGAAATCTCCTGATGAAACAAAATCTAAAACCAAGTAAAAGAAAAGTAGTACCTATTTAATATAACTGAATGGCAATTATGTTAGTTGAGTTGCAATGTTAAGAAAACTGAAATTAAGTCTGTGGTGAAGGGCCCGAGAGTGAGGTAAGTGGGAAAGGACACACACCTGAGGAGAACATGGCTAATTAGAACGCACATGCAGCACTGGCAAGCCAGCATGTTGTGTGTGTGTGTGAACTTCACTTAAAAAGGTTCATTGAGAAGAACTGAAAATAAAAACTAGACTCAAAGCAACACAGTCAGTAATTATCCACATTCTCTTCAGGTGTGAATCCTCTCCCACTTACCCGACTCTCGTGTCTTTCCCTCTGATTTTAGCCACTGTTTGGCTCGAGTTAAGAGTGAAATGTTCCCACAGTTAGAACAATTTTTGCTCGTGAATACGTTTGTTATCGCACTATTAATCATCTCTTCACTCCAGTAAGCCTCACACCTTCATGTCAGACGTTCACAGTTCGCCCAAGAATTTAACGCGATGACATCATAAATGAATTGACAATTAAATTTGATGCCAACAAATCTGATCATCGATTTTAGTCGTTAACATTGATTAATCATTGCACTCCTTATATCCTGTCCTGTCATGATGTGAAGTGTAAAGACGTGGAACTGCACAATATTTTCTTTGTAAGAAACAGGAAGTGCAAAAGCATCCCGTGAAACCCGTGACGGGAGGAACGAGACAAACAGCTGCGTCAGTTTCAGCTCGAAACCTCAGAAGGAACAAACCAGTGAGGCACTGAGACGCCTTAATATTTAACCCTTTAGTTAGCCAGCTACCATAACACGTGTGCATGTGTCGGTGTTAGCTGGATATACAAAAACAAAATAAATTAAAATCATTGAGGATGAGAATATTTTCTTTCCCTTCTTTTTAGTGCTAATTTATTTATTTCAATAAAACTATAACTCAACCTTAAAGCTACACTTTGACCTTAAATATGTAAATAAATGTGGAAATGTTTGGCTTCTGTGATGAAAAAAATATTTTTAAAATACCTGCTTAATAACAGTTAAAAATAATAAAAACTAATGGAAGCAGTGGAAAACTGTTCTGTGATATTGCTGTGTTTGTCCCCTAAGGTGTCCCTCACGGTATCGGAGCTCAGCTCCTGTGGGCTTTGCCCCCCGCAGGTCCATTCTCAGCCGCCGTCTCTTTGGTGAAATTCCAGTCGACGGGGTTGAGGAGCTGCATGGTCTTCTTGTGCGTCCATATGGGGTTGATGATGAGCGTGAGGAGCGCCAGGCCGGTGAGGAAGATTAAGAGCTGAAGCAGAGGAGTGTGTGTGACCAGCTCGGGCCAGTTACACCAACACACCCACCACATGTAGTACATCAGCACCATGCGACAGTGGAACATGTGGATCATCATCCACTGATTTAATCTCCAGAACAGAGTATGGGACCAACCGGCCTGTGCAGAGAAAGAAAGAGGTTTTATAGACAGTGGGAGAGAGCAAGAGTTTATTTTTGTTATTGAAGAAAATAACACAGAGGAGAGCATTTATCTAAAACTCTATTCAACACCTTCTTACCAATCAGAATCTAGAATTTAGTCACATAGTGTACAATAAAACTAATTAAACCTAAAAAGTAAATAGAACAAATATATATGACAAAACAAAAAAAAAGTCTTTAATCTCATCATATGATGTACCATGTTAAAAAAAAAAAAGAGGAATGAAACGAGTAAAAGGTTTTTCACTATATTGTGTTACAGTAGAACCCCTTTCTGCTAGTTCCTCTTTCTACAACACATACACACATTTTCATAAGCTCTTAAACAAAACATCATATGAACTTCCTCTTAGTTTTACTCTCTGTACACTATATGTAGGGCAGTAATACAGGGCACAAAATCTGGCATGTAAGGAAGCAACAAAATACACATCACGATCCTCAAACTACAGACATGCACCAAACCACAAACCCTATTTCCTACATAGAGTCAGACCACATAAACCTTGTCAGTTAAATGTGGGTGTGTCCCAAACCACACCATGAACCCTACTGTACTATATAGACCACATACCATCAGTTACATATGGGCATGTCAAAAACCTCAACACAAACCCTACTTCACTATATCAACCACATAAATACCATTAGTTAGATATGGCTGTGTCCTAAACCACAACACAAACCCTACTTATATCAACCACATAAGTACAGTGGAACCTTGGATTACGAGCATAATTCCGGAGAATTCCATAATTCTGTTCCGATTTACACTCGTAAATCGAATTTCCCTATAAGAAATAATGGAAACTCAAATTATTCTTTCCACATCCCCAAAAAATAAATACATACAAATAATTCATACGAAATATAAAGTAAAAGTAAAACAAATTAACCTGCACTTTACCTTTAACAAAAATATATATATATTTTAAATAAAAATAAATCCCGACAGATAAGTGTTTCCGTTTATGCGCGTAGGCGCTCTGTGTGTGTGTGTGTGTGTGTGAAGCTAAAGTAAGGGGAGAGGAGAAATCAGCCCCTTCCCTCTCCCTCTTCTCATCTTACACAGTAAACCCTTCCTCCTCTCTTATTTGAGTTGCTCACAAACACGCACATTAACGGAAAGACATCGCTAATAAGTCTCGCATGATCGCACGGTAACGGAATCACTGCTAAAAGGGGGGGAAAAAAATTAACCTGCACTTTACCTTTGAAAAGAATTGCCACAGAACAGTGTTTTTGTGTAGAGCAGAGTGTATGTGAATGTGAAAGGAGGGGTGTGTGTGTGTGAAGGGGCACAGTGTCCAATGACGTGCGCGCGCACAGACACAAACAGCTGGCTGATACAGAAAGAGAGAAAATGAATCTTTAAACTCTCTAATTGCTTTTGCTTTACACGCGCACACACACACACAAACACACACACAAACACGCGCGCGCACACACACACACACACACGTGTTATACAGTAATAAACAGTACACGCGCACTTGTACACAGACGCATACAAACACAAAATAAAATGTTTTACACGCACACGTGGTCACAATGTTATGGTAAACAGTACACACGTGCACGGATGTTGATTATACCAGTAAGAGCACTAACTAACAGGGGAGACGATTACCCACAATTCCGCAGTGCAAGAGAAAAAAAAAAATCATTAGCTCTATTGTGATCACATGATGCTCAGCGTCAAAACAAAAAGCGCATGCGTGATACTCGTAAACCAAGACTTGTTTGTTATTCAAGTCAAAATACATTAAAAATCTTTGCCGCATTACTAACAATCAGAGGCTCCACTGTACCATCAGTTAAATATGGGTGTGTCCCAAACCACAACACAATCCTTACTTCACTATATCAACCACATAAATACCATCAGTTAGATATAGGTGTGTCTCAAAGTAGGCCATACACACAATTTTATTTAGGCATTTGGCAGAAGCTCTTATCCAAATTGTTTTGAAGTTAGCATCATTGGATAGATCTTTATAACTACGTACCATTAGTCAAACACTGTTGGGAGGAGAGAATTAACCTAAATATCTAAGAAACAGATAGGTCTTTAGTTATACAGACCATACACCATCATACATGCTATGCCATTGGTCCACAGTGGACATGTCCCAAACCATAAAACCCTAATCACAATAAAAGCCACCTCAAACGTTAATCCAATGGTGATGTGTCCCAAACCACACCATATTTACTAGACAAGTATCTAAAACATCACAAATGCCTCTCTGTTATTGTTACATGATGATAATCTGCCGCAGATTACGTAAAATCATTATAACCATAACTGCTACACCATCGATCAATTGTGGGTGTGTCCCAAACCACAATGCGTTGATTTGCTACATAGGCCACAAAATTCAAAGCCCAAGGCCAACACCATCCTTTACTGTAAATGTGTCCCAAAGCACAATCCCTATACCATAAAAATTTGATCCTGAACTATACAAGTAACATACAACACTAGAACCAGTAGAATCCCTTGTTTAAGTCTGGCTCCTCCCACCTTAAGCAGCATCCAGGAGATGCAGGTGAAGGGTGTGCTCATCTCCAGAAGCAGTGTGATGATGGGCAGGAAGTGTCCCATGTCCCGACACAGCACGGTGCCGCTATATCCGGCCAGCGCGAAGGCGTGATGTGCCACAAGTGGGGCATCGAAGGAACGGAACACGAGATTGGAGCTGTGAAGCGCCAAGTTCTCGAACACGAAGAACCCGCATGCCGTCAGCACAGTGAACCAGGACCAGCTCGTCTGACCGTGCACCTTATCACTGAACACTGGACCGTCCTCCATCAGTGCCCGCAGGCCTGCCCCCGAGCCCTGCACACCGAACATCGCCCGTGTGGCTGCCAAACACCAGAACACCTGCACAAAGATATGTGGAATACTGCATGTGGGTTTTTTGTGTGTGGTTATCGCAAGTAATCCTCAATGCAGAACCAAAAGTCCAGGGGGTGGAGTCAGACCTGATCCAGCACCTCCAATGTATGCGAACGGAGTCTAACAGAAATTAATAGAGATCAGGATTAGGAACAGGTCCACCTCCACACCTGTTGACTTTTGATTCCGTAGCAAGAACACTATTAATAGCATATACCTTCTCTTTAGCTGACAGACACACATATGTTTGGGACAGCAGGACAGACAGGAAGTGAGACAGAAAGAAGATGAGGGCGTAGAAGCCAAAGCCAAGGCAGATAAACTGCAGCTGTACTGATGTAGAGCTGTAGTCCAGATCAAAGACGCTGCTGGGGTGAAGAGGTTCCTCCTCGTTCCCCATCGCAGCCATTTTTCCTCAGAGCCAAGGGTTTGCTTTACACGAACACTGGTCCGTCAGCTTACTGATCAGAAAGCTGCAGGAGAAAAAAGGGAGATAATACATAAAAAAAGATACAGCTGCTTTTGTAGAGAAGGAAGAAATTTATTTATGAGTGGAGTGAGTGTGTGTGTGTGTGTGTGTGTGTGTCATCTTGCCCGAAACCCATCAAAGCTACAGTAACTTTGCTATAAAGAGAAAACAGGAACTAACCTGTTCTACAGATGCTTCTGCACAGCATTAAATATAAATATAACTATAAACACATACAAGCGCAAATTAATATAAAACATTTTCATTTCTGAACTACTAAATAAAAGGTTTGCCATAAAATTACAAAAGATTTTTTTGTAATATTAATTAGGTAAAAAATACCTAAATTTAACTACCTATTATTTTCTTTTTATATTAATTATAATTTTATAAAATATCACTTTCACAGTGCAATCAGTACATTATCCATAAAACCATTTTTTAAAAGAATTTTGTCATTAGAACCAAACTACACTGTGGTGATGTCACAAAAATATAAATAGTGTACTTGTATAGTGAGTAAGGGGGCGAGTTGGGATTCAACTCTCATGCTTATTTTTATTATTTAATAACTCAAAATGACATGTATAACGGGTTAAACCAGAGATTTCTTCCCTATCTAGGCCACTAGTTAAGGGTGTAACGAGTCATTAAGGACACAGCCTTGTTATGCTTCTAGTCGAGCTAGCTAGCAGGCTAAGCCTTAGGTTGATTTTATCTCCCTGTGTCTCTACATTAAAGTTTATAACAAACGGCTAAATTGTCATTAAGAACGTATTAAGCTGTTGAAAGCAATAAACTACAATAAAAAATGTTCATCTTACGTATGTTTAAGACGAAAGACGTGAACTCCATTCAGATACGGCGGCTTCTCTCCTCCAACCCGAATTACTGCTCTCATATGACAACTATCAAGTCACGTGACGAAAAACAGAAAATCCCGCCCCTCCCAGGCTTCGTCCGTCGATTGGCTGAAAGAAGTGTCAGAAAAGTGTGGACGAACAACAAAATGCGAATCGAAGCTACACGAATCGTTTTTGGTGGTATTTATGCCAAGTGTGATATATTAATTTGCATTTATTTAATTTGAAACAAAAATAAGATAATTTTAAATGTAAATAGTTTATCTGAACATAGCACAGTGTGTAATTGACTCCCGTCTCAGAGTCGACTCCCAAGCTACAGTGTCGACTCCCAAGATTCAAATTCGACTCTCAAGCTTCAAAATCGACTGCAGTGCAAGAAAATGTTAGAATCGACTCTTTTTTACATTCGATTCTCAATCCCGACTTGAACATAAGCCTGTTTTATGACGGAACAGAAAGTGCACTCAAAATAATACAAATGGTTTCTTCCAAAAAATTTAATTGCAGAAATATTTACATTTGATGACTGATAAATAAACATCTTGTTGAAAAGATAACGCAAAGATTCAAAATTGACCGTCAAGGTCTCCAAACTATATGTTAAACATAATTCAAAGAGGCTGAATTAATTAATTAATCAATTAATTAAAATACATTAGTGCAATAAAATGTCAACAAATGAATCAAATCATATGACATTCAACAATGCTGTTACAAAAAGCAATGAAGCTAATAATAAATCAGACATTCAGTAATATCAGTTACCTTGCATGCCATCATAACAGTGTATCAAAACAACCCAGGCAAAGAAAGATTAAAGAAACAAAACCATGAGGAAGAGCAGAAAATAGTTCTGCTTCAATGAAGCGTCATTTATATATTTATATATCTATATATATATCTATGTATATATATATATATTTCTGTACAAATCATGAATATTTGGTATTATAATTCCTCCTTCGTATTGATATGATAGCCTATACAGTATAATAAATGAAAATATTCTTAGCTAAACAACTACCACTTTTTAAAGTATATCAATCTTCGTTTTCTTTTGTATTTTTTCTTTTTAGATGTCTTTTCACATTTTTGAGAACCAAAGCGACCTCTCTCAACCGCAACTCCACTGAAAGGTGAAAAAAACATACAGCAGTTTCAGGTGAGATGGGTTGTGGATAGAAATTCAGCAATGCATGGTACATGTGGATGATTTCAAGTAAGAGGAAATCTAAAGATGGAGATCATTGAAACAGCTGGATAACGATCACTGTGCATTCTTCTAATCAAGATATCCACCCTGTACGCTTTGATATAAAGAAACGGAGCATCGCTTGATCATGGCCAGGATGGTGATTTTTGATAACGATAAGACTTTATTGGGGAAAAGTTGGCAATAATTTATCTAATTATTGTAATAATAATTTCTGCAAAAACATCGCTTTAAATCGCTCAACGCAGTCTCGACCGATCTCATGACTTAAAAAAAAAAAAAATCACAAAACAACTTTACAGAAAGTGATAAACTGTTGAAATGAGTATAATTAGCAGAATTGTAGATTTTTTTTCATTATACAAAGTCTTTCTTGCTCATCAGATTTCATAAGATTAAAAAGATTGTGTGTTCACTTCTTGATGGAATTACATACATTTGTTATTATTATTATTTTAAAACTCTCACACCTTAATGAATCCTATGGATAATAAAAAAAATGAGTTTCCTTAAATCTTGGATGTGACATACAGTACTATGCAAAAGTCTTAGGCACTCTGTGTGTTTTTTTTGGTACAAAGTTTTTATACATGTTTCATTATTAATTAAATAATTCACGAACAAAAATGGTTTCCAAACATTAGTATAACATTAGTATTCCAGCTAAAAGAGATGTTATGGGAAAATATCTGTAGGCCAGAAAAAGCAGCAAATTATGCAAAAGGTGACTTTTCAGACAAAATACAAAAAGGAAAGCAAATTGTACCTGAGACTATATTTTAAGCAAGAGCTCATCACACCAATTACTTTGTTTCATTACTCTTTAACGCATTTGATGTTTTTTAAACGTAGAAACTTTAAGACACTATTGCTCTACAGCAGCTATTTGCATGTACCTAAGACTTTTGCACTATACTTCATGTCATTAACAAATACCCAAAAATGGCAAAAGCTTTCCAAAAGTGGAACATCACTAAAAATATTATCAGACTCTGAGAGGAATCAATCAGTTATTACCTTAAGTAGAAAGATGTGGGGTTTTACAGACATTATCATCTTGGATGCGCTGCCAAGACTTGGGTTTGAGATTAAGCACTAAAGTATCTGTCCAAGAATTCAGCACTAAAGTTTTCTACACTCAATACAGAATATGTATTATTGCTGGGATTAAGCTAGCTTGTTTTACTAATCTGAAAGCTTAGCTATCATGAAGCCAAACACACATACAAACTTGTTGCTTGCTGGTGTAAATGTTGTGTTACTCATTAAACTGGCCTCTGCTGTTGTTATTATAGTGAAAGTAATAGTACTCTGCTACTTGAAAAATCTGGAAATGGGAATGGGGTCATTTATGCAATTCAAGCATGAGGTGAAGACACAATTAGCATAAGTTTTACAATATTTTGGAACCATGCATAATTCCGAAAACTCTGAAGTCGTATAAAGTTCTGGGAGTGTGAAGCATTTAAGATTGAAGATTTTAGTGGTGAAGTCTAACTTACTTAATAAATAAATGCATATATAAATTAAAATAATGAATTAAATAAATAGATAGATCTTTCATTTCATTCATTTATCTTCGGAAAGCGTTTTGTCCAGTTTAGGATTGCGGTGCATCTGGAGTCTATCCCAGGAATACACATGTGAGAAAGGAATACACCTTGAATTGTATGCCAGTCAATTACATGGACAAACCTCCCAACACATATATTTATACACACACATTCAGACATTGTTCACACCTAACTTGTTTTATCTTAGCCAATCCATCTACAGGTTTCTTTTTGCAAGGTGTCAAGGAAAACCTGGATTAAAGCCACTTTGGAGATGGGGAGAACAGACAAAACTTTGTATAGAATAGAATGTAAACAAAACTTAGGATTGAATCTGGAATAAAAATAAATAAGCAACAATAAATAAAAAACTAAACATTTCCAAAAAAAAAAAAACATTAATCGTAACCACTCTAAATAAAGCCACAGAATAAAACCAGTCCTGAGTCTAGAATTAGCATTAAATACTCTAGTTGTTCCAGTTTTGCAGATTATTACATATTATTTATACTCTCAAATTTAATTCACATATTGTTTGTCAAACATGATACCACAAATTAGGTACCACATAATCTAGGTTTGTTGTGCGCAAGGTTGTTTTTCAGTGTAAGGGTTAAAATGATGTTCTACGCATATTTTTTATGCGAAATTCAAAATATGATGTAAATGCAACCAAGGGAATAATAATGTTCAGAAGTGTCATCCTGCATCTCTTACTTGTTGAAAGAACTGTACGCTTTTGAACGTGGAAACCTCTTAAGGGGCCTGAGAGAAATCCCACAATGCACTGCACTTATCTTCACTAATAAACACCCCACATATCCACAACAATACATAGGCCACATCAGCAAAAGCGTTACTTTTTAAATAATTAAATAATTTAAAGATGAAAGCATGAAAGATTCCAAATGTAACACATTCATAAGCAAGGATGAGAGTAAATAATAACTCCTGCTCGTGTCTAGAAAAGAGCAAAAAAAACTGAAGTATTATAAGCTTTGAGAATATCTCTCAAGTCGAATAGCATGTAACTAACTGTTTTGTGTTGCGTTGCATTGCATCATGTCACCGCTGAAACTCATCCCTACTGTACATGTTCCATGAATCCCAACAAATGACCATCCCATCCGCAAGTACTGCAATTCAACACAGTTTAAGGCATCGAGAGCAAAGATCCTTGATAATAATTTAAGTATTATTCTTAAACTATTTATTTCAGAAGCATGTGTAAACCACATCAGCTGTCATTCAAGTGAAAATGCCAGGAACTTTAGTCTAAATTCTGCAGCCCAGGAATTTAGACTCAGGAATAAACGCAGAACATTTATCATCTGGCAGTTAGCCTAGAAACATAAGTCCAATAAGTTTAATCCAAGCACTTTAATTTGGGAATTTTATCCTGAAACTTCGAACCAAAAACTTTCATCAATGAAATTAAAGCAAAAGCAATTTAAATAAAAAACTTTTTAACCCAGGAGCTTAAGAAGAGTAATTTAAGACCATATTTTGTCCAGTCCAGGAGCTTTAGCTTAGAAATTTTAGGCCAGGAACCTAATAGCTGAGAAAATCAGAGATATTTGCTGTCCAGAAAAGAGACAAAAAAATTTAAGCCTAAAAATGAATAGCAAACAAACTTAGGAAAATATTTTTGGTCCAAAATAATCTAAATAACCTTCAGTCTAAGAATGTAAGCACAAAGGCCGGTTGCCTGTGAAAAACTAGATCAAAAACTTTAAGACAAGTCTTAAAGTTTTAAGATTTTAGTCCAGTCATGAAAGATACTGAAGTAAAGCCAAGGACTCTAGTTCAGCAGATGAAGTTAGGTATGGGGATTTATAGCAAAGAAACTTGGGACAATACTTATAGCTCAGGATCAAAGTCCAAAAGTTTAAGCTAGTGAAATAAATCCTGTGAACTATAGTTCAAGAACTATCATCTAGTGTTTGTAGTTCTCCTCGTTCAGGAACTTTTTTCAGCAAATAAAGCCCATCGGTTTTAACCCATAAACTTAAATTCAAATATTTTATAAAAGGAATTAAGTTAAAGCCAATTACATAAGCAAGTAGATTTAATCCAGCAACTTCCGTAGTGGAATTTAATCCAGGAGCCACTTTAGCTTAGGAACCAGAGGAAGTAGAAGAATTTATGTCAAGTAACTTTAGCAATGCAAAAAAGAGCATATTTTCTTTCCAGCATTTTTAGCTAAGGATTACAATGGCAGAAATGTAAAAACCATGGAGCTTAAGACTAGTGATTTGCTATTTTGCGTGGGTGCAAGTCAGTTGTTTCAGGTTATTGCACACTGTAAACTACCAGTCAAAAGTTTGGATAAACCTTCTAACTCCTTGGTGTTTCCTGATGTTTATTCTTTCTACAATGCTGAAGGCGTCCAAAATATGCAATAATCTCCTTTGATCATTTGATGTTGAGATGTATCCTATGCTCTGTAAAATCTTCATAATGACTCTAATCTGAGGTGCTGTTTGTTAATTGGTGACTTTGTAACTCTAAATGAACTTCTCCTCTGCAGCAGAGGTAAGTCAGTTTCATCATGGTGCTTGATGGGTTTTGAAAATTTGGCAATAGTTTTCTTGCAAGTTCCAGAACAGCTGACCTTCATGACTTAAAATAACAACTGACTATTGTTATTGTTACTTAATTCCATATGTGATATTTCATAGTTTGAAATCTCCAGTATTGTTTTATAATGTAGTAAATAAGTCACTAAATAAAAATTATTGAATAGGAAGGTGTGTCCAAACTTTTAACTGGTACTTTATATCACAAGGATTAATTAAAGGGCTGACAAAGGTCATTTTTAGTGTTTGCCCTAAAAGATAGCTGAGGCTAAAGATGTCCTGGGTTCCAGATTAGGTCCTGTGGACGCAACCAGGTCTGATGTAAGGTAGGCAATAAACTGAGCAATAATGTAATTCTCATCAATCAATCAATCAATCAATAACTAAACAGCTAAATAGCTAAATAAATTCTGTTTTTTGAATGCAATTCTGTTATTTAAATCCACACTAAATATGGCATTTAATAGAGCTGCCAGCTGACACAAGAATTAAAGTTAAGTCTGTATAAATAGTTCGGATTTCAAGCCAGATTGGTATAGTTGTAAATCTTTCACCTTGCCATATCGTTAGTGATGCCTTGGTAGAAATCCGGGCAGAATCACACGTACTGCAGCATCTAAAGTGACAGCCAGATCTAAAATTACTAGTAAAGGTCAAAAATAAAAGAACCCAAAATATGTCGTGTGCTAGTGCCTGCCAAAAGCGAGGCGTCCATGCGAGGAGCATTTCTGCATATCTTATCGTAATCTTGTGACAGGCCTTGCTGTGCGTCTGTGCGGAAAGACAAGACGAGCCAAATGTCATCAAAGAAAGGTGTGTGTTGCACACAGGCCTGGACTGTTACAGCTTCCTCTCTGCTTCTGAGTAAAACAGGATGTGTGATGATCTCTCAGGCGTGACCCTTTCTCTTTTTTTGCCCTAAATACAGATCTCATCTCTCACTGAAATGTAAGCCAAATAGCCTAACGCAGCGCACGGTAATATAAGGTCATCAGAACAAAATCAGGAGGCTGAACTGGAACGAAGTTCTGAAGTTAGCAGCACCATAAGTGGGAGGATTTACAAAATCATTTCTCAGCATGATCACACAATGTGCTTTCTAGCTGGATTAATCATGCACAACAACAAAGCCAGATGAACTATCTACACCTAACACACTTTATTTATGGTCTACCTGCTCGAACGAAAAAAAAAAAAAAAAAAAAGAATCCGCACAGCTTCAGGTTTTGTTCTGCAGTATCCAAATGACACATCATGTCTCATCAGAGTCCTTCATGAAGGAAAACCAGAGATAACACAATCGCCCTGTGAAAGGCCACGGATAACTTAAACAATCTCCTCGCATCGCATATCGGATACACGCTTGTTCAATTTGTCCAACGGATTTGTGCCTTTGAGACGTAAAACACAGATGATGGCTGGTGTTTTCTGTTCCTCTCCTGGTCAGAATAATGGTGAAATAAAGTTATTTGAGCACATGTTCAATCCTGGGAAGAAATAGCCTATATCTATATAATAACACACCTGATGAGTAGCCAACATTTCCTGACCATGTGAAATCAGAGAAAACGCTTTTGTGTGACTGAAGCGAGAACAAGCCAAATATTTACCTTGAGGCTTTCTGATGTAAGGGAGTACGGGTTAATGTGGGAATAAATGAGAAAACTGGGTCTGGGTTTAAAGCCCATAAGCATCATTTGGTGGCACAAACTGTCGGTAATCGAGACATTTTGTTTCTATGTCAGTAAAATAAATCAATATAAAAATAAAGGACCACTGATTGTGGTTTTAAATCCAGGCAGGAGAGCTGAATACCCTACAGTATATAAGAGATAAAGGGTCTGATGTGTTTTGAAAAAAATGTGCTTGTCACTTATGGAACAAAATATTGTATAACTCATGTTTTAGCCGTCTTTGGGCGTGGCTTCTGAACTGTATTACGGTTAGATAAGATAAACATAAGATTGGATATGATCTCACTTGATGGTACGGTACACAATCACAATAAATTTAATCCATAATAATCTTTAATTTAATCTAATGTAATCTAATCTAATCTAATCGAGACATGTTCAGTGCAAAATCCCTAAACAGGGATTCTTTAAGAAAGATTTTGTTTTGTAACATTTTTTCTTACATATTTCTGTTGCCTTGCACCTCCAGAGTCGATGGTTCGATTCCCGCCACTTTCGATTCCCGGTTTCCTCCCACAGTCCAAAGACATACAGATTAGGCTAATTGCCGTTCCCAAATTGCCTGTAGTGTGTAAATGAGCGTGTAAGCATGTGTGTGTGTGCCCTGCGATTGACTGGTACCTGTCCAGGGTGTACCCTACCTCATGCCCAAAGTCTCCTGAGATAGGCTCCAGGCCCCCTGCTACCCTGTATACAGAATAAAGCGGTATAGACGATGAGCGAGTGTTTTGTGACATTGACTATTGCTAAAATGCTATACAAATTTATTAAAACAATCTAATTTCTAATCATAATAGTCTAAAATCATTTTGTTATCCAGAACCAAAGCCCCACCTGGCTGAAAGCTGGAGTCATGGGAATATCACGAATGGCATGATTTACACATTTATCACAAGGTTTAGTAAAATGGATCGCTTTTTGCCCCATTTTTAATTTATTTAACTTCAAAGTTTTATTCATTAATATAAAAAGAAACAGATTGTTTTTAACCAGCTGATTTTCTCTGTTTTTGCCTGGATTATAAAGCCACAATCAAATAACCACTTTTTTTAATTGACACAAAAACTATGCAAGAATAAAATAAAAATAAATAAATAAATAAATAAATAAAAAAGCCCAAGCGTGTAGACCGAAGCCTTATCATTTGGTGAAATTTGAAATCATTCCTTGTATATTCATACACAACCTTGCAATTCAACTGCAACAATACCTCTGCGAACAGCAATAAATACATTTCCCTTGGAAATACATACATGAGTAGTATATTTAGAAGAAAAGTGCAAAAATGCTTTTTTTTGTCTTTCAAACTATACATCATCGATTCAGAAGAGCTAAGCAAATCCATCCAGGGAAAAAAAATAAAATAAAACAGAAAATGTTAAATGATTTCCTATAGAATGATGATAATAAAACATAAAGCAGTTTGATGAAGTGGAATGTGAAACGTGAAAACAGAAATGGGATATTTCTGTGGTGCTCGATGCTGAGATGGTGATATTGTTCGCCTCAGGATGATAATTATTTCCACGATAGACTTTTGTCTAGCTGAGTGAATTAATACTCAATTTTAGAATTTTAACCTTTTGACCTGTCGTGCATGCTTGAGGTATTTGAATCGTTGGCACTTTTATTATTATTAGTTATTATTATTTTTACGAAGGTTAGAAAGATGTTAATCTCAACTCTGAGAAATGGGGTGTTGAAAAAAAATTTCAAGACCCCCTGTCCCCATATCAACAACGACAAGAAGAAGAAGAAGAACAACAACAACAACGACAAACAAAGCTGTGAGCTAGTGCTGGTTTCAGAGCGCAGTGTCAGTAATAGCACTTTGATAATGTGAAAAATCGAAAAAAGCACCAAGGCTTTTAGCCACTTCTCACACACCTTTCATGAACAGTATAGCCAATGTTTGATATTTTTTATAACGATACTTATGTAAATTACTAAATAACACTAGTTTAGTGATACATCGTAAGGCTGATAGCATTTAAATGCCTAAAGTTTGCTTTTGCGATACTACAGCGTAAGTTTCTCTTCACACATCTAACACAACAGTCTTAGGAACCTTTCTTAATACTCAGAAATTCACAGGCGCCACTAGAGATTTTGGGCCCCTAACATTTTGGGCCCCCATCCTTGTCAATGCCATAGTGTGTTTATGGGCCCCCCAGAAACTCAGGGGCCCTTGGAATTGTCCTTACTTACCCTCTAATTAATCGCACCCGACTCGTAAAAAATTTTATTCTTCAGCAATCATGGTTGATTATGTCATGTCTAGATAGCTATTATTTTTTTCAAAAGATGGGATATCTGATTTTGATATTCTGTATCGATAGTGGCTCACTGGATGACAGTGATGACAGTGATGATGATGATGATGATGATGATGGAGCTGTGATGAAACTGTGGAGAGTCTCTCAGAGTCTTGTCTGGGCCTCGGGGATGTAAATCTCGATGCTGTCGGCTCGTTCGGTTGCCGAGTTCTGCCGGAATGACGCCGCTCTCTTGGCGGCCATGAGGCGCCTTCGTGCTTCCTGTCTCTGCCGGTCAGGAAGATCCAGCGACTTCTCCCGTGTCATGCTCTTCTTCAGCATCTTCTTTGGTACAGGGGGCGGGAGCTGAAATAAAACAAATATATACTGTATATCTATCAGACGTGAGAGTATGTGCAAATGTCTGCTGTAGACAACCCATTAATAAAAGCCTGTGATTTCTAGTTGCACTGCTATTCTAGAAAATTAATCAATACTTTCTAACTCATCAAAATCTAGAACTGAATTGGATTGATGCATTGTGGCATATAATTAAATTACTAAATATTACAGTTGTTGCTAAGAAAACCTGCTTTAAAAAAAACTATTTATCAAAGTCCTTGCAATTGCTTGTTAACAATTGTATAGATACTGTATTTCATGAAAAACGTGAAAGTACATATATATATTTTTTCACGTCGACCCCCTTGGGGCCCAAAGCATGTTCTGCATTAGCAGCTTTATACAATGTACATTAACCTGTTTCTGTAAATACAATATGTTTTGTTCTCCCTATAATATTCTATTATTGCACTTTAAAAGAAAGTTCAGTTAAATTGTAAACTTAATTAAAATGGATTCATTGATCGAATTAAATATTAAATTCAGAACAGAAGTTACAGATATACTTTTAAACCAGAAGACGCGTTTCTCGTCTTTCAGAAGCAGTCTATTATCCAATCAGAGCTCACCTTCTTTACAGGACTTTCTATAATCCTCCAATCATTGCTCTTGATCTTCTGCAGCTCGTCGAACTTGGAGGTGACGTCATCGATGGAGAGCTGCAGTAGGTCCCAGAATCCAGCCAGGTCCTGAGAGGTGGGCCGCGGCATTGCACTTGGGTCCTGCACAAGTCACAAGGTTCAACGTTTACACTCACACAGTGTGGTACATACTGTATTAAATACACTCATGTAAATCTTAATATTAATTAATCCTCTTTACATTAATATCTTTTTAAATTATTATGATTTAAAACCTGAAACCCACAGTCCTTGGTTTATAAGAGTTTATATTATAAACTCTTATATCCTTAAGAGTTTATTTCCTCTTACTATTTTAATCTTATAATTAACAACTCTATTACAGTATGCACTCTCCTGCTCTCTGATGAACACAACAGTATGTATGTATACACACACACACACACACACACATATTAAACTGCTCTTGGTCCTAGAATCCATTATCACTGAGGAGGATACTCATAGACTTGCAGTGCACACACTTCTCCACTAGATGTCCTCATGTGCAGTCAGCGTCACAAGTGGACGTGAATACGAACTGGATCCTTCAACAAACTCTCAGAGAAGACAAGGTCGTTTTGT
>JAOVVB010000002.1:25092681-25105066 GCA_028570985.1 Heterobranchus longifilis | reverse complement strand
GATCTTTGAGTTTAGCTCATGAAAAATGGGAGCAAAAATAAAAGTGTTGCGTTTATATTTTTGTTCAGTGTATGTATGTATGTATGTATGTATTTATTTAGGCATGTGTGATTTTATTGCTTCAATTGAAAACTTTTTAGACATTGGAAGCAAATTAAAAACAAAGGGTCTTCAAGTCAAAACAAGACTTTTGATTGTGCAGAATAATCAAAGAGAGTAAAACCTTCATTTATTTCTCTATACAATATAATTTCCTGCTATACTACTGGACCTATTCCAGAGTTTCACTAGTGCTTGGATACCATCAAAGTAGAAAGTTTTCCCAGTATGCCGGAGCCATGAATAGACTGCTGATCAGATCTGAAACACTGGCCTCCCAGGAACTTCATTAATGGCCCAAACATTTGGAAATGGCTTAGATTGAGGTCAGGACTGTACAGGTGATGTGGTAGTAACTCCCAGCTGAGTTCCTGTAATGTGCAAGTGGTGTTGATGAATGAATGTGTGTACAGTTCCTATAGACAGATGCATCTCGTCCGCGAAGTGGAATTTCAAGAATGCTTTAAAAAGCACTTTACTCACTGAATGGTCTGAGCCAGCTCGGCCAGGATCATCATTCATGGACGTGCGACCTTCTTTAAAACGTTTGAACCATTCAAAGTCTTTACTGCGGCTAAGAGTCTCATCACCATAATGTGCTTGAAGTCTTCAGTAAATGTCAATCGGTTTTATGGAACAAAGTTCATCACATGTCCCGGTTTTAGTTGAATGCTCCGCAAGAAAACGAGAAGGGAAATTCTTCTTCCTTAACATTTTAGCACCGATTTTCACTTCTACCAAAACTCTACTCTACCAAAAAGCATTTCGGCTGAACTTCCACATGACTTGAGCGTTGTGCACAGAGGTGCTCTGTGGTCTCATTTATAATCCCCAGGATTTCTCCAGCTTCTAATATTGGTTCCTCTGAACATTTAAGTCCCTTGGGATCGTGACATCCATCACCGCTGCTGTTTGTTCTCAGTGTTTTATTTTTCTTATCTGCTCTAACTGATGGCTATGTGGTTGGCTTGCTGCTTGTTTATCTGCACAGATCTGGAGTCGGGGAGTCCCACGGGACAGCGGCTTTGTTCTTTTCTGTGCTGTTGTACGTTTAAGGAGCGACATCGAAGGGTTATTTTATCCATCAGATAATTTTCTTTCTTCCAAAAACCCCTTTAAAACCTAAGACCCATTACAATTGTCTACTGACACCAGGAATAAGCACTCAGAGGTGTTCCATTATGGGAAAATAAGGAAGGAAGGTGTGATGAAGCAGCGTTACTGTTACTGATGTGTGTTTTATTCCTCTTACAAAAGAGCAATTTGGACACAACTGATCATTTAGAATCTAATTTACGTGTAAAAAGGCCTTTTTTAAAAATAATGAACTTTATGTGTAATAATCTACATCACCAGTGTCTGTTCATTCTCTTTCTAGGATTTAACAGAGACTGTTATGAAAAAGCTGTTCTCTCCTGAAGGAGCCGCTGACACTGGACACTCGTTTCATAAATGCTAAATAAACGTCTCCCTACGGAATCAGCGATTACACGTCTGTTAAACAACAATCCGTTTATTGTTGATTATTATGTATTATGTGCACGGATTTCCACAGAAAATTCATAAATCGGCATCAGGTTTGTAAGAGTAAGAGTTTGCTTCACCTTAAACCATCCTGATGCTGATTATTCCTCCTCGTACATCATGACAGACACAGTGTGGTTTATTTCCTTATTTAAAGTCCGTCCAAAGTGATCTTTTACTTTTTAGCTTCCAGAGGTCATGGGGTTACTGAGAACCACCGTAAATGTCATTCTATGTGTGTGTCTGTGTGTGAGAGAGAGAGAGATAGTTGTGACTGAAAGATTACAGAATAACCTTGTGCTGCCTTTAAAGGCATATGCTTTAAAGAAACAGACTGTATACAAATGGACACAAACAGACTGATCAATTAAACGTGTGTGTGTGTGTGTGTGTGTCACTGCCAAGGAACAGAGACGCCACAGAGAGCAATGAATAAATAGCACTGATGATCCAGTGTACAGTATGCTAAATCATATTAAAATTAAAAACAGGCATGAAGGATAAAAGACATTAAAATAATGTCACAACACAGTACAGCTAACACCAAGATCAAATCTAATAATCAATATTTTTTATTTTCCTGTCTTACTGCACACTGCTCTGCACCTACACATCTCCTCACTTGCCATATACAGTAAACTCATCACATAGCTGGAACAAAAGCTCTGCTCACTATGCAGTTGTTCTGTTAGTTGTACACTCAGTTCACTTGAATAAGTGTAAACGCTGCCGTTCGAACCTCGGTGCGCCCCAGGCAAGTGAACTGAGACCTCTTGAAAAAGTGGGTCTCGGTCTGCAGCTAAATGCGGTTCGATTGAAATGTGGAAGCATCACGGACCAAAGATATGTCAACAAACCAAGTCTGCTTCGCTAGAATTATCTGACCTGAGAACTTTCACTGGTCCACTCTATAACATCCGATGTAGAGGAGGCAGCGATTGCATGGGCAGGGAGTAAGGAAACGTCCTAGCTACAGTACATAACATGTGTTAGTGTTAATAAATTTCCCACTACCAAATTAAATGTTAAATTTAATAGACATTCACTATGGACACGAGAGCATGCGTTCCATCACAGGAGCACTTGTGAAATGTTCGCAACGTTTGAACAGTTTAATAAAATGGCATGTTTTTGAGCACTCTCATTATTGAACACAGCTCTGCTGCACTGTCACACGTGGTCCTGTGAGCTTGTGCCAGGCGGCCAGACGAAGAGGAGTTGAGTCCAACAAAGGTTTAAAGATTGCTCCTTGGCTTCTATTTTTTATTTTTTACTGTTACATACGGTGAGGAAATAAAAGTTGATGCTGACGCTGGCTGCCGTCACTGATGTAGCGGAACGCCCATGACACGCTCACAGTATGACATATAAGCTAATGATGCTGCCTACTGGTACTTGGGACATCTGTGACACGTCTGTGATGGAACTACCTGTTCGGAACACAAATATTATATGTATAATTTAACAATTATTTACTTAAACACTAGCAAAATTGTTTATGTGTTTCCATACAAAATAACATTTGTATTTTTACAAAAGTCATATGAAATATTTAAAACTTTAAACTGTCTTTTAAGTGTTTTTTTTTCCTTTTTGGTGGCAAATATTTGTATGTATTGTAATGGAAAAATCACATTTTAATCATGTATTAATTCTGATCTTTGTAGTTAGTGTGCCACGTAGACTATAAAAGCTTTAAACCTGTCTGATGAAACAGAAAGACAAGGCCGAGAATAGAACAGAAACAAGCTGATTGTACTGTAGTTGCTTTCGCATAAATGATATGGCGAGGACATCTGGTCTGGGTCAGATAAAGAGTCATGAGTTTGAATGTACTGTAGGAACTTCATGTACAGGGCGTTGATTATGTTGAGATTATGCAGAGATGTTTGTGTATAAAATGGGACAGCTGAGGGAAAGAGATCACCTTTCTCCATGCTGTAACTGTTTGCTGTATGAGACTGGTCCTTCTACAGAAGTTTAAAATAAAACCTTTGTTACTCTGCTCTTACCCAGTGTATGAATTACTTGTCTTTATAATGTTTACAGAATTTCCACCACAGTATTATATGATTTAAAAATTTTTTAGAATAGATCAAATAGTTATTTATTGTGTTGAGTATACTGTACACATGTATATGATATCCATTTGTTTCCACTATCATTTGTTTTATGTTCCGTAGGCAACACGACTGTCAATCATGCAGGACAGTAACATGGAGGTTCATAAGGCTTTCTAAAGAATGTTCCTAAAAAAAAAATATTCCTTTCATCTTTCAATTTCATGAAAGAGAGTGGGAGTTGGAGAAAAGTTGCATCTGAAGTGAAGCACGCTGGCTCCATGGTGATGTGACACACACACACACACACATACACACACACACACACACACACACAGTGCTATAATTGTACGAGTCCTGCTTTCTTTCAGTACTGGTCTGACATTTCTGATGGCACTGAGAAATGGCATGGCTCTTGCCAGACTCGCTCGAGCCAAAAACACAGAGATGGAGAGACGAAAAGTGTGTGTGAGAAAAAGAACCAACAGGAAGACAGGTGGAGAGGAGTGAGGGAGCGAGGGAAGCGAGGATGAGTGCACTGCACACTAAATCAAATGGACGGAGAGAGAGCGAGCCAAAGAGTGGGTCGAAGCTGAGAATATAAAACTGAGGAAGAAACTAGCGACAAAAACAGAGAGCGAGAGAAGTCTGAGCTGAATCTTAATTAATAGATAGCACTATGATGACTCACTGAAAGCTATTTTTAGTGCAACAACAAAACACACACACACATACACCACACTCACATTGGCACTACATATGTTCATTGGCACTATATACGACCCTTATGCCCTATGTAGTAAATATCTACAGTATAGTGGATAATAAGTTTAAACTTGACTAATTTTAAACTATGAATTAAAGGACAATCCCATGCTGAAATATATGTTCATGTTGAGTTCATGTCTATGTAAATGAGATATTCCTGAGCCGTGCCTCTTTAGAGAACAGCAGAGCTGAGCAACAAACTGGGGAGGAACTCTTCTTATGTGAGGTCACATTAGTGGCGAAATCTATTTGGCATGTTGTAATTTCTTCATGATTTTTGTTTTTTACTAGAGACCCATCTGAATGTCTAAACATGACTAAAAAAGTCTTTTTTTTTTGCATATTAAGTTCCCTTTAATGAAGTGCGGAAGTGGAGAAAACCTAGATGCAAGCTGAAAAAAAAACTTGACTGAAAAACCCAGAATGCATTGCAGATGTATGATGCATGGATGATGATATGGTGTGAAAGATGAAGCTTTGGATGATGAAAACTTTGTGTTGAGGTGAAAAGGTTGGACAGGCTTTTAAAGGCTCTCTCTAGGTAGAGAAGAAGCAAGGGCAGATCCCAATCCAATTTAATTTAACTAAATGTTTAGTTAAATTTTATTATAAATATTGATATGCAAATTTTTCAAGGTGGATTTTTTCTTTCATTAAGAGGCTAAGGCTTTTGACACATTTCTCATATTCGCTCAAATGGCTAGTACTTACTAGATAAATTAATATTGTTTTAATAGGAGAAAACACAAAAAAAAGTGTTTATAACAGATTAGACACTTTAGACACAGATTATAAAAAAAAAATCAAAGTAATAATTGTGATGGGGCAGAGGCATGAAGAAAAGACAAAAAATATGAGCTTAGGTTGGCTTGTTGTCATGGCAACCATGGCCCAAAAGATGGAATCTATGACAAGTTCTTACAGCTCACCTACATGCACACTATCCATTTTTTTTATGTACTTATATAATATAAAGATTTTTTTCGTTGGAATGTTTCTAATGGATTTACTCCCCCTGTTGGCCAGCTTCAGCACAGAGCGGGCATTTTACAGTATGCTTCTAAATATGCGTGTTTTCTAATTTTATACACAAGTTCCTCATTTTGTGGTTCCAAACATAAATGTTTGTTGCTAATGGTACTTGGCTGTGACAAAAAAAAAAATAGGTCATGTAAAGGGAAAATGGCAAAATGACAAAATAGCGCACTAATGATGCTTTTCTTTAGAGGAAAACCAGGAACACACTGATACAGAAAGCAGAAATCATGTTGAAGTGAATTAATTGGTGCTATACTTCTACACCATCACCACTTCACTGTGAACCATCAACCACTCCAGTGCATTATGGGTACTATGTGAGGTGCATACATGATTTTGAAGATGTAACATGATCGTGTGTGTGTGTGTGTGTGTGTATAAGTGTCTAACCTGTATGCCTATAGATGATCGAGGTGTTTTTAGATATTCCTCGGCTTTGGATACGAGTATGGCTTTATCGCAGGTCAGCACCGAGCTGTGGGAGTCAGTCGACGGGTGTCTTTTTCCCGCCATGGCCATGGCCGCCGCTTCCATGGCGATAGTGACGGCCTTGGCGCTGTCCAAGCTGTCTGTGGAGTTGTAGAGGGTGCGACCCAAACCGAGCCCGAGTCCTTCTGAACCCCACAGACCTGAGTGAAGAACAGACAAGACTGGCTTCACTACAATGTAAAGATTTTATAACTCATAACTCATTTCAGAAATATTTTACTTCTGGTTCTATTGGTAGATTATATACTCCTCAACTGTATGACTTGAACGCCCTTCATATGTGTATGTAAGGTTCAAGTCAAGGACTAAGTGTTCCCTTAATTTTTTTGTGCAGTATATAAAAATAAATGAATGCTTAAAATAGTAATGTCTTGAAATAGGCTTAATAATTATAATACTAAATAAAGAATACTAATTGTATTTTACTAGATTCACAGTGGTAAGATGTCATTTTGCTAGAACAAAATAAATATGACTTAGCAAAGTCGAGTGCTCTTGGATTAAATAATACTAATAATAATATAAATATAATGATAATAATAATAACAATAATAATAATATAACACTATTACTTATTTCAAGCTTAAAATGGTCTGATCATTAAAACAGCAGTTATTTTTTTTCTGTTTTCTGCATGAAATTAGTTTTTTTCCGCATGAAATTAACAAATTTCTCTGGCTTGAAATGTATATTAATACCAGGCAAATGGGCTTAAGGGTTCTATATCGATTTTAAAGAATGTTTAAAAGAAATATCAATTTAATTTGCCCATATTTCGTAGATTTTTTGCTTGCTAAGATATAGGCTTTGGTTATAACCAGTAACTAATCCCACTAGAGTAGAAAACCCACTCACTCATTCATTGTCTATACCGCTTTATCCTGTATTCAGGGTCACGGGGGGCCTGGAGCCTATCCCAGCAGACTTAGGGCATGAGGCGGGGTACACCCTAGACAGGGTGGCAATTCATCGCAGAACACACACATACACACTCATTTACACACTACGGGCAATTTGGGAATGCCAATTAGCCTAATCTGCATGTCTTTGGACTATGGGAGGAAACCGGAGTACCCGGAGGTGCTCACCAAGCACGGGGAGAACATGCACATAGACCCAAGGCGGGAATTGGACCCGGAACCTGGAGGTGCAAGGCAACAGTGCTAACCACTAAGCCACCGCGCTGCCTAGAGTAGAACATTTAGACCTGCAGATCAGACACAACTCTTTACTTCCCTTCTATTATATTAGCAAACACAGATAAGATCACTGACTACATAAGCTGAATCTCTGACAGGATTCACACCAAATTTACTAAAGTTCCTCCTCATCCAGTGTTATTTATCTCTGGTCACTAATACAACATGGTTTTTTTTAAACATAGTGCTGTGACTGGTCTACAGTACTTGTCCTTTGTTTAGAATTATTATTTTTTTATTTGATACCCTGCTTCGTCTTTGTCATCTGTAAGTGTGTGATTTTGAGCTGTACTTCCTGTTCCTGTCTCTTTCTCTTCCTGCATCTTTTTTGCCTCTTTCTATCTCTTCATGTCTCTTTCTCTCTCCATCCTGTAACTGTCTCTTTCTTTCTCTTTTTGGCTCTTTCTGTCTCATTCTCCCTCTTCCAGTCTCTTTCTCTTCCTGTCTCTTTCTATGTCCTTTGTCTCTTAATACTGTAGCTCTTCCTGGCTCTTGCTGCTTCTTCCTGTCTTTTATTGTCTCTTTCTCTTCCTTCTTCTTTCTGTAACTTTGTCTCTTCCTATCTATTCCTGCTTCTTTCTCTCCCGTTTTTTTTTTTGTTGTCTTTTTTGGTTTTCCGATTTATGCCTGCTTTATTGTTTTAATGATGGATCACCTTGAGTCTTCATGTGTGCCTGTCTTTACTTTTTACTAATAAAACACACTGACTATATGCACATATATGTAGCTTACCAACAAAGAAAAACTATATGAAGTAATTATATTTGAAATAATAATGAGACGAATGAATTAAACAACTGGAAAAAAACTGAGCTTTGATTCTGAAAAAAAAAAAAAATTTGCAGACTGAAAACAAAAATATACAGTTAGACTTATTTGTATTTTTTGTATGCTTGATTGGTTATTTTTATTTATACTTTGTTATATTTGTGTTTATTTTATGATTGCAGTATTGGGGCAATATAAGTATTATAATCTTATGCAGTCCTAACAGAATAATTTAAAGCTCAGTAAATATCGTCTGTTGCTCAATGTTCTCGTATTGGTGCTGAACAAGAAAAAGTGATTTTGCGCAGTCTCTAGAATAAATGGAGAAACCATTTCCCATATGGAGCAATAATACTGATATTGTTAGGGTGGTGAAGATGAAGGAAAATACTAGCTAGTAAAACCAATACGTGTATTTCAAATAACCAGGCTAATGCGTATTGTGGCTAGAAAGACAGTAGTAGACCCTGGTTTGGCATGTACCTGCTCTGGCCAGGCGTCCCTCGTGGTAGGCGTCCTGCGTGGACTCGGTGCTGCTTTGTGCTGTGATGGAGATGAGGGGTTTAGAGGCACTGCGAGGGGGCACTGGAGGGGGTGTGCACTTATAGGTGGGAGTACTGGGGGTGTAGGTGACCGCTGAGGGGAGAGAGAGAGACAAAGAGTGTATGTGAGAGAGAGAGACGTAGTGACACCTGGACATTTCTGCAGTTATCCAATCAGCCAATCACGTGGCAGCTGCACAACGCATAAGCTCATGTAGGTCCAGGTAGCTTCAGTTGATGTGTTTTGGTCTTATTCCAATCTCAAAGATTCCTGTTTGTGGCTGACATTAATGAAACCCTTCTGCTGTTTTAGTGCATCCACCCATTATGAGTTATGCGTTCCGAGATGCTTTTTTGCTCACCGCGGTTGTAAAGCATGCGTTAAGTGCTTCCTGTCAGCTCGAACCAGTCTCTCCATTCTACTCTCATCTATTTCAACTTTTTTTTTTTAAAAGTAGACCTTTTTTTATTTTCCCCCATCGTTCCGATCTACAGTTCTTAAATTATTGAAACTGACACCAATCATTCAGGTCACGTCCATTCTGATGTTTGATGTAAATACAGTCTGAAGATCCTGACCCATATCAGTGCGATCTGAAGCTGTGCACTGCTGAAATTTGATTGGCTAATAGCACGAATTAGCAGGTATACAGGTTTTCCTATTAAATGCTACTTGCTACTCTTACTCTGCCTTAAGGATGTTGTTTCAAAATAAAAAGAAATGACCTTGTCTTTCTGGTGTAAGTCAGAATTTGTGTGTGTGAGACAGAAAGAGAGCTATGAAGACAGCTGACAGCTATATCCTCTCGTCCTGCTCTGATGTTGATTGAGGGATTAGACTTAAAACTCTTTCATGTTCAGACGAAAGTGGTCCTCTAATCCACCCATGATAGACCCCTAAATGGCTTTTTAGGCTCGTTGTGGTGTCTATCCTTCAAAACAGCTTTGAAAATTCCATGCTCAAGAAAGTCTGAAAGGTGCTGGCAGTAAAAAATGTCTTATCCTTCAGCTCAGCCTGGACTGTCTTGTCCTTCAGCTTAGCCTCTTTCTGTGCGCCTGGTATGAGATTGTGTGTCTATCTGTGTTTGCACGTGTGTAGATTTATTTGCATGTCCACTGGTCTGGAAGTATGAGTCAGACAGGGTTAAAGGGGAAACAACTCTAAAGAGTTATTCTCTGTGCAAAATATCGTGTAACTCCAGACCTTTAAGAGACTAACAACAGTGTAATACTCCCACTGGGGCAGGAATGACAACAATGACATTCTGAGAAACATTTGTTTCACAGCATGATTAGCTCGCTAAGCCATTGCCACCCAAACGCCTCATCAAATCACTGAAATTTACCAACGAGTTCTGGCACCAGAGGAAAGCACGCCAAATGTGTGTCATTGTTACTTGGAAGCAAATATGAGTATTATTACTTTGAAAATTATTAAACTTGCATATTTAGATAGCACAGTGGCTTAGTGGTAAGCAATGTTGCTTTGCACCTCCAAGGTCCGGGTTCGATTCCCGCCTCGGGTCTGTGTGCATGGAGGTTGCATGTTCTCCATGTGCTTGGTGCGTTTGCTCCGGGTACTCCGGTTGTTACCCGCAGTCCAAAGACATGCAGATTAGGCTAATTGACATTCCCAAATTGCCCGTACTGTGTAAATGAGTGTTTGTGTGTGTGCGTGCCCTGTGATGGATTGGTACCCCGTTCAGGGTGTACCCCGCCTTGTGCCCCAAGTCTCCTGGGATAGGCTCCACACCCCCTGCGACCCTGTATACGGGATAAAGTGGTGTAGATGATGAGTGAGTGATGACGCAATTTCAAGTTTAGCAATAACTTCAAATCAACATGGGCACCTAGAGCATCAACAAGAAACACAGCATGTACTGTAGGTTAAAAAATATGGAGTTCCAAGTGTCCACTGCCAACATCTAAGCTTTAATCTTAGAACATAAACCTAATGAGACAATATTTTTTCATGGTTAGTTTAAGTTTAATTTTCCCGAACTTTTATTTTCCCAGCATTGTTATAACCCTACAGTTGTCTTATTTGGCACATGCAAAATGTTTTCAAGCAAACTTGGAATTTCCCATCTACACCTACAATTAGTGAAAAACTAAAAAAAAAACAAAAACCATAAATCATTCAACTCAAAATTTTAACTCTACCTTCTTTGCTACTTACAAAGTGAACCGATTTTGAGGCAAAATCATTTACAAGTGTTGTCCAGTTCTTCAGCAACAGCTACAAGGTGTCAGGATGGTAGTATTAGTGTGTGTCCTGCTACTCATATTTGAAAAAATCAAAAATAAATGCTGCCACACCAAACACATGGCACGCCGGATTCACTGAGTCGATTCAGAGTCAAATTGCTTTCTCACTGAGTTTTGTGTGATGCTGGCACCAGCGCTCCAGTTACACAGACTAAACACTTCACGTGACAAAGCACCCATAGGAAACTAAGGGAAGGAAAAAGATCAAGAAAAAAAAATCTGTGCTAATGTCAACCTGCCAGCCTTAAATAAATTGCAGAGCTTCTAGGATTCGCCAAAGGGACACGAGGATAGTCTCCATCGATTGTCTCAGCCAGCTTTAAGGCAGACTTAAAGGTGAAATGAGGACATCAGTGTTGATGCATAACACTGATAGAGGTGTTTAGGGGAAATGCCAGGAACTAACAGACGTCTGGAAAAACAAGCCAAGAGGACGCAATCACCGCGGCCGTCTTGCCCGAGGCGGTCAGGCTCCTTGACGTCCTGCTGATAAACAACACATGTCTAAATGAATGTATGAACCAGACCCACAGTCTAATAATAATAAGACCACCATCATCACGCAGTTCCTTTCAAAATGTCCTGGATTTTTAGACCTTTTTTACATGAACAGTAGGTACAATCTTTCACTATACTAAAAGTGTATACTAGTGTATAGTATAATAATGTACATCACACACAATGTAAGACTCAACTGTAAAATCTCACCCTGTCTCATGGAGTGAGCAAGTCTGTATCTGCACAGTGTTACATCTATTCAAGTTGAAGCTTGAGACTCAATATCCCACTCTCTGGGTTCAAAACAATGATGAGGGATCAATATGTGAAAGAGTGGTCCTGGGAGAATAAGGAATCAATTTCAGGCATGAATTTGTCCCCACCAAGAGTACTGACCTTAACCCCATTGAAATATTTTTATGGGATGTTCTGGAGGAGACTTTACGGCTAACTTTAACTTTCAACTCTCCAGTCAGATCTCTGCCAAAAATTCATGCAACTTGGAACAGAAATAAATGTTCTGATGTTCCAAAAGCAGAAGAAATCAATTCCATGGCAAATATGCAGACCATAATCGAAGCTAAAAGCCCGATGAAATATTAGAGTGTGCGACCTTCTTTTTGGCCAGGCAGTATATTTACAGAACAGCTACTGTAGCAGTTAGTGTGTCCTCCAAAAATGTTTGGCTATCTTATGATGTGCATAAACAGAAATAGAAAGAGAAGGGAAGAAGAAAACTTTAGTTTTAAGCCTTCATAGCCCAGTCATTGAAATATTTTGAAAAAATTTCCAAGACGTTTTTTTTCTTTTTGGAATTTTGTTTTCATTTTCCATTGTTGTCATTTTATGGTGCAAATCAAGGTCAGTGAAGTTAACATTTATCCCTTAATTGAGCTGCTTAATTGGCAGATTCTATGGGATTTTAATATTTTTGTATTAGTCTTTTTTAGTATTATTTTTTGTATACAGTGGAACCTTGGCTTGCGAGTAACGCGGTTTGCGAGTGTTCTGCAAGACGAGCGAAGATTTTTAATACACGTCAAGATTTTTAATAAAAGTCTTGGTTTACGAGTACCGAGTATCATGTATCACACATGCGTTTCTTGTTTTGGTGCCGAGTGTCACGTGATCA
>JAOVVB010000002.1:25055091-25092581 GCA_028570985.1 Heterobranchus longifilis | reverse complement strand
CACACACACACTAGCACAAGTCCTTGACGGTTACAGAGTTTGTAGAAATAGTTAAAAGGTTAAAGCTAAAAATAAGCTGATCAACTTTAATGCAAGCAGTGATATTATTTCAGGTTGAAGCCCACGTACAGTAGATGTCTGCCTGTCTTTCTGTACAGCATGGAAATAATATTACCTTAGAACCTGTTACCAGAACTGGAACTGATCTTGATTCACAACATAAAAATTATAACACTTAATTAATTAATTAATTATGCTTTGCTCTGAATGTGACTTCATATAAAAAGAGAGAAGGGCCCCTTCCCTGGGCTTGTTGCTAAGCGATGATGTTCACTGGGGGCGTGGCTCAGTATGTATAATACTGATGGGAGAGAAGCTAAATAGCAGGAGTTGATGTTATGCAATATAACTGAGAGGTATTTCATTACTAAACATACCCTTTGGGGGAGCTCGAAACCTGAGTTAACTGTAATACAGTAAAGTAATACTACAATATGTGACCTTTAACTCTCTGTAAAACATATTGTTGGTAAGTGGAGATCAAGAAGAGAACCTGACCACTTAAATCACTTTCAGTCTGAATTGAATATTACTGTAATTGGTCTTAGTCTTTTTCAGAGTATTTCAGAGTATAATTAAATATAATGAAAATGACTAATATGATTAAAATAGATTAAATAAGTTTCAAAGCACTTCTGAAAGTCTTTCTGGATACGGACATCTGCCTAATGTCATAAATGTAAATGTAAGTACAAATTATTGGAATTGGTTTTCTACTGTAATTAGTACATTGGACCAGAACATGTAAGCTCTCCACTGTAATGAAACAAATAGGACAAGAAAAAGTGTAATATTAAAAATCTGCAAGGTAGATATTTGTTATGTAAAAATTTGTAGTGATTTGATTTCCTTTGAATGAACTGTCTCACTATCTAAGCAACTAATAAAACACCAGTGTGGTGTGATGAGTAAGGGGTTTGTTTTAGAAACAATGAGCTAATATAAACCTGTGATGTGGAGGTATGCAGACTAATCAGAATTGAGAATTCAACAGTGCTGTTGAATAAAATATTTATATTTAAAATACAGTATAATTATAATATACTGTATTTTACAGCATTGAAAATGTTCTTCTGTTTATAGAGTGTAGTAAAATGAAAAAAAAAAGTTAAATTAAATTAAAAACATGAAACTCTATCAATATTCAATCGATATTCTAGATTGATTACATGAAAAGTGAAATATTTTAAGCCTTTTTATTTTTACAAAAATCAGCAAAATCAAAAGCAAAAAAAAAAACAGTATCCTAAAATATTAGAATATTTACAATACAGAATTGTAAAATTTTAAAAATATGTTAATTTACGCACTCAATACTTACTTATGGCTCCTTGAATTGAGCATGAATTACTGCATCAGTGCAGCATGGCAAGGAATCGATCAGCCTGTGGGACTGCTGAGGGGGTCCTGAAAACCAGGTCTTCAGCTCATCTGTATTGTTGGGTCAGGAATTTCTCATCTTTCTCTTTATAGTCACCCGTAGATTCTCTATGGGTTCAGGTCAAACGAGTTGGCTCGCCAGTCAAGCACAGTAATATCATGGTCAGCAAACCAATTTGTGGTATAAGTCCTGCTGGAAAAGGAACTCCGCATCTTTATAAGGCTTATCAGCTGACGGAAACATGAACTGCTTTAAAATCTCCTGGTAGACAGCTGTGCTGACTTTGGTCTTGATAAAACACAGTGGACCAACACCAGGAGAGACGACATGCCCAAATCCCAACTCAAATCATCACAGACTGTGAAAACTTCCAACTGGATTTTAATCAGCTTGGATTCTGTGCCTCTCCACTCATCCTCAAGACTCTGGGACCTTGATTTCCGAATAAAATGCAAAATTTTATTTGACTTTGTATCAGGTCTTTTTCTCCTTAGCCCTGATGTTTGGCAGATGAGAAGTGCCTTAATATGAGGAATGCATCATTTGTAGCCCATTTCCTGAAATCTGTACATGGTGGCTCTTGATGGACTGACTCCAGTCTCACTCCACTCCTTGCGAAGCTCTCCAAAGTTCTTGAATCTGCTTTGCTTGACAATCTTCTTAAGCCTGCGGTCATCGCTGTGGCTTGTGCACCTTTTCCTTTTAAGTCAACATTCCAAAAAAATAATTCCATACAGCACTCTGTGAACAGTTAAGTTAGCAGTCTTCCCAATGATTTTTGTTGTGCGTACTGATTTACACCAGGAGACGAACTTGAAATAAAATATTGTAAGATACTGCATATTAGGAGTTTCACTTTTTGAATTAAATAGTTTAAAAAACAGCCTTCCATGAGATGCGCTATACTTTACCTTTTTCTCATCCAATTTGGTTAATGCTGAATATAAACTTTAATAATTTAACACCTTCATATAAACTATTTAATTTAATATAAACATTTGTAACTAATTCAACATTTATTTAAAACTTGTATACAAAGATGTTTCAGATTTTTTCCCTTTAACATTTTATCATATCAAACCAACAAGATACATCTTTAATAAACCCAGCACTTTATTATAATTTTTTGACCCTTTAGATTGACTGCAATGTTCTAATTTAGTTCTTTCCTTACTCTAAATGCATTATTTGCACTTCATGTAACCCTGTTCACATTAGCACCGTACAGTGTTTCTGCTCATTTGATTTGGCACGGCCATCCCTGTGGACCGATTAAACGGACAATTAAATCATTAAAGGGTCAACGTGAAAGGTTTTACAGCTAAATCAAATAACATGTCTCGAGCTCTACCTTATCAAAAATCTCCTCCAGTGAAATGGGACTCCTTTAAAAGACTTGCCACTCAAAGGTCAGTCCTCAGTGAACGTTGTTTATTTGTTATGTCAAGTACACAAGATTGCTTCATAAATTTGTAGTATTCAGGGAACAACCTCAGAAACCATGTATGCACCTTTGAGCCATAAAATTGTAAGGCAAAATATTAAGCCCAGTATTGGGCAGGTTCCCCTTTGCCCCTTTGGGGCAGCTTTGGTCCTTTGGGCACAAGACATCTGGGGATGTGCTGTGGTGTCTGGCAACAAGATGTTAGTGGCAGATCCTTTGGGTGCTTTGGGTTGAGACCTTCGTGGATCGGACTTGTGGGTTCTTGTTCGGATTGGGATCTGGGGAGGCCTTGCAGGGTTCAGCAGAGTTCTTCGCCTGCTGTGCACTGTCTTGTGCACAGTGTGCTGTGGTGCACTGGGTGTTCGGATGCCTTTCTGTCATAGCCAGCTTTGACTCTTTTAGCGGGCAAGTTTTGTTGCATTGGCTTTTTCTGTAGGATGTGAGCCTTGAGTCTCCATGATACCAGTTTTCTGCTATACAATTGATAATTAATGTTATAGTGGTAATGGTATTACTGTTATGGCTGATCAGTGCATACGAGCTACAAAATACATTATTTCATACTTTTGATTCAATCCAGGACAGTCTAGATAGCTTTTGTGTTACTCGACTTTTAATGCAGATACATAATCAGGCTGTCACAAACTAGTGATGGCTAATTACACTTCAGTATTTCACGAGCTACATTTTACTCTTATTTAAATCCTTGCTGACATAGCATGAAGGTAAGTAATACACATAGATGATGGCTAATATTTTAGCAGATTGCCCTGAGAGATCAAACAACTCAAAAGCACAGCTTTTCATGGATGAAAATTACAAATGACTATTGTGAGGTGGCAGGATTATAATGGACTCAACGTACTCAGTGTTTTAGAAAATGTGCCTCTAAAAGCATTTTGTTTGAAAGCTGAAAACTACGTTTATTTATTTATATTTTTTTAAGAGCATTAACTGACATTAAAAAATAGCCCATGTTTAAGCTAGCAGGGAATATTACATGATACCACACTGAGTCTGAAAAGAAAATGTTTTCTTTGATCATGTGGTCTGCTATGTGATGTTCCTACATTACTGTACTACTATAGGAATAAAATCTCAGGTCTAATTCCTGGAATTTGAATTCACAGTGTTTTATGTTTCTGGTGGCTACACAATCAAAGCACGTTATCTCCAGGACATTACATGTACAGTAGTGCCAACACTGCCAATACATTTAGATGATATCCAGAGCCTTATAGTTCCAGACCGTAACGTTTTCAGCATGTTAGATTCCCAGTGATTTATGTTTGTGAGACTCTAAGCACTCAGAATCTTTGTTTCTTCAGCAGAGTCTTCAGCAGACTTTCCAAAAAGTACAAAGTTATTCTCAGACATAGATTTTTAATATAGAGTAATAATTGAGTTTTGATTTCCTAAAAAAAATCGCATTCCAAAAAGATAATTCACTACTGAAGTTATGCAAGATGCGTTCAAGTTAATGAGGTACTTTTGATTGCACAGAATAACATTACACAGATACAGTATAAGAGTAAATTATGACTTTATTTCTCTATATAATCGCCTCTGCCTACTTCAAGCTGTGGCCTCACAGAAACTCCTTTAATGGCCCAACCCTGTGGAAATGGTTTGGAGGGAGGTCAGGACTGTATGAGGGGAATGCGGCACTAATTCCCAGCCGAGTTCCTGTAATGTGCAAGTGGTGTTGGTGAATGATTGTTTGTATAGTTCCCACAGACATCGGTGTCTCTTCCGCAAGTTGGCGACAAGTTATCCATTGACTTTCATGGTTCGTAAGGCATTCCATTTATGAATTCCAGAACAGTTTGTTTAATTGGTTGAAAATGTTCATGATTGGTTGAAAATATGTCGTGTATAGTGATTTGACCAATCACAAAACTCCTTACATGCAGATGCAAATGGCAGACAGTTAGCAGTATTATAATTTCAGATTATGTGAAATTGTGTCACATTATGTGTTAAATTATGTGAGTTGAAGAAAATATGTGGAAAATATGTGATTGTAAATACAGTATAACTGTTTACAATTGGACACAGGCGATTTATATTAGACTTGAAACTTTTCATTTACGTTAGCAAAATTCAGCCTATATAAAAAGTGGCACTAAAGAGAACACACTCGCAAATAAGACTACACAGATGATACATGAACATTTTTTTAGCAAAATGCAATAAACACCATTTATGGACTTTCACTCATTTTGGCAAATTATTCTGACACAAAAGGTTGTCCATAATGAAATGTTCAATTTAATTTAATTCTACGTGCTTATTTTTAGAAGCTTTGAACTTCCACGATTTGAGCAAAGTATGTTACATAGCCGTCATCAGTGATCAGTGAAGCTGAGATACATCCTGTGCAACACTGCTGCAAGTGGTTTGAATGTGTTTAAATGGTTTTTGAAGAATTGTAAAGTCAATGAAAGGATGTTTAAACTCTGTTACTGCCATAGTCATTCCAGCAGTAAAAAATGACAGCTACAGTATGCATCACTTAACATCCCTAATATGTTCTGTAGAATGCTATAAACTTATTGTATTGTTTAAAACTACTGTATTGTTTATAACGTTTCTCATGACTTGTTTTTTTTATTATATCCCAATCATAATGTTATTGATACCAAGTTACATACTTGGCTGATTTATCTATTGTGACAAAATTGCGGGAGATGGAGTTTTAGTGTTTTGAAAAATGACACAAACTTTGCACTATTGTAACCTAAACAATTTTGACTTCTTTAATTATTCTTTTTTTAACATGCATGACTTAAAAATAAAAAACATGCATAAAACCCTCTCTATCAGATCTTGCTTCAGTTGAATTTTTTTCCCCCTCAGGAGTTATCTCATTCTGCCGTCAGACTGTTAACTGTCAGAATGATAACTGGATGTGATTTTGATTCCATTCAAGTGATTTATTTACTTATTTATTTATTTACACATGGGATGAATCCTGAATTTAGCTCTGTTTCTTCATCCACTTGGAGGAGACTAACTCGAGATCAGTGCTTGAAGCAGAACACTTAACTAGCTAGCAGTTAAAAGAGGTAATCTGAGAGTCAGGGCTTATGGGAAATCACATACCAGATTAACAGTACGCAAGTGTGTTTTCTTCGTAAACTACTTCAAACCCAATGAAAGCTGATTTGCATACGTTATCCCGGCACTGCAATCTTTCAATTTTATCAGCAAACACAATTTGGTGCATGAGCTCCCATTTCTGTGTGCACGCGCTTCAGGTCTGTGTGTTTTGTGATGTTATGTGTAATGATGGCACTCAGAGCAGATAGAATTTACAGTCCTCACAAAGCAGCAGGCTTTCAAAGGCATGCAAATGCAGAGCAACCGGAGTTAACGGAGACGCTCCATTATCGTGACCGTTACTCCTCAATGTGAGCCCGTCTCATCAGTCTTTTACCAGCGCACTCTCCTGTGTAGCTACATATCTCTCCATTATGACCACACAGATTTGATCAGATCAAAAGGAAACACTGAAGAGGAACTCCATCTCATGTGTTGTGTGGTTGAAGTGATATGAAAGATTCATATTTAAATGTATATTTAGATTTCAGCAGCTATAAGATAAGTGATAAAAGGAACTTATCTCATGGATGTTTCACAACATGAAATCTAAACATAAGTGAATAAAAATAAGAGAAACATTATTAGCATTGGCAGATTTGGTGCAGTATAAAAGGAACATATATAATATAAAACATATATAAATATAAGTAAGGTTTTGTCTGTAGGTTGGTCAGAACTTGCTCTTTTAGCGATGTCTTTACATTACATACATTGGAAGACCTGAACCCAGTTAGAAAATGTATGCAAATTTATGCGTCAAACTGTGGGCGCGTCTTAAATCAACTGCTTAACAGAATTTAATTTAACTTTCGCAGTACAGTACTTTGATATCTGCCTAAAGTTTAACCTGCACCATAAGTTTAACCAAAATATTGGGTACAAGCAATGTTATGAACAGTTATGTATCGGATTTAATAATCTACTTTAAGATAAGCTACTAATAAGCTACTTGCTCAATTTAAACAAGCACCTATATCAATAGATATTTATTAGAAAATCTAAACTGAATATTTTTACTTGAATTAGTTTATATTTTCACCGCTTAAATAACAGCTTAAGTAGTATAAGTGAAGTTTAACATTCTGGAGTCGTTTTACAACAAAACTTCATATTTATCTGATCTACTTTTTCGATTTCTTATCTGTGTTTCACTCTCTGATTACCAAACAGGAAGTGTATTTGGCTGACAATAAAAGAAATACGACTTAGCAAAAATGAGGCATAAAATACTCAACCTTAAAAAAAATTATTTCTTTGTATTAATTAAGTTATCAAATGAATTAAGTACAGAAATACAGTACAGGCAGACATGTACTGTACATGGGCTTCAACCTGAGATAATAATATTACTGATTACATTAAAGCTGATCAACTTATTTTTAGCTTTAACCTTTTAACTATTTTTACAAACTCTATAACCGTAAAAGTTTTTTTATCCTTAGTGTAAAAAACAAAAAGACTAGAGTTAATAGTATTTGTATTACATGCCCATTTAATTACGTCATAATTCATGATCATTCTTAAGCGAATTGATTTGTTAACTTGGTAGTCCTTTCTAGACACTACACTTTTTACTTAAATTAACCTTGATTTAGGAAAATATTTTTCGATTGGTATTTTTAGATTTAGATAATCATGACATTTTGAATAAATAGTATTGTACAGTGAGTAAGAAATAAAGGGGCCATATTCCCAAATCTAATCCTGAACCAATATGATCACTAGATACTGTAGTAGAAAATCACAAAGAGATTCATATTTCATGAAATTCTGCAAATCGCGGTTTGGGAGAAATCGTAGCCATCAAACAGACAACAAGCCAGTAAAAATATAAACAATCATTTCCGACAAGGAAGATAAATGTTTTATTTTCAGCTACATAATGCACTTGGCGGAACGGTGGCTTAGCATGTTCTCCCCGCGCTTGGTGGGCTTCCTCCGGGTACTCCGGTTTACTCCCACAGTATAAAGATATGCAGATTAGGCTAATTGGCGTTCCCCAAATTGCCCGTAGTGTGCCCTGTGATGGTGCCCTAAGTCTCCTGGGATAGGCTCCAGGCCTCCCGTGACACTATATACAGGAAAAAGAGGTACAGACTATGAATGTGTGAGAGTGAGATAATGCACTTGCTCTAAAACAATGTCTTAGTGTTACTAAGTTATAAGCATAGGCTGCATAAGAATTGGTCAAACCCTCTGTGCCATGACCCATAGATTTTCTGAAGAGTGGTTTTGTAAATGTAAATGTAAACAAAGCTCAACTGTGAAGCATCCTGGCAGCAGCTGACTCCATCTAAAGCCCAGTTAATTCATAAATGAGCAAAAAGGCACAACGAATGGAGCCTGGCTGTTGGTTGGCACATGACTACTCTAGGTACCACAAGCTTTAGCTTAGCCAAAATGCTAAAATAGCTAACATTAATTTATATGCTAACATTACTTTGTATTTGATTGCACTCCCTCATCCGTACCATACACATCGTCCCATGTCTACCCCTACATTTCTTGTGGTAAAGTGATGAATAGCAGTCCCCTATCTGATTGAGAACTTCAATGCAGATGTCACTCAGATCAGTCACACCCCAAAATATACATAACTTTATTGCTTAATATAATTTTAACTGATGAGTTATATAAAACCTCACCCCCTGTATAGTTATAGGAAATCTAGCTATGGAGACTAAATCCATTTTTTGTAGCAGGCTGCAAACATGTTCCTTGTGGTCATTTAAGGAACTGAGTATTCCGACACTTCCACATTGGAATCGTTTTTCAGAACCGGAGGTTGCCCTTTGTTATTATCCATTATTCTTCACTCAAAACGAATCCCCTGACTGCCAGAGAGTCAATGTTAATCCCTTGACAAAAACTCTCAAATACTTAGCTTTGTGACCATAGATAAAAATACCCACAAGATAAACAAATATAAAGTGCCTCACTTGTGTACTGATCCAGTTAAAGCACTTCTATGGACACAAAACCTTTTATGTTCAGCACCATTGAGAGAGACTGAAGGAAAAAAAAAAAAAAATCAAGTGAGCAAAAGCAGAGAGACGAGTCAGAGAGAAAAATCGTCCTGATAAAGCGTCTCCCCTGCCGTGACCTCGGTGCCAACAGCTCCAAAACACGCAGCGCTGCTTTTTATGGCAACGTAAGTCATGTAATAAAGGCAGGCAGTGGCAGTGTTGGCATGGTGTTGACCGAGGACAGAGTTGCTGTGAGTGACAGGAGACTGGATAGCCAAAATACCAGGGACAAATACAAAATAGCCTGCCAGGATGGATGGCATGACCCAAGAGATAAAAATAGAGCTGCGTCAGGTTAAAGAGTGAGCCAGAGGGAAGAGCCGGTGTTGATGGAAGTGTGTGCGTGTTTGTTTGTGTGTGTGTGTATGCATCAAAAAAGGTTGATGGAAGTATGTGTAAGAGAGAGAGAGAGAGAGAGAGAGAGAGAGAGACTGATGTTCATAAATCTGAAACAAAAAGGTAATTCTTTTTATCGGTCCCATTCCTTTCATTTTTTTATTTCCACTCCAACAATGTTTTATGAGAAAGCCTTCAAATAGGAAAAAGGTTACTAGCATTTCTATGTGTAAATATTCTTACTAACACAAGCGATTTGAACAGGATTTCAACATTATATTAAATATTACTAACTAAAATTTTCATAACATTAGCTGGCTAGGCTAACACCCCTATCTCACCTAGGCAGGGTCAGCGCAGTTTCAGCGGGAGTCAGTGGCTGTAAGTAAAGTACAGTAAGAAAGTTTGGGCATAGTGATTACGTTTCCAATCTTTCTGCGTAAAAAAGAAACGTTTAATGAAGTTTATGAAATCAGAAGCGGTGATAGCAATGAAACAGCACCTTCACAGTCATGACTTCTACTTTTACTTTAGTAACCCACCATAATTTCTTCATATTAAATGAAATGAAACGAGGTAGATTTAATGGAAGAAATTGCAGCAAATGTTTTATGGCGACAGTTTAAAATGTGTTTTTATGCAACATCATCAAGAGCAACCTCATTTCCCCTCTTGTCGGTTCCAACCATCAGTATTCAGTATCACCAGTGTCGCCTTAAGTTAGATGCTTTTTTTTATACTTGAAAGATTCATAGGTCACTGTGTGACTTAACAAACAAAAAGCATTCCTCTGAAACTGTTCAGATACAGGGACTTTACTGATGAGGAGAGCCGAAAAAGTCGTTCAGGAAGCCTGCAGAACTATCCCTCGAGACTGCATTAAAATACAAAAATGTCTGCGAAGAAATCCACCTGACAGTATTCCTTAGTCATTTTTATAAATGTTTAAAATCTCTGATGATAACACTAGCAAGGCAACTCCTTTGTGAACAGACAGATTAACTTTAAAACATTTGTACTGTCTGGATGCAACTAATAAAATGATCCTGAAAAAGCACTGAATGTTCAGAACGCAGCAGAGCAGAATGAGGAGGAGGAGGAGGAAAAGAAACAGAGAGACATTTCACATTCTACTGCTGCTTTCCAATCTCACAGAGCTGTAAGCACTGGCACCGATGGAATCAATAAATTGTCACCTCTGTCGGGGGGATGGGGGGTTGGTGACAGTGTTATCAGATCTGCCCCCTCCACAAGTTAATAATGCTAACTCATCAGGTCTGATTGTCAGTAAATTCATTAAAAAGGAAGCAACACTATTTTTATCATAATGAGCCTGGTTTATAGAGGGCAGCACTAGTGAAATCATTAATCTTAAATTACTTCTGAGACGGTGCGGTGATGCGGCTAGCTTTTCTGAATGTGACAGAGGTGACACTGAGTAAATTGGTTGAAGCGCGTGTCCTTCTCTGCAATAATGAAGTTGTCTTGCAGAGTTGCGGAATGAGACAACCTGCTGAAGGCTTTTTTTTTTTTTTTTTTTTTTTTTAAAGGTGCCTAAAAATGCTGGGAGTCAAAGTTCTGATTTTATCTGATTTTCTGCAGTTTTTCTTCCAAGAAAAACAAAATGTTTAACCAGTCAGCAATATAAGCTCTTGGGGAATTTGATGTACCGTGGCAGATTTTTTTCTCTCTTTTTGCTGTATATGTATAAATTACAATATGTGTCTGCAGTGTACTTTAAATAGTAAGTGAAGAAGGAGTCGAAATTGGTGCGCAATACCTTCATTAACTGTGCGAGCAAAATGTGCCTGTTCTTATAGATATTTTGCCTGTGATGTCACAACGTTTGTCTGCCATGGTCCCGTCCACTTCTGGATGGGAAAGGGGACATTATTTACCGGATGCCAGTACCAAAAACACATTCAAAACCAGTCACGAACACATCTGATTTTTGAAGTTTATGTCATCGCAAATAACACTTTGTCTCCTCAGTAACTGTTCTAAATCGTTCTGAATCGCTTTCGAACCAGCTGTGAACAGAACAGAGGCAATTCAGAGCTATCTGAATCTTAACAATGCGGAATTCTAAATCCCACTCTAATCCCTGATCAAGGGCACTACTTGGTGTGTGAAACAAGTGATTGTACTCCCTACATTGTGCCAGAGGTGGAAGGTAACTAATTGAATTTACCTTGTTACTGTACTTAAGTACAGTTTAATTATTGTTTTTTTGGACATTTTATAATTACTCCGCTATATTCTACAACAAAAATCTATACTTTCTACTTTACTACATTGTTGCCTGGTGTTCTGTTACATAATGGCAGTGGTGTGTAGCAATTGAAGCTAAATGAGCTAATGCTAGCAAATGCCACCTAATCCAGGAAGGAATCACATATTTGTACACCATCTGAAGCAATGTTATAACAAATGAAACTTCTGCAAATTAATATCCTTATTAACTTCTTCATCTAGTTTCACATGCTTGCTTCCTTCTTGAATAACTTACAAAGTCCACAACGACATATAGGGTATGAAAATAATCAGCAGAACAGAAGCCATCAGTAGCTAGGCTAATCTTTTATCTGTGTGATTTAGCATCAGGTAATCCAGTAGGTCAACCGGTAATCATCAGGTAATCCTTCTGTTAATTTCTTTGATCTCGAAATACACCTAGGACATAATTATAAAAAAAAAAATACATAGAAAAAACATAATACTGTTAAAGTTGGTTAACAGTGCTTCTGCCACCAACAGTTTTGACTGACGCTCTGGTAGTCACATAACTGCAAAAGGTCTATAGGAGTGAGTAACAATGTGTTTTGTACTCACAGACGTTCCCTGTGTTTCACTGGTTCTTACTGGTTTTACTGAAAACAATGCTTTAAACTTTTTTGCATTTGACTGATAGCGGTAAGATCTTCAGTTCAGGTTGATCGCTCTTGACCCAGAGGCTATAAATGTCACAAAAATGCTAAGCTCTTACCTTGCCATCGAAGCTCCAGCAATTTCCTTGCTGTTATACTGAATAGTAATTTCAAACCAAAATGATTCAGCTTTTTCATGTTTACTAAAAACAGCTCATTATTTATATTCTGTCCATCCCCATGTTTAATGTCTAGCCTAAATTAAAACCTAGTTTGTAATCTGTAAACTTAACTGCATGCCAGAGGTCTGTGTACCACATGTGAAATGCTACTGTAACGTAAGGTTTTGAGCTCAGCTGTGATACTGATAAAGGGGCGTGGCCTTACCTGGCGGCTGCTGGGAGGGTCTGTCCACACTGCCTGATGATGGAAGGCGGAACTGGATTCCTGCGAGCAAAGAAAACATCTCATGCTTATACAACGTTTCAGGTTTTACAGAACAATCCCAGCATCTAAATGTTTCAGAATTATTTATAGGAGGAATCAAATCTAAACAGGAAAACGCTGAAAAGTGAGAATCCATCTGGCCTCAAACACTAATCACTTAACACTACTACATCATATCTATTCACTGTACAATACACATATCATATCAAGCATGGAAACATTTTATTGTTAACTGAATAGCCTTTGGTAACACTTGCTTGCACACATGTGGCTTGTTTAACATAAAATGCAAAATAATAAGATGTGCTGGATCAGGTGCTAAAAGCTACAGTATACTCTGCTGAAAAACAAGTGTGAAAGCCACATTGTTAAGCTTTTTAACATGATTTGAAGCAGAACTGTTTGTGGTGCAATATACTGATTTTATACAGGACTCTTAAAAAAGATTTATTTCAGTGCTAGCCATTTTCATATTTTCATACATCATATAAAATAAAAGTCTATTTTCATTTTTCAACTAGAATTTCATATCCCTGGTTATTTATCAGGTTTAAAGGCAAACGCTTGGATCTGAAAGTACCATTTAAAAGGTCACAGGTCACAGGTTCAAACCCTAGTACAACCAAGCTGATGCCCTTAAGCAAGGCCCTCAACCTCATCTGGTCAAATGTATAATGAGATAAATGTTAGTCGAGATAATGAGATAAGGGGGTCTGCCAAATGGTGCAAATATAAATGTATAAAAGGGAAGGCCAGAACTTTTACTTGAGCAGGTTAGCAATTTTTCTCTAGTCTCTCTCTCTTCTGAACTGACACATGACTCATAATGCACATCCTGATCTCTGGGGAATTGAAGGTTGATCTGAACTCTTCAGGAAAGTCACAATGAAAATAAAATTTCAACAGCTCAAAAAAGGAGTCCAAAGCCAGAAACTAGAAGACCCAACCTGGACAAAGTGGATTCTTAGTGCAAACAAACTTAAGGTTTAAACTTAAACCATTAGGGAGAATATTAATTTACTTAGAAAATCAAATGTTAATAAGTACATTACACTTTAAAAATAACAATTCTTTTCTTTTCTCTTTTGTAAAAGTGAAGTTTTAGCGTTTCTTGGAAGTATACCAACAGTCCATGAGTGAATCCTGTTCTACTCTCCGCGGGGTGCCATAACAAATCAATTAACGCCCTGGACAGAAAATGTGACTGCTCAGCAGGAGACTTCACTTACCATTTCAGCTTGCTGTACAGATCTCAGCTTAATAAATTCCCTGCAAAAATATTCCATTCCCATATCACACAAAGCCACAAGTATGCTCCAGCACAACGGAAGTGCTTTTTTATTATGCATTTAGATTTGTAGCATTCAGAGCATTTAGAATGTAATACATTTAGAATGATGTCCGAGAATTGAAGGAACAAATGAAAAGTGCAAGCAATGACGATACAAATAAATATAATAAAATTATAAGGAGCGTTCGGCCCATTAGCCGTTGTGTTTAAGCGATGCGTCTGCAAATAGGAAATTTAGAGAGGCAGATTTTTGTGAGCACACTCACACACACACACACACACACACACGAATAAATGTTAAGATAATTTTTAAGAGTGATGCTGAAATCATTCCAAAGCTCACAGTGATTGGACAGCATTGACAGTATAAAAAGAATAATTCATAAATAAAAATAAAAAGACAGCATTTACGAGGAGTAGTATCAGAGAAATGTCTAATGGCAAGCCTAAAGTATACCTTACTTTCCAGACGATAAGACACCTTTTTTGTGCCTCTAGCACATTTTGCAAAATGGCTTGCATTTGAAATTTTTGTAATAGCCAAAGTAATATTCTGTTTATTTATTTATTTTTAATGGTAAGCATGCTACTTTCAGAGAGTTTGTAGTGTTGCTACATTCAGATGAGATCATGTGTTCACTGAGACGTTTGCCATTCGTGATTTAAAATTTTTAAATTCACACACTGTGATGAAAAATTAACAGTTAATTGTTAATACAGGCGGTACAGTGGTGTAGTGATTAGCACTGTGGCCTCACACCTTCAGGATTGAGGGTTCGAGTCCCAGCTCAGGTCTGTGGGTTTTATCTGGGTATTCCAGGTTGGTGGTTTTCTCTCACAGTCCAAAGACATGCAGGTAAGGCTAATGGCGTTTCCAAATTGCCCACAGTCTGTGAGGGAGCGTGCATGCTTATGTGCCCTGCAATGGACTGGCACCTCGTCTGAGGTTTACCCTGCCTTGTGCCCAAAGTCACCTGGGATAGGCTTTAGGCATCCCATGACCCTGTACAGGTGAAGCACTATAGAGAATAATTGAGAGAGTAAATACTTTTTTTTTTTTTTTTGAATAATCTACCGCAAATGGTAATATTTATGGCAGGTTTGCTTTATATCCATATAAACTAATTAAAGGCTACATAAACTGGCTGGTTAAATTGTTTGGCTTATTTCAAACAACATACTGTAACAGCAAGGCATCTGTCAGCACTCACCCCGCCCAGTTAACGAGCAATGACTTACATTAAGTAACAAAGCCAAATTCCTTTCATAGCTCAGAAACTTATTTTTAACTTGGTGGGTTTCCTTCGGGTACTCTGGCATTTCCAAATTGCCCATAATGTGTAAATGCACGAGTGTATATGTATATTTGTGTATGCCCTGCGATGGATTGGCACCGCATCCAGAGTGTACCCCAGCTCGTGCAGCTACAAAATAATTTTATTGATATTTGCCTCAAAGTTTTCGCACTGTACCACGTTTCCTCTGAGCTTCTAGCACTGCTCGACTGGTCCCACCATCTCTCAGGGATTGAGGAAGACAGACCTCTAGACTATTTTCTGTTCTGGCACCTATTTGGTGAAATGAACTTATGTAGGTACTTATGTAAGTCGCTATAGAACGATAAGAGTATCCGTCAAATGTTTAAATGTAACTGTAAGTGCTACTCAATAAATTAAGTACTTTATGCAATCTGGGTAGCAGTGGATCTTGACCATATCTGGATAACAATGAAACCTTCATTGTAAAACTGTATCATTCAGGTCTCTTGTGTTGTATAACAAAATTTGCGTTTGTGCTCTTTTTAGGAGATCGTGAGCCATTCGTGGCTGGGAAAATATACAGTATGATCGGTTGGCCTGCTGGTAGTCATTTTGCTGGAGGAAGCACGGGTTACCCTTCACCCTCCTCTGATGTCTATTGTATGATGGGGTGAGATAACAGCTAGGTGGGATTTGCTTGGAAGAAACTGGGAAAAATCACCATATCCAAAATTTTACTTAAAATGTGATATACTGATACTTGTGTATGTCTGTGTCCTAAAGAGAATATCAAACCAGGGTGCGATGCTGGGAGGTCAGGAGGGCTATACCACTGAATGTGCCACAACCGTTTAACATCATTGACTATCATCTGCGGCCAGGAATCGGGTAGCATCTTGGTGAATGTTGAGCCCACTTGTGGGTTGGTGCAGGTTGAAATTTTGCCTCAAGACTATGTTGAAACTATGCTAACTTGTGCAACTGTTACAGTATATTGAATGTAGAGCCGGTTTTGTTCAAATTAGGCTACAATTAAGCTTATGAACTGTTGGAGAATCTGGCTACAGTGCTACAAGAGTCTAACAGAATTGGCCTTGCACGCTGGGTAGGAAGAATGGCTTTCGTCTTTTTGCCGTAGATCAGCTCAGTTATCAGTCAGTGCTAAGTAATGATTGGTGGTAAACTGGTTAGGACACGAAGTTACTGATTGGAAAGTGGTGAATTGAAATCCAGCCCCATGAAGCTGTTGCTGCTGTTTGACTCTTAGAGTCTTGAGAAAAAACATCAAATGCTGAGCTAAACTGTAGATCTGGTACTGCATATGAATGTAACATAATGTAAATTAGTGACTCCACTAACATGCATAATCATTCATGCTACTTAAATTGTATAAAAAGTTTAGAAACTTTGGATTAAATTTTTTTTACAGCTTCAATTACATAAAATCGAATGAAACCCAACCACAATTTTCTCCCAATTTCAGGTTGGCATCATACTGTATACTTCGAAGTGTCTTAAAGTCTGGAAAATATGGTATAACATCTGGATATGCAACTACAACAAAAAGAAAGCCTTTCAGATTTTTAAAAATATACACTTTCTAAATTTCCATGCGATAAATTACCCGTACAGCTCAGTCCAATACTTCCTGCTTTATGAAACATGTTAAGGTTCATTATGATGTTATGGAGCAATGAGCAAGCAATAATATTGTTCTCTTGACTTACAAGAGTTCTCTTTTTTTTATGCTACTGTACAGTGTTGTACTGTACTTCACAGCACCGGTGGGTTTAGTCTAAATGTGTGCGTTGAACCCACTTTTTATTTATTACTTGCCAAAAAAAGAGTCGCAGCAAAGGGAAAACACTAAAGTTCTATCAAAAGAGGGCAGGCGCTAACAGGACAGTCCACATCTAATTTTGCTTTTTTTTTTTCACTTGCTTATTTTCTTAAATTAACCATTTACTTTTTTTTATTTTGGTAATTTGGAATTTCAATGAAATTTCAATGATTAAAGAGGATACCACATTAGAAGTGCAACTGACTGTACTACAGCCTTATCTGCTGTACAATAACATTTTACTCCTTAAATCATTATGGGATAATTAGTTTAATTTAGGTGGGAAATTTTTTTTTAAGTAATCTTTTTCTTTTTTGTACAACAGTTTCACTGCATAGCCATATTTTTATTGTTAGTTAGGTGGCTGGCTAACTAACAAAAAATGTATCAATATTTGATGAATAAGATCTTTTCAATATTTTCTTTTACACACTACTTTTCTGTCCTTTTACAATATCAAAAGATTTATCAATAATAATTGACCCTTTAATGAATCCTTCAATCATTACACTTCTCCTATTGTAACTAGTTTCGAAGTTGAGCAGAAAAATACACATAGGTTACTTAAAATATGCCATAAGCAACATTACCAATTTTTCACATTATGGCTGTACTTTTTGTCTTTTTTTTTATTCTAGTACTGTTTAACACTTTGCCCACTGGACTTTTAAGATTTGACCTCAAAGGCTCTATTTTACATTCCAGCATGAATAGGACAAATTAATGGCCCATATTTTGATGTAAAACTGAATGTTTCCTCTTTGCATATCGAGTGACAGTCGTATATTACTTCGGTCATCGCAGGGAAAAAAAACAAGGTATACATTCACCTGTATATTCACAATAAATAAGGAATATCTATATAAAAAGATAATCTATGGAGCAGGATTCAACCACCTTTTTAGAATTATTTATCCCATGTATGTACAGTATATACGTTTGATTGTATATATGTCTGTATGGAACAGTAAAGTACAGAATGCATTCAAAACGTCACATTTAAGTGTGCAAACTGCGGCCGTCCAACCCAACGTGTCTTCAAAAGTTTCACAGTACTAAATCCACTGGCTTGTTTTACAGCAAGACTTTGGCTTTGAAGACTTTTCATTTTATACATTTCTTAATATGTATTTATAAACGAGGGGCGTTCAAGTCAATCCTGGTAAATGAAGGCGTAAAAGCAATTGACATTTACAGAAGACTTTAAGCGCAGTACGGTGATGAGTCTCTTAGTCGCAGTAAAACATTTGAATGATGCAAACGTTTTAAAGAAGGCCGTACAGTACGTCTGTGAATGATGATTCCGGCCGTGTTGGCTCGGAGCCCACTGGAGTTGTTCCACTGGACATTCAGCGAGTGGGACACCTGATCCTTGAAAACTGATGGATAACTTGTCACCAACTTGCGGAAGAGACGCATCTGTCTGTGGGAAATTTATGCGCAATCATTCACCAACACCACTTGCACTTTACAGGAACTCGGCTGGAAGTTATTCCCACCTCCCCTGTTCCAAGCCATTGCTCCAAGCCATTTCCACGTTAAGCCCATTGTGTGAGGCCAGCATTTCAGATGTGAATGAAGCAGGCAGTCCAATCATGGCGCTGGTGCATTGAGAAAACTTTCTATCATGATGGACTAGTAAAATGCTCGTTAAGTGCATTAATGTAGCAGGGGATTATATAGAGACATAAAATAAGTTTTTACTCTCATAACTGTTCTGTTATTCTGCACAATCAAGAGTCTCTGCTTGACTTGAACGCCCATCGGATTTTTTTTTTAATCAGTGATCACCGATTTCTGTTGAATCTCAAAGTAACCACCATAAGTCCACATTCAGAGGAAAGGATGATCAAAACCCACGAAATATATCAAACAGATCCCTTGAGCAGTCTTTGGTCAATGTTCAGTTCTCATCCTTTTTTAAAACCCATCTGGATGAGAGGTGATTTTTATTTTTTTTTTTACATTCCATCTCTGCAGCATGAGTCAATATTTCAACACCAAAAAATGTCTTTAAAAGTCTTAGGTTATCAAAGAAAGAGGCTCTCTCTCTCTCAAAAAAAAGAAAACCCCCTAGAAAACTTCTCACCAATGACTTCCTCTTCACAGCCAATGCAATCACAGTATCTACCAAAATACATTTGCTTCAGAATGAATGCCAGACCAAGCAGACTTTAAAGTAAGGTAGAGAAGTAGTTTTATAGTGGAATCGAGACTTTGGTTCATGGATGAGTCATTGCTGCTCGGTGTTAAATAAGAGCTAAGTGTCCCAGGGACACTAATGCAATGTGGGTGAGAGCATCAAGCTGCTTTTAGCTACAACCTCTCATTGGGACTCATCAGCTCTGAATAAAGGATCACTTATAGCCTAAAACCTCTTTAATGGTTTCTTGGCTAACTCACTCTCTCCTCTTTTCATTCTGCCTTTTATTCACCCACTTGCACTCTCACAAAAAAAACTTGACAAACCTTGTAAACATTTTACTTCATTACCACACACACACCTTTTTCCATCCTCTGATTTATTTAAGAAAGCCTGTGATGCACTATATGTGGCTTTAAGTTACTTAAATAGACAGAGACATATAAGACATCTCTGAGTTATTGGAGTATGTCTTGTGATAGAGCTCCATACTGGCACTCCTGGAAATGGGCATTCGTCCTCGGAGCCTTCGTTGCCATCTAATCCAAAGGAAATCTCTGCAAGACGGAGATGGGCTGCACGCCACGGTTCCTCTTGGTGATCCGTTATCAGTGGTTTCTCTCCTAGATACCTCTAAGGCAGCCTGGAGTTCTAGAAGGGACAAGTTAAATGGGTGCACAGTCGCTGGGTCTATAGTTGCAGGGGAACTGTTACCTGGATCCACTATTTCCAGTGCCTCTTCCATAGTCAGAGTCTCAAATTCAGGATCATCTGGTTCCACCGAACACAGGATGGCTGAAAAGATTGCCTCTGACTCTAGGAGGTCAATTGTTGCCGAGTCCAACGCCTCTGGCTTGAGTGGGTACTGTGTAACTTGGTCACCTGACTCCTCAGCATACTGGTCATCTAGTTGTTGAGAAAAATTTTCAGGAAATGTCATTGAAACACTCTCAAGAGGGGACAGTTGAGTTAAGTAGGCAACACTGGATTCCATGTAGGTCGGTTCTGACGGGCTAATAATTTCAGGATCCATTTCTGACCAGCTGGGAGTTCTTATATGTAGAGGTTCCTTACTTGGGGATCCTGACTGATCGAGATTCATAGTTTCTTTCTTAGACCACAAAACAACAGAACTAGCCTCTGTGTCAAATGCTGAACTCTGAAGAGATGCGTACATAGGTTCTGGACTCAGAGGGTTTGATGCATCTACATCTACTGGTTCTGGAGTTGCTGGCTGTAAGAAAATGGTGTCCAGTAGCTCTGGGAAAGGAGGCTCTTCAGATGAATGGTCAGCAGGTTCATAATCAGTTGTTTCAGGGGTTGGAGGGTCGGGAAGATCTGCAAACCCTGGACTAGGCAACCCAGCGTCCAAAGATTCTAAACTAGGCCACTTCAAATCATTAAGATCCATTGATTCAGGTGTCAGTGGACTTAACACAAGACAGTCACCTGGTTCCACCACTGTATAATGTTCAATGTTGTAATCTGAAATTTCTTCAGTTGACTCTATCAACACAATCGGGCTTACAGATTCTCGAGTTGGACGTTGCTGTTGCTCAGCTGCTACATGAAGACCTGAGGATAATGGATATAACTCAGCTTCTTCTAAAGGCTCTTGAATGAAGCAATGCAATACGGATGGATCAAGAGTCTCATGAGGTGGTGATGAATCTGGTGGACTAATATTGTCTGGATCCAATTTTGGCCAGTGGAAGTTTGCCAGGTTTACAGGTTCTATGTTTGTAATATCCACTCTTTGAGAAGTTGAAACTTTTGAAAAATATCTTGCGTCTAAAGGTAGTTCTGATTCTGGCAGATCAGGAGGGGACATTGAATCGGGATCCAGTTCAGGCCAGCTTAGCAATGACAGATCCACAGGTTCTGGAGGAGTCAAGTTGGCATAAAATGAATCATCAAGCTCTGCTAACTGTGAATTTGGATCTGTTTGGAATAATGGTCTGCTGGTTGAGACATACAGGACGTTTTTATCTAAAGGCTCTGGATCTGGGGATTGCATGGATAAAACGTTTGGATCAATGGGAGAAGGACAGTTCACTGCTGCATCTGCTGTGTTCTGCCGCACCAAAGTCTTGCTCCCAGCCTGCGTACTGACAGATACACTATCAGAACGGGTTCCCTTTGCCCAGTTTGGAGACCAGGTGTTGTAGCGTTGTGCAAAAGTGGAAAAATTGCTGTTAAAGGCTCGAAGCTCTGTGCACAGATCCCGTCTGAGCTCAGCTAGTTCCTTCCGCATGGCTGACACATCTTCCCTCCACTGCTGGCTAATGGCAAGAGCCAGGTCAGCTGTCTCCTGTACACTTGATGGAACAGGTCGTGGCCTGACAGGGATGCTTGTCTTGTGCGGGGACAATGAGGGAACTGTGGTAGAAGAACGATTACTGTATAGGCTCCGTGATTCACTTTCTCTCCTAGGATGGCTGAGATCCCTCTGGGCCATGGAGGTCATGTCTGCCTCCCTGTTGTAAAAATTGTCCTCATTAAGTAAACCAGTGCCCTCGAGCACTTCATTGCCCTCTGGAACACAAACATAAACAAGCGGGAGAGTATATAACATACCTACAGGTTCGGGACAGCTAGAGACACTGTGCTGCTCTCTGCAGGCTCTTTTACAAAGCCTGAAACAAACTAATGTGAGCCGAATTATATGAAATTAGCTTTTATAAAGAAAGGTTTTGCAACATGGTTTACTTGTGTACAAATTGCACAAAATTATATAATTATTCAATACATCAATATGACACTGGCTACCTTGGTCAGTTCTAGGAACTGTCAAATAATGCAAATTGAGTCCATTTCATGCGGTGTGCAACAAAATGGCATTATGGTTGCTACTGCTTTAGCTCTGGGTGATGGCAGATGCTAATGTTAAGTTATTATAGACAATGAGCTTATTTTGACTCACATTATTGTGGGTTTGTTTCATGCTGTTACTCTGCCTTCTCACTCAAACATTTATTTGCATGTACTTTCCCCTGTCTCAAAGCACAAAACAGAGAGCTCTACCTCAGGGGAAACCTGAAGAGAATAATAACAACCACATCTTTGTAAGCGTAATCAAATCCCTCATCCCTCATCCGACTAGTAGAAGCCCTATGTTTTGTGCATTGAAAAGAGACAAATGCGAGCAAAGTTTTCCACCTAATCTCTCTGTGTGTCTCAGCAGAGCAGGTATGAACCCTATTGAATATGAAAGGCCCATATAGACCCTTACAAAATATCTGACCAGGAATAATCAAGTGGAACCATGGAGGGTTCTCTTGACACACAAATCAAGTTTTTCTTTTATGGGAGATTTCAATTTCCAAGATAATTGCAAATATATTTCAGTGAGAAGGCAGTGTAAACATACTGACAGTCTCTCCAGCTGTCCCTAGCCCTGTTTCCTAACTGGCCAAAAAAATCAGAAGCCGGCCTGTATCCGTGTGTCTCATAATGATGCTAGTATTTTTTTCCCCCTTAGAATCATTTGCAACTTGTTACCACGTTCATTGTTAACAACCTCTGTAAACTCAAGACATTCAAGAGCTGAACCAGCCACCGGCCCTGTGGGAGAGAGAACTCAACACTGAAATGGTTTTTGCAAACAGCTGCACATCACAAAGAAAAAAGAATAATAATGAAAGAGAAAAAAGTAGATAAAAGGGATGGAAACAAACTACAGGATCCTGAAGAATGAGAGAATACGGAGCCCACTGAGTGAGAAGCATTGAACCGGGCAGTATTTTGAGATCGCATCATATTCCAGCTCATCGCTTCTCATCCCCTCCCTGCCTGCTCTGTGAGCTAGCCAGAAAACAGGGCAGATCCAAAATTTGATATCTTTACAAGAATGTACACAGTGGAATAATGCAAGGACACTGATTGGGAAAGGAAATTATAACTGGATGTTTCACTTTTAAGCCTTTTTCTGCTTTATTTTTTCGATCCCCTGAGAGTCTGAATTCAATAGGGTTCATTGCCTAACTCTCTAAGGCACACGAGAACTTACCTGTTCTTCTTGTTTGGGTTTTTGTGTTTGCTTGCTTGCTTGTTTGTTTAGTCAGACAGAACAGTAACTTTGCTCAAAAGCAGATTCCATGCATGCATGCATGCCATGCCGAACACAGTACATAATACATGCATGCGCCACTCCATAGATACAGTATGATACCAATATCAGTAGAATACAAATAAGCACACTTGTGTCCTTTCCACTAGGAAAAAAATTCAAACATATAATTTAACAGTTAAGAACGAATGAATGTGCACTAAACAGGGGTGGACAAATCATAAACTCACAGTTATGGGGAGCTAAGGTTATAGCTTGACTAGGTCATTTAGTTGGAATACTGCTCCTATCCCATTATACAAGAGTGTTGAAAACTTTTGGACAACTTTACAGTGCTGTACATTTCATATTTGCTGTATGCCTTACTTTGAGTACAAGTGAGGTGCACACTATCCCTTGTGGTAATGGTGTTATTCGAAGGCATACAGTACAACACCTTCGAATGCGACATTTGGGTCAAAGCCTGTGGCGGAAACTTCAGAGCATGCTCAGTGGACCTACAGTTATGCGTTATGCGTGCAGGAGTAGCTCGACTGGTCAGTGTGCTGACCTGGTTAGTAAGCTGAATAAATGTAGTCACTTTGATTAAAAGAAATGGTATTGTAGATCCTCTTCCAGTTTATAACTGGAAGTGTGCAAGTCACTGGCCAACATTTCAACGATAAGCTGCATGGGTATGAAAATTCTTTCCTGTTAGCCTGTTTAACCACAAATTGTCTATGTGTAGTAAGCAGTGGCAGGGCAGTGGTGGCTCAGTGTGTCAAGGCTCTGAGTTACTGATCAGAAGGTTGGGGGTTCAAGCCCCAGCTCAGCCAGGTTGCCGCTGAAGCAAGGCCCTTAACCCTGTCTGCTCCATGGGCACTGTATCAAGGCTGATCCTGTGTTCTGACCCCAGTTACGCTGGGATATGTGAAGAAAGAATTTCACTGTGCAGTAATGTATATGTCACAAATAAAGGGTTAACCTAAACTTAACTTGAGCGTTATGTGATAGGTTTGTCTGGCAGTTTGCTTGGCTTGGTTTCTACGCAGTGTGCTAACTGATCTGCCAAGACAAACAAGGTGCCTTGTGTGTAGTGCAGCAGGTGGTGAGATTCACAGCACTCAATATACGTAGTTACAGCATAGCAAAAGTTTTTTTGTTGTTGTTGAAAAAGTCAATCAGGAGTAGAGTTTTTACATTTTCTTGTTGTGCTTGTCCACCAGGCAACTACAAGCCTAGACTATTTATTTGTCCACCCTTGCCTAAAGGATATTTTTGTGATTTTGCTATGTCTGGTGCTCTAGGCTTAATCTCATGTTTGCTATAAAGCTGAGTTGGTCTGATATGGCATTCCAGGCTACATAAATATATGATTATAATTTCAAATAATTAATAAAATAACTACAGCAAGAGCATGCAAAATTTGGCTGAACTATTACAGCATGAGGATAAACTTCAGGACTTGCATACAGTATAGTATGTACCTATTATGTAAGGAATAAAACACTTTGCGTTGTGCTATTATGGAATAATAGTTAGCAATGAGGCGGTGTGTTGATAGCGGATTTATGGTCATCTCCCTAAAGTGGATTATTTTTCTATTACAGCACATCCTGAAGTGTTTTATTCCTCCTATACCACAGCAGTTATGACAATAATTATTTTTGATGCATTAATGAACAAAACTTTTTATTCATTTTTATTTGAACATTAAAAAGAACGCACAGGTCAACATGCTAAGCATTCTATAATAGTTAAATAAATGTTGATATCAATGATTATATATTTTTCCTCATTAAATACCGTATTATCAGGATTTGATTAAGTTGTTACTACGGAAGTTTAGTATAAAGCTGTGATTTGCACTAGTAGATGCACTACTGTCAGTGATGTTATAGAAGAGTAATAATTTTTGACCAATCAGAATTGACAACAGTGCTGTGGTATGAATAATATATTCCTCATAAAAGTTGAGTGTTTTTTAAATTCCCTGTTAGTCAGATTGTACTGGAGGCTCCAAGGCATTCCATGATGAATCGGACACTCTGTAAGGTGACTCACCAGCTGTGGACCTGATGGTGGAGGTGACGGTGGACGAGCTCATGGAAGGCACACACTCGTCATCCTGCGAGTAGCCAGCCTGGATGGCACGCAGATAGCTGTGGCTGCGTGTCCGGAAGCAGCCGGGCAAATCCAGCGCCTCCATGGCCTGCGACTCCACTTCGCTGAACACGGACTCGCACACTGACTCGAACTGGCCGTTCATCTCAGCCTCGCTCACCTAAAATGATCAGAATGCAACCAGGGAGGTCAAAAACACTGCTTTAGTTCTAACAGAATATATCTTTTTTTAGCCTCTTTACATTTATAAGTTATGCATATAATATTATGTTCTTTTCTCAATTTTCTGACACTTTAGTAAGTAAATGTTTCCACTTTCTCAACACATTCACGAGAGATTAAATGTACATAAGGTTTCCTTTATACTTAATTATAGTCAATTAGCCAAGGCATGTTTGGTGATTCTCTGGAGATGAAAGGCTTGTACAGCTAACAATAATAAAAGTCCATCCCACCATCCAATTTCAGTAAGAACTTTATCCTGGTCATCGCAGGAATGCGGGGAGTGAGGCAGGTTTACACCCTGGACAGAATGTATTGTCTTGGAATGAGAAATACACACTCATGACAAGGACAAGGTCACTCCATGCAATTTACTTCATTTAATTCACATCACTGCTGAATTTGATGATTTGTAAAAATCGGCTTGTTTTTTGGACAATTGATTATGACATTCCTTTTGCATTCATGACCATTACCGCTGAGCTAATCACTCACTGATCTTCAAAATCCTGAAAGACTTGCCAATCTCTAAGATCTCAGAAATCCATCGTGTTCTAGCACAAAACATATTGTCCTTTAACTACCTTCCAAGACGGCAAGCACAGAATCATACACAGGGAGAAAAACTTTATCCGCAATCAATAAAATCTATTTGGAAGGTGGGCTTTAGATTTTAAAAACAGATAATGATTCAGGCGATTAACGCGGATGCAGGAACCAGTGGCGCAACAGTGAGGTAACTTTAGAACATCAGAACATCAGAACTTTAAGTCCTTGCTGTTTAAAGCTGCTAAAACTCTCCAGCTCACAATAAAACACACGATCAGAGGTTCACCACCATGATACATGTTTGAACCTGAGAATAAGACCAACAGGAAGCCCTGATGGTGAGTTTTAAATACACATAATCAACTACAACTGATTTTAATGGGAATGCTGGAGGGCACAAGGACTTAATTAGTTTAAATACTTAGTGTAGTGACGGTAAGGTTGTATATTTAATTAACGAGATAGATAAGAGGGATATTTTTAGGTCATAATGATATTGAGGTCTCACAACAACTCATAACCTCTATAAAAATGTGAAATATTTTTCCATGCTGAAATCTAGGGGATGGCACCAATGGCATGCACAGGTGAAATGGCAAGAGTTTTGTCTCAAATTGTTTTGGACCCTTCATGCAATCAGAGTAGAATGACATTCAGGGGTCATTTCCAGGTGACATGGAAGGAGAAATGTGCCCTCACCTGGCTCACTTGGCTGACGCAGCTGGCTTGGCTCAGAGTGCTAACTGCCCTCATGTAGCTCTGGTTTCTTGAGCGAAATTTGGGTGAGTTGTAATTGGGTGATGGGTCCAACATAATGCTGGGATGGATGTCCCTTGAAGCTTGCAGATGGTAGCTCTGACTGAACAGAGAGACATAAAAGGATGGGAGATTATGGGAAATAAAGTTACAGTAAAGCCCCAATTTTGTTTAGAGAGACAAGTTGTATCCATCCATCCTTCCATCCTTCCAAAAAGTAGGGCGCACCCTGGATGGAGTGCAAATTATAAGGTACAAGCACACACGTTTACACACTCAATCATACAATCAGGGCAATCTGGAAAGGCCAATCAGCCTACACCATGTGTCTTTGGAGGAAACCGGAGAACCTAGAGCAAACCCACCAAGCATGGATGGGTTACACAAAGCAATCAAGTGATTCAACCAGATTTTCCATAAAAATGAGGATAAAGCTAAAATATTATGTTTTTTTAATATATCTTGAGAAATGAGTATCAGCTGAGTTAAGCATCTGCATTGTTTTGATAAATTAAGAAGCAAAGACAGTTTACTATAAACTTTAAGACCCTACATACTATTCTTTTAAAAAGCCTGGTAGACTGTAAAACCGTCTAGACCTGAAGCGAAAAGAGAAAACACTTTGCATTGACCTGCATCAGTATGACACAGAGAAAAAAAATCACAGCAGGACACTAAGAGGTCGATAAGAACAAGCTCCATCTCACTCCACGGAGCCTGCCAAATCACTGATGTGTTTAACATATAAAAATGGCTCCTTCGATTCGTCGTTGTCCTGGAGCATCTGATTGATAGTAGAAAATAAAGGGAAATGCAAATCAGTGGCTTGTTAGTAAGCCAATCATACTAAGTTGGAGACGAAGACGAGAGTTTGGATGCCAAATGTGCTCAAAGGGATAGGTTCTCATGGAGCAAGGTTTTTCATTCCCGCTGTGAATATCTTGTTTTTCAAAGCATTTTCCAAAGCAGACAGAATTTCCATCTTGGGTTCCTTTGTTCTGTTTCCCACATGGTTGCTAATTATTTATTGGTTACTGGTTCGTTGTTTTTGTGTTCACTAAAAGATTGTCCATCATAAGGTTTTAGTGTTTTTGGTAGTCAAAATTCATTAACGCGTTTTTGGTACTCCAGTTTTATTACCAAGTTCTTGGTAGTCAAGATTCATTGACTGGTTCCTAGTAGTCGAGGTTCATTAACAGATTCTTGGTGGTCCACATTCATAAACAGGTTCTGAGTAGTCCAGATTCAATTACTGGTTCCTAGTAGTCGAGGTTCATTAACAGATTCTTGGTGGTCCACATTCATAAACAGGTTCTTAGTAGTCCAGATTCAATGACTGGTACCTGGTAGTAAAGTATTAACAGCTTTTTGGCAGTCTGGGTCCTTTGTCTGTTTTTTTGGTAGTCTGGTCCATTGTCTGGTTCTTGACAGTAAAGTTGAATTGACTCTTTCTGGACAGTATGTGTTCCTTGACTGATTTTCAGTAGTCTGGAGTGACTGACTGGTTCTTGTTAATAATTTTTTTTTTCACTAATCAGTGTTTGGTAGGCCATGCTGATTAATTAGTGTTTGGTAGGTGGTGGGCTCTTCTTTGGCCACTATTGTTTAGTTTTTAAAAGGCCACCTTTATTAATGGTTGCTTTGTCCTCTGTAGGCCAGGCTTTATGATGACGTTATGGTTTAATCATAGATTGTTAGTACGTCAGGTTTTAATTCTCTGCTGCTTTTGGGCCAGGTTAATTAACAGAATCATAGATCATCATAGACTGAGATCACTGATGTATTTTTGGTAGGCCAGGATTGTTTATAGTTCCCAGTAGACTGTCAAAGTTCTTCTATGGGTTCTTTAGAATTGAATGGTTTTTGATAGAGAAAGGTTTTTCTTCAGAATTGTATTGACCGTGTTAGATTAATCTTGTAAGTTTCTTCATTAACACAGACTAATTGGTGCAGTGTAGACCATGTTCATCATAAACCATAAAACTGGTGTGTGTGAGTGTGTGTTCACCTTAAATCTGCAGCAAAATTGGTGAGGTACTTCACCATGTCACTGCTCGATTTATCCAAACGGTATGAGCTGCAGATGGAGAGAAGAAACACAACAGGTTTAGAAGAGAAGGATGAGTTTCTGTTTGAACAGGTATACAACTACCAATCTGTCTTATAGGTGTCTCTTCTCCTACAAATCCAACACGTTCCACCCAGCTGTGCAAAAAAAACCCCCCAAAAAAACAGCCTTAATGATGATAAAGTATGTATTAAATGGGTCTACTGATGACCCTAAATGACCTCCCGACCTTTTATTTGCTCTCTCTTTCTCTGACACTTTAGCGTCCCATTATCACAGGGTGAGAGTGTGCTAGACATCTCGAAGGACATAGGTGCATAAAGAAAAACGTGAAAATAAGGGAAAGAGAGAGTGAGAGAGAGAGAGAGAGAGAGAGAGGAGGTAAACACTTGAGGTAAAAATGAAAGAACAAGAAAAAGAAATTGACAAAGACAAAGAGAGGATAAAGACAAAAACAGGGAGGTAAAGAGTGAAAAGTACAGAAGAGGAAGGTAGAGGGAGGCGATGAAATAGTGACTGAAATGAAGGAGGAAGGAATCAAGGGTTAGTAGATGAAAATAGAAAGGAAAGGAACACGTAGAAAAAAGAGAAGGAGGGGAATATAGAGGAGGACTGGGGAAAGACACATGTAGAACTGGAGAAGGAGGAAATGAAATCAAGTGAGTGATAACAAGAGGGAGATGATGAAGGAGGTAGATAGAGGTAAGAAAAAAAAAGAGTGATCAACTAATTATAAAACAGAAGCAACAGAACATTTGAGAGAGGAATTAAATGAATGAAACAATGAGAAATTAAAAGAAATAAAAGAATGAGATAAGAGTTAGCAGGAAAATCAGGGAGAAAAAAAATAAAACAAACAACGGGAGAGAATGAATAATTTGGAGAAAACAATGGAAAGTCAGAAAACACATGAAAAGATGCAGAAAGAATAGACAAGAGGATGGAATGAACAAAAAGTGAGACAAATGAAGAGAACAGAAAAGGGAAATGGTACTGAATGTGTTCTATTACTCATCTTAGTATTCTTTCCTTTTTTATTAAATTTTTTATATTATTATTTTTTATTATCTTTTTTATTATCTACTCCTGTTTTTTCTTATGACTTATTTCTGAGCTTTGGCAATACGAATGTAAATACAGTATGTGTCATGCCAATAAAGCACCTTGGAATCTTGAGATAGAGAAAGAGAAAGTGAGAGAAAAACTGACAGAGGGACAGACAGAGAGAAAGAAACAGACTAACAGAGTGAGAGCCAGACAGAAACAGACAGACAGACAGACAGACAGAGAAAGCCAGAGGGACAGACTAAAAGAGAGACAATGGGATGGAGAAACAAGACCTAAACCTTACTGCTTTATTGTTACTGAATGCTGACACTGGAGGCTCCTTACTTACATCTCCTCATGTAATTAATCAATGTGTAATTAATTACATGTGTATTTAATTCACCACAAACGCCCCGAGAATGTGCTGTTACCATGGAACCCATATTAAAGAATGTAGGTGTATAAACACAATCAGCAGCTTCTGACCAATCAGAATGTGTGTGTGTGTGTGTGTGTGTGTGTACTGTAGGTTTGACACTGCAGGTTATTGTCACTTTAACACCTTTAACTATGTGCATCACGGCTTTCAGGATCACACACACACACACTCACACATGCACATGCACACATACACATACACACACAAACACGCACACACACACACACACGCACACACACACGCACACACACACATACTGAACAAACACCATAAAACAGTCTTAGTGTCTCTCTGTCTTTCTTTTCTCCTTTGTTTCACCTCTTAAACATTTCAGGAAAAGAATAATACTTTTATAATAATAATAATAATAATAATAATAATAATAAAAGTACTACAGAGCTAACAACTGAGATGCACTGCATAATAAAAATGACATTTTTTATTACTGTACAGCTATAACATCTAAACAGATGACCTGCTTAATGAAGCAGAGCAGCAGGATTCAAATAAGCGCACGTTTATCTGGAGAAAAGCGAGCAGGCGGTGTCGGAGAACCCCGGAGGCGGTTATAGTGCATACAACGATTGGAGATCCTGTGGAGATGCCACGTGGCACAATCGATCCTGCTAAAGCTCTATTTCAAGTTTGTGTAAGTGTGTGTGTGCTGTGAGAGTGTGTATGTGAGTGCTGTGTGTGTGTGTGTGTGTGTGAGTGTGTGTGTGTGTGTGGCATGCTAACATTTTTCACACAATCCTTCACAATACACACTTGAACTTTCCATGGAAAGAGCTCGTCTGAAACCAACGGGATGAGGGGATGTTTATCAGAAGGAGTCTCCGGAGTCAGCGTCAGACCTAAAGCTGTATGTTTTTGGAAGTTTTCTGATGGAGGAGTTGCTATTACTTTTCATAGATGTTATATTCTACAATATTGATTGCACTGTAAATATAAATTCTGATGTGTTGTTCTCTGCTTTAACATACCACTACACACCGATGCATAGGTTCATCCAGTATTTTCCAGAAGGTTTCACAGATTTATTTATGCACTAGCCGTGCCCTTCACATAATTCACATGAAATTTAACTACACACTCATAAGCCTGTTTAAAAAAATATATATACAACGGAAACTGTTGAATTTTGAAATAAACTAAATTTTTTACGTGTTACCGGGAAGTGTGTGGAATGAAGGTGTGAAATCGTGTTTATTTAGTAAATTTTAATTGCACACTCATGAGCGCATATTTAAAAAAATGGACAGTGCCATCTGTTGAAATTTAACATGAAGTAGTGATTTTTTCAAGGTAGATTTTTTTTATGATATAAGGACGTTTTCCATTTAAATTTAAAATTAGCATATCTTCTCTTCCCGTGGGCCAACTGCGATGAAACAAAGCCTGTATGTTACCTCAAGCTTGGCCAAAACCCCATTAAAATTCATTTAGTAGTTTTCACGTGATGTGTGCACAAACAAACAGACAGACAAAAATTCCAAAAACATCTTACGTTCGAGCTTACGTTTCCCCAAATTATTTTTTCGCAAATATCTTCAATGTACAGACAAGCCAGCCTTACAGTTAGTTATAACTTTAGCTTTATAGCTAAACAGCTTTATAGTTTATATATATATATAGAATTGATAGAAAAAATATTACAGCCGTATACTCAACTGAATATAATAAAAAGCTCTGGCCACTAGGGGGCAAGCCAGAGCTGAAAAATACCTCACATGTGCATATGTATCTTCTTGACCGCCTTTCCTAACATTCTATAACAAAGGTACGCAGTAAAGATGACGGTATTGAGGAGGACAACACCTTACGAAAATGTCTGAATGACATTTAAACAATCTAGTCATGCTGCTTCACATATTGTCAAAACATCTGTAAATACAAGTGACTTTTCACAGAAATTATTCAGTGCCAATTCCTAATCGCTGTAGCTGGCTAGCTACAGTAGTAATGACATTGAAAGAAAGAATGCTTGTCATCAGAGCATTTAAGCATTTGAGCATATTCATTGTACACCCTGCTAGCAAAGAAAACCCCACAAAATCATTATTTACTGTACTTGTTATTTTACTGAAGCCTTTTAGTTTTAAACATAATAATTTTTATAGCTAGATAGGCTGTCACTCAAATAAGGTTTTAAATACAGTTTTTTTAAAACTAGCTAGCCTGGGCTGTCATTGATGTATGCTAGCTAAACATAACTTGCATAACTTGTATTTTTTTTTTTTTTATTAAGAATATAGTATTATATATATATATATTTTTTAAATCCTTTTTAGCATTTGGTTGCTATTACAGTAAATTAGCAACTGGAGCCAATTTACTAGAAAAGAAAAACTAAAATAAAATCGTTATTTACCTGATTTTTTTTGTGTAGAATGCTTTTATATTTTGAGACTCATCTTCTATACCGCTTTATCCTGTATTCAGGGTCGCAGGGACCTGCTGCCCATCCCAGGAGGCTTAGGGCACGAGGCAGGGTACACCCTGGACAGGGTGCCAATCCATTGCAGTGCACACACACATACACACACTCACACACTCATTCACACACTACAGGCAAATTGTGAACGCCAATTAGTCTAACCTGCATATCTTTGGACTGTGGGAGGAAACCGGAGTACCCAGAGGAAACCCACCAAGCACGGGGAGAACATGCAAACTCCATGCACACAGAGACGGGTATCGAGCCTGACTGGGAATCGAACCCAGACCCTGAAGGTGCAAGGCGACAGTGCTAACCACTACACCACCTACACCTATTGTTATAAAATGTGTTTTTTTATATTTCTTTAGTATGTTGTTTATACCAAAATATTTAACAACCTTGATAATAAATGTTTCTGCAAAGGTATTAAAACAAAACAAAAACAACCAAAAAAAAAAAACCAAGGGGGGAAAAAAATTTTTTTATTTGGTTTCCTTAACATTCGTTTTGGTTTTAACAATGTTTAAAGAGATAGTTATAAAATGTTGCAGTAGAACCTTCTAAGAACCTAATGAGAATGTTACTGAATGTTCTGGAAACATTCCCTGTTAAGCTGACATTAAGAGTCATGTGATCTAATTTTCTAATTTACTTAAATTCCTAACTAATTGACTAATTTTCTCCTGACTAATTTATATAAAAAGATCTTGTATTATAAATGCTTTAACTATAAATATAAATTTTAAAACCTTGCTGCAAGTCACATTCAAACAAGCCACATTATATGAAGAGTGTACATGCAATTTTAGAATTGATATTTTACACTTAAAAATTCCAAACCTGAACTAAAAGTGGATGGTGTTCAAGGAAAAATTATGGGGCTTAAGGGCATCGTTTTGTTTTTTTTTACATTTTTTTAGTGTTTTTCAAGTCTGTGTTAAAATGAGCTGATTATAAGCGTATTACTATAGGTCTTAGTTGTTATAAATTTTCCACATGGATGGTGAAGTTTGTCACCCGGATTTTGATTGCCTTTTTGGGATATGTTTTCAATTTGAACAACCTGCGCCTGCAATTGATACTCATGTTTTGGTTTGTTTGCTTGTACCACGTCCTAATTAAAAAGATATTCTAACCCATAACTGTCTGCTCCTATATCCAGTTTGTAAAAAAAGGATCTCTTGGTATATGAGGTCACAAAATAGTGCAAATCTGATTGGTTTGTTTAAGCCAAAACCAATATAGAAATGGTAAAAAAGGATAAACCGCAGGACATCAGACTGGAGACTCAACTGAATGTGTGAGAAGGACTAAAAAGTAGATTTTGCATAACATTTATCCTTTGAAAAAGCTCCCTTTTCTGCAGACAGTCATTTTGCTCTGTCATAAAGCAATTTGCATATAAAGTCAAATGGTCATGTAACTTCATTTAGTGTGATCACAAAGTTTCAGTATCTGGTTGTTTTACATTTATCATTATTTCTTGCACTTTGACTCCTGGTTATAAATTATAACTACAGTCTGAAAATTAAAAGAAGCCTCAGCACTTCCATTGCAGCGCGTCAGACACCCGAGTGCCACACACTGGCGCCGGTGCCAAACTCTGGGCAGGCAGTACAGATCCATTTTTATTATTGATTACCCAAGCAAAGATCAGAGCTGATCCATGATGTCGATTTATTATTTTTTAAAATAATAATAATAATAATGATTGAAGGGAAAGTGTGTCCCTATAATAACTATCCCTTTTCTCTCTGTTCGTTTATGTTTATGTAAAAATCACAGGCCTTCATCTGAGTGTGAAACAGGAAAATTATTACCTCTAAGTGAGCCAACCAGTTGGAATGGAACATGGATCTTCATTTGGCTTCAGATGAGGCACTGCTAAATTTGGAAAGCTTTTTTCTTTCCACTATGAATTAATTCTGTCGAATGCACGGTGCAGTGTGCTGACTCTGGGAAAAAAATAGGCCTGCAGTGAAATATATATTGATGTGTGGAATTCCTCCTGGATATACGTCAGCTCATACTGCAGAACCAACGCCTTAATAACTAGCTGCACTCATTCTCTTTCTGAAATAATTAAAAAAATGTTCCTTTCCACGAAACGTCCTCTGAGACAAATTACAACAGCTATATCTAAATGTCTTTTCTGTCCAACTGTTACAACAACTTACTGTATTAAGTAGCTTGTTCTTGTATAGTGAATGTTCCACATAAGGGATTTGTGAACAAAAAGAGAATGATGAGAATGATGAATTGTTGAGGTTTTCTGTAAGGAAACATTTACTTAACTTCTCGCAATTGTGAATGTTCTTTGACATCTTCAGGACGAATGAGTTCAGTCTTTTTTTCAGTTTCTCTGTAACGTGACACTTTTTCTTGCCTTAGTTATTTAAAGCAAAAGCGATAAAAGGGAGGCTGGTAAATAAAGTGTTTTTTTTTTTTTTATCTTTACTGGATGTGAGAGCAGGATCTAACTAGATTCAAGGACGTTCCACAAGATTAATTGTACCTGCCTGTATAAATTGATAAAAAGTATGATGGGTTGTTCGTTATTAAATGAACTGTTATTTCTATTGTTACTGTTGAAAAACTGTTTACAGTTTCATAAGAGTTCAGTCACCTATGATAAGTGTACTTAAACACATTTTCTGGCTTGTGTTGTTCGACACGGAAAATACCTTAAGTTTTCTTTTTTACTAGGACTACTTTTATTAGGACAATTATGGTGGTTCTGCTCGCTGTGAAGAGTTTAATCTGATTTATAACCGAAGAAGAAGAAGTAGACAATTTTTTTTTCTCCAACTTGGAGGTTCATTTAGGCTATGATTGTTTTATTCCATGTGAAATGCGAGCCAATCAGAGCTCCTCCCTCAGCCAGAGACAGACTGGATAAAAGTCTGAAGTAAAGGCAAGATGATGAGCAGTGTTTGTGAATTTACCCTCCTGGAAACTCATCACGTCGCCTAATGTTACATCCACGCGGCACAGAAAGTGTTAACATGGCTAATATTAAACCAAATAAACTGACTAACTAGCTAACTACCTAAACAAACAAACAAAGTTAGCCATTATATAAAGGTGCCTTAGGTTATATTTGACATAAAAATTGTTAAAACCAAATATGAAAATGTAAAGTTTTTGACAGCGTAATGTTGCTTTGCAAGGTTCTTTGCTTAAGAAGGAAAACAACATGTGGTAGCAGACACTCTCTTCTCTACAAGTAATTTCTCATTTTATTATCTCAATGTGCTGCACCCATACATGATCAGGATGCAACAAAAAAAAAAAACACAACCTAAGGTATTTTGTGACCTCGAGCCAGAAGAAAACCTACAACACAGGAGTCTGTGATGTATTTGCAGAACTGTACGGGGCGCTGTAGTGTGCACCGTGTTTGTATCCCACCTCTGGTCCGATAGCTGCCTCTGCAAGACGTTCTTGATGAGGCCGCCGGGCCGAGAGCTCTTCTGTGGCGAGTTTTTGGGGCTGCCGTCCGAGTCACCGCTCTCTTCGTCTCCCATCGCCTTCACATAGCTGCTGCTTCTCATCCGCCGACACGGGATCTCATCATCCTTCCCCCCAGGATATCCACTCCACTCATCCTGCGGGACCTTCACACAAACACACATGCGCACACACACACACAGGCACACACACACACACACACACACACACACACGCATACACACACAGGGATAATGCTTGTGCATATTACCAGGAAAACCTCAGTAGTAAAAATAAACAGTTTCACTATTATGAATCTAGTACTTTTGATGTATCTGAAACCTTTGAATTACTTGATTCAGATTAAGGAACCTCATTACTGTATTCAGTGTACACAACTTCTATTTAATCTGGTCTAAGGTTATGTGCATACATACATGGAATAGCATGGGTGTAGTCATGGATGATTCTGGCATCATTGTGGTTCCAACTTTCCAGATCTCTGACCAGAAGGTATTATTTTTGTAATTACTTCCATCTCATCAAAGCATCATGAAAGTGTGATTTGATTTGGCAAATAGACTGTGATGTGTATAGTTTAAAGAAGAGAGAGCTGTAAAGATGCTCAAGGTTCCATATTTGCATTCAAGGACAAGGGCTTTGGCTGTTGAACAAATCTAAAATGTACTTACAAAGGGCGTTCAAAGCAGGACTTTTGATTGTGCAGAATAACAGAACACAGTTCTGATAGTAAAAACTCCCTTTATTTCTCTATATAATCCCCAGTTACACTAATACAAATACATTTTTTTCAGATTCAAATTCAAATTCTATTCATCACATACTTGCTTATGCTTATTTGACTGCTGATGACCTCAAGATTCGAAAGGAAAATTTCAGTGTGAAAATAAGCAAAATAAGAGAAATTACAAATTAGAAATATAAGAAATATGTAAATAAACTTTAGATATGAAGGACTTTTTTAATTTACATAATGTACAAGCAATAATATATATGAAAATAGCATTAGAAAGATTCTTTCACCTCAGAAATATTGCCAAGATAAGAAACATATTGTCGCTAAACGATGCAGAAAAACTAGTTCATGCTTTTATCACCTCTAGGTTGGACTATTGTAATGCCTTACT
>JAOVVB010000002.1:25035299-25048711 GCA_028570985.1 Heterobranchus longifilis | reverse complement strand
AGTTCAGTACACAATGAAACGAAACAACGTTCCCCCACTACCAAGGTGCTACATACAACATAAATTAGAGTAACAACATAAATTAACAAAACCTATTGGAACCTATAGAAACCTACAGTATTTAGTTGACTAGCTCAGACAAAACAGATTAGCATTATAACAGAAAACTATCTGTTATAATAGCTCGTATTGTGTTTTTAGCACAGTTTAGCATGCATCCTACAATGTACTGTTAAATCCCAGTGTCTAAAACATCTTTTAGTATTTTTAGGTATTTTTAAATAAGATTGCTGTTAATGATGATAATTAATTTGCTTCTGTTGTTACCCATTGTCTAGGTAATTGAAGAATGACCCAGAAGAGGATGGGTCACTCAGGTTTTTTTTTTTTTATATATATATTTTAAAAGAACTTTTTTTCTTCTACATATTTTTCTTTTTAAATTCTATATTTTTTCCTGTTATGTTTTTTTGTTCTTCTATGTCTCCACAATAATGGGATATTTTTTCATTCAACGTGCTTTAAATCTCTTCACCCACTAACGAGTCAATTTTTTTCATTAAAAATGAAAATGTTCATAAGTTTTTCCCTAACCCCCACCGTCAAACGAGATTGGTTGTAGGGTAAACAGGGCAAGTAGGGTTGCACGTGGGTGTGCTTTTTAAAAGCATCTGTATTCCACCCACCTTGCAGCCATTGGATTAAATGTAAAAACATGTGCTCCATAAATTCTCTCTTTCTATACTTTCTGTGGTCTTGTCCTTCCTTTTATACAACTCCTCCACTGGTACAAGCCCTTGTGCATCCTCAAGTCAGAGTTGAACCTCTTTGAAAATGCTATAGCAAGAATATTTGAAACAGCTATTTCAGAATTTCAGATCCTTTTGTTCGGTATAGTCTCTTGCAACGATCTTGTGCTATCCACCATGTTAAAGTTCCTTTCGGAATTTTGGTAGCTTTCTGTCCACAATCAAACATGTTCACTACGTAATTTTTTTGCTGCTGAGAAGAGAAATAACCTCATAGTTCTACAGATGTATGAACAAACCTGGTACAGTGTCAGAAAACCAAAATTTCAGTGTTTCATCTCAAGTTGTTTATCCCAAGAACTAAAAATGAAGGGGCACTTAACTAATTAAAAGTGGTAACAGTGATGTATTAGGGCATTTTTGTACCATGCAATCAATGCTAAAAAATAAGGCCAATGGTTTGCAATATTTCTAAATCCTAGCAAAGCTCCTCAGTCTTTCAAATCCTGCTGTACTGTTAATAAATGTGTCTCCGAATATGGCACTACGTTATCATTTCACACTCCATCATCAAAAACAGAATCAGAAAGCACTTGAGTAACAGCAGGCCTGTTAAATTGTTACATTATAGGCTTGAACATAATTTCTGTTCTCCAAAAATAATTATAAGTGCACTTCTATGCCTTTTTGCCAAAATGAAGCTGGTATACTGATCATATATTACAAAAAAGAATCACTTAAATATAGACCGTAAAGCTTTACTGACCTGGAGATAATGACAAGGCCTCATGGGGGACTTGAGGTCTTGAGGCATCATGGGTTTCTCGAGGTTGAGCGAGGACTTACGGTAGGCCTCTTTGGCCTGGCTAACAGTCAAAGTGGACCAAGAGCTCCGCTTCATGTACTTGCCCTCAGGAGCCAAGCCCATGCCCTCGCAAGCCGAGCACTTTACGTCGTTGTTGCTCTTGGAGGTCTTAAGTGAAAGATCTCCAAAGTGACTTGGTACCGATTCCGGGTAACAGTGAGTTATGTGGTCCACATGGTGCCGACTCATGACACTGGGAGTCCGGTAGGTACTGTCGCTGTCTAGGTTATCATCAGAGCTCCACCACCCGGCAATCCCTGAGCGGTGCTTGGAGTCAGATTTGCGCTCCTTGCTCTTGCTTCTCTTGCTGTGTTTGTGGTGGCCATGGTGGTGGCCGTGATGGTGGTGGCCGCTTTCTGAGCGCGAGTCTCCTTTGGTGCCATTCATCTTGGAGGAGCCTTCCAGCGAGTGGGACTTGGTGAAGAGCTTCTGCACAGAGTGCACCAGGTGGCGGATCCTACCTGGACTCTCGTTCCGCTGCTCGCTGCTGGTGGTAGCCGTGGACGTGCGCTGGTATTGCAGCGTGTGAAATCCATCTCGGTGGATGGGCAGCTGCTTCTCAAATTGGTCCAGGAGGTTGGCAGGTATTCGGTTCATTTTTCCGGAACCGGAACCACTACCTGAACCACCTCCTCCTACTCCACCCCCTCCAACAATACCAGGACCACCACCGCTGCCGCCGTGCCCAGTGGTGCCATCCTCCCGCGAACTCTCATGATGTGAACTGTAATGCATCCTGGGAAATGTGCTGCTGGAAACGTGGTCAGAGGCCATGGAGACAGGCATCACCATGCACTCCGAATGGATGGAGCTCCGCGGCGAGCAGCGGTGGTGGTCCATGGGACAACTCTCCGTAGGGCTAAGCAAGTAAGACGAACGGGAGTCGGGAATTCCATGCTGTAGGTGGTCGAGGGAGTGGTCGCAGTCTGTCAGCCCACAGGAATGTCCAGGTGTGATGTTTAGCTGGGGACGACCACCTGATAGACCTTTCATATTCCTGGGAGGGGAGGGGTAGCTGTCTTCATCGAAGTACTGGATGGGGGACCATGAATATGGCTGGTCTGCAAATAACAAGGAGAGACAAACAAATTATGTGTCAGAACTGTCCAGTTCCCCCTACCTTTTATTACCCAGCTGTCGACAAGACTTTATTTTCAGCAACAAGTCTCGATTCGAGTAACAGAAAATGATTCTTGGTTCAGCAACAACTTATGGTGTATCAGGGGACAAAGATGCTCTCAAGGACACAGTTTACATTATTTCCCCACAATTTAAAGCACAAGGTGTGAAGTTCAATGGAAACTCCTTGAAAAGGAGAATACAATTGATAAACAAACACACCAGTTATTATGTGCAGTTCACTTATGAATGTTGCTTGGTTGCATCCTATAAAGAAAGATTTTTTTTAATACTACAACTTGACAGGAGTGAGAGCTGGGCCCTGTGAAGCTTCCCTGTAAGTCAAATGGGGAACATCGTAAGCATTTCCATTTATCCAATGCAATGTAAAATAATAGCCTATCATTTTAGCATGGTGCTGCCATCAGTCAAAGCCAGCTCTGGTTCAAGAGTACTTTGAGGAGTGCCAGCAGATGACCTTGGACGACAACGCTCTGAGATTAAAGCTACATTTGCTGGAAACTTTCATCAAAGACATACAAAGGACCATTTTATTGAAGGCAAACAGTATCACATATCCAGTCATGATCATTTTGATTACTTTCCCTGTGTGACATTGCCATTTCATGCTTGTTCATGCCTGTTTTAGCAGACAAGATAGATAGATAGATAACTAACCCAGTTCTGATCAAACAAAAAGAACACTAATCATGATGCTAATTTAAATTACATTTAAGCTTCAGAAGTAACATTCCAGCATCATTTAAGCGCAGTGAAGTGTACCGAGATGTTAAGAATTATAAGTAGACTCATTTCTACCCCTACTTAGCCACATCTGTGTCCTTCAATTAATTTTAAATTGTAATCCTTCATTAAGTGTTTTTATGCTTTGTCACATGTCATCTTATTGGAGGTGTATCCTAAGACACTGTGTTTGCTTAAGAAACTTTCAAAGGAATCAGAAAACAATTAACATACTTATTGGAGCATGGAATCTTGGGTCTTATGCAAATCACCAAATGTCTGACCTTTGTAAGTCAATGCAAGCAAATGTGAATCAGAACTAACGGATTCTGCAAAAAAAAAAAGCAGGGGTCGCACCTGGTGTTAGCTATTTAAAGTTGCTTATGCTAATCTGTATACCCTGCAAACACAATATGGCTCTCAGAAAAGGGTCAAAGCAAAGAGTGCATCATTAAATCCATGAGCAATCATGTCACGGTCATCCTAAAACCCTGGCCGCAGTGTCCGGTTTAAGACTAACAGTCAAATCCCTACGGATATATTTGCTCTTTTGTTGTTTGCACTCTACAAACACAGACTAAGTATAAAGGACATTTTGCCCTCCTTATCGTATTAGCATTTAAATGGCAACACATCCACCGCAAACGAGCCTGACAGATACAAACTCGCGTCCTCGTTTGGCTCCGGTAACAGGACTTGAAAAACAAAGTTAATGGATAATCAAGGCAGAAACTGCTTTCAAAGCGAAATAATGTGTAACCTTCAGTTCTGGCAAAGCCTCAACTTGAGAGAGGAATTTGATATCGCAAGATTTCTGTGCGTCTGTTGTTTGGCATTGATAAGATGCTGCAAGTGGTGCGGTGGGAAATCACGAAAGACACGGCGCTCTGTTAACAATAGAAGATTTAAATAGTGCTGACACGTGAGACGCTTCCTTATCTGCACATGTCCTCTTATCCACTCTGACATCTACCACAATTTGATTACTTCTTGCAAGTGGTTGGGCTCATTTAATTACGGTTATAATTGTGATGCTTACATTTGTGAGACTTATGGAAAAAGGTGAACTTTAGGAGTTTGTAAAGCATGCTCGGTAGTTTAGTAGGCACTTTATTCTTGTCAGGATTGTTTTTGATCTGGAATATAAAACAAAGGTTGGATCATACTCTGGATGGGATGCCAGTCCTTTTCAAAGCATCATGCATGCTTATACTATATGAGTAAAAATATGTGCACCCCATATGTACTTGTTGAACCCCTTCCAAAGTAAGATCTCCCATTTGCAAACATAACAGTTTGTACTCTTCTAAGGCTTTGCACTAGATTTTGGAGCATGGTTGTGGAATTTATGTTTACTCAGCTACAAGAACATTAATGGCACTGTCAGGCGCTGATGTGGGACGCCAAGGAGGCTACAGGTATACCTCATCCCAAATGTGTTGAGCTCAAAGTAGAAAAAAACATAAAACTGTGATCTGTATCTCAGTTAAATTCACCGCGGAATTTAACTGATACTGTTAGAAACTGATTCAAAATAGTGAACCGATTGGATTTATTTACTGTCGATGGTGTGAGCAGCCATGTTAACATGATAGCATGTCCTCAACTATCTGACTATCAGTTTTTCCTTGTCAGAAATAAAAAAAATTCTGAGTTGCAAGCATTTGTAGAGAAAGATTTAAATAAAAGATTTGGGACTAGTTGATGAATGTGTAGAGAAAGAAAGTTACTAAGTACTGTAATTCAGCTGAAAACGTGGAACAAGAATAGTCAGAAGGCTAGCACAGGAAGTGGGAAGGGGTGTAAGGGGGGTCAGAGAGATAAGAGGTAGTGAGAAGCTGCAGGATTTTCGGTACAGTGGTGTGCTCTGTGATGAAAAAGACCTGGTCTGGCAGTGTTGCAGAGGACAAATTCACACACATTCACACTTAAGGGGACATTTATTTTTTTTGGAAAGTGGGAAGAAATAGAAGAATCTATAGACCTTATACAGACATGCGATTACTGTGACGTACTGTAAGTCACAGCGGCAATTGGCAGAAGCACCGTTAATCGACATGAGGGTACTATGTGTTTTCATGGTAATTACGTTGAAGATATATTTCAGAACCAAAAAACAGGTAAGTAATCTAATGAATAACTGTCGAACTACTGGATAAAGAAACAAGAATCAAGATTGTGAAAATGGATCAAGGAGGTAATAAGGATGTTAATTTGCAGCAGTTTGATTTATCAGACGCTCTTCAAATATGTGATTCCTCTTGAATTTGGTGTAATTTTCTAGCATTATCACTACTGTTAGCTCATTCAGTGATTCTGTTGCAAATGAGACTATGCTATGCAATATACTGTGCCTAATGCTTTATGAAATGATGTGCAGGTAACGTTAAGTAGGACTTACATTTTAAGCTTTCTAATTCTTAGCTAAGGGTGAATCCCGAATAGCAGTAAATGTAAAGTGTGTGTTCCACACACAATTCTGAACAACTTCCAAGCAACTACTAAGGAGACAAAGTGTTGTTTAGGATGACATAACGGTATCAGATGTGTTTTCTTGCTGAAAGTGTTACCATGATTGTTTAGTGTGTGGGTTTTGGCACTGGCATCCAATAAGTAACCTCCCTTTTGCCAACCAGGAGTGGGCGGGACCATGGCAGACAGACATCATGCATGAGGTGCAAAAGGTCTATAACGGAAACCCACTCAGGCATGCAGAGAACATAAAAATCTATTTTTTGTAAGTGTACAAACTGAAGAATCCTTCATGGTTCATGCTGGTATGCTCTGTTGTAATCTTTTTTTTTTTTTTTCTGTCTCACTACGGCCATATATTAATACTAATTTTAGTCTCGCTACAAATCTTGATGCATCCAGAATCCAGGTCTAGATGGCTAATTCTACAAATTGATGAAAATGTTTGTTTAAATTGTTTTTAAATAATACCCTTAGTGTTTCAGCTTCCTTTCATCACTTGAAATCCTTTCCTTTCATCTTACTGAATATTAAGAGTAAAGTTCTGAAAGGCTTCTGGAAAGGTAGTGGAATCTATTATATTAGCATAAGCAAACTCACTGGTGGTTAAACTGGTTAAATTCTGAAGAACTACTACCATGTAACAAAGACTTTAGCTTGGGACTGCATCAACATAAATAATACGAGAATCACAGGGGCGGGTAGAGGTAAGAGGAAGGGTCCATCCATGTGCAACAAATACCACATTTCAGTGGCAGTTTCTTACAGGGTCGGATTGCCAGCTCAACACCCAGTTGTATCTGAGCAGTTGATGGTGAAGGACTTTGCTTAAGAGCCCAACAGTGGCAGCGTTGGTGCCAGGGCTTGAACTGGGGACCACCTGATCAGACAGACTAGAGCTATCCAGAACCTCAAGTGTGCAAAACGTAAGAATTTATATGTACGTACAGTAGGTAATGGTTACAAATGTTGAACCAACTGAAAAAAAGAAAAGAAATGAATCTTAAAACTATCCTAACATTTTGTGGTGGCACTTTATCCAAACATGTGAAGTGTAAAGAAAGTTATGAACAGAGAGACGGATAAAAATGCCTGATCATCCATTTCCCACAGGTTAAGTATTGCCTCCTAGAACAGTGGAGCTTTTAATACAAAATACAAAGTGGGTGAAACTGTGTACTTCACCTTCGACGCTGAGACACACTGTTTGATTTGAGTCCAAGACAGTAGATGAAGTGGATGTGGCCTGTAGTGCTTCAGTGTTAATGGATTTTCTGATGGTGTCATTTTTTTCTTAGATGGGAAGAAACAGAAGAAAGTCATGATGGTTAGCTTTTAGGTTATTTGCACCTCCATTGTGAAGTGCTACTGTACGTTTGCCAGTAAGTATCAGTAAATTTCCCACAAGGACAAGGAACAAGACGAATATGAGCTGAAAGTCTTTGAAAAAGGAAACAGCTGATGAGACGTGGGAGAGTCCGCGAGGAGGAGACAGGACATCTTTTAGAGCTTTTTTTCACTTCGATAGGACCTTTAAGGTCTAATGTAGGCTGACGGGATGACTAGCACAGTTAATAAAACTGACCAGGGCCTTCAACTTTTTTTTCTTTTTACCTGGCTTCACGTGGCTTCACCACCACCACCACCACCACCGCCAATGCATTGATCACCTGCTGGAAACATGGAGAATGAGGTGGTGATGACTTATAATCATAGCTCATGGCTGGCAGAATTTGCAACTGAGGAACTTCTTGTTTTACAAATCATGTCAAGTTATGAATTACTCACCAAGTGGTAAGGGGATGTTCGAGATCATAATCAATGCCACAGGAAACTCGACTATGAGGTAAGCCAAACACACTACAAAAGTTTACCACCTCAACCTATTAGAACCATGGAGTCTGGCATCTCCTTGTTGCTCTGGAAAAAGTGGTTCCTGAGAGCTGGGAACCAAAAGCAGCTTGAGCAGCATTGGTTTCTTTAGGAAACCATCTCTCCAGGAGAAGACTGAAAGAATATTTTTGATGTCCATATGTTCCTTTAGCGTCTGGGAAAGGAGAAACATCAAAAAGTCAATGTGGCTAACCTTCCCAGAACCACCCGCAGAGCAATTTTTTTTTTTTTTTTTTTTTGCTTAGCTAATTTATAATTAACAGCAGGAGATCTTCATTGCTGTGCTGAAAACAGTCTATGTAGCTCTTCATAATCGACCTCATACAAGTTTTGTGAGATAAAATCAGAATGCCTGAGGCCGTTTCGGGCTCCAGCGTGTGCAGAGATTTGTGTTGTTGCATCAGCAGCTCCGGATAAAAGCTCTGCAGTGCTGCTAGCTGGATACCGGATAGCCTTCGGCACTTTGTGTTGTCGTTCCCTCCTCCTGCGGTGTCTGTATTCCCAACTAGCTGAATGGTAACGGTTGGAGATGATGCAATCAGATAGCCACAGTAGAGAAAACACACCTGTACATTTTTTTTATGCCTGGTACTTATGGAAATGATTTCGATTCAGTCTTAAAAAAGAAAAAGTAGTTTAAGAAATTACCTAACTTACTTTAGGGTCCTTTCATAGAGGTGTTTAAAAAATGGGAAAGACATGGTAAATGATTTGGTACTTATTTTTTGCTATACTGTAAATTATTATATAATTATAGTATTATCTGTTAATCAACCTCAAATAGAAGTTAGTTAACTTTGTAGCTCCTATCACGGATGGTTCAGAGGCGACCCGGAACAACTTAAGAGCAATTATTAAGGTGACAGCATGTTGTCTTAGACGACATAACGCTATCAGATTTTGCTGATAATTTGCTGAAAGTGCTTCTGTAGCTGGTTTTGAATGTGGGTTTTGGCAGGCAGCTGCTCTCTCCTCAGTATTGCGTACTCTGTACAGACGATGTGACCGACAGGTAGCGTAATTAATGATTGTAGAACACCTGTGATACAGATTTATACGTACATGTAGTTAAATGTCACAGTGCTGTTATCCTACCTCTATATTACCACTTGTTGAATGTCTGTCAACCAATCAGATTACTCAGACGAAACTAACTGTTGGTTAATGTGCAATACAATATATACTGCAAATATCACTTCTCTCTAGTGATGCCAGATGTGTTACAGATGTAACACTTAAATGCGATACAATAGATACAACTGGACACAACTGGATATGGATAATGCATCATCAAATTAATTTATACATCATAAAAAGTTTAAGTAATATTAAAAATCATCTAAAGTCTCTACTTATTATAATCATTGGTAGTAGTATTTTTAAGGGCTTGGTCTTAGAACTTTTGTATTACAAAATGTAATAAATATTCATAAAAGATGTATATTATAAAACTTACTGTATATTATGACTGTAAGTACTGTTTAATGTTTAAACTTTAATGAATCCATTTCGAAGGAAGAAATCAAGAGTTTTTTCTTCACCACTAATGAGTATTAAGGCTTAGCTTGTAAGAAAATATCAAATAAAATCAGACACCGAATAAAGCTTTGCCAATAATGTCTTCTTTTTTGTCCTTTTGTAATTTTTGAAATCTTTATCTTGTATTATGAGAATAAAAATATGATGTGTGCTATGACAGTATGAAAAGTCATTTCCAATTGGTAATGAACGAAGATGGAAGATTTTGTATTGAAAAAGAACACAGATATATTGTTTTATCTAGTGCGTACCTCTGTCAGCCTTCTACACCTCATCTAGCTGTCTAATCCTGTGTTTCTCTCTCTTAGGTTCACACGATAGCTGTCTGTCTCACTTGTCCGACAGAAAACCTCGCATCTTACACTTTTATAATTGAAATGAAATAAAAATATAAAAAAAACATACAGAAACACAAACAGATAATTATATAAATAATGATATAAAGTGCTACAGAAGCGAAGGCTGTGATGTCAGGAGGACTCTTTCTGGGCACAGCGATCTTAACAGTCATAGAACACAGGATCAGTGCATCATAGCGTTTCACCAGAAAAATAAATCTACCTCGCTCCACTGAAGCCAGTCACAGAGGCGGTTTGATGAAATATTTATGATTAAAGCAATGAATTAGCAATGTCACGATAAAGTGACTCATCTGTTCCTGGGATGTCTGAAGATCTAGACTAGCAGAACTCTCCAGGCTAACTGGAAAAGAAGAAAAAAAAAGTGATGGGGGAGGGTTTAAGAAAACTTATGGTATAAAGTATGATATAAGATCGTGATTAGATTGTTTGTGCAAAGTTCACAGCAAAGCAAACATCTCCAGGAATGTTATTCATGCTTGTCTGGGCCTAAAGAAGCCATCACCGACGGATGAGCGCTCCTACAGCTATTAAACACCAACTCAGACGTCTTCCTGTGCTCCTCACGGTCTCCTTAGCAGACGAACGAAACATTTTTACACCAAAGCAACGTGCGCACTCCGTAAGCGATGCTGTAAAAATTGCATTCCTGCCCACGCTGTACAGGAAAAGCGTGACAGGGATCCGCATAACACTTCCGCATTTTATCAACCCTGAAAACCCCTGGATGTGAAAACGAGTGCACTGCCTTACCACAGGGAAGCCTTTATGAGTAACGCTCTTACGCAACATTCAAGGACACACTCGTGCAGGACTTTAAATCAGATCCACGGTTGCTATAGTAACAGCTGCTTTAAACTGCTCTTTATCAGGCTTTCAGAGATGAGGTCAGGGTTTCACATCTTCCCGTAAAAAACAGCTACACTCTGCTGAACGTAGAGGACGGGGCCTCGGCTCGACCACGGGACGGGAAAAATGAGCGTGTCGACTTTCACCTACACACAAGAATGTTCACCTTAAAGAAAAAAAAAGAATTAATGAATCAAACTTTAGCACCTGATTGCTAACATTCCTAAACTTTTAAAGAAAGAGAAGTCTTTCCATACATATACAAATAACATAAAACTGTTTGTGCCTTGGTAAAATGAAAATCTTTATTTTTATTGTAAAAAGTGCATATTAAAAAATAAGATGAGAAATTACTGATATAAGGAAATTTTTCCAGTGCCAGCACTCCATTAACATTAAGTGTAAAAAAAAGGCAACATGGTAAGGTACAAAAAATCAGACAGACTCTGAGGTGGGAATCGAACCCTGGAGGTGCAAGGCGACAGTGCAGCACTAAGCCACTGTGAGCCCTAATAACTTTTATTATAATAAATAATAAATAAACAATAAACCAAATATAAGACATATATAAGCCTATTTTTAGACATATTCTGCCATTTTTAAAAAAATATATGTTTTGTCCTACAGACAGATAACTAATTTTATATACAATATATTATACATTTTATTATAATTAAATTATTAAAAATTGCCATTTATTTGGAAAGCATGACTGATAATGCAAAAAAATTTTTTTTAATTAAGGACAGCGCTCACGTGAAGTAATTAATTATCACATACATGTTTGACACCTTTTTTTGAAACCTAATGATAACTAAAATCACCCAAACAACCCTGATCGAAAGTTTACATATCCTTGAATGTTTTCAACAAATTAAATACACACAGGTTGAGTCGCACAGATTATTGTCTGTGCATACTGTAAATAGTCAGTGAGTTTCTCAGCTCATGAGGTGATGCACTGACTTGGTGGATACTGCACCATGGGAAAGACAGAAGAACTGCCAATAGACCTGGGCAATAAGGGTGTTAACCTACAGTATATAAAGCAGGAAAAGGATATACAATTATATAGCAATGCTTGAAAATGCCAGTCGGTACTGTTCAAACTCTGATAAAGAGGTGAAAAATAAAAGGTTTAGTTGATACTAAACTACGGTCAGGTAAACCAAGAAAGATTTCACCGACAACTACTTCGAGAGAAATACTGGCTGCTCTGTGATGTTGTTTCAAGTGGTGTTGTTGAGCACAATAAGGAGGTACTTGTACACAAATGACCGTTACACCCATGCTTGCGCTACGTCAGATGGAACCTAGACACGCCTCACAGCTTCTGGAGCGGAGTCATTTGGTGTGATGAGTCCAAAATTCAACTTTATGTTTGGAGAGGAGACAACAAGGCTACCGTGAAAAATACCATCCCCACTGTAATGCATGGTGGTGGATCTCTTACTGTATATTGTTGGGCTGTGTTAACTCCAGTGGCACAGGGAAGTTAGTCAAAATTGATGGCAAGATGGATGCAGCATGTTAATAAAGAAAATACTGCCAGACAATTTGTATAATACAGCACGAAAGCTGCGCATGGGACGCTCTCGGATTTTTCAACATGACACTGATCCAAAGCACAAGGTCAAGTTGACCCGTTGGCTACAGCAGAAAAAGGTAAAGGTTTTGGAGTTGCCATTACAGTCTTGGTCCTGGACCACTGGACGGCTATACCACCTGAGAGAATTAAGGACCTCATGCACAATTATTACAAAAGACTGCATGCTATCATTGATGCTGAAGAGGGCAATACACAAACTTTTTTTATTTTATTTAAGAACTAAAGGTAGGCAAACTTTTAAACTGACTATTTTCTCATTTTCTTAATCGTCATGTTTGTTTGATGATTGTGCTATTCTGTTATGCCTTACCTATGAACTTGCATCCTATAAGAAATAAAAAAACATTTGTTTTGTTACACACCTTGCAAATTTTCCCAAGGTATGCAAACTTTTGAGCACAACTGTTAGTCTAAAAGTTGTTCAAATAAGTCTAGATATAGGCTAAAAAAATCTTAGGTTTGGTTTGCTACAGTATAATCATACAATAAGAAACTCTAGTTAAATTTGACAAGATTCAATATATTCTCACTTGCGAATCACAGATGCCCCACAAGTCCACGATTTTTACATTTTAAAATTTGTAATTTTTTGAATAAAAAAAAATTCTTTGCTTTGTTCTTTAAAAAACATCTTCGTCAACATACAGTAAAAAAGTCAAAGCATACCAAACCATGCGATATGACTCTAACCATAAAGACTCTCCGTCCAATCAGATGCCTGAAAAAAGGTAGCATTGAGTACATATGTTAACATGTTAACAGTAAAAAAAAATTTCTTTCTACAGTAAATAAACAGTTTGACAGCAAAATGAGATAACTCCATTTCTGCAATTTTGAGATAAACCAGTAATGGTAGACCAAGCGAACGCAAGAGCCTCCCTCACACAGTGGTTACAAGTTTTGTGAAGTTATTTTTATCGCTTCACCACAGCACTTACACTACAGTACATACCTACAGTACATGGTTTTGTTAAAGATATAACATGGTGTTCAAACAACAATAAAGTCGCACAATGTCCTATTTTACAGGAGGTAGCAAAGAGGTTAGCGAAGCGATGCATACCTGTTGTTCATTACTGAACAATAGGTGATCCCAGTGCTCCCAGTGATCCAGATCCTATCTGCCCTCTGCACCCACTGACTCGTCCCTGTGCTGAACTGGACTTCATGTTAATTTAAAGAATTTCTGTTATATTGTACTTTCAGCTGCATAA
>JAOVVB010000002.1:25022883-25033618 GCA_028570985.1 Heterobranchus longifilis | reverse complement strand
TGGTGACGGGAGGGGAATTGGACGTGACTAGATTGGGGAGAAAATCGGGGAAAAATAGAATTGGACATGACTAAATTTATTAACAAAAAAAAAAACAAGGGACTTTTATCTGACTCTATCGTGGACGCGTCTGTCCTCTGAAACGGCACTCATGCTCACATTTTTTCTCGCACCACCTGGGTTGACACTCTTAAAAATATTTGTGTGATCGTTTGTTAATTTAAAGCAATAAATGTGATTTTAGCAAAAAATCTGCTTGGAGTTTTGCTCTGAAAGACGGCAAGCAGTTAGTCTGCAGCTTTTGATAAGGTCTAGGAAGAAAGCCAGATGCTTTTCGGATTTGTAGAAGACCACATACAAAAGTGACTCAGATCTGATCTAAAAAACATCAGATTAGTGTGTTTACATCACGTTAGGGAAAAATCAGGCTGGTAATGTAAACGCAACATGATTATTAATGAACTGTCAGTTATTGATTGTCAACATGTTCGACTATCAGTTAAGAAAAATGTGTGAAATTTGCACATACCCTAACATATTGAAATATTTTACAGAAGTTGAGCTGGAATGGGATGTGTATCCTCAAGTTCTACACTAGAGTGTGGTACATTATCCATGTTCAAACACAAATGGGGAGCGAGAGCGCTGACTGTACTCTGTAGCATCAGAAGTTCCCTGTGCATAAAGACTTTTCACAACTTGTATATATCTTTTATATACTTTTATATATATGATAAATCTTTTCTTCTAAACCAAAATGGGCCATTGTTCTCTGAATTACGAAAAAAAATCTCTCTCTCTCTCTCTTATATGTACTGTACTGTACTGTATGTGTGTGTGTATCTCCAAGTTCACGCAGAAACTACACCAGGGGCAGTTACACTTCAAATCGTATTTCCTGGCGCCATCCCAGGCTCACCATCATAACTTTGTTATGGGTCAGTGGGCTTATGCAACACACACACACACACACACACACACACACACACACACACATACTTCACAACCTCCCCTGATCCAGAAAAAAGGAAATTGTATTCAACAAAACAAGTAAAAAGATAATGTCATTCAACAGGACACACACAAACACATGAAGAGTACTGGGTTATTCTAGGCCATGGCATTCATAGCTGAGTCTTTTTATTAGTCACTCTATAAAGGTGAGTCAGTGTGATGATACACTCCTACCTTCTGTCTGTTCACTTGAGTTATTTTGGGCCTTTTGTTGTCTCAATTAACCAAACAAACACCCACAAAGACACATACATACTGTATACACACACACGCGCACACATACACAGACACATGGGATTTATTATTATTATTATTATTATTATTATTATTATTATTATTATTTAAATTGTTTCTCCTACATGTACTATAACTAAATAAAATAAATAAAAACCCCAAAATGATGACCCTCTCTCCAGTACACCGGTTCACCTTCCTTAGGCCTCACCCCAAAAGAGATGCTGTTTTGTAGTTGCCCTGACCCAGTCGACTAGATATCACATCGCTGCCCTTGTAAAACTCTCACACATCCTTTTCCTGCTTTCAACACATCAGCGTTTCGAATAACTGTTTACTTGCTACTTTATAAATGCCAGCACTTTGCAGATGCCACTATAATGAAATCATTCACAGCATTCACTTTAGCAGGATAAAATCCCAGTCATACTGTAGAAACAAGTCTGATCCCATCCTGGCAACTTAAACAAACTGCTGCTGACACCTTAATGCCAGATACCACAACACCATCCATGCCTTGATGGTCCAGGGCTTTGGGGGCACAAGACTGGTGGTTTTAATGTTGTGGCTGGGCCTATTTTCCCAGTGTATTCTGAATTCGATAGTATCTTATATTCGTCATGTCCAAACTACCATGTCCAATTAAAATTGTCCTATAATGACATATTTTCAGTCCGTATATCTTCCCAGTATACCATGTTCCCCAGGCTTTATGTTCCCAGTCTCTTATATCCCAGGAGTTATTTCTTGGGTTCTAGCTACGTTCCTAGAGTGCTATATTCTCAAGGTCCTGTTTTTTTTCCCTATGTCCTATATCCCCAGAGTCCAAATTTCCCAATGTTTCGTTTTGAGCATCCTATAATCCCAGGTTCATATATTACCAAGGTCCTATTTACCAAAGCCCTATATTTCCTGTGCCCAGTGTTCTCAGGCTCCTATATTCCTTATATTTACAGGGATCCTTTTGTATATTCCTAGAGCGCTATATTCCCAGGGTTTTATAATCCCAGAGCTGTATATACTCAGTGTTGCCATCATCCTAAAGTTCATGGGGTTTTATAGTTTAAGGGTTTTAAATTCTCATGCTTTCATATTCCTAGTGTCATATATTCTCAGAGACGAATATTCCCTATGGCCCCATGTTTCCAGGATCCGATATCGCCAAAATCAATCCCGTAGGTCTGATATTCCCAGGCCTCCATTTACGCAGGGCCTTATGTCCTTGGAGTGCCAAGAGTGCTATGTTTTATTTATGCCCATTTTTAAAAATATTAACTAATTAAATCATTTGCAAGACTAAGTCAACTACATGCCTTTTAACAGGATTAAAAAATGGCTGTCGTCTCCTTGTATTTGGTGGTTTCCTCTTTGGTGAACTCATCGCCCCTAGAAACACTGATTTTCTCAATAAAGGGTCACTATACTGAAGTCATTGAGGCTGTACAAATACAAAGAAAATTAAACATGGTTGCTATATCCCAGAGACATAAAACAAAGCGATTTTTTTTACTTGGCAGACAGTTTAGAGCTTGATCAAATCTACTGTACAATCCAGAAGTAATGATATTTATATTGACACTGCGCCATCTGTTTAAGGAGAGCTGATTAAATTCAGCTCCTCACTCATTTCGGAATGGATAATAAATCATCTGTACATTAAAAATTTATGTGTATTTATATAATGAAGTGGAAGAATCTTCGGCGGACTTGGGAAAAAGAAAAGAAGTAAAGAAAATGTGAGGTTTTAAAAAGATAAAGAAGACGTGGCAGAGACGTCCAGTCTTTGAAACTATTTCTGTTCAAAAGCATTAATTAGACAACTAATAAAAAGAGACTTTATATTACACATAATTTTCTTGTAAAAGGAGAGAGAGGCAGAGAGAGAGAGAAAGCAGGATGATTAATCACTGGATTAGCAGATCTCATCTTTTTTTTATTCAGATTTAATTCTGTGTGTCTGGTTTTCTACAGAGGACAATAAAGAGGAGTCGCCTATGCATCTGTCAGTTCTAGTAAAGGAGGCGTGGCCCTGGGTCTTAGCTCTAGTTAAGGAGGTGTGGCCTCTGTGTCTGTTCGTTTTAATTAAGGCAGCGTGGTCTCTATGTCTGTCGGTTTTAGTGATGGAGGTATGGCCTCGGTGTCTGTCATAAGGAGGCATGGCTTATATGTCTGTTGGGTCTAGTAATGGGGCGTGGCCTCATTGTTTTTTGGTTTTAGTGATGGGGCGTGGCCTCTGTGTCTGACAATTCTAGATTAGGAGGTGTGGCCTCTGTGTCTATCACTTTTATTTAAGGATGCATGGCCTCTGTGTTTGTTAGTTCTAATCACGTCTGTTTGTTCTGTTAAGGAGGCGTGGCCTCTGTGTCTGTCGGTTCTAGTGATGGAGGGATGGCCTCTGTGTCTGTCCTTTCTAGATAAGGATCTATGGCCTCCGTGTCTCTCAGTTTTAGTTAAGGAGGCATGGCCTTTATGTCTATTGTTTTTAGTGATGGGGCGTGTCCTCGTTGTCTGACAATTCTAGATTAGGCGGTGTGTCTGTCACTTTTCTTGAAGGATGCGTGGCCTCTGTGTCTTCTGGTTCTAATTAAGGAGGCATGGCTTCTGTGTCTGTTTTTTCTATTTAAGGAGGCATGGCTTCTGTGTGTCTGTTGGTTCTATTTAAGGAGGCATGGCCTGTGTCTGTCAGTTTTAGTTATGGGGCTTGGTCTCTGTGCCTGTCAGTTGTAGTGAAGGATGCATGGCCTCAGTTCTAGTAATAGGGGTGTGTCCTCTTTAACGAGTCAAGTAAGAAATGCTGCAAATTAATAGAATGAACAAAAGCAGGATAAATAAACAGCCCTCTGAGAGAAACCTTACACAGTCATGATCTGATACATGATCATATTTATGTGTGTGTGTGTGTGTGTTTAATCGAGAGAGAGAGAGATAGAGAGAGAGTAAATTCACACTACATCTGTCCCTTATCTCCACCCACACACTCTTTAACAACCTGTTGCATAGAAACAGGTGGTTAAGCGAAAGCACTGATTTCCTCATCAAGCATTGTGTGTGTGTATGTGTGTGTTATGCAAGTGTGTAATATGTAATTGTTTCTTCATTAAGCACATCTGAGATTGAGTTTCAGTACTTGTTTGAAGCCATATCATATATATTTCCTAACATCTTTAAGCCTATATCCTTGAAATCTACATCAGAATATTACTTTAATAAAAGGCTGAAAAAAAACAAACTTGTACAACAGGGTCGCAGCTATTGTACAGTTGAGACATTTCAAAATCATGTGCGGATTACAGAGAATAACTACAAGATTAAATGACATTTTAGCTAGTTTTACCATTAAGGAAGGAACTAATGAAAGTAGCATAAGCATTCTTTTATTGTAATTGTTGTAAATAGATCTAAGTGAATTCTTAGCTTGCCTTTTTAAAGCCTAATAACCTACAAGTCTACAGAATGAACATTTTAAAGTCTAAAATACACACTAAATTATTAAATATTGGAATAAATGTGATCACATAAATTTTTTTTCATTTGAGCTAATCCACTTCTTTCAGTGCAGACAATCTATTTATTGCGTTGGCGGTTTTAGTACACGGTTCATCCTTGATTAAACTATATAAATGTATTTATTGAATGAGCCGTCTCGGTAGATTAATGACATTAAATGTTGTTTCAGTAAGAAAGGGTATAATCACTTGTTAATGTCATGGTTGCCCCCTGGTGGCACGCGGCTGCGAACACGTTTGTGTTTCTGTTTTTATCTAGGTTTTCTTTGTTGTATGTTTTCAGTCTGCGACTATGCCATACCTCAATGCCTACTTTCATGAGTTTATTATATACAAAAGATAAAAAAAACTAGACTGAATATGAAATATATTTTTATAGAGATGTATACCTTTGATCTAATAATAATAATAATAATAATAATAATAACAATAGTGGTGAAAACATAGCAAAAAAGTTTTTTTTTTCCACATAACCTGACTAGTAACATGGGGCACTTGTTAGTGACAGGTATCTCGTCTGCCATGCGAAAGGCCCGGGTTCGACTCCCAGTCAGTGCCCAAACCCCAGCCACTGTATGCAGTGCCGGTCCCAAGCCCGAGTAAAACGGGAGGGTTGCGTCAGGAAGGGCATCCGGCATAAAACCTGTGCCAAGCCAACCACTTGCCAGGAGCCGAAAGACCACCAACGTGAGTAGTAACATCTTTTTACAAGGGTTATTTTTAACATGATGATATTAGACGAGAGAGGACAAGCTGAAAGCTCATTTTGAGAGATAGAGAGAGAGAAAGAGAGAGAGACAGGACAGATGGTGTTCAGAGAAAGTCCTCTCCACACCTCATGTTTCTCTAATCTGGTCCTTGGGGGATGCTAAATTATCTGGCAACCATCTTAACTTCCCCAAGTTTATATGTTTCCCTTTCACATTTTGTGCAAGCTTGTTGTTTGGCTCATGTCCTCTGGGGGCTTTTACTGACGACTTAAAAGCAAGAAGTTCCTTACTCGACAAAAGTGACACCTCCTGGGGTTCCGCGTTAATGACGCCATGCTTTGAGTCGAGACGCTAAAGCTAATCAATTTTTCTTTTCCCAACGGCAACGCTGCATTGTAAACACCATAAAACCATTTGGAACAGGCTTTGGGGTGATTCTGAAAAGAAAAAAATAATAAATAACAATCAATTGCTTGCTCTTGTCATTCTCATAAGTAAGCAACTTTTTTTGAGAGAGGCAAAATTGGGCCGTGGGTTTAATTGGTAAGAATATGATCCATGCACCACGCGCCTCCTGCTCTCCATGTTACAGATTACTCTCCTGGGCAAGTGCCGGGGCTTGACCTTCATCCCGTTCCATTAAGTTCCTGAACTTTAATCCACATCTCTGCAGATACATATCGATCCATGCCACCTTTAATTGCTGTGGTGAAATTTCCTCCTGAGAGAAAAGTGCAGGTTTATTATGAAGCATGGTGTGGTATTGACGTTCAGCATTCAAAAGCATCCAATACACTTTCTGTTCATTAGGATTCATAGCAAGAGGAGTCGCAGCAACCGTATGTCAACTTGATAAATTGGAACGTTGGGATATCAAAACTGGGAGATTTACTGTAAGCGATAACCTGGTCATATATTAAACAAAATGTAGTTGAGCAGCCAAGACTTGTTTGGTGTCTAAAATATAGTTCTTCATGAGAGCAAGTAACGCAAACGATGCTATTCTTTCAGCTTCTCTCACCCACAATTCAACTTTGCTCAGGATGCCAGTTCTGACACAACCGTACCATCATGGCTCAGATTCAGCAATGAGGATGCCCCGGGCATTCGCAGGAATCATACCCAGGCTATTCACATGGCAGGTGAGAAACCTATCACTGATCCACCAATGGCAATTCAATAACTGCACACATTTTTTAAAACCTAAACATGTAACTCGATATAGATGCATTTTTTTAAATTAATGTGGATAAGTTGCACATCTGGCACTTCAGATGATGAATACTCCACTCTGTGTATGTATAGTACCAGTCAAAAGTTTGGACACACTTTCTAATTAAATGGTATTTCCTGATTTTTATCTCTTTCTACACTGTGAAATAATCCTGAAGGCATCCATTTGCTACTTACTGTATGCTCTGCCAAGCCTTTCATAACGGCTCTAATCTGAGGTGCTGTTTGTTAATTGGTGATATTTTCCTTCTTTCAAACATTGATATGTATGAAAAGATATTTTATACATACTGTACAATCAGCTCCTATAATTTTAAGTGAGACTGGGTACAGTACTACAGTACAGTACTTAGGTACAGTAATAATCTTGGAAATATCCGGGGTGCCAATTTCAGATTTACTCCAGTTAAAAGTTGACACTGCATTGTAATTCCACTGTGAGATTCATGTCATTAATTAACCCGCAACGGTTTTGTTTTTATAACCTAATTTGTAACCCACCTTTACCAAGGGTGCCAGTAATTTCGGAGCCGACAAAAAACGATTGTCAACAAATATACATTAATTAGCAGTACTTCTATTTGAAGGGCTACACGATGAACAGCACTTCACCTTCACTTGAGCGTGGGTTGAGCAGTACAGTGGACTCCATAACTCTACAGTATGAAGTGATTATTAATATTAAAAGTCGTATTATTTGTGACGAGAGCGATGAAACCCGTGTTGCGTCAGCGTCCTTGCCTTGTCCACGACGACTCTGTGACTCTGTGACTTTGGTGACGGCGCAGTGTGTTTAACTGTCTCTGGTAATTACACACAGCATCTGCTTGTCCTCTGTAAAGGTTGATTAAAGCCACAGTGATGTCATTTCCTCCTTTATTTGCATCCCTGAAAGCACAGCATGCGGGAAACGCTGTGGCTTCACGTCCGCTCTTTTTCTCCAAAGCACCGCTTTCATCTTTTGTAAAAATTAATGTAATAATCAGCGACTGGATTAAACACATGACACATGACAATTTTTTTTTCTTTGTTTTTTTTTGTACACCAAATATAAAATATCACATACAGATGTAGAATAAACGAATAACGGTGCATGCTTTAGCTGTTTTCCTCACTCATATGATTGAATCAGTCAAGTGCACTTCCTACAAACTGGCCTCATCTCTGAGGAGACGCGCACAAGCCCGATGACGCTAAACAGAAGGGACTCGGGACAAAGCGCCGTGACGATCTCGTTACGCCGAATTAATGTTGTTTTTGCTCGAATTAACAGCGGATACATAAAACATGCCGCAGCGCTCCCTCTCTTTACACTCAATTTATTAGACTTTAATCGCTAATCATGTTTTGTTTGTCAGATCTTCTGCGTGCTACGTTCGAACAACAGACGCTCAAGGCTTTAATTGACATCTGAAAGGGGATCAGAATGCTGATTCCTCGTCTTAGATTGGAGATTGGTTAGTTATTCTGGTTTAGCGTCGCTTGAAAAAGTGGTTAAGGTTAAGTAGAGGGGCGGAGTTAGCATAAGAAGTTCCATGAATACCAATGGAGTTGATGTTTCTACCTCCAGCATTCTATTATAATTTGCATCCCTTTTTCATTGTATCAACCCGTACACCTGTTGCTAAATTAAAGAAGATAACTAACAGGCTAACATTACCTACCACCTTTTTATCAATTAGTTTCATGTAATGTTTGCAGAAAGACACAAGATAAATTGTGAAAGAATATTACAATAAAACACAGTGTTTAACACACCAAACCTCAGACACATATAAACAACAGACAATTTGTCAAACATACACAAGCTAACGAAAAAAAAAAATTATTACCTCAATTTTGAGTAAGTCAACATTAATGCTAAAAGCACTTTGCTTACACCTCATCGTATGCACTTTTCTACATGTATAAAAATAAAACTATAATACATACACACAAACATTACGCTCGCAAAATTTCAAGTGCTCTTATGATCGAAATCATAAAAAAACAAAAAAGATAAGCTCATCATTAGCCACATGCAACTCACTGCTCTCACCTCCACATTCAACTAACATAGAGTTATTATTGCTCCTAGTGGTCAAACATGGGAATTGCAATAAGGACTGATGCATGTCCATTGGGGCAGGAGACACGCTACCCTGCCTTGTGCACGTGGAGGAAGGGTAGGAGGGGCTGAGAGAGTTAAGGACAGGGTTGCCAGATTGGGGTAGTTTTAAAACTATCCCCAGTTGCAAGATTTTGTTTTAAAGCAAATAATCAAAATAAAATTTGGGGGAAAAAATGTAAGTGGACGTTATTACCAAGTTGGATTCGAACGATTTATCTGTAAGTTGATTAGCCAATATGTTTTGACGAAAAGCTGTAACAAATGAAACACCTCAGCTGATGGAATGCTTTGCATATTATTATTATTATTATAAATAATAATAAATGTTAGCATTGGTAAAGAAGCGACCTGACTCTCATTGCCCATTTCACGCTCCAGCTGTCTGAGCATGTCACCTTTTGCAAATGAGCTGCGTCTGGAACATGCTTTTTCACTTTATTTATAGTTGATCTGCAAATCTGCATTTATGAACCTTTTCTACATCCTGTTGAATCATCTTGTTTGGTTTGGCTTAGGATAAACATTAACACACAGTTTTAAAAGATCTGATAAATGAGGCCGAAAACCAGGGGAGAGAAAGGAGGATTATAGAGTGGATAATGTCCAGAGGTGCTGAATTTACACCACTATGGCTCTGACCAGGCACTTACTCAGGATGAATAAATAATCCCTCTTGTTTGTCCTTTAGTTCCTTGTTACACATCACGAATCTTAACCAGATGCCAGGGGGAAAAAACAGACAAAAAAACATCTGTTCAGTCTATTTATATTAGGCTACGTAATCAACGTTCTTTTTGTTTCTTATCCTTGTCATTTATGTTATATATGAAACAGTGAAGTGCGCTTAAATACATGAACCCCTAGAGGGCGTGTCACTCTACGTAATCACATGACATGAGTATCACTGACAGGTTGCATGGCAGATCTACAGTATAGTCTGGGATTAACAGTAATTGCATCGAGTCTTGCACGCACACACACAGGCCACGCCTTCTTCACTGAGACTGACACACAGAGGCCACACCTCTTTTAGAATGCCATACACTCTGTAAACCACGGGTGTAAATTTCGACATTACCCAAAAAGAATAAAGTTTTTACATTGTTCTGTTTACTTTGTTGTGTTCATTACAGCTGTTAGCTACTAAAATGCTTTTCACTTTAATCAAATAAAATGGAACAAACACGCTCTCGCTGCTTACACTGATGAGATTTTTGCCTTCTTCCATTTTGCTGTTGCGTTATTCTAGTCCTTTCGGTCTGCCTGTGTGTGATTTTAATCTGCGTGCTGTTTTTAATCGTTCTGCTGTAAAGCACTCTCATTTTCATCACAACAAAAAAACTATAAAAGTTGCTGTTGTTGTGGTTATGTTACTACACTACACTCGAGGCTTAAGGCTTAAGGCCAGCCAGACATAAAGGCCCTCAGGTAGCACACACTGACAACCACATGTGCTGTGTGTATACCATTATACATACATAAACACAAACACACACACACACACACACACACACACTGGTGGACTGTTAAATCAGCATGCCTGTGGTTTGTTAATCGCCTGATAGCAAAGTGGTAAAGGCATGCATGCAGCGATCACTCAGCGTGGGAGAACACACACACACACACACACACACACACACACATACACACACACAAATCAACCCGTGTGGGAGGATGCAGTTGCATCACTCAAAAACACATACACACACACACACACGATGCATGTGATGGGATCATAAAGCGTGGGGAGCTTACAGAGTCTCTCTCTCACACACACACACACACACACACACACACACAGAGAGACACACACAGAGACACATATACAGCCTGAAGGAAGAGACTCTATAAATGGAATTTTAGAGATTTTTTTTTTTAATATAATTTAGTTTTAGATTTCAGTGGAGGTGTGTCCTCTGTGTGTGTGT
>JAOVVB010000002.1:24986757-25008141 GCA_028570985.1 Heterobranchus longifilis | reverse complement strand
TCCAGCCGTGGTCAAATAATGGATGAAATAATTATTCAATGCTGGACACAAACAGCAAAAAACATGATTATTATTATAAAAAGCCAGAAGCACTTCATGTTCATAAAAGAATATTTACTTAATATGATAAAATTATATATTGTTCATTCATGTCTTCTGGCGACACATTTTTACGTTTTAAATAAGATATGTTGGCATATTTATGAATCAGGACATTCGCATAGTTAAGACTATCAGATAGCCTACTATCAGGAAATGAAATTAATTTCAATACTATTTAAACCGAGGCATTGCCATGTCTTTCATTACTTTGTCCCTGTTAAGACATTACAAAAACTATATAAGAAGCGCTAAATTGCGGCATCTCGCGGGAAAACACGCGCATTCTTAATGGCCACATCTGTACTTAATGTCAGTTAGCTACTGCTAAAGAAGAAAAATTAAGGTTAAGCTAATTTGCTTTACTGCATATACCAGGCTAGTTTAGTTGTTGTTGTTAGTGTTTCGGCTGCTCCCGTTAAGGGTTCGCCACAGCGGACCAACTGATCCGCACAACAACTTGTCACAGGTTTTACGCCGGATGCCCTTCCTGATGAAACTCTCCTATTTTATACAGGCTTAAGACCGGCACTGCATCCAGTGGCTGGTGTTTGGGTTGGGAATCGAACCGGTTGGGAATCGAATCCGGGTCTTCCACATGGTAGGCGAGAGCCCTACCACTGAGCCACCACTGCCCCTACCAGACTAACTAAGTTAAGGGTGTGAAACTGTTGTATAGTAAATGTGTACTGATATAATATCAAGCTTGGCTTTATTTATCACTTCATCAATTTATCAAGATTAGCTATTTTAGGAAGCGCAGTAAGGCATAATGCTAACCTGCCAACTACTGTATACACATCACTTGTTTGTTGGCATCAGTGCAAAAGTAACAAAAATCTTTTTTTTTTTTTTTCTTAATCGTGCATGTCTGTAACTTTTGTGTCTGGCGTCCCGGCTCTAATGCATCCGCAATGTCGGCCAGAGATTCAATTATTCGACGCTGAGGATAAGCAGCTGTGTGAGCATGCCGGCCCAAATTCACTTTAATACCATCAGGCCGCTCCGATCCAAAGGTCAGAAATAATATTAGTGAAAATGTTTCTGCTCTAATGGACGAAAGAGAGGCTGATAATCAGCAGGCATGAAGCACAGCAGACATTACACAACCTGAAAAAACATTCCCATTAGATTGTTCATTACTTTTGGTCGCACGCTCGCTGTCAAAAGTTTTGGAACAGTTCTTGATTAAAAATTGTGTACAATAAATAAATACGTGTTGGGGCTATGAGGAGTTTTTAACCTTTAATAATTAGATGTTATTATTTATATTATTCATTAACTTCCTTCATGTTTTACATCAGGATGAATGATAAGGCACATAAAGAGAAATAAAACTTTATGATCATTTATGTATAAATTACTGTATATCTGTATATATAATGTATATCTGTATTAAAATGAAAATCATTTTAAATTATTTGGTGATAAAATAAACATCAATAGTCCAAACATAAATGCATTTTAAATTTGGTTTTAAAAACACATTTTAAGCTTTTCTTACAGTATGTTCCCTTTTGTTCTCTGAAGCACTTTGATTTTTTTTTATTACAGAGTAGGTGTGTGGTGTAAATACTGTGTTGTGTAGGACTTAAAGGTTTAACCCAACACTCTCCACTCTCTCAGCTGTCTCCTAAAATGGATAAAATAAATTGCAGTAGTGTGAAATATGAGCAAAAAATATATAAACTTGATGGATTGTTGAAATGGAACACAAGTGTTTGAGTGGCGTTAAATATTATAAATATGCAACGTTCTAATGTGTGTGTGTGGCTCTTTAAGAGGCTCTTCAGTGAGTTTCCTGCAGTTAAACTAATGCTCTGTGTGTGTGTGTGTGTGTGTGTGTGTGTGTGTGTGTGTGTGTGTGTTTGCATGTTTAATAGTGTGCTTGGCTAAGCCACTTTACTGGGCTTCGTGCCATCGGCCAATAAGAGATGTTCCATTTTATAAGATGGCTGTCGAGTGGCACAAAGCTTCTGCGTCTTTCCTTTTCTCTCTCTCTCTTTTTGTCTCTCTCGCTCTCTCTAAATCTATCTTAACTGAAAATGCTAAGCCTCCAGCCTGCTTTTCCTCTGCATGTGAATTGTGCTGATAAGACATAACACCAAAAAGTCAGAAGAAGACAGTGGAAAAATACTTGCCACAATCTTAAGACAGTTGACACGGAAGTTTAAAGTTGCATAAACAAAATACTGAACAAGCTGAAAGACACAGAGGCCAGGACATCTTCTTTACCAGGACGGGCACACTCTTTTTCTTGAGAGAAGAGTTCATCAGGCACATAGTCCATGGCTTCTTCACTAGGACTAAGAGGCACAGTAGACTCGCCTTCTTTACCTGGACTGATAAAGTGACCACGCCTCCTTTTCTAAGACTGACAGACACAGATGCTTCATCTAAACCAATGGCAGTAATAGACACAAATACCACACCCCTTTCTCTGACAGACATAAAACACAAGTGTGACAAGAGGACCATCATTTAGAATGACATGGGACCACGCTTCCTTTACTTAAACTGACAGAGGACCACACCCCTTTACTAAGACTGACAGGAGACCATGCCTCCTTCACTTAGACTGACAGGGGACCCCACCTCCTGTACCTAGACTGACAAGGAGACCACGCCTTCTTCACTTAGACTGACAGGGAACCCCACCTCCTGTACCTAGACTGACAAGGAGACCACGCCTCCTTTACTTAGACTGACATGGGACCATGCCTCCTTCACTAAAACTGACAGGAAACCACGCCTTTTTCACTTAGACTGACAGGGGACCCTGCCTCCTTCAATTAGACTGACAGGAGGCCACACCTCCTTTACTTAGACTGACAGGAGATCACGCCTCCTTTACTTTGACTGACAGGGGACCACACCCCTTTACTAAGACTGACAGGAGACCACGCCTCCTTCACTTAGACTGACAGGGGACCCCACCTTTTATACCTAGACTGATAAGAAGAACACGCCTCCTTCACTTTGACTGACAGGGGACCACACCCCTTTACTAAGACTGAGAGGAAACCACGCTTTTTTCACTTAGACTGACAGGAGACCCTGCCTTCTTTACTCAGACTGACAGGGAACCACACCTTCTTCACTTAGACTGACAGGGGACCACGCCTTTTTCACCACGACGAGGGACCTCGCCTTCTTTACCTAGACTGACAGGCCTCCTTCAATTAGACTGACAGGAGACCACACCTCCTTTACTTAGACTGATGAAAAGACCAGTCCCACTTTACTTGGACTGAGGGGCACAGTAGCTATGCCTCCATGACCAGGACTTGGACTGAATCTGCAATGTCCTAAGGAAAAATCTTGTAGCTTTTTTCAATCTTTAAGATATTTTTAATACCGAAAATCAATGCTACTATTAAAATACTTACGTCATACTTTATGTTTTATTATTTTATTGTTATTGTAATAACTTTAAAGGGTGACCTGTGTCAGTAAAACTTTCCCGGCTAAATCACTAAACACAACATCAGGTTTAAACTCAACCCAAAGACCTTGCACAGTGAGCAGGACTGTATAAGCACTGCAGCCGCTAAATGGATTTCTAAAATTAAAGATCTGGCCGAGTCGATACGAGCCCGGAGCACAGAGACCCTGCATTAGACCCTAATGTTATTAAACTTGGATCTGGAGAGCCCAAAAGCCCGCGGGGCCCCGCCTGATGGCATAGGAAGGGCCTGTGAGCAGAGATCAGAGCTTCACTGCTTCCTCATTACTCCTGAAATGATGAGAAATGGGAGGACGAATTGCAGCCATCTGTGAGAGCCGCTGATGTGGCCGTGGGGATGCGACTAACCTCCAGTCCTTTCATTAGATCAGTGATGAAGTGATTGAGAATGATCAAACATTACGCCATGCTTTATAATGGTTCATCTTCTAAAACAACAACAACAACAAAAAAAAACTATTAATAGAGATGTTTAACACTCTCGAGTGACAGGTCTTCCTCTGTCACGAAGGGGCGGAGCTTAGATTGAATGCAAATTTGACCATTTGACCACCTATTTAATTATTCACCTAGTTAGAGTTTAGTCAAAGATGAATGTCAATGTTCCTCACAACACACTGTAATTAACCAACGCATTAGTCATAATTTGTACAAATTTACAAAGATATTTTTAAATAAACCAATCCAAGCAGAGTTTCAGCAAACTCTCAACTCTGATTGGCTGATAGGTGTTGATCAGTTTTCTCCAACAGGAGCGCTCACAGTAATGGCTTAATATTTATGCTCTTGGTTTTCTTTAGGGAAAGGTTAATTTTAGATTTCTGGAAGGAGTCTCCAGTGTCAGTGCTTATCCTCGTTTATTCTATCTGATCTAATCTGAATACACAGCTATAAAAAGCATCAGGATTGGTTCGAAATAGCATGCTTTTTTTTGGTATACAAATGCAGCTAAGATGCAGCTTTTCAGTGCGAACTTCACAACGGGAAGCCAATTAGCTCCTCATTGCTACTAAGCAAACTAAAATCTTACACGGAAAACAATCAAGCGGTCGACGGAATCGAGGTCGAAATAAATCTCTCGCTAACGACGCAGACATTCGTCTCCTCAGGCAAGATGTCGGGGTGAACGCATCACTTATCGGATAACAAGGAAACAAGTATGGATTGATACTAGGGAAATAAGCAAAGACACGATCATTCACTCACTGACTCACTCTGTGACACTTTATAATAAAATGATTATTTTTGAATAGACGTAACAAGGAAGGTAGAATTTACTAGATTTCTATTTTCACACTTTGTCCTGTTCTTATTGTTTCATTATCCTTATTTCTCTTTCATTCTCTCATTCTCTCTCTCTCTCTCTCTGAGTTTAAGTTGTCATGGTTCTTTGACGCTGGTTCTTTCTTTGTTTTCCTCTCTCATTTTATCTTTTCCTTTTTTCAGCACTTTAAATGGAATGATAATAACTAAAGAACATATACAACTATCTAAATTCCAGCCGTGTAAAAAAAACAACAACAACAACAAATGAACGTACCATTGATAGAATAAGTTTTCTGTCTCTCACAACTTATCATTTTACTATATTAAGGCTTACAGTATGGTGAGAGGCTTAATGTCTGTGAAGGACTGGCTTCAAACACACCCTACTCAAAATGCCAAATGAAATCTTTCTTTAGTAATGTGTTCTCTGCTTCCCCGCAGACTCTGACACCAACAAGAGCCCTGACTTATATATTTATATACTTATATACTTACATATATAAATATATATACACACTTATACTTGCATGCCGCCGAGAAGATGCCAACACTCCAGCACATCTGCTCCCTTCCCGCATGCCTTCTGCACCGGGCAGCTCAACTCGTCGCAGCGACTCGCCCGGGTATGGATCGCCCTCCAAGGCTGTGTATTCTGCACCCCACTCTCACCCACTTCACTGAGCACTCAGAAATAATAAATGCATATGTGATTGTAAATGTGCAAAAGTGCTGAAGTCAACTTGTGTGTAAATAAAAGTGCACTAGTGTTCACTGCATCTGCACCTCTACGTGTCTGTGATTTCAGGGCCCATACAAGGCTTTACAGTATGTATGTATGTTTCTTACAGTCTTTCGTTTTTCTTATGATTCATGCTTTGAGAGATCAGGATCACACTTGGTCAAAATACTAGTTTGGTTTCATCCCCTACTACTCACTCGTTGTTAAGAAAATACTGGTTTGGTTTCATCCCCTACTACTCACTCGTTTTCAAAATGGCAGACGAACAATATTGACACTACTTACTTGTAAATTCTGAAAGGAGCCGAGGAGCAAATGAAAACACCTAGCACAACCTCGCAGGAAAAGTGAATACTACTATATCCACCTTTTAAGTTTTAGCTCTAGGTTGTGCTAGGGGTTTTTATTTTTATTTTGCTCCTTGCTCCTCCCAGAGCTGCGGTTGGGACATTTTTTCTTTTTGCTGTTTCTTTTTAATTAATAGATTTTTAATTAATCTGAGGTCTCCTTGTTTTTCCTCATGGGCAACTTTATGTTGCATGCTCAATGGTGGCTTCCCCAAAGAATGTGTTTATTTTTGCACCAGGCCTTCAAACCTTTTTCTAAAATTAAAATAGTTAATTAGTAATTAAAAGTATGAAAAATACAAGGAAATATAAAATTAAAACAGTATTCTATTTATCTTTCCACCACAAGATTTCAATTATGAAAAGCTCAGGAAACGCCGGGCACTCCGGCTAGTAAAAAATAAATGATGATCATGGACCTGGATATGCCTTGAGGGTCCCAGGAACCCACTACAAGAACCACAGCTTTAAATGCTGCTGAGATTGTTAAAGCTTTTTGATAGCGTTAAAGGGCTACAATAATCACCATTCATGATTAGTTAAAAAGAAAAATCTAAAATCTAATTTTTCCTTTAAGGGAGATTATGGGGGATGTAACACAGACCCAACGATCACATGGAACACATTTTGGATGACGTCACATAGCATTTCTCCTGGCGCTTTTTTTCTTTCTCACAGTCATATTTTCTTAATTTGGTAAAAAAAAACAATAACATATGAAATGTTATTGAATCAGAACAATTGTTAATTAGGATGAAATGTACTTTCAGTAACATGAAATGTCACTTAGGGACCTGATGAGTTAAAGTCAATGATAAAGCTGCATAAGGAGCTTTTCATAACATTTAAAGATTAAAGGGTGGGGCCTCCGTGTGGAAGATTCCCAGGTGATGCTGTAACCCCTCGCAGCCGGAGGCCTAGAGAGAGCTGATTGGCCAAGCCCTCTCAGAGTGGGAGGGATGAGAGGGTCTTAGTGCTCCCAAACTAATCACGGCCTCCCAAACTAAATCATTAGAACAGCAGATCTGTCAGTGCTTTATATTTCTCACAGGTTTTATATAAATGTGCTCGTTCTCAAGCGTTATCATTTCCATGGACGTTCTCAGGGACTTCACAGATGCAAAATGTTACATGGTTCATAGATTTTTCTGTGAAATTGCTTAAAATGCTTAATTATCATTTATGAAACGAGTCTCCAGTGTCAGAGATAATGTTTCAGATGGCTTCAGTTTGTATTTAGCAGCGTTTCGGTAACAAAGATACGTTTTTTATTTCCCATCATATTAAATTAAGGTGTGAGGGGAAAAAAGTAGGCTTTGTTATGAAGTTAGGACACACGGGCACTGTGTAAATGCAGACGGAGACTTTATAATAAACGTACAACAAACCAAACACAAATACAAGCAAAAAAAAAAAAACAGTGATGAAACAGAGATAGGGAATCCAATCAGATGCAAGACAACAGAAAAAGTGAAAACTCCTGAGCTTCAATAACACAACTCATCATAGGAGCTGTGAACAGAGAAACATCTGGAATCAATGTCAGAATAAAAGTCTTTAACACTGAAAACCACATAAGAGTTCCATGGCGGCAATCCTAACAGCCTGGCGATCGACTATACCGTAAGTTAGAACATAAACTAACTATGTCGAAGGTCTTCAACAGCATTAAATAAAAAAAAGAATCTGTTAAATTAAATATATCTATAAATGAAAAAAACTGCATGTTTTTGGACAGTGGGAGGAAACCGAAGTACCCGGAGGAAACCTATCAAGCATGTGGAGAACATTTAAACTCCATGCACACAGACCTGAGGAGGAAATTGAACCCTCAACCCTGGAGGTGCAAGGCAACAGTGCTATACACTACACCACTGTGACGCCCTACGATTTTATAAATATCCCAATTTGATGTCTGTCCAACAGCCTTTTTCCCATAGTGGTGAGGCTGCTGAGGCCCCCTTCCCTGCCCCCAACTATTCTTACACATCACTATTACAATAACTTTGAACTGGACTTTGCATCGATGCAGTACACAAAATAGACACTCTTTTTTGGTTCGTTTCTTTTCTTATATCCTATTTCACATAGCCGTTCTGGTTACCGCACTTGCTGCACTATGGTTGCACTTTACTACATTCCGGGAAAGATGATGCCCTAATCTTCTTGTTATTTATACTCTGTTTTATTTATAGTAATGACAAGAAAGTTTATTGAATTGAATTAAATTCAACTGAATTAAAAAATCATTTTCGAAAAAAATCTATTTTGAAGTCAATGTGATCAAACATAAAATGGCAAACAAAAGAATTTCGATCACATAATCGATTTTTTTGCACCCATCTGTGTTGATTATTTTCCTATAACAGTGTTTTATTCCGTATTCATATGATTTACTTATTTTTTTATTTATTTTTTAATCTGTTGCCTCTCGAGTGAGAAATTTAACTCGAGCAGATGCACAAAAACAGCAGCAAATAAATCCAGAGGTGCGCAGCTGGTTCGCACCCAAGCCAGAGATCTATCACTTCTATTTTATTGCTTTGTTTTAATGCTAGTCATAGCAAAGCTGCGGAAACACTGACTAATAACCGGAGGGTCTAGGACGTGTGGTGTGTGTTCACATATTCTACCATGCCACGTAGTGTACAACAGCACCATTAGTCAATCGGCTCGATTTCCAGTCCCATTACATCGGCGAAATCATAACATGAACACGGCAGCCTCTGGTGGCCTCGTAAATCGGCATTAGGGAAAATGTTCGATAAGCACAGCTCGAGGAATCCTGCACAACACACTCTGCTGTTCCAGGAAACTGCTGACTGAGCATTTACATAACAACAGATGGAGGTAAATTCAAATCAAGTAAAAAAATAAAAAATAAAAAAAAATTATGCATGCATACATTACCAGTTAAAATTTTGAACACAACTTCTAATTCTATAATCTTTCCTGATTTTTATATCCTTCTATATTGTAAAACAACGCTAAAGGCATCCAAAACATGCAATACGTTTATGCTGAGATGTGTCTGCTACTGTACTTTGATACCGAGGCCCTTGCTAAAATGTCAATAGGTTGACATTTCTATGTTAGTAACTTATTTGCTTATAATTGTTAATGTGGTAAATTTAGTAAATCAAGTGACTGTTTGTTTAACATCTATGGAAGGTGTCTCTAGTGTCAGATATGAAGCTGTAACAGCTGCTTCTTAAGGTACTGTACTATACAGATAAAAACTACAAGTGTCGTTCTTACTTAAAAAAAATTTAAATAAAACTGTCAGAAAATTGCTGTTGTATTTTAAAAACACACACACACACACACACACACAGAAAAATTTACTATAATGGAGTGTTTTACTCCTTAAACAATTCCTTAAACCTCTTATACAGCTAACATTTTTTTTTTTCTATCTGTCTACTTTTTAGTAGGAAACGCATTTTTGGGAGACGGACCAAATCATTTTCTCCCATATTTTAAAACCACACACAGTGACTAACACGCAAACCATGATCTTTGTGTGAATTGAACCCTGAACTGAGAAGCTCAAATCCATTTAATCTGGAGATAAGGTCCTGAATCTGGTGATCCTCATCGCTAATTAGCATAAAAGATAAACCAGCTAACATCAGCCAGGTTTTCCCCTTGTGATCTATTAGGCTTATAGTGAGAACGTTCCAGTCTGACCTGCAAACACTGCGAACATAAGAAAACAATGCGATGAAAGCACAAAACTGTAACGCTAAGAAATGTAGCAAGGTAGTACAACAGAGTGTTGCTAGCATGCTGACAGAGACATCAACATTTGATTGTTAGTTCATGCTAACCCAAGCGGTGAGCGTCTCATAAAACCATCGACACTGTGAATTCCTAATTTAAAACTAGCAACTAGCAACTATCAGGAAAGCCAAGCACCTTTTTTTAGTTCCTTTTTTTTTTTTTATGATTTCTCCACACTCTCCTTGCTATCGTTCTCCATTTCTCCCTCTACTTATCCCGTCATGTCTTTCTGGCTGAGTCACTCTGTCCATCTGTCTTTGGATCTCTTGTTCTCAAAGGGCCTCGTTTATCGGGATAGTTACGAACGGATTTATGCAGAAAGCTTTCGAACAAGTGTCTACACCAGAAAAAGGATTTGTGGGAATATTTTGAAAAACTCTCAGATCTGATTCAAACTCCTGAGTGTGTGCACGTTTGCACATGACACAATTCATTCATATAAAGAAATGAGTGTAGAGAAGGAAGAAGGCAGTGGAAAAAGAAGAAGATACAGTAGGAAATAAAGGCGGACTGTAGAAAAGTAAGAAGGGCAGTAGAAAAGGGGATGGTGGGCCTATAGAAAATGAAGCTGGGGGAAGTAGAAAAAGAAGGTGGGCCAGTAGCAAATGAAGGTTGGGTAATAGAAAAGGAAGAAGGGGCAGTATAAATGAAAGGTGGACTGTAGACAAGAAGGGTGTGGCTATGGAAAATGAAGGTAGGACTGTAGAAAATGAAGATAAGGCAGTAGAGAAGGAAGACAGGGCAGTAGAAAAGGAAGGTGGACCAGTAGCAAATGAAGGTGGGGCAATAGAAAAGTAAGAAGGGGCAGTAGAAAAAAAAAGGTGGACTGTAGATAAGAAGGGTGTGGCTATAGAAAATTAAGGTGGGGCAGTAGAAAAGGAAGAAAGGGCAGCAGAGAAGGAAGGTGGACTATAGATAAGGAAGGTAATGCTACAAAAAAATGAAAATGGGGCATTAAAAAAGGAAGACATGGCTGTAGAGAAGAAAGAAGAGGTAGTAGAAAAGGTAGAAGGAGCAATAAAAAAAGAAGGTAGACTGAAGTAAAGGATGGTGGGGCAGTAGAAAAGGAGTGCGGACTGTACAGTAGGTAAGGAAGGTGAGCCAAGAGAAAATGAAGGTGGAGCAGTGTGAAAGGAAGAAGTGGCAGTAGAAGAGGAAGGTAGACTGTAGATAAGGAAGGTAGGGCTACAGAAAATGAAGGTGGGGCAGTAGAAACAGGAAGAAGGCGCAGTAGAAAAGGATAGGTGGCCTGTAGAAAATGAAGGTGGGGCAGTAGAAACAGGAAGACGGCGCAGTAGAAAAGGATAGGTGGCCTGTAGAAAATGAAGGTGGGGCAGTAGAAAAGGAGCCGGGACAATGGAAAAAGAAGGCAGGTATGTAGAAAAGAAAGGCGGGGGAATAGAAAAGGAATATGAAGCTATAGAAAAGAAGGAGAGGGGCTAAAGAAAAGGAGGGTGGGGCAGTTGAAAAGGAAGGCAGGACCATGGCCTGTACTGATTGGTGCTGTAACCTGAGCAAATCACTGAGCCGATGATGCTAAACGCACATGATGGCAATCAGAAGGTCCTTAGAGACGCTGGGGACCGCTTGCCTTTAAATTGTTTCCGTTTGTCATGACATCTGGTCCGTTTTGTCATGCTTTGTCATGGCTTAGTGCCGGTAGAAACTCTGTCGATTACAAGTAAGGCTATGTTTGTTTTTGACTTAGCTTTTGTGGCAAACAGTTGTTTTTTTTTTTACATCACTGCGCTGGCAGAATGACGCTGAATTTATCTGCATTATTTCTCTTTGGTCTTTTCAGGTACAGCGGCTTGGCTGGATAAATAAATAACAGGTTTTATTCCCCTAGATGTGAGTCAAAAGTGCTTCAACTTGGGTCTTTAAGAAACTCTTCAGTTTTGGGCAATTAGATGTCATGTGGCACTTTCTGCACTGAGAACTTCACCTTCTAAGGAGTTTTGTGGACGCTACCAAATGCAAATATTTCTGTCTCTCCCATATGTCTTTCTCCCTGTCTCTGGATAACTCCATGTCTGTCTCTCTCTTTTTCCATCTCTCTTTGTTTGTCTCTATTTCTCTATACCTTCCTCCTTGTTTCCGTCTCTCTCTCTCTCTGTCTGTCTCTCTTTCTTTATGCCTCTCTCTCCATCTCTGTATCTTTTTTTTTGTCTCTGCATGCCTCTCTCTCTTCTCTTTCTGTATACTGTATCTCTCTTTATGACTCTCTCTTTCCATTTTTCTCCTTCTCTCTCTCTCTTTCATTGCTCATTCTCTGCTGCTTGACACACACACACACACACACACACATTCTCAAACTAAATTGTACAATCTTTACAAACTTATTTTACTTTCTCATGCCTTACATCTCATTATTTTCTCAGTTTTACACACACACACTCACAAAGATGATATTCTGCCTCTGTATCTAAAAAGATTGAGAACTGTCTTTTAAACTAAAAACACAAAAGACAAATTTGTTTATCTCACACAGAGCAGACATTCTGCTTTAATTGGTCCTTTGCATTTATTCTGTTCCCTGACATGTCAAAAGAGAGAGAGAGAGAGAAAGTGTGTATGTGTGTGTGTGTGTGTGTGTGTGAGAGAGAGAGAGAGAGAGAGAGAGAGGTGTGTTATTAAAGTGTTTTCAGTCCTGTAGGCGGCTTATAGCTTTCTTTGCTCTCAGTGCGGAGCCAAAAAATGTACCCGGAAAAATAAGAAAGCATGAAAGATGTGCCAGCGTAAAGATTCTGAGACACACACACTCCTCTACACAACACATGGAGAGAAAAGAAATCAGAAGGAAAATAATTTCTCTTTTAGACTGAAAGAAAATTTCTGCAAAGAAGCAAGCAACGCTGTCCACTCAACTGCGGCCATGACGTCTTTACTACAGGTTACTCACCAAGTGACCTCAAATTAAAATGGCCGCTGACACTAAACAAAGCAGCCCTTCCTCACTTAAAACATGTTATACCCTTTATACAGTTATCTGCTTTGGACCAATACTTGCTTGTTACACCTATAACACTGACTCTACAGTTAGCTGGAACACTCAGACTCCACGTTGTGAAACAGAACGTGATGACGTGACCACATAGCACAAATATACAGTTCCGTAGAAAATACTGTACAACCTTCTAGAAGCTACGGTTGACAAAGAAACATGCAATATTTAGAACAATTCGAACAAAACAAAGCACAGAACAAGTTCACAAATCAATTACACTATAGCATCTATAGGATGCCACATGGTTACGGCATTTGAATGTCTGTGAGACTGCAGCAGCACTTCCTGTATATCTTGAGTGACAGATGTCTTGTCCATTCAGCTGTACGACTTTTGCAAACTTTACCTACTTTTTTTTTTCGGTTTGTCTGACTTGTCATTGTGTTTTCTGATCTATTTAGTTTTTTGAGTTTTGTTTTTGTTTTAATTTTTAATTTTTATTTTTTTCATTTTGTTTTGCCCTTCTCGGCCACCGTAAGAAACTCCTTCTGTCCTGATGTACACACGTCCTACTGATAAACTAATCCTATCTGGACAGAGCTATAGACCAGCATTTATTAAACACTTCTTTTTCCAGACGTGGGGGCTACAGATGTTTGAAGTGTGGTTATTAAATAAGAATTTGTTCTTAACCAGTATGAAATTTTGCATGATTATACAGTACGTATGAATCAGTTAGTAGTTGTCAGGATCATACCATTTATATCCCATTTCTATAGTAACCACTTGATTGGCAGGCAAAAATATAAATGTCTCATTCGAAATGGATTTTAAAAACATGCTGTGATTTAACTAACACAGTTTTAAAGGTAAATCTGACTCCAGTGTCAGAAAGAGTTTCCAGAAAAAAATCTCTATAAAAACCGCAAAGAATTTCAACATTTCCGATTCCAGATGAATATGAGTTTTGTTTTTTTTCTGCAGAACTCAATTGGCCTACAATAGGATTACACAGAACTTCTGCTTTGAGATGCATAGTGTACAGGACTTCTTCTCATTACAATAGAACTGTGTATACCTGCAAGATTCTATGGAACTTCTGCATTTAGATGTGTATTCTATAGAATTTTACTCAGTTCAAAGACTCTACTTCTATACTTCTGCAGTAATTCTCTTTAGAACATTTGCTTGGATAATCATATTGTATAGAACTTTTCTCCATTTAAAACAACTGTATAGACCTGCAGTTGGACTCTACAGACCTGTAGTTGGACACTTTGGAACTTTAGCTTTGAGATGTTTTTTATTTTTTTAAATTTCTTTAGTATTTGACTTTTTCTTACTTTTTTCTTTGAGATGCAGATTCTATAGAACTTTTACTTAGCTTTATAGAAATCTATAGACCTGCAATAGGACTCTATAGAACTTTAGTTTCAAGATGTAGGTGATAGAATTTTTCCTAACTTCAGTAGAGCTATATACACATGTAATTTTGCTTCAAGCTGAGTATTCTACAGACTTTTCAACTCAGTTTGACAGAAGTTTTAAACCTACAGTATGACACTGATGTTCTATAGAATTCCAGCTTACTTGTATAGAATCGGAGAAAATGTCTGGGAAAATTCCCTTTTAAAGGAAATCCCATCACTTACTGTATATAGAGCTCTGCCTCCCCACTACGATAAAATAGCCAAAAGTTACACGAGGTACTCAGTTTAAAAGGATTATGCAGTCTGACATTTTTAATGAATAATTATTACCAGGTAAAAGAGAGACCAAATATACTTTAGACTTAAACCGAAGACTTTTATTTAAATATTATAGATCTATTCATACATTCTAGATGGTAAATTCTTTTAAAAACCCATACTGCGCAACGTATCATTACAGGTGCTGGAGGAGAGCCATGCTTCTCGTGAGATCCGCCTGCAGACGTGTTCAGATTAATCGTCAGGAATTGTCGAGCGAGGTCTTTCATTCCCATTCTATTCATTCCTTTCGAGCTGCCTTGTTTCCATTGTGCTTTTCATTCTCACGTTCGCCCCGATTGAGATAATTGAATATATTGAAATGAACGAGGTGGAGAATTTGAAGGAAAGGTACTTCATAATCAGCAAAATGTTATCTTTATTTACTGCTGAAGATTAGGGCAGGACTTGTAAGCCCGCAGTCTCTGTGTGCCGTCATCTTCATAATGGCAGGCATGAGATAATGACAAGGGAAAATGATTGACAAGCAGGATCTCATCAGGAACATCTCAGTGGAGCTGAGATCAGAAATCAGTAATGTTTCAATAGAACCTGTTTTAAAGGCTTGGGGCAATAACTTGTGAAACATAGAAAAAGACACAAGGAGGTTTAGGGGTAAGATGATAAGATGCTAGTTCAGTATTTATTATGAATAGTTGCCAAGGATAAGATTTACACCGAAGCTTTGTGTGTGCACAAACAAAAAAAGGTGAGGGAAAAACAATCCCTGATTTTTTCCCGTTTTGTGACCTCATATAAGGGAAGTCCTGACCCCATCTAAGGCTAAGTAGTAGCTCATTTACACAGACACTGATACAGTATTTGGAAGAAGCGTGAAACAGGAAGAGGTTGAAACTATGTATTATCTGAGGGGTGGAGCATTAACACATATTTGGGGTTAATTTGTTAAAGAAATAGTAAAATCCGGGACCTTTTATCTCCTTGAATCTATAGCTTTATATATACCCATGTATAACCAGTTAGCTAGTGGTTAACGTTACTGGGAAATTTAATGGAAATCTAAGCTTATGTTTTAACAGTTTGACTTTATTCTAATGCGAATAATTAAATTTTTAATTCACTCTTTCATATACTGTACATCGGCCTCTGTATCCAGTGAACTCTGATGAGGATCAGAACAATTTCACAGAATTTAACACGTCCCTGTGAACCATTTCCCATCACGCGCCTCCTCCTGAGGCAGCTGTAAGGTCATGGTGGTAGTTATGGGAGTGGATTTGATTAAGTTTTAATCCAATCAGAAGGCCAGCAGGAGCACGACTGATTGCTCATGTGAAACATGAGCAACATGCGTAATCGCGACTCGGACCATGTCCCAAAACGCACACGCTACAGTGCTGATCGGCGTTTCAGAATCAGATTAGATACAGGATTAGTGCGGTAAGTGGTTTGTGACACTGCCTTTAAAATAATGAACAAGACCGGCAGAAACACTGCGCGTACACAATGTTGCTGTAAATGTAGTTATTCTAGGAGTCGTGTCGGCCTTTCTGCAGAGGCGCTCTCACGTCTACCCAATTTCGGACCGTCTGTCTTTTCTGTACATTTATTTACATCTAATGAATCTCGGAATATTATAAAGCAAAGCGCAGTTTGGAGAAAACAAAGCAGCAGACAGCAAGCAGCAAAGCGTGGCAGACACTAGTACACTGATGCAAAGCTTTTCAGTGAGAGAGAGAGAGAGAGAGAGAGAGAGACAGAGAGAGAGACATGGTAAAAGAAAGACAGAAAAAGCTAGATAGAAGACTGAGTGAGACAGAATTAATGAGACAAAATGTGCAAGCAAGAAAGGGATATAGAAGAATACAGAGATTGCATGTGTGTGAGAGACAGAGAACAAGACTGTAAAAAGTGACAAGAAAGTCACGGAGGGATGGAGAAACAGACAGAAAGAATGAGTGACTGAGAGAATGGTACAGAGAAAGAGATATATGGTGAGATAGGGAAAGAGAGCGTTGGATGGAGAGCCCAGAAAGATAGAGAGAAAAACAGAGAGAGACAAAATGAATGAGAGGAAAAGGACAAAAAAGAGTAAGAAAATAAGACATCAAAAAAGATAGATAGAAAAAGAGAAATAAAAGAGATAGAGAACAAGACTGAAATAAAGTGATAGAATGGGAATAAAATAGAAATAGATAGGAGAGAGAGAGAAAGACAGAAAGAATTAGAGATATAAACTGTGAATGACAGGAAGGGTAAGAAAGAGAGGTAGACAAAAGGATGAAGAGACAGAAAGAGACAAAGACAACGTAAGACATAGAAAACCTGATGTAAGATGGAAGAAAGAAAGAGAAAGATGGAGAGATGAGGGAAATGTCAGAAGCACTCGATGCACATGCACACCCTGTTTCCTGTATGAGTGATGAGAGTCACTGGAGTGTGAGAGAGTGAATGAAGCCCCGCCCCTTAACAAGCACAGCCAATCATCAAGCAGCAGGAACAGAGCGCTGCATCCGAACCCTTGTACCTTAGCTCTGCACTGTCTAAAAACATTTATTAGAAAAATTAAACACATCTGAAATTTCTAGTGTTAATGTTGTCTACCATATTTGTGTTTCTGACTTCTGCCATAATTGCTTTCCTTTCATCCACCGGATTTGTTTACTGTTGTCAATCATGTTTGTTTTTCTGTCCTCCGCCCTTTTTGTTTTTCATATTTGGTTTTCTGTCATCGGCTATGTTTGATTATCATCTGCCATATTTTTTTCCTGTTGTCAGCCTTATTTGTTTTTGATTGTCCACCATATTTGTTTTTTGTTTCCACCCATTTGTTTTTTTTCGGTCATCCACCATATTTCCTTTTTCTGTTGTTGTTTTTTGACATCCACCATGTTTGTTTGTCCATGTTTGTTTATTTGTTTTTCTGTCATCATCTGTATTTGTTTTTCTGTTATCCACCATATTTGTTTTTCTGTATGTTTTTCCTGTTTCTTTTTTTAGTTATCAGCCCCAGTTGTTTTTTTTTCTGTTGTCCACTCTGTTTTATTCTGTTTATTCTGTTGTACAATCATGTTTTATAAGTCACAAGTGTTTACAACAAATGTTGATCGAGAGAGTCAGGATCGCTGATAGTAAAGTCTGCTGTCATAGGAAATAACCATATTAATTGATTCAATCAATTATTGATTGTTGGCCTATAGCCTTACATCCTGAAGTGTTTTATTCTTAACATATACAATATATACTGATATAAAGAGATAAATAGTTAACCGGATATCATTTCAGAGCTGTACATTTTTGCTCGTTAGCGTTAGCATGCAGTACTCGATTTCGGACGCAGCGTTAGAGTGTTAGCAGCACGATGAAGGCGGGTAGATGTAATCATCCAAACTGAAAATGCTCCGGGCAAGAGTGTGTCCAACACACACACACACACACACACACACACAGCTGAAAGTGGTCCCTGAGGTTAGCACGATGAGCGAAATTAAAAATGAAGGAAAGCAAGGCCCACTCACCTTCTGCTTCAGCACACAGCATGCACTGTGATTCTATGAGGGGACACGGCAGAGAAAACAAGGAGACAAGAGAGAGAAATGGTGAAGCCCGGGCAAAGCTGAGTGCCGGATGCTTTGAAAATGCCTTTTCCACCGCAAAGAAGGAACACATTCTGTCCTCGAAAGCTTTTATGCAAAATGAAACATTCCCCCCCTAAGATTAAAGTCATGTTTCTCACACCACAGAATGGTTCCTGATCACCGAAGCACCTCAGTCATAGCGAGGAAATACAGTATCAACCTCTCAGGAAAAAGAAGGCTAAGAAAACTCCCCTGAAGGGCCATGTAATACGCATTACAATAAATCAGCAGCTCTCCTCCTCACATTACAGAGTCATGATTAGAGATTACAAGTGCATTCATTATTTTAAAAAGAGCGGATAATCAGGAGAGCAGAGCTCATCATGAGGAAACAGATGAGCAGACAGATGGATTTCGAATACTCTAACCTAGCATGATCTGCATTTTACACTTTGTCCTCTATTCGATAATAATAATAATAATAATAATTATAATAATGCATCTTATTCATATAGGCGACTTTCTAGTCCCCCAAAGAGACCACTGTCCAAAATTCAAACAAGAAATAAATTTATACCATTATGTAGTAAATAACATTAAAACAATATTAAATAAAACAATTAACAGAATCATCAGGTGAAACAGATAAGGTCACATAGACATTTGAGTGCAGTGTTATTCTCATGTGGGGTAAGTGCTTCTGTATAAATGGGTTCTGTATTATGGATGCTTTCTGGGAGAGACCAGGAGCAGTGTGGTAAAAGGCTCTAAAACCCTTGGTGGTCAAGAGGGCAGTGGGGTAAAGAGGAGCCGTGAAGAAGAGCGTGAGACGTGGTGTAAAACTGATGAGCTCTGATGGATAAGGAGGAGCAGGATTATGGAGCGCTTTAAAACTGAGGAGGAGAATCTTAAACTCTAAATGGTATTTGACGGGGAGCCAGTGGAGTAGTTGGAAGGTGGGGGGTAATGCAATGCATAATGGGTATTTGGGTTATGATACGGGCAGTGGAATTCTGGATGAATTGAAGTTTATGAAGGAGTTTTTGTGGTAGATCAGTTAAAAGTGAATGACAGTAATCAATGCAGTAGGGGACCGATTCATTTGTGAGAGTGGCAGCAGTTTGTGGGGTGAGGAATCGGCGGAGACGAGAAATGTTACAGAGCTAGAGCCTACATGATCTGTAGACATTGTTAATATAGGATGAATGCTATCAAGGCTGACCCCCCCCAGGTTTTTGCCCTGGAGAGAGGCAGAAGCTGAGGAACCATCGATGCACAGTGGGAATATGTTGGACCAAAATGTTGGAGAAGGTTTTGACCCTATGGGAGAACTTCTGTCTTATTGCTGTTGAGTTTGAGAAAGTTGCAATAAAAACCAAGTTTTTATTTCATTTAAGCAATATGTAAGGACAGGAAAGTAAAAGAGCAGAGGCAGTCTTTGTGAAGATGAAAAGTTGTGCATCACCTGCACGACAATGGAAGTATACTGTATGCTGATGTTTTTAAAGATGTGACTAAGAGGAAGAAACGCTACACATTATTAAACAAACCTTTGTTAAGGGATGTCCATGGTTGAAAACATTCTCATAAATTCATAAATATATGGCAATGTAACAAAAGCTTCTGAAGCTAAATGGTCTAAATCGCTTCATGCTGCACAAAATCGCGTGAACACTGAGGGAAGGGAACGTTGGGGTGAAAACATTGTCATAAAATGCTCATTTATTGGTTTGTAATATGATGAACAAAAAAAAAGAAGTTCTGACTGAATCAGAGTCAAAGTGATTCACTTGATTCATTTGCTATTTTGGTTTCACACTGCACAAAATCAAGTGAATCAAGTTAAAAGATCTGAATCAAAATAAAAATGATTCTTTTGGTTCGTTTGAAAATTTGGATGCTGTACAGAATTAAACACGTCTAAGCTGTCTGAAGGACATTTAGGGGTAAAAACTTTGTTCGGAAATATGGTGATGGAAAATAAAGAAAAAGTTCTGAATCAGAATTCTGGATTAGATTCTTTAGGTTTATTTTCTAAACTGTCTAAACCGTTTCCATGCTGTTCACCATGAATTAAACAAAACACAGCACAAGCAAACATTGGCTGAGGAAGCGTGCAGGGCTAAAATGTCCATGCAAACCTTTTTTTATTCATTGGTATTAATTATCGTGAGGAAAACAGTTTCTGAATCTAAATGAGAGTCAAAGTAGTCATTTGGTTCACATTGGCTGAAGAGCATGAAGGAGTAAAAACCTTATAAAAATGGTCAGAAATATGGTGAGGAAAAGGGATCTGAATCTGAATTAGTAACAAAGTGATTTATTTGGTTCGTTTGCTATTATGTGTGTGTGTGTGTGTGTGTGTGTGTGTGTGTGTGGGTGGGTGTGGGTATGCCCTGCAATGGATTGGAGGTAAATCATCAGTCAGAGATATGGCTAGGGAAAAAGGAAAACAAATCAGAGACAAACAGCTCCCTCAAGTTTCTAGCATGAGCTCTGAAATTAATAGATAATAAATAATAAAGGGTAATAAATGTTCACAAAAATACATAATTTTCAACTTCCCTGATTTTTCCAACCTGTACAAAAAATATAATTTTTTATTATAATTTATAACTTTTATTTGAATACTGATTTCCATTTGCTTATTTCCTATTAAGGAGTGGACTGCATGCACAGCAGCCAGTGTTCAGCAGTAATTGGTGTTAAGTGCATGCTGTTACATCACACATGTTTTAAGCATGAGCTGGTTAACATGCTGTGCCTTTCTGCATGCAAAAAAAAAAAGTAATTTTTTGTTTTCTTGTATTTCTCCTCAGCTCCCAAAGATCTCAAACCGAGTTTACTGATAATTCGCCAGAAAATGTTAACACCCAAACACTGGAATTGTTCGCCATTTTACTATATGAAAGGATGATTACATTACCCACAAAGCCTCACTGTGTTTGCTAATACTGTGTTGTTGTTGTTTTATGATGAATATACATAATTAAACGGAAGTCGAATCCCGGCTGCGGCGACGTTTCTCTGCATCTCGCCGAGTTAATGACTCGTTTGCTTAAATAAACAGCAATGTTTTGCTATGATCCTGAGAGTGAGAGATGTGTGGATCTGTTCCAGTTCTGTTTCTAGCACACTGCTATGACCTTAATGTTTTCCCTTGTTTAGATCATCATAATAGTTTTATTAGACCTGAGGAATGAGTCAGGAGGACATACTGTGATGTGGTACAGCTTCCTTTCAAAATGGAAGATGATGCTTTTTATATTAGCATAATATCATGCTGTTTTCTGTAAGGAGACATTTATTTAGTCTGACATTTATGGAAGGAGCCTCCAGTGTCAGTGCTTTGTGACAGGAGGAAGGTTTTTACACTTTCTCGAAAATATGCCAAGCTGTGTTCTTGATCCACATCTCCATGTAAAGCATTTTAAACAATATGTCTTATAG
>JAOVVB010000002.1:24938453-24954506 GCA_028570985.1 Heterobranchus longifilis | reverse complement strand
GTGTGTCTGAGAGAGAGAGAGAGAGAGAGAGAGAGAGAGAATGCATCAGGAAAAAAAAGGCTGCCACCTCCAATCTGACCGGCTGCCTACGTGTGTTCAAGAAAGGAATTATGCCAAATAAAGTAACCTATAACACCAATCTTGCTTTTAAATGAAATCCCCAAAAGCTATAATGAATACGATGGAAACTGTAAAACGCTCTGGACAGTATTTTAACTAGAAAGGAACCTCATGTGGCAGTGCATTCAGCACATCAGTAGCACACTGGACAAATTACAGTATGTTTATTTCTTTAGTATTGTGAAATTGACCTCAGGAAGAAGCCCAAAGTGAGGATTGGTGGCTCAGCAGTTACAGCTGTGACTGGAAGGTTGTGAGTTTAAATCCTGGTACCACCAACCACCTTGAGCAAGGTTCTTAACTAGGGATAGGAAACATCAGGCACCTGATACCGATACTAGGTGTCGATTCGATTTACCTTAAGATTCTATAAGTATTCTGATTTAGTAAATTTATATTTATGTAATATGTAAATTTATATTTATTTATATTTTATACAATATTATTTTGCTACAATTCTAAACAAGCTTGGCAAATAATCTGATGTACCACACAGGATGCTGTGCTGCCTGCCAAGCGGTCCACCTGTAGGATTATATTGAAATGGGAACATTTCACCTACCCAAATTCAAACATATATTAATAAACAAATAATAATATAAAATTGATTTTGAAGTCAGTGTTGTGATATATGAATTGCTACACAAAAGAATCTCAATACATCACCAAATTGATTTTTCGCCACATCTATTCTTAAGCTTCTTCTGAATGGCTCTCTTTTGAAAGAAATCTTCTGCTAAATTAATCAATATAATGGAATGAGTAGCAACTATTTTCCTGGCACTGAGACACCTTTGATAATTGATTACAGAAGGAGAATGTTTGTCAAAACTTGCAAATCTCTGGAATCAATTAAAGGATTGCCTTGTCCAAGTATACATGCGGTGCTGCCTTCAAGTCTCATCTAAATTACGTACTTTAGCCTTTTATCAGGAACTACCCAAGAATGCTTTCTACATATCAAAGACCTAGAACAATGCCTTCCAACTATAGCACACTGTGTGTTTTTGTTGCACCATGATTTACGCATTGAACTCAGCACCAATAAAAGCTAGCAGTGATATTCTGTAGGCATGATATACAGTAAATAAGGAGGCATGTAACCACCACAAGATGATGTTGTACTGTATATTCACCACAGTGTGTGTGTTTTTTCCCTTGCCATGCAATGTAGCATAAGGAGGTTATTATTTTTTACCAAGTACATCAAGTTCTGGAACATGTTATATCTATATATTACAGTATGTGTCAGGCATAACCCCTGGAGGGCACTTTGCCACCATAGACTCACTGGACAATGCACATTGGTGGTTGGACTCTTATTCTGAGGCTACACTTCAGTGATACGCCTGATTGGCTTCACACGAAGTTGGCTTTTGTCTCACCCCTGTTCTGATCCTTTCTATCAAGTTTACTGTTTGGTTTGTTATGGTTTCCTTTTTTCCCTTTTTAATACTGCTAGCTGCGGTGTAATTAATGTGGTATCATTGATGCTGTCGATACTAAAAGGAAAATAATTATTTTCTATTTAATAGGTGAAAAATAGAATAGATTTAAGATAAGTTTCAACATGATGTCATCAGCAACACAGCAACATTCCAAGTGAGGAATTAACACACAGAGTGTTAAATTATCACCATGTTTATATGGGTCGAGTTGGACTCAAAATGTTAAATCAATGCTGGAGATGTATATGGATAAATAAAAGAAGTGGTGAACTGAGAGTCAAGCCTTGATGAACACCATTTGACTATAACTTTTGATGTGTGTTTGACACATGATAGCTGTTCTGATGCAATGTGTAAAGTGTTCTGACAAAATAAACTTTAAACCTGGGACAACAGTGTATTTGAAGATATTCGACATATAACAAAATAACTGGTAAACATTTCAGAATTAACTGTTGCAACACTCTTTGCCTGAGTGATGATGTAGGAGCTAAACTTGTTTACTTTGACTAGCTTCATTCCCTGAAGTATGCTGCAAGTGGATTGCATTTATAAGCTGCTCCAGGACGGATAAGCACTTCATGTATGAGGTGAGATAAAACATAAATGTAATATTTCTGAATGTGTAGTGGTGTGGGAAAACATGTTGGATATCACGGTGACTCTAAATTCTCCAAAACAGACAAAGAAGACGTTTGGGTTTTGGCCAGTATTTGGACTTTCTGCCTCTTACCTATCACATGAAATTTAAGAAAGCATAAATATATTTTGCCAGTATAAATTTGCATTTATACTGGATCCCTGAGGGACACGTGTGTTGTACAATGATTAAATGTTTGGTTGATTATTCAAATCATTACCTATTTCTTTTTTATTCAATATTCCGTGAAATGGAATAAAACTTGAGCTAAAATGAGCCTGTCATGGGTTCCAAAAGCTCTCTTGGCAATCAGAGAATTCATGTCTTTCAGTCTCTCTTCATTTTTATATAGTTTTTTTTAAATGACACCTAAGGAAAAGCTGCAAAGCTGCTAAGAGACTACAGTAAAGAGAGAAAGAGAGGGAGGGAGAGAGAGAGAGAGAGAGAGAGAGATGCTGAAATGAGAGTCCTAAAGCTATTCGAAGGAGCCAAAATAAATCAATAGAAATCTGCTTCCCAGAATGCAAAGCAGGGTTATCCAACGAAAAAAGTTTCTGCTGAATACAATAAATGCTTGCAACTTTGTCCTATATTCAGCCTGCTCTATAAGTCAGACTCATTAAGAGAGACGAGAGGAACTGCAGTTTAATTTAGCCAGCAGTTTACCGTGGAGTCGTCTGTGAACCCGTTTTCCTTTATTGAGCGATCTTCAATGCAGACAATGCTGAACACACTACATTATATTCCCATGAAACAGATATTCAAAACAACAATTTGATATCAGTAAAACTAGAGAAGTTGTGTGTGGAGAAAGTCAAGATGTGATACTGTATGAGTGGGTATTTAATTCTAATGTTCGAATAATGTTAAACTTCCTGTTTGCTATTAAATAGGTTATGCATGAGATTGAGAAAAAGGTTAACAAAACATAAGCTTAGTGTCTATTAAACATTCATGGAAGGAGTCTCCAGTGTCAGCACTTGATGCTGCTATGGGAAAATTATCAATTTCACAGCTGTAGCAGTAATTCCACTTTATTACATCAAACCACAGCAGTACAGCACATCATGAAGCAGCAGATTCTTCTAATTACTGCAGAAAACAAAAGTGAATCGCGAGGACAGGAATGTGAATTATGGACACACGGTGCTAAATTATTACGAAACTCATTAAATGGTTAAAAAAATAATTTAAAATAGTTCCACAACAAATAGATCCACAACAGAGGAGTCTCTGGGATACCTGTACAACCCAGACTACAGTATGTTTACAAGCATGTTTAAAAGACCTGAGATCATAACAGGAATCCGTGTCATATTACATAATACCATGTTTGATGATATTAATAGTTACTGGCAGATCAGCAGAAGCCTGAAAATTAAACGTGCCTGCGTGCCTGGTCACAAGTTACACTACCCTGACGTTTCCTGCACTGTCTCCATAGAAACAGTATGAAACCATGGTTACTACTTCTTTTCTGATTTTCTGAGCTCAGTGTGCAGACAGAAAATCGTCACTCTTTGATATAATCAGGATTTTTTCAACATGAAATCACGTGCTCTGGGCTGCTGAGTGGCGCAGCGGTTTCGTGCCTTCCACTATCACCTGGAGATCACGAGTTCGATTCCCGGGTGATGTGACGATCCTAGAGAGAGCTGACCGGCTGTGCTTTCACAGTCAGGGAGGGATGAGCTCACGCCCACATCAGTCATAGCTACTCTAGGCAATCATGGGTGTCTGTGAGCTCATGCAGGTGAGCCATAGTTCGAAAAGATGTGGTCAGCTGCTTCAGGTATGTTCAGAGGAAGCATGTGATAGCCTACGCCCCTCACCCCCCATCAACCCGATTCCCCCAACCATTACCATGAAGGTACTCTGATGGTTTACTCTCGTAAATTTTATTTCAAATGTATACAGTATATTTATTTATTTTTTTATATAATGCTAAAATGTGTCAATAAATGACATTGTTAAATATAAATTATGTACTGTATATATACAGATTATATATACAGTATACTGTATACTGTATATACCAAAAAATTATGATTTATAATATCTAATAATAACTGACTTTACTGAAGTTTTGCATCTCCACAAGACTTGGACTATTAATTTATTAAAGATCAGTACACAAGGGTTTAATTCCAGCATATGAAATATAAGCCTTATTCTACAATCATATACTTTATTTTAAACACTTCAAAAGTCTACATCTGCCACTTTTTCTAAATCTCATTCAGCGGATTCCAAGTGTACTACCTCTCCTCTATCCTCCACCAAAAGCAAGGCAGACTAGCTTGCCAGGCATAACGCATAACAATTACACATGCGCATTTATAAAGCTGCGTTTGGAGAAATACACATATTGTCATAACTATTCTTCTGTGAATAAAGTAGAGGAAAAACTAAAGCTGAACTGCAGAAACAAATGGTCAAATGATCAGTGCTGAGGAAAGGTCGAGATGAGTTACCGGTAGGAATGGAACAGCTCAGTGCTGCTGTATGCCAAGAACAGAGTACAAATCTGGTAAATTAGTGTCAATTGGGAAAAAATTATGTTTTGGCATTTTCTGTATGAGGGAGAGACAGGGAAAGTGTGTGTGCTGCCTGAGTGAATAAGTGTGATGGCCAAAATACTAAAAACGCATGATGAATTAAATCATGAATTTACAAGTCAAGAACTTCATTTCACTGACTTTAAGCATCAGAGTTTCATCTTTAGAGTTTCAACAAAAAACATACAAAGGTGGACAATGTGTTAGTTCTGAGATGCTTTTCTCCTTACCACAGTCATTCCTGGCAGCTCGGACCAGTCTGACCATTCTCCTTAGACAAAATGTTTTTATAAACTGTCTTGATTCAGCACTGTTTCACAATTTTCTCATTTCCATAGTCACATGTTGAATCATTTTTCTCTCTCTCTCTCTCTTAAAAATAAAAGGTGATAAAGTAGGCAACTAATGAAAATACAAAAGTAATATGCTAGTAGAAGTACAGTAACTCTTTTTTAGATTAGATTTAGACTTTTTTAGATTATTCTTTTCTTATTTTTAAGAAAATTTCGACACTAAATAAAAATATCTTCTTTTTTTTTAAAAAAAACATCACAAGTAGTTGTTTAGTTACTATTTTAAAATGACAAAGATCATTCTTGATTTGTGGAAATTGTTTTTTTTTTAATGGTTCAAGTAAAAATAAATATAGGCTTTATAACGAAATAATTTTTGCAATCACTAATGGCAGCAGCTTTCAAAGGATTATTGTTCATTCCCTGTCTGCTTTAAATAATGCTTTTTCATTAAATGTCTGCAGTTGAAAGGGTTTTTTGCTGCCAAAACATTTGGCAACATTAGAGATTTTGGGACAGCGTTGATGTTATGGTAGGCTGTTTTGGAAAGGTAAGGCTGAAAAGGCTTTAAAACAATATTAATTTCCCCAAACCGTGGGCCTGTTCGGCGAAACTCAGATGACTGCACTGAGAGCACTGCCTCATTGGATCACTAAGGTACATGCTTATGATGTTGGTAAATGCATGTACAGAACAACGAGCACCACAAAAAATACCGGGCAACAGCAATTTACCTAAATACTAAACTGGAATGCGGTCAAAAGGGTAATAAAACGCCCAGCTTAAAATGTGAATCTGTCCCGTGAAAGTGGACATGATGCATGATGCTGTACAAACATCCTATTACAATAGAGTAATTTGGGAGCTAAGATGCACTTCACAGTATCATTTCTAAAATAAAATAAAACAGAGAGGTAACATTACAACACATTAAATTGTAATTTTACATCATTTTATAAAAGTCATTCTAACTTTTAAAAGTTGTTGCAACTGTATTATAATGCTCATCCAACATTAGGGTAATTATTTTAATATACATGGAAGGTTGTTTTCATTGTTGATTTCATGAAGTATATTTTCCTCACTTTAAAGCTTTTTGCAATATAATAAGCATAATATGCACCATATGTGTACAGTTTAATCATTTAGATGCAAAGTAGATTTTGTTATATAAATTGATTTAGGCTCGATGCTCTGCTCTGATGTGCTTCCCTGTTGGGACTATGAAAGATGAAGGTACCTGCCGTTGAACTGCACAGCGATCATCAATCAGTAACTTTAAATGATTTGTTTTTTTACACACATTTTAGGGTGGATTTAATTGGGAGCATCATCAGACAAGTGCAACTGTGTAGGTATACAGTACAGAGAGTCTCCTTAACTATTCTATATGTAAAGTATAAGTAAAAAGTCATTGTTATATTCATCAACCAAAAGCAAAGCATTTAAAAAACTTTCTGTAATGAGAAACATTGCATTTCAGTCTGTCTAGTTTTCTCAGCAGGGAAGTTTTATATGGAAGAAACAAGGCAAAAAAATGTATCTGAAAAGGAAAAAAAAACAGAAAGAAAAAAAAACAGATTAAAAGAATAAAAATATGCAGATCTAAAAAAAAAAAGCAATAAGAAAGAAAGAAGCATGATGGGTTTTAGCTCTTGCTTCATGTCTACCTAAGGAGAGTGATGCAGTGCCGCTTTAATCTTTCCAACTTTCTAACATTTAATGTATAAATTCAAATGAGTAAATAAAATAATGAAACTTACCGTTTAGATAGAGCTCATTTGCATGTCATTAGCATGTTAGAAACACTATATCATTTTGAAAGGAAACATCATTATACAGAAATATTGTACCTGAGCAGAGTACATGTGTAAGATTTCCTGAAGTATCAAAAGAAGAACTTTGTGTGAGATACTTTAAGTATCTGCATGTGCAAGATGACGAGCTTTCCCATTTCCCAGCATTTAAAGGCCGCTAATGAATGTCAAGGCCCCTGTGCTTACGTGAGATGAGCACTGTGCTTTCTTACACATTACACTAGAACAAAAGCTTCCTGACAAACAGCTTATACCTTCAATTACACTCCCAAGCACGTGGGAACAATCACAGCATGAAAAGAGATAAAGACCTGTCTGTTTGGATGTGATTTCATGTAAAACTGGATTTCCCTTTACACAAAGCATTTACGCACTGATTAAAGATCAGCCCAAACATGTGTATTATAATCCTCGTGACTGGAGAGCTGATTGTCTTCATCATCAGCTTTCACTTCTGAACGATAGCAGGAAACGTGTTCATTAACGAGAGCCTGAGACACAGAGTCTCAGTACACAGACAGCTCTTTCAATTAAAATATAAAGAAGAGATGGTGTTATCCTGGTGCTGCTACTGTGACCACATAAAAAGTAAAGGACAAAGATTCATCAAGTTATAAAAAAAAACTTGAAAAGAAAGAAGGAAAGAACAAAAAAACAAAGACAATGAGAAGATGCTAGAAATAGGTAAAAGAAAGTAAAAAGAAAAAATATATGCAGGTATATTCGAGAATATACTGTGTATAGGACAGAAAATTATAAAACAAAAACAAATTGAAAATGAAAAAGAGAAAAGAAACAACAGAGCCAAAAGATAGAAATGATACTTCTTTGACTGGCTGCTGATTTAGTAAAATCACTGAATCACTCTGAAGTGCAGTGCTTAGGACAGAGCCATAAATCTGTGAAACCACTGAAGCATGTTTCTGCTCCAGCTTTAACACACTCAAAAAGGAGGGTGGAACCGCTGAGCAGGGAGAGTGTGGAGTGGGCAAATGGGTGAAGGAGAAGGAAGGAAGGAAGGAAGGAAGGAAGGAAGGAAGGAAGGAAGTCAGTAAAAAAAAACATTCTATCTTTTGGCTATGTTGTTTCTTTTTTTCTTTTTAATTAGTTTTTCTGTCCTATACAAAGTATAGGCATGAATGAATTGTACATGCACATTTTCCCTTGTTTTACTTGCATTCACATTCATGTGTTTTTCATGATTTCGTATTCTTTCTTACATTCATAACCATGTACTTTCTTTCTTTGTATTTTTTCTGGTTTGTAATCCCTTCTTTCCCTTATTCATATCCATACATTTGTCTTTCTTTCTTTCATATCCATATATTTTTCTTTCTGTCTGTCTTTCTTTGTTTCTTTCTTTCCTGAAGGAAGGAAGGGATTGCCAAAGACTGTAAAGCAGGGCGCAGTTAATGGATAGAGCAGAGGAGCAGATGCTGAAATATAGAAACGGCAGAGTAGCTACGTACCTGAATAAATCTCTCTGCTCTTCAGCCTCATCAGCCAGCGTTTCAGTCCTGCAACAGCACCCAACAAGCAGGTTAGAAACACCCTGTCACATGTGATTGCACTTAGTCAACTGCACTCTCTCCAGGGCGCTGAGTTACACTGATCTGAGAACAGTCTTTATAATATTATAGAATTATAGAATTATTTATATAACAGGTTTAATGCAGCAAATAGTTACACTCCACTAATCTAACTGTTCAAGAGGCACTTCCTCATTCAAAGCGGTTAGTCACTTAGTGACATCATCAGCAGACATGACAAACCATAAGCTTTTTACAAATATTATCTCCAACTTGATATATGAAAAGGAAACAGAAGAAGAGACTCCAGTTTCATTGAAAGCACCTTTAACGGGAAAGTACACGTAAATATGACCTAGCTAGCTAGCTAGCCAACAGTCTATAAATTGAGGGCAGCTTCTCCAGTTTCTATTTCCATTAGCAGAGCAACAATAAACAAAACATTTAGCCATATTGCATCAAAAAGAATCCCTCAATATTATTATTTTATAATATAATCCAGTACTGTACAAAAGTCTTAGACACCTTATTGTCTTTAGTACAAATTTTGTTATATACACTACCAGTCAAATAAGTTTGGACACACCTTCTAATTCCATGGTCTTTTCTAATTTTTATTTCTTTCTACAATGTTAAACAATGCTGAAGGTGTCCAAAATATGCAATAATCTCCTTTGAACAGCTGATATTGAGATGTGTTTTCTGCTTACAGTTCTGCAAATCCTTCGTAACCGCTCTAATCTGAGGTGCTGTTTGTTAACTGGCGATTTCTGAGGATGGTAACTCTAAATGAACTTCTCTGCAGGTTTTGCTTTCCTAGGATGGTGTTCATGAGAGCCGGTTTTATCATGGTGCTTGATGGGTTTTGCAATTGCACTTGACAAAGCTACCTGAACCCATATTCTCCAGCATGCACAGTAAAACCTAACAGCTATTTTACTTTACTCCTTATCTAACACTACTGATTATTTGTAAGAAAAGAGTTTTCCATATTCACAACAATACAGTTCAAAATTGACCATGCTTATTTTATTACTCTTTAGTGCTCTTTCTAGAAGTATATTTTATATATTAATGTGTTCATAGGCATCTTTGCTTATGGCATTGGAATTTTCTGTATATTCCCAAGACTTTTGTACTGTAAGTAAAACAGCTGCTAGGTTTAACTGAGCGTGCTGGAGAATATGAAGTCCTCTTGTAACTTTGTCAACACTTGCTCCTTTCTATTGGCATACACCCAAGAGCCTATATTAGTTTTTTTTTTTTCATCTGAAAACTAGTCAGTCATGTAATATGTTGCTTTTTTTTACAGACATGCAAATATTTTTCTTGTGATGTTATTTATTTATTAGATTTTAAGTTAGGTCTGTAAATAGTGAATAATTTTGTTCAAAATAACGCAGTACAAGAAAACTGGTACTTAAGCTAATATGGTCTTTAAGATTTTGCACATTACTGTGTGTTGTAGAAAAAGCCATATCACACTCACAATTTTGCAGTTATTCTGAATATCAACAGTATTTGGATGAATTTCTTGTCTCTGTAAGATTTTTGTGCATACATGAAATAAGACAAAAGCTTTTTGTGACTTTAAAGGTACAAAATGCATATGATGCAGACAATTTAAAAAACTGCTTGTTTTGAAATGTACATGACTGCCAACAATGTCTGAAACTGGAAGTATTGATTTATTGAATATTAATTTATGCAAATTATTACAAAGTGAATAGAAATAAAAACTTCCAGGCCTTTTATATATTCATCACATTGATTTTGGAGTGATATGTCATGTTACCAACAAATTGTTTTAACCAAATACATATTTTTATAATATCTTTTTTTAAACATTTAGTCTGTATATGATTATGCATATGATTATACAGTTGTTATGATTCTTGAAGTTAAATATAAGCTTAAGGCATCTTTAACTTGTCCTCAGGTTGATCTAAAAGACCCAGGGATGCTTAAAGTCATCAGGACTGGTGACAGAATCAGAGTAAATGTCAGCTTAAAATCATGTAAAAATGATTAAAAAGTTATATGACATAAGCCTAGATTATGGAAGGGAGTGCAAGAGATATTCATCTCAATGTCTACATAAACACTTCTGGTTCCTCTTTAACAGTGTCTTTGAGTACTGTCATTTCTCTGAGTGAAATCTGGAGTCTCTGTCCCCTGGCCAGCATCATTTTCATGTCAACGTTATGGCACTGTCACCTCCGCACGATCGCAACGTCAGAGTGTGAGTGGCATTTTGGGAGCGGTGCTTGATCAAACAGGTGTCTGTGTGTGTGTGTGTGTGTGTGTGTGTGTGTGTGTGTGCATGAGAGTGACAGACATCTGTGTTTACCTGATTTTCTATCTGGCAAGATACAGCAATGCTTCTGCAGTATGCTCGGTAGCACCTGTTGAAGAGGAAAAGATGGACAGACAGACAGACAGGAGAGAGAAAGTGAAGTGGTGAAGTACAGAAGTCTGAATGCACTGTAAATGACTACCAATTACAGAGCAAGATTTTTCACCACAATACATCTCTGCCAGGTATTTTTTCCAAACTGTGTGTGTGTTATGAGTTGCAACCTCCATGTGCGAAATGCTACGTGGGCGAAGAGCTTGATAGTGAAACTGCCTTTATATGCAGGGAGACAAGCCAAAAACACACACACATATACACACACATATAACTCATTAATTACAACCAGATCTGGACTTTACAACAGAGCCTCGGGCAACATTTCACCAACCATTAATCTATTACTATCGTTGTACACATGGGTCTTTCACAAAGAGGCTCCCAGAAAGTAGGCATGGCCTCTGTACCTGTCTCTTTCAGTAAAGGTGGCATGGCCTGTACCCATCATTATTAGCGAAAACATGTGGCTTGCCTATCCCGCCAAAAGAGCCAAGGGATTTATCGCTTTTTCTCCCCGTGAAAGAGATGGAACCTATAGGTAACATATACAGTAGGTGTGGCTTATGAGCTGCCCCTCTTAGTCCACCAAAAGAAAAAAAGGCATCTGCTTGTCCCAGGATTCATTCAACAGGAGTTCTGGGTGTTTTAATCTATTATTTATTTATTTATTTATTCAGTGGGTTTCTGAGACCTATAGCAGTTCCTAAATTATACAGCAGCACAATGTAATACAGTGATATCCGTGTGCCTGTGTGGGTGTGTGTGTGTGTATATACTGTATGTGTGGAGTGTGTATTGCATTGTTTAAATTCAGAAATAATCCCATAAGCAATCATTAGTGCTTACAAAGTGGAGTTGAGAGGCGTCTCGAAACGGTGAGGCTGAGAAACAGTAAGAGCGATAAGACAGAAGAGCATCAAGAAATGAAAGGCTAAGAGATAAGGTCCTTAAGTGTGTGTATATGTTTGTGTGTGTGTGTATGTGTGTGTGTGAATTCCTTATTCACTCCAGCTTGTATAATTTCCCATTAACACCCGGCAGTAAGGGCTCCGGTGGAGAGGCATTTATATCGCTCTGCTAAGCATGGATTCGTTTGTTCCCCAAAGAGAAAGAAAGATGTAATGTACAAAACATCTGCTGCACCGTCTAAATGAGCTACAGCTGAAAATTAGAGGCAGATAAGACAGATGAGGCAGCGAGGCAACGTTCTTTAGATTAACAACCTACAGCAACGGATCAAGCAAGGGCGGGTCTACTTTTGACATCGGTGTCAGCTTTCTGTAAAGGGGAAGATTATAAAACTGAAATAAACCTGGCCTTTTGTTATCTGTTTCACTGTGCGGTTTTAAACCCCTATGTGCACCTACTTTCACCTGCCGTCACCTCTGTAACTAACCGCCATTCAGCCTCCTGGTGATTTGGAGAACTTCTATGAAACAAAACAGATATGAATGATGTGTCATCTTACAGATTCAAAATAATGATGCTAACAAATAATCATGTTACTGTAAACAACTCAACTCCAGATTCTACATAAAACATTTTTTACGAAAGGTTTTGTGGAAAATTTTGAAAGCAGTTTTAAATTGTAACTTTATAATTCCATCATTCAAGCACAAAGCCGTGAACCTGGTGACTCTGCTCGCTCACTTGGAGCAAGGATTTAGAAAAGCTCTGTGACAAAGTGGTGAATATCAATTTAAGAAAAAGCAATTACCAAGGAATTTAACTCATTAATTGCTCATTAAGCTCATGCAGAATATATAGGTATTATAAAGTATGTAAGGAACTTATCCCCAAAATAAAAAAGGTCATTTTCAGAAATCCAATACGGGCAGTCCCCTATTTACGAACGAGCCCCGATCCAGGAGCATGTTCGTAAGTTGGATTTGTTCGTAAGTCCGGTAAGTAATTCTTATACACCTTTGACACAAATATACAAAAGCATACCAAGCCACGACACTAAATCTGTCCTCTTTCCCAACATTGCCATCATGTGGCCAAAAAACGCAAACGCGCCTAAGACAATGAATCTTACATTGAAATGTTGTCTCTGCATCTTAAGGAGGCGAATCCCAGACGGCCGAGTGAATTTCCCCGTAAGAAATAATGGAAACTCCAATGATTCGTTCCACGACCCAAAAATATTCGTATAAAAATTATTAATAGAACATTTAAAGTAAAAATAAAACTAATTAAACTGCACTTTACCTTTGAAAAAAATCAGGCTGTGTGTATGCAGCAGAGACAGGAGAGGAGGGGGAAGGGTTATTGTGTAGGACGACTTTCACACACACACACACGTGTGCACACGCACAAACACGCACAGATGTTAATTTTACTTAGACTGCAAGCTTTAAACTGCAATTTACCTTTGAAAATAATCACTGGAGACAGAGATGACAAGGATGAGGACGATTAACACACACACACATTCACACACATGCATGGATGTTAACTTTACTTAGACTGCAAACTAAGTTTGCGATTCCATCCAATCCCGGATGCCATTGTTTCAAAGTTTTCTACTTTCTTGGCCTGTGAACTCTGTTTCATTGAGGATTTTTGAAATTAAATTTAATTAGCTATACAGGACAGCCATTTTCTATCAACGTACTGCTGGACTGATTCAGTGAATGCTGTGAGGCCGACTCATTTCTCCTGCACCCCCACAGGCTCACACATACAATATATTGAACTTTAGACATTTTATACATTTACTTACACACTGAAAATATTGTATATAATTGTAAATATTGCAGTGTCTCTTTTTGTACAATACACGTGAGCTACTTCTGCGATTTATTCGCATCTACGAATGTTAGATGCAAACCGCGGTCTGTTCGTATTTGTGGAAATTTGTAACTCGAATGTTCCTAAGTCGGGGACTACCTGTATTAAAGAAAGTGCAATATAAAAACACCAACAATCATGCATATACATACACTCACCAAATTCTCATATGATAACCCAGAGGGTCATGTTTAGCCTCTCATTTTACATTTTGGACTGCAACACTCCACGTGAACAACTCAGATTTTGCAATATGGATATCACCTCTGATTCCCTCAGATATGGCAAATGTGCTGTACTGAGATTTTTTACACCAGACTGCACACTACAATTAATTCCCCCAGAAAAATTAAGCTGATCCTAACTTTCTGCAATTTTAATACAAGCTGGTTTGTCATTAGACGACGTTGCATAAAATGAAACATGAAAACCTTGGATTTGAGTTTCAGATGTTTAATTTCTGCAGTCATGTAATAAATAGAATGGGTGCCAGAGGCGTGACATGCTCCCTCAGTATGTGACCAGCAAGCCAAAATGATTGTGGGATTTGTTAGGCATGAGTTATAATTTTAACATGACATGCTTTGTGACTTCATTCAGTGCCAAAAGCTTTAGCTAAGAAAAATATATTGGTGTTGTCTAAAACACTGGGACTGACAGGTCCACAGGCAACACCTCCTTTACCAGGATCTGAGAGGTACAGAGGCAACACATCCTTCAGTAGGCTCTGACAGGTACAGAGGACAAATCGTTTTTACCAGGTTCCGACAGAAACAGAAGACACACCTCCTTCAAGAGGATCTGACAGGTACAGAGGCCATACCTCCTTTACTAGGATCTGACAGGTACAGAGGACATACTTCCTTCAGTGGGATCTGACAGGTACATAGGTCAAACCTCCTTTACTAGTATCTGTCCGGTACAGAGATCACGCCTGCTTCAGTAGGATCTGTCAGGTAAAGAGGACACACCTGCTTCAGTGGGATCTGACAGATACAGAGGACACACCTCTTTCAGTAGAATCTGGCAGGTGCTGAGGTCATATCTAACTTTTACTAGTATCTGACAGGTAAAGACAAGCCACACCTTGTTTACTAGGTTCTTACTGGTACAGAGGACACATCTCTTTTACCTGGTTTTACCATAAACAGAAGACACACCTTCCTTAGCAGGATCTGACAGGTAAAAAGACCACACCTCCTTCAGGAGGATCTGACCGGTACAAAGGACACACCTCCTTTACCAGGATCTCACAGGTACAGAGAGCACGCCAACTTCAGTAGGATCTGACAGATACTGGGGACACACCTGCTTCAGGAGGATCTGACAGGTACTGAGGACACACCTGTATCAGGAGGATCTGACAGGTACATACAGAGGACAAACCTCCTTCAAGGGGGATCTGAAAATCCCTTAAACCTCTTTTTGTTTAAACACAGGTAACACATAGTTGAGCTAAATAAATATCATGTTAGAAGACTCGATCTCTGAGCTGCACTAGTGAGGCCTGGGCCTCCTAAGAAACAAGAAAACTCTTAAACTGCCTCCTCCACCAAAACTTTAGGACAGCCTTCGAATGCTAATCTGACTGCGGAAGCCTAAAAAAAAACCCGCAGTCCGAGCCCCAGTGGACAGGAAACGAGAAAAAAGAGAATGAGTTAGTGAGGAATAGAGACAGACCATAGAGTAATTTCACGCAAGATCGCTTTCAAACTCCACCTGCCCAAATGGCACTGTGGAAAAACACAAACAATTTGTGCAACGGCAAGAGATGCATCTAGAACCCAAAGCCTTCATCTCCGTGGGTCATGGCGAATCAGTAACCCACTCCAAACACCCGAAATATTTACACAAGGTAACAATATAAGCAATTGACCCCGACTTAAAGTGTATCCATTGTGTGATTCTCTTGTTTTTAAGTAGACATGAAAAACAAAATTCAAATTTTTTCAAATTCAAAAAGGATTTTTTTTTCAAGCTGATATATTTCAAGCAGCCAGTATTGTAACTAAAAACAATGGACTGTTTCAATGTAACACAACATAATGTAACACAAAGAATGTTCTTGAACACGATTTCTCAACCTGGGAATTTAGTGGAAGGGGTGTCGAAATTGTGATGAACAGAAGGTTTTAATATGATAAAGTCTGCCTCGCAAACTCCAAGATTTATATGACTTGCTTAAGCTTTGATTACGGTACACAGTGTGGTGGCGCATGATTCCCCATGCTCCCAGAACCACAATATCACCCTTTAAATTGTGGAATATGCCAGTGCATAGGGGTGGGCGATATACCGGTAGACACGGTTAACCGGTAGAAATCTGTCAACCGATAGAGATTTTGGTATATCGTCTTAATCGCGGTTGAGATCACGTGACGTTGCACGTTACGTAACCACGCAATACACATTCACTTCTATGGGAAGCCAAACACATCTAAA
>JAOVVB010000002.1:24895182-24925878 GCA_028570985.1 Heterobranchus longifilis | reverse complement strand
TAGCTAAGTCTTCCTAAGGTTAGCTAGATAACTTGGCTAGCAACACTGTTTGTTTACATGTTATGCGGCTTTAGTCAAGATATTAAATGTCAGCCTTTTTACACAGTAAAAAGTCAAGCCTGTTTATACAGAAAAGAAGAACAAACCATCTACATGTCGCTCAGGAAGGAAGGTAAGAAGCGCTAGCTAGCACTGCTAATTCGTTAACTGGGAAGAATTTGACGGTTGGTGCAAGTGTAGCGCAAGCAGTGCCAGCTCGTGAACAGGCATAACTTGGTATGTATGCGTGCATCACTTTGTGATGTTTAATTAGCATTAGCACACATTTCCCCTAAATGGGTTTAATAAAATGTTTTTTTTGTCAGTAATAAAGCAAATTCCTTACTTAATAATCAAATAGATCCTATTGCCACTAATGCAGCAGCTATTTCACAGCAGTGTCTGATAACAGATAAATTATGGAAACATGTTGTAAATTTTCATTATTTTGTCAGAATTATTGCTTAACGTTCATAAACTTTGTCATTTTAATAAGGCACGACACCACAGCTGACACTACACCAGCTGTTTTAAAAACATTTTGGCAATTTTTTAACTGTAAAATTAATTCCATGAACCTCCTCAATAAGAACTTATTTCAATATAAAATTTTCAGTTAAGACCCACCTAACAATTTTACCCGAAAACTATTAATAATCTTTGGAAAGATCCCTCCAAGCATACTGGATGTTCCTCAAGCTATCAAGGTGGATGCTCCCAAAATGTTGGAGTATAGAGTGTTTTAATGTTTGGTTGAAACCAATTCTCAACTCAAAACACAGCTATGCATGATCACATTAGAGAAATCTTATGAATTTTTATGATCTGCTTTGTCTGAAAAGTTACAAATGGTCGAAACACATAAAAATGTTTAGTCTGTACATTGAAATATTTTAGATTTTCATTTGTCTAAATGGTTTGTTGGTTAGTGCTGTATTTTATTGTACTCTGTCGTACTTTATTAAACTCCACATTGGTGGAGATGTTAATGCAGTGCAGCTACACAGCAACTGATTAGTTTGAGAAGATTGTTCAATGTAGATAATAGAGTGTGAGAAATCGAGTGTTAAATCCAACTGTACCACAAAAATTATCAATGGCAATAAAAGAAGTAAACTCATGAAATTTCATAACAGAAAATCATGTACTGATTATAAATATTGATCTGCACTCATTCAGGGTGGATACTTCTATTCACTACTGATTTCCAGCAGTTCAGTTCCACGTACAAATAACACCTACTGCATGGTCTATATGCAGTAATTATATATCATTGGGGGACAATATTAATTCAGTAATGTATCATGGTTCTTTCGTGACTCCAAAATCGATTTAAAAATTATTATTATTATTATTATTTATTTATGTTTGCTTTTGTGGTGGTAAAATTATGCCATTCCTCTGTAATCCTGTAGGTGGCACAATCTAAACTATTCACACATTGGCAGGCAGGACAATGTTCTGTGTGGTAGTAACTAATTATTTGCTGTTTGTTAAGAAATGTAAATGAAAATCAAAATAATATTAATATTCAATCTGGATATTTATATAATCATAATGCTTACAGCATCGCAATACAAATCAAATCGGCACCTAGTTATCATCATATCGTATTGGGTGGTCCCTGGTGATTTCCATCCCTAATATTATTTATTTTTAGAACATACTTTAGGTGTTCTAATTCTTCACAGTATGTTTACACATTTCTATTTTTGCGAAGAGTTTTGTCTCTTTTGTTGCCTTTTGATGCTTTCTCTGCAACTGTACTGTGCTGGAGTTTTCCCACATGTTCAGCATCTCCTCTCTGTCAGTATTTCAGGCGAAAGTCCTGCAGAGACTCTACCCCACTACTGTAAAGGTAGAAAAAGCTCTTGGCACTCCTGTCCATTCTCCCCAAGGACCGAAACTTTTTACAGATGTTCAGCTGAAGCCAAGTAAAGTGACTGGTAAGGCTATGGATTATACTCATATCTTTCAAATTAATTAATATATAAATAGTTAATAGACTGAGCACAATAATTCTATACTGTGTATGAAACTGTTTTTTTTTTCTAATTAAGTATAATTTTTTTTTAACGTTTGCTCTCTCTGTCTTTCTTTCTCCACAGACCATGCAGAAGTGCCTGCAGTATCCACCAAGAAGGTGTACACAGTTCTCCCTCCTCCTGAAGACTATATTCCTGCCAGTGGAGATGGATGGGGGTCATCCACCATTGCACAACCTGTCAATAATGCAGATGAGATGCCTGGTAAGAAACCGTTTAGTGTGTGACTGTAATGCAAGCCACCTACACACATCTGAACCTGCGTTCCATTAATTCCCTGCAAGCGGTGTAGCAGAGGAGCCTTCTCCCAGGTTACACTTCAAATGCATTACACATTGAGGCGATTGTTCATTGGGACTGACAGTAACTGAGGCCATGCCTCTTTTATTAGGACTGCTAGGCACAGAGGCCACGCCTACTTCTTTGTTAAGATCAACAAGAACAGAGCTCATACCTCTATTTTCTTTAAGACTGACAGGTATAGGTGCTGTTCTTTCTTCACTAAGACTCACAAGAATAAAGAGACTGTTTACTGCAAGATCTCTTTGTTCAAACAAAAGGCACACCTCCTTCATTAACACTTTGAGATAAAGTACACACATCCTTTATTAAGGTTGATGGACACAAATGCCATGCCACCTTTAGTAAGACTGATTGACACAAAAGTCATGCCTCTTTTGTTAAGATTGATTGACACAAATGCCACAGTTCCTTCATTAAGGCTGACTGACTCATGCCACAACTCTGAGTTGACAAAGGCCACACCCCTTAATTAAGACTGATTGACAAAGGCCACACACCCTACATTAAGGATGATTTGCAAAGGCCACACCTTCTTCATTTAGACTGGTTGACAAAGGCTACACCTTCTTTATTAAGACTGATTGACAAAGGCCACACAAACTACACTGCCTTGTTTAGACTGCCGGCCCACATCCAATTTGTCGAATAATCAGATTGTAATAAGAATGCATTCATGTAGTCTGACCAGTAAAAAAAACAAAAAAAAAAACACCTTGAACCTTATTTCTGCAGATACAATTTGAACCCCTTCCAGAGGTGGTTTTGAAATCGGATTCAGATCGGATTCTTCAAGATGTGTTTTAGCCTAGACTCTCTACTCACTCAAATTAGATTTCAAACTGTACATTATGTTACTCGCAACCCAACACGGAAATTCAAATCAACATGATAACATCATGTGGGACATAAATCTATGGTAAAAACTTTTTGACAAACTGTGTGGAAGGAAATAAAAATAATTATTTTGTAGAAATAAGAAAAAGGAGGTTACAGAGTTTCAGAAGGCCACACCTCCCTGATCAACAAAGACACAGAGCCGAAATTTCCTTCGCTTAAACTGAAGTGCAGAGGCCTCACCTCCTTCATTAAGACTGACAGGCACCAAGACCATACCTCCTTTACTTTGACAGGCAGGATTAAATCAGTAAATATCCACTCCCCTAATGAATATTATTAATAAAATTGACTAATGCTTAAGCTTCACTTGAACGTTGAATATACTGACACATAATGAGGCACTCGGAATTTATTGAAACTGTAAATAATTTGCTGAGATGTGTGTCTGATTGCATCTTATTCTTTCCATGGCAAATATTCTAGTTCATTGGAGCAGGTGATTGGCCAGTATGCCTGTAAACAAACACTTGTTATGAGCATCAAACAAATTGGTAGTGTTAATGTGAATACTGATGTCAGCCACAGCGCTGTTCATCATTACTGTGCATGTGCAGTTTAATACTGTAAAATCCTATCTTTAAATGTTTAAAGTAAACCTAAATGTTAGGATGATACACACTACCGTTGAGATCAGGCTGCATTTAGCTGCTATAATTTCTCCAAAGGAGGAGGCTTGACTGTTTTTATGGACCCTTCTGCTTGTGTATACAATACTGTAAAAGTTTTTCATATCTTTGATTTATTTTATGTTTATGTAAGGGGGAAGAGATCTATGGGTGGTGTGAAATTAACCAAACCCAAGAGCAAACTGTAAAAGTTCCCCTGAATTAGCCTCAACAAACTGTGTAATGTGTGTTAAATCACCTTGAAAGGATTAAGATCTTTTTGATTAGCTCAGATACCACTCTGCTGCAACAGCCTCTAGGTTAGCAATCCAATTAATTACTAAATCCATTTGCTTACTGATATCTGTGCACTTCTGAGCAGAAGAGGGACACTGTTCTCATCTCACTTTTCCCAGGAATTAATCACCTAATCCACAGTGTCATATTCGACACATTTTATCGCATGATCCTATAATTAAAATGCTAGTCAAATCCAGAGCCTGCGAAACACTGATCTTCCCACCATCCACTTCTAAAATGATCTATCGCTGTCCTGTGGTACAGACACCTTATGGGCATTATCAGGAATTCTGACAGCTGTGGCAACCTGAAATAGATCCATGTTAATGCATTAATTGCAGAAATGAAAGCGACCAAGCAAGACATCGAGCATGACAGATGTGAGAGTAGACGACTGGAAATGTTAGAAGAACTGACTTCTTCATTAAAAGATGAATTAACCCCAGGAGGTTTTACTCTGTAACAGAAATATTCACTGATGTCTTTTATAAATATATTCTGAATTCAGTAGGATTACTGAATATGAATATAGCATGTCTAACCCTAATAACCCCACCTCTATGGAGTGCAGCATGGAGGTTTTTATTGCTTGTTTTATGTAAAAGTAATTATGGAAGCTAAGGCTACATACAACAGTAAATTATGTTAACAAAAGTGAGTTAACCATCTAAGGTTTCTGAGTGGAGAAACAGAAAAACTCATGACTAGGTGTGAAAGAGAGCAGATTTAACCATGCTGTATGAGATTCCGTGTCAATCTCAATGATGCTAGGTTTTCCCTTGACTGGAACTAAGTGTGTCTCTCTGCATATACTACTTGTATTACAATCATACTGATATACTAATAGCATTATGCAGTAGCTGTTGTTTCTGTTACTGACACAACACTATTATTTCTGTTGCCTAACAACCGAAGTACTGTGTGGGTCCTCCTTGTGCTACCAGGGCAGCTCTGGCCCCCTTAGAGGCATTACTCCACAAGACCTCTGTTATGCCTGGCACCAGGATGTTAGCAGTGTGGGTCCTGGTGTTGTGGGGTGGGGCCTCTGTGGATCAGACTTGTTTGTCTGGTGCATCCCATGGGTACTCAATCAGGCATCTGGGGAGTTTTGAGGCCGGGTCGGTGGCCTTACGCCCTTTGCTTGCTGGGCCATCTGCACGGTGGTCTGTCATACACTGGGTGTTATGGTGCCTTTCTTTTGTGGCCAGCATTTACTTTTTCTATTAGCAAGTTGTGCTGCTTTGGTTTTTCTGTGGGATCAGACCAGAAAGACTCGCCTTTGCCCCCCACAGGCATAGATGCGTCTTTAATACCCCTTATTCTGTCACCAGTTTTCTGGTCAGTGTTAATGTTATGGCTGATCTGTCAAATTGATTGTTCCAAAGAGGCTCTATAGCTTGTTAGCAAGTTTAGCTATAAAGCGTAATGTAACGCAGGCTGAGATAACTTTGTTTCCACAATGCATAAATCAAACCGACCACAAAATGAACCAGAGGTAGTGTGAGAATGGTTGCCTTTTGGGTCAATTTAGAGTTGTCTGAGTTCATTTATTGTGTTCACATATGCCAAAAAAAAAGTCTTTGATCTGAGACTGGAAAGAACCATGCATGAAAACCAAAATGAAGCTATAAAATGACCAGAAAAAGTGAAGAGTTCCCTTTTAAGTCAAATTGTTTCATGAACACCAAAAGCTGTAAACATATTTACGGTCTGTTTAACAATCATGTAAGGATGTAATGGTTGGGATGCACATAGTTTGGGATATATTAATATTTAAATGTCCATATGGATAAATAAATTGGTATTGGTATTGTGTGTGGTATAATTACCTATCATATTTAGCTTTAGTTTTACAGCTAAAATACAGGCCTGGTTTAAACACACTGGATGAACTTAGTATTAGTACCTTAGTAACATCAAGCTATTTTTATTTATTTATTTATTTATTTTCATTTCAATTAATTTAACCTTTTGAAGGCAGGAAATTCGTTGTGTTACTTGCCTACACCAAGGGAAATATGCAGGGAAGGTTAATAGTGCCAGTGTGTTAAAAATGTTTAGTTGCTGATTCCAGAACCAAGGAAGGTCACTGAGACATTTTCCTTTATCCAAATAGCTATTTCCATGACACTTATCAGGATGTAAAGGCTGTTTTGCCAAAGTGTCCTTTTTTAAAAAATTGCTAACCGCAGCTTTAATGTGACATTCCTGATCCCTACTGCACCATAGAATAAGAAATTAAATGCCGAGTTGCTCATATCGCTTTGAGATGCGAATTGCATTTGATGAGGATGGATTAGGCTGAACCTGGAGCACAGTAGCATCACGCATCACACACACACACACACACACACACACACCCATTATCCGTATCATTAAGTACTCCTCTCTCATCTGCAGCATCCGAGCCCTCCTGCTCATTACAATGAGGTTTACGGTGAAAGGCTGTGTGATCAGTGGCTCAGATCTCGATTTGAAGGACATTTCAATCACACAGGCTACAGGGAGTGTTTTAGCCATACATCACCCTGAAACACAGAACCCCACAAAAGGCAAAGCACTTTAAATTGTGTGTGTGTGTGTGAGTGTGATGGATAAATACCTATATCTTACTTAATTGATTGAGTAAAGGAGATTGGATTGGTCTAGCAGCCAGCCACAGCACAGTGCAGGAGTAAAGAACAGCAGACAAGAAAAATGAAAGGATGTGAATCGCTAAAATGAGGGACATGAAAGAGGTCATATTGTTCTGTTACACTGTAATACTGTTCCAGAATAGTAAATATAACTATTAAAGAAAAAATGGATGAAGGGTGTCTTATACACTTATAACTTAACTTGTACCTAAGGTAATCAATAAAGCTGTAATCAAATTGTTGTCATGTAAGAAGGAAAAAACAAGCTGTTTTAGGAAAATAATAAGAGTAAGTAAAGCTTATCACACCATCCTGGTGTTGATTGTTTCCCTTTAACAGCATGTTTCTGAAGGGATTTATTCATTATAATTATTCATATTAGAACAAAGCTTTCTAATTGACCGTACGCACTTTCCCTTGATAAGACAAGATGTTAATTTCTTACTAAACTGCTACTTTAATGAACCCCACATCAACCACAAAACTAGACTGTATCATGTTTCCTGTAAAAAGCTTTTACTATACTCAAGAGGAAAAAAAACAGTCCATTTAATGGAAGCTTAACATCGTGCATTAAAAACCATCTATTTTAACACTTCTTGTGAGCATCCGGAGTGTTTGAAAGCATAGAGCTGTTTACACCTGCATTAACGTGTGATCTGTATCAGGACGTCAATATCAGGATAGCAAACAACCCAGTCCTGTCCTCTCCTTCATTCCCAGAGGCCTTGTTTAGAAAGATATGCATTAAAGAACACTAAATGTGGATCCAAACAGCCATGTAATAAAACAAAACTAAAATTCTAAATCCTTTGCTCCCTGTGGCCTGATTATTAATCACAAATCATCTTTAAATCAAGCACACTTGAAAGAGAACCATGTCAGTGGATCAGATCCTAATTGCAATCATTTCTTGATATCCAAATTAGCTTGATTTATGCGATACAAGACAGCTGCCGTGCTTACAGTAGCCTGTGGTTGTTTTGGTTGTGAGTGCAATACCAAGGTAAGTCGTTGATGCGGGGCAGCACCAATGCGAGAGCAAAGAATTCAAGCAAACTAGCGTTGTGTCTTAAATAACACACTTGTATACTATTCTAGATGGTTTAAATTGAAGTTAGATATTCTAGAACACTAAACATTTTTTCTATCAGGGTTGGAATTCTTAAAATCTTATCATGTAGCTCAAAGACACAATCTTCTGATCAGTAACCTAGAGCCTTAATCATTGAGCCATCACTGCACCAGTCCACTATTTTTATTTTTATTTTTTTTTAACTGAGTTATTGAATTTTTGATTGGGGACACAGCTCAGGACAACCATCTGACACCAAGGGAAAGTCTTGAAAGAGTTGAGAGTGTCTTGCATCAAACCACACTGTAAGCCAACCTAATGAGAATACAGCACGCTCTGAACGCTCTGATTTACTTTGTCTGGGGAAAAAAGGGCTTGCCTGTGTTAAGAAGTTAATAATAAGCTATCTTTGCAGAAGGAATGACGATAGGATTGATAGAAGTCATTCCTTTTTATTCCACAGAGTTTTTTGCATGGTTCCTTTTTTTCCCTCCCTTTATTTTGATGATGTAGTATGCCAGGGATATTCATTTGTACTCAACTATCACGCCGTTGCTTTGTTCAGCTGATCTTTTAGGATCCGGAGACAGCAACACCACTGAGGATGACCATGCAAGCAAAAGGAGGAAGCGAAGAAGGAAGAGAAAGGCAGCTACGTTCTCTGAAGGGAATCCACCTACTGCTGATGCTGCTGACAACGATGATGAAGATGATTACAAAGGCCAAGATGCTGAGGAGAGGAATAAAGGGAACGCAGAGGCCTCAGAGTGCCTCAGCAAAAACAAGAGGAGGAAGATGAAGAAGAAGAGGCACAAAGAGAAGCTGCTTGCACTTGGCATCATGCCTCGATCAATGGCCCTCGAGTTCACTTACAAACAAGGAGAGCAAGAAGAAGAAGAGGAGGAGGAGGGAGATGAAAAGAAGGTAGAAGAGGTTCTGGACTTCCTTCGATCTACACGAGATCTCTACATGTCAGATCGTAAGTTTATTATGGGTATAAAAGTATGTTGGAACCAAGCTGACAGTGGTCATTACACACACACAGTGTTTTTAATACCCTAAAGAACAAGCCAAAGGTAACAGACATTAGGAGAAACTTCTGGAGATTATATGCGAGGAACAAACTTTGGACCTTGTTTATTAATTCATTTTAGTGAAAATGAAAAAAAAAAAACGTGTACAGTGATCACCTGTAAAGTGCAAAGCAAATCCCACAAAAAAAGGTAAAGTACACAGTCAGCTGGGAGCATGAAATGAACAATTAGGGTAAAGTCTGAAAGGCAGAATTTGAAGTTATTTTCACCTACTTCTAAATAATTAAAAATACAACTGTTTCAGAAGAGTCAGATTATTGGTCTACATCAAGCAAAAAAAAAAAAACAGTAAAATTGTGTTACGAATCATCTAATACATTATTAAAACCTGTAAGGATAGTGCTGAACCATCAACTTCACAGAAAAAAAAATAGTAATCATGAACATCAGAGATCACTTAAGCGTGGTAAAAGTTGCATTGTCAAAACTGGCAAAAGAAATCGGAGCCATGTTTAATAGTGAAAGTAAGAGCTTTTCCATACACACACAATGTGATGAGAACTCGAGATTTGTGATGAAACAGCTGTGTCCATAAAATCTCTTGTGAGTCCAGATTGACCCTATTCCAGAAGGAAAGTACATAAAGAGATGCATCCATCATAAATGGTAACCATTGTTCAAGCCTTTTGAGGCAGTGTTATGATCTTGGCTTGCTTCAGTCGGTCAAGTCTAGGCTCAGCAATGTTATGTGCCAATAAACTGAAGTCAGCTGACAACCTTAATGTATTTAATACAGGATTGAAGATGACTGTTTTTCTTTATTTCCATCCTTCCCCCCAGGCTCCTGCAGTACAAGTGATCCCTCTATCTTTCTCAGTGCGACAGACTCACTGTTCTCTCATCTGTCAGACGGTACCTCACCCCGTCCTGTTTTGTCCATCCTGCGTCGGCTCAGAGCGCTCCTGCGTCAGAGGGAGGTGGAGAAGTTGCACACCGTGCTGCAGGAGTTCACACACACTTCCACGTTGCCTAAGGGTGAGTGAAGAGAGGAAGTCTAGGGACAACGTTTTGACGTCAAAAAGAGTCTTTGACATCAAAAAGATTTTTTCCAGCATCAGGTTGTGCTCTGTATGTAAATGAATTTATGTGACGGACAAAAACAAAGATATACCGTTCACTACTGGTGTTTGTGATTCTGAAACTGTGTTTTAAAATGAACTCCAGGAGTACCTGAAGCCTCCATTAAGAAATGAGCAAGTACACAAGTCGAGTTACGCGAGTGCGCATATTGAGTGATGTGTTGAGGGATTTGCTCACTGCAGAATCACAGAGCGAGACATCATGCTGTCAGAAATGTTGTCCCGGGCCATCATTCTGTCAGAAATAAAGCTCTGTCCTTACACCAGCCTGAGAACACAAGCACTGAGCTCCAGCTATACAGATTAATCGTCTTATCTTTTCACCCTTTCCATCAAAACGTGAGATGGATAGAAACATCACGCTGAGGCAATACACATGCAAACACATTTTGTTATTTTTTCACAAAGTTCTCCAGATATTCTCCTGTGTTGTGATACATTTTTAAACATTTAGGTTATGCTTAGCTGCTTTAAATGCTTTTTAAAGTATTGTCATCCATGTTAGTCCATGGATGGTCCCCAAAATTCTATTTTACTTTGTTGTAACAAACTAACACAGGTCTCAGGACTTTCCCAAAGTGTATGTTAATACTTCAACTAAAATACTCTTTAGTATTACAGTATCAACAGAAATACTCTTCAAATGCATTTTTAAACTTAAAACTTTATTTCAGTGAATATGTCAATGAGCTACTGTTGAGTCACGTCCCTTCAGAGAACAGCAGAGCTGAGCAATAGGCTTGAGGAAGGGTCTCTTCTTATATGACATCACATTAGGGGAAAATCTCATTGGCTTGTTTAAGCCCTGGCCAATACACACACACTGTTGGTCCATGAATGTCTAAAATGACTAAAAGAAGATTTCGCATAATAGGTCTTCTTTAAATACTGTATAGCTAGAAATGTGTAGAAAAAGTACACATCAATCTCTATTAAAATCACAATTGCATTCATTGACACATTGCTGTTGTATGAGAACAAAAACACCTCAGGATGTGCTCTTATAAGACAATAATCAACATTATTGGGGAAAGTAATTGTAACTGCACTTTATCACACCATATTTTGATACATCTCATTCTGCCATTTGATGAAGTCCAAGTCTGCATGACATCATGTGACCTTCATATAGGCAACAACTCATTTTAAAATCCTTAAAAATTTTCAAACATCACAGACTCCTGTAATTTGTCCTTTAGTTGTTTGTTTTTTTAAATAATTTAAACCCAGCATCATTTACTTTCCTTATTAAACTCTATTTATTTCCATCTTATCATATTTCTAAAACTTTTTAAACAAGTTGAATTCTGTGTCATTAAGACTTTTGAAGACTCCTTCAAAGAAAGATTGGATCCACATTGTGAGGGAGAAACTGAATACAAGTTACGACCTCTTGTGAACATTAACGAAAATCGCATGAATGAAGATCGGTGCGTGTTCCGCGCAATTGAACGTGTCATTTGGCGCATTATCCCATACATTATCATGTCATTACTGTCAGGAAATGCTCACCGCACCATTTGCGAGTCCATCATCCATGATTAAAGAGGATCATTCAGAATAATCGCCTCAATTTTTTTTTTGTTTTTTGTTGTTTTTTTTCCTGAGCGTGGCTGATGGAGGATCTTGATGTCATGGTGAAGCAGACAGGAGTTTAAGGGGCTCTCAGCCGAAACAGATGTCACTCCTCCCAGAGTATATTAGGGCATTTTGTCAGTCTCCCCTCACTCTGCACTGATGAAGATGCTCATTTCCAGTGACATTGCTGAGACTCATTTGCATAAATGCGCAATACGTAAATGTGAAGTAACCTGAAAGTTTTTCGGGCATATTTTAAATGTTCAGGTGGAGAAGGTGAGGAAGTTTGCACAGTACTAAACTGGTAATGTAATTCAGTACACAAAACAGAAGTCTAATCCATTCTTAAATGGAGACCGAATGTTACATTTTCTAGCCACATGAAAGGAATATAATGGGCAAAAATGAAAACGGCCTAATTTCTTCCTTATTGTTGTTTTACGTTTTTTCAAAGACTTCTTTGAGATCCAGAGTAGGTGGTTTATGCTGGACCAAAGAAATTGCAGAGAAGTTGATAAACACATCTTCAAACTCTACAAATGTAAAACTAAAGTGTTTTGTTGTTTTGTTTTGTTTTTCCAGTAAAAAAATTATTGGTTAATAGCTGGGAATCAGTCTGTAGATTCAATTAGATTTTTTTAGCATTGTGATTTTTTCGATTCAGTAGCACTAAGTAAGTTTTTAAGTAAGTATTAAAAATGATGTAAAGTGTCTTCCACTGTGTAGACACCAGTGTTGGGTGTAACACGTTACAAAGTCTTTGGATTACTTTTTTGATGTAACGAGTAATCTAATGCGTTAGGTCCGCCATTTAAGTACTCAGTTATTTAGTTATATTTTCAAAAGTGTAATCCGTTATTTAGACAATTTATGTAATCCTTGAGCCACACAGCAGTGTGTGTGTGTGTGTGTGTGTGTGTGTGTGTGTGTGTGTGTGTGTGTGTGTGTGTGTGTGTGTGAGAGAAAGTCGTCGTGCAAACCCTGATAACCCGCCCCCCTCTGTTATTCCTGCTGTTAGTAGTTAACAGATTATGGGCCAAACTTCGCTGAATGATGATGGTAGAATAATTATAAAGGTCTTGACTAAAACAACATGCATGAGGAATCACAAAGCAGATTACTTTTTAATGACAGTAATTTTGTAATGTAATGTAATTAGTTACTTTAAAAAGTAACATCCCCCAACACTGGTAGACACCTTATGTCATGTCATGGCCCATTGAAAGCAATAATCTTTCCTACTGCCAATCTTCTGCTACATCCTCCAGTCCAGTAGGTGGCAGTATTGTAGTAAGAAAAAATAGAAAAGAAGCGATAATCTTGCAAAACAAGAGTATATGAAATATGTGTTCATTCATGTTACCAACCTGAAGTGACTCAACTCTGTTTATTTTACCTTAATATAACACAGATCTGATCTGCCTGAACACACAAATCTGATGTTTTTCAGATTGGATCTGAGTCACTTTAATAGCATAGGGGATTTCATAGCAGTGCTATCAATAGCTTCATAAACAACTAAAGTGAGGCATCTGGCTTTCTTCCTTCCTCTGGACCTCTACAAATACAGCTGACTAACTGCTCGCCGTCCTCCAGAGCATGTTTTTGCTAAAATAGCAGCCATTGTTTGAAATGAGTGGGGGACTAGTAGAAATCATTAGTGCTCATTCCAAATGAGTGACTTCTCTCGTCACATGTGGAGGGTGGGTAGAATTACAGTGGGAGCAGAACATATGAGTTTAGCTGAGAAAGTCGTCTTGTACAGAATAAAGATCTCTGATTTAGTGCTAAAAGTCTATCATTATGCTTTACAAGGCACAACGGGTCTCAGCACTCGTACTCGTTTGATGATTATGGCTAGCATCCTGCTTGTTCTGTGCAGTGATTGCATGGCAATTCAGGTCCTTCAGATGTTCTTTATAGCTCACTAATGCTTCTCAGCTCTGTAAGAATCAATGGACTACAGCATCTGTGCCCGAAGCTTATTTTTGGCCCTTGGAGAGAAGACCAGTCAGGAGCGAATGCAGCCGTTAAGTGCTCGCTTTATTATGGTTGTAGGTTTCAGGATCCCTCCATTTGTTTGAAAGTTGCTATAAATGACCTGAGGTGCAACTAATGGCTGCAAGTAATAGTAAATTTGAACTGCATTCTTACCTAAATGTAGTTAATCAGGCGACACATGTTTGGCGTCCAGAACTTGATGTTAATGTTGGCTAATGGTGTAAGGGAACATTGTGTAAATGGCTAGCAGTTATGCCTCAGGCCTGCTTTTGTGGATTCTGGCACTGGATGAAAAAACACACACAACACTGTTCAGCTTTAAAAAATGTCTTGAAAAAGTTTTGAAGCCTAATTTCTTGTTTTCAGCATTTTGTAACCTGGAAAATGGCGACTTTACCATTCTCTGGGACTTGCGCTACCCTTTTTCCGCTTATATAAAGAGGTGCCTAAAGTAATTATTATTTCTGTTTTTCCTTTCAGATGAGACTGAAGTTATCTGCACTCTCTTTTACTACTGGATATCTGAAGTTCTGCCCATGCAAACTAAAAAGAAGACGTGACCATGACATACTCGCATACTGTATGCAGTTGCTAATCCTAAACCAGCTGTCGTTTCTAATATTAAGAGGAATGGAAGGAGGATGCCATTTTATGTGAGGCAGATTTATGCATGAATGTGGTGATGCATTTACTGCCATCACAATTTAGATATTTGGTGGTTTTATCAAAATGCATTATGGGTGTTTTGTAAATGCTAGTGTAGTGGTTCTGAATGTCAGACTAGTGAAGTATTTACATTTTTTTTTTCAATTTATTAAAAACTGTTATAAATTAGGATATAAATTGAGGTACTGGGTTAAGAGCCTAAGAGTGGCAGCTTGGTGTTGCTAGGATAGTAGCTATTTGCTACTACTTCCTGAAGCATGACCAGAGGGATGGTGTTTTTCGTTTTTGTTTGTTTGTCTTTTAATATAAAGTACAAGCTGATATATTTGTTATTTAGTTATAGTGTTAACATATTTGACTGATCACATTCAAAACCTTAATAACTCAAAAGCAATCAGGCCGTGATATACTTTCAATGTGTACTAGCTGCTATTTTCAGGAGTTTAAGGAAAAGTACTACGATTGCAATAAATATTAAAAATAATAAAAGGTTATGTTAGGAGATTATTTCCTAATAAATAAATATGAAACGGGTTGTTTCCTGCTAGCTAAGTTTACCACAGGAAGTTATTCTCTTTTCTAGAAGTTTATTTCTTGCTAGTTGAAGCTGCCGGAGAACTTTACTTCATGCTACAATGTTAATTTTTTGCTAGCTAAAGTTGCCACAGGAAGTTACTTCTTGCTAGGTAAAGTTGCACAAGGTGTTGGAGCTTGCTAGCTAAACTTGCCCCAGGATTATCAACTAAAGGGGAACCAAGCTTCTGTAACCGGTATTGCTCATAACAAATGAGGAAATGTTAAATATTTCTAATGCTTACATTTATTTCTCAAATCAGAAATTATTTCAAATACTTTAAATACATACACAAACAAAATATTCCTGTACACATTTACATAATAATTTCAGGCTCAGGTTCTAGATTAAACTGTTTGAACAGTATCCTATTAGAACTTAATTGGTGAACCGGATCTTGTCCACTATGCTCTTGGGCTTTCCTGTAATGTGATCAAATTACTGCAGGACATGTGATTTTTAAGAATAATTTGTTTACTCGACTAGGTTTTTATTTTCGGCGTTTTGATAGAATATTTGGTTCCGCTTAGAAGATTGTACCGCTAGCTTGTAGTAACCCTGGGCAGGAGCCCAGTGAGATGAGAACCTTTGGAGGGATGTAAGGGCCAAGACAGCTGAAATAACTTGAGCCTCGGATAGAGTACTGTATTAGTCCCAAAGAGAAATTATCTGTGTGAAAAAGTCAGCTCTGTGAAGTTCAACTTGACTGTCAAGAAGTTCCTTAATGAGCAACAGCAGGTGACTGCTCATGTAATAGCTGCCTTATAAACAGAAATGCTGTAAGAGTCTTCATTTTAAATTGTGTTAGTTATGGACCAAGTTAATGAAACTTTTTCGAAAAGAGTACAATTAACAGACTTGTGATTTTTGGGAGCACATTTCAAAAGGGCTCAAGACTGTCAATGATGCAACACAAGTTTCTTGCCTTTATTGTTAGCAGCTTTCAGATTCATAAGCCATGACCTTTCCTGATTCTGCCTTAGCTAGCAAGCTAATTTTTATCCACAGAATGTTCCTGCCACCTATGAACAAATTTTTTGCAGGAGGTTATTTCTTGCTAGCTAAAGCTGTCACAGGGAGATATTTATTCCAAGAAGGCTAGTTCTTGTAAAATAAAGTTGACAGGAGTTTATTTCCTAAACTTGCCACATAATGTTATTTTATGCTTCATAGTTATAGCCTGCTAACTAACTTTGCCAAATGGGGTTAATTCCTGTTAGCGGTTTAGATCTTATTCGATACAATTAAGGACAATCTGATCGTTTCGATTCATACATATCTTCTCACATATTTCATACTAATTTCTCTAATTCTCTTTTTATTCTGCAAAGCTGCTTTGCGACAATGACCATTGTTTAAAGTCCTATGTAAATAAAATTTACTTGAGATGAAAGTGAATTGAGAGACATTTGACAGAAGGTTATTTCTTGCTGGCTGAAGTTGTCACAGAGAGATATTTATTGCTAGAACATTAGATAAAGGTTATCTTCTTGCCACAGAGGCTTGCTAGTAGAAGTTGCTCCAGGATTAGGTTACCAAATCAAGCTTCTGTAACAGGTATTGCTTATACCAAATGGGGAAATATTAGATATATATTAAGCCCTCTTTCCCCAACATCAGAATTTGGTTTTGTCAAAATGAAATAATTAACTACAGTTACATCTTCTGCCATTGCTATGTAATCACAATCAATTACAAGTATATAAGTGTATTTTGCAATGTTGTTTATATTTTGAATATAATTTCTCAGTATTCCAGCTGAGCTTGGAAAGCAGTAGACCTTTTATTTACAGTCAAAGTTTAGGAGTTCACTGAATATTGGTGTTTAAATACTCAATTAATGCAGCAAGCCTTATTTTCCACATCACCAAAAATAAGCTGATCTTTATCATAACCTTAGTCATCAGAAGACCTTTTAAAATTTGCACAACCTGTCATTTCACTGTTTGTACTGATTATAATCTTTACAATAATAAGCTCATAAACATAATTATCAATCAAAACTTCTGGCCCATTCATAATGAGTAGCCTTGGGCTTAGCCTCTCAGTGGCTAATTATCTTAGCAGCAAATGTCAACAGGCCTTCGCTACTCAATGTCCTCACTGCTTAGATGGTGACATTTAGTCTCTGGCGCAGGTCCGAGCACTCATTATCTCCATTCTGCTCACACAGTCCAGCCAAAAATGAAGGTCATTGTAAAGACAACTCATGCAGGCAAATTACAATAAATGATTTTTGATTCAGCAAAGGTTTGATGTAATGATATAAAACTCTCTATCCTGAACTACACACAGAGTAGGAAAGTTGGCTAAACTGTTATGCAAAAATCAGATTAGGGCCAACCAGTATTTTTCTATATAAAAATTAGAAAAAGCTGTTGTGTCTATAATGGGGGTGCCAAGCACTGAAAAAAAATGGGTGAGCTAATTTCTTGTTTTTTATTTCCTGAATTAAAAGTAAAAGCTTTATATGGCTGAAAGGCTTGAACCATCACCAACTAAAAAACAAACCATGGTATCCTTTCTTTTTCTGTAGTGCCGTAGTGATGAAGTGGAATCGGAAACACTATATAATGTAACAGTTCACAACTTTTAGCCTTTTTTCCTCTGTTAAGACGATATTTTTGAGAGAAAGCTGTTTTGTTTTTTGTTTTTTTATCTGGCTGAACTTGTGCCAATCTTGCCAACTATCCCCTCCCATCCACTCATTCAAAAGTTTTGAATAATTCTGTCTATTCCCAAAGAAGGTTCTCACAAATCCCACTAGCTTGTGCATGGAAGCTTGACCAATCCCACCACTTCTGCATAAAGCATAACCAGTCCTTTAAACTCCTTCATAAAACTTAACCAATCCTACCACTCCTGCAAGAAGATTAATCAATCCCACCTACCTGCATGAACCTCACCAATCTCAACACTCCCAGATAAAGCTTAATCAATTCCACTGACTCCTGCAAAAACTCAATCCCACACGCTCTCGCAGGAAGCTTAACCAGTCCCACCCAGTCCTGCAATAATATTATCCAATCCCACCCATTCCTGCAAAAAGATTAACAAAAGATTAACAAATTCCACCCACATCTGCAGAAAGGATTAACTAATCCTATCCATTCCTTTAGACAGATTAACCAGTCCTTCCCACCCCTGCAGAAAGACTAACCAATCCCTTCTACTCTTGTAGCAAGTATAAAGCCTGTGAATGAATGAATGTGGTTCAAGAATTGTGTAGTACCACCCAAGCAACATGCTGCATGGCTACCAGGGTATGTGGCTCAGGGACAGAACAAACAAGAGTGAGTCTCTCTCTCTCGCTCTCTCTCTCACTCTCTCTCAGTAATAGGGACTTTAAGCAGCAAGTGACAATGTTCTGGAAATTTTTGTACCCTCATTAAAGCCAAGTCACACCATGTCTCTGCTCCATTAAAACCAACCCACCTTCAGTTACATGAGCATTCTGGAAAGGAAGCACCAGGTGCACAGTGTGTGGTGTGTGACTACAGTCCTATTACCAAGTTCTGTGTGGTGAGAGACAAGCACCTTTTTTATTTATTTGTGGAAAAAAGTGATGAAAGATTCTTTGAGGATACTCACATTGATAGATGTAAGGTACAGTAATTATAATATATACGAAAAGAGAAATATGTGTACAGCTGAATCCATACACCAAAATAAGTGACTTTAACAATGTTCATAGACTTACACTCTCATACACTCTGTACAACTAAAGAAGCAGATTGAAAACCATCATCAGTGGAGCTTGATGTGCAAAGGAGCAGACTGTTCCTGGATTTCTAGGATTTGATGACAATTAGCTGCCAGATGCCGTATGTATCATAAGTGTGTTAGTATTCATCTCCAGGAATGTGTGAGTTTTCATTTTATATCTGCATTACTCAGATGCACAACTTCCAAAAATCTTTGAATGCTTAAATATTTGTGTTTTAAATTACAGCCCTGTGAGAATGTAAATGAATATCCTATTCTTAGTCGTGACAAAATCCTCCAATTATCCAAAAATCCTTAAACAAGCTTCAACCAGGCCTCCAAATGCTCCAAAAATCTAAGTCCTAAAAAAAACAATAAAATTCAATCATGCAAAATTCCAGCAGCTGTCCTTTAATCCTCTAAGAACACTACAACAAGCCTGCAACAAATATCAGCCAACACTCCCAAAAGACTGACCAACCCCACCACTCCTGCAGAAAGATTAACCAATCCCACTATTCTTGTAGAAAGATTCACCAATCTCACTAGTTCTTCGGAAAGTTTGACCAAGCCCATTACTCCTGCTGAAAAGATTGACCAACCCTGCCACTCCTTCGGAAAGACTGACCAAACAACTCACTCCTACAACACTTTAATTACCTTCCTGCAATTCTCAGCCTGACAAATTCCATAATTTATCCAAAAATCCCCAAACAAGCCACAACTAATCCCCAAAATACATAAAAAAATCAAACAGTCCTTAAAAAACCCAACAAACCCCAATGATGCAAAATCCCAGCAGCTATCCTCTAATCGCCTGAAAATACTGCAACAAACCTGCAATAATTACCAGCCACAGTCCCAAAAAACTGACCAATGCCACCACTCCTTTGGGAAGATTGATCAACCCCACAGTTTCCAGCAATTTTACAGCAATGTAATTATCCTCCAGCATTTCTTTCATGACAAAATTATTTAATTATTCAATAATCCTGCAAAAATTTCCAAACAAGCCGCAAACCAATCCTCAAATCCACCTGAAATCTAACAATTTTCAGAAACACTAAATCAAGCAAAATTCCTAAATCTGTCCTTCTTATCCTGCAACAAGCCTGCCACAATTATGGGTCAGCGATTCCAAAATCTGGTCACCCTTAAACATTCCTCAAAAATTCTTCTAAACGCTTGGTCACATCTCTCTCTCACTATTTCAAAAGTTATGGAATTTTTTAAAAACAAAAGCCAATTAGTGCATCTACTTTGTGTTGAATATACTGTAGGTTTAATCCTGAATGTACAAAAGCATAAAACCACTAAGATTATCATCACAGCCTCTGTAATCACTCGACTTGGCTCTGATATCAAACGTCCCAGGAGTCCCAAACATCATCAGAATTGCTGAGAGTTGCTGAGTAACGATTTTTAGCAGCTGAAGAACTTTATAAATCCGGACTAATAAGAAGGGCCTTAATGATGACCAAAGATTCTTTACAAAATTAATTCAGACGAGTGAATATTTAAACATGTTAATTAGCAGCCCTGTTCTGCAAACTTCTTCGAGAAGGATCTAACACACTTTTGCCAGTCTGGTCTACACTACAGAGTCCGACCAACGATAGACCAAGGATGATACAGCTACACTGTATATTATTTTCTCTTTGAACTAATTGACCTTGAGGTATATTGTCATCATTTCAGTGAGCTTTAAAGGAGATTGACAGGCAACAAAATGTTGTCACATAAGTCTTCTTTAGCTATTTTCACTACCCCCCTGTAATATTAACGAATGTTGTGTAGCTTCCATTTCGGGCATTTCAAGGTCATTAGAGTTGACCTGCAGCAACCTAGTTACCTAATAAGCTGGTACGTCAGGTGTCATTAGCTCACATCAGAAAGCCTGTCTGGAGATTTCTGCATGGTCACAACAGGGTGACGTGATGCTAGGGTTGATTGTTTCCCATCTTTCCACATCCTTGTTTTTGGTGAAATTAATAGTTGATTACTTGAAGATGGAAGATCTTGTCATACATTCAACAAAATGAATCTGTAATATTTATGCGCCCTATTGTTCCCCTGTGGAGTGTGCTTTTGGGAAGAAAAGAAATGTGTAATTTTAGATTAAATTGAAGTGCTGTGCCATTATTTTCAGTTCAATTCCTTTTTTAATGTGTAACCCTTTTATCAATGGATGTTAGAACAATGCAGCTTTTCAGAAATCCAGATTGAAGAATTTTTTTTTTTTTATGTGGCGAAGTAGTTAGTCTAGCTTTGGCAAGCTTTCTGAGCCAAATTTAGCTCTCCACATCTTTCGATAAGAATGTTTTTTATTTTCTGCAGAGAACATTTTTTTAAATTCCCTTTGCTACTGTCCCTTATCAGTCTCCTATAACCCTTACACAAGAATATTAAAACCCAGCAGCAGTACTTCAGAGCTGGGTGTATTAATATCAAGAGGTCCAGCGGCAGAGCCACGTTCAGTTTGAGCATGCAGAGACCAACCTTGAAGATGAGGAATTAATAAATCAAGAACAGAGACCTAAGGCTCTGGTATATTAAAACCCTATGGAGGGGCTGCCGTCATGCGGATATTAAACCAATAAGAGATCGATGAGTGAGTGAGCAACACGTCGAGCTGAAATAAAAGTGTCTCAGAATATATTTTTTCCCACGCTGTTCATTACACCAGAGTACTTGTGAATTGTCCGTTCTGATTTTCAGAAAGTTTGTTTATTTATTTTGTTTAATATATGCTTAGACAATTATTCTGGCTGTAATTCTAATCACAGGTTTATTTTGATGTGGACGTTCTACTGTTATACATTCTATAGTAAAAAATTTGACTCCCACTGTTGATGTTGCTTATTAAAAATGCAGAGAGACGCCTAATCCTTCGTGTTTGAAAGGAGTCTCCAGTGTCAAAGTTAAAACTTAAGTTTTCTGACATCTACCCAACAAAGAAGTTTACATTTTATGATTTCTTTGACATAAAAAGCTGTTTTTTTTCTCACATAAAGAGCAGCTGGTGAAGCAATGAGAACAGGAACTAACTTGTTCGGCCAACATTCAATAATATTAAATGTCACTGTGGAAGGATTATAAAGTACGACAGGTTGCTCATAAAAAAAATAATAATAATTCTAATCATTCTAACAGAATTTCTGTGGTATAAAAAAGATTAAAATAATTCAGGACATGCAGTTATAGGAAACTGATCAGCTCAAGGGTGGTAATAGAAACTCTGCTTCCTGTCAGGCTACATTAGACTGACAACCAGTCACTTGGTTATTTATCTATAATAGCATGCATAACAGCAGTGTTTTATTCCACACATATTCAAAACTTTTGAGACAAACTCTCATTCATGCAGCTTATGAACAGTGGACTCATAATCTACTTTATTTTGGTAGTGTCATAAATTTCAATTTAGACAAGGGGATCATCAAAAGGCAGCCGAGGAAAGAGAAACAGTTGAGAACTACAGAAAAACTAAAGTGACAACTGTGCCATGAAAAAGTATTTGACCCTTTCTGATTTTTTTATTTGTCTGCCATATCTGTCATCCTTAATTATTCAGATCATCAAACAAATTTCAATATTACACAAAAGTAATCCGGGTAAATACAAAATGCAGTTTTTAAATGATGATTTCATTTATTAAGGGTAAAAAGCTTGTCCCAGTCGTCTAGACATAACAATTTGGCACATGTCAAAGTCACTTGGATCCTTACTGTTGCCCATTGTCCTGCTTCCGACACAGCAGTTTTAAGAACTGACTGTTCACTTGCTGCTTAATACAGTATATCCAAATCACCTAACAGGTGCTGATTGGTGTGGGGTTAAGATGTTTGATTTAACAAGCTGGCTTAGCATTAACATTTTGTGTGTATGTGTAATAGATAGATGGATGGATGGATGGATAGAGGTACACCACATCTCTACTGTATGTATAAGCAGTCGATCACATGGCAGCAACTTGAAGCATGTAGGCATGTAGATATTGTCAAGACGACCTGCTGAGCATCCGAATGGAAAGGAAAGGTGATTTAAGTGACTTTGAACATGTCACGGTTGTTGATGCCAGAATGGTTGATCTGAGTATCTGTCAAACTGATCAACTGGGATTTTCACACACAACCCTCTCTAGGGTTTATAGACAACGATAGGAAAAAGAGGAAAATATCCAGCGGGGATAGTTCTCTGGGTGAAAATGCCTTGCTAATGCCAGAGGTCAGAGGAGAATGGGTAGGTTGGTTCGAGTTGATAGAAAGACAACAGTAACTCAAATAACATTTTGTTATAACTGAGGTATGAGAATCTACCAAAAAGCATCTTACACAATACATCGAACCTTGAAGCAGATGGGCTACAGCAGGAGAAGACCACACTGGGTGCCGCTCCTGTCAGCTATAAACAGGAAACTGTGGATACAGTTTGAATAGCTCAACAAAATTGAAGAACAGAAGATTGAAAAAACATTGCCTGGTCTGAGGAGCCTGGATTTTTGCTGCGACATTCGGATGGTAGGGTCAGAATTTTGTATAAACAATATGAAATCGTGGATCCTTCCTACATTGTTTTGATGGTTCAGGCAGCTCCTGGTGGTGTAATGGTGGGGGCAAATGCCACAGTCTACCATGAGGGAAAAGTGGCTCCAACCCAGTAAATGCAAGGTGTTCTTAAAGAAGTGAGTGTGCGGCCAGTGAGTGTGTGCTATCTTACATAACAATTTAATCATATTAAAATGCATATTCATTTTCTGTCAGCAAAAAAAACAGGACGTCCGCTTCACACGAATTGTGAAAGATTTGCACAAGTGTTTACATGTTCAGTATTAAATAACGTTCCATGGAAGCCCGCTCACGTCTCTTCATGTGACGTGCACGCATGGACCCTGTAGTGTAGCTTCCTGCCAAGGTAAATAGGTAATCAGCCCTATAAATCAATAGGGTTGATTTATGTGGATTTAATAGAAAATGTGAAATACTTAAAAGATTACACAGCAGGTGATTATATATATATAGTCAAAATTTTTGTCAATAGAGCAAAACATTTAAGTCTATCCATTTACACTTATTTTAAGTTGGTAAAATTTGGAAACCATGGATTTTAACACCCCACCCCAACCCTCTTACTATTGTCGCACCATTGTCATGAATTGGAAGTCATCGCGATGGAGACCAAAACCTTTTTTTCCCCCTACCAGGCTGTGAACATGTTTATTTCTATTGTAAAGGTGGGCATTTTAACATTGAGCTCTACGGGGATTAAATCACTTTTAGAGTCTAGTGGTCATTCAAGGAACTGCACATTTCGGCACTGCCACATTGGACTAATTTCAGATCCAGAGGGTGCCCCTTGATGCTACCCCAAGTTGATGAGTTGTTTTTTTGTAGTTTTTACTATCCGGCGGGAAATTACAAGCTGGAGCATCACTTTACATACAGAAAAAAATTACTGTTTCTTATTCCTTAGCTCCTTAGCCTAATCATTAGTGAGTACTTCTTCTCTTGCTTTTCCACATCTCGGAGTTGTGTTCTGAGCTGGAGCCTGCCGTGGGCCCCAGGATAACCTTGCTCTTACCCTGGCAACTGTCACCATGGCTGCCAGGTTTTCTATTTTAGGTATTTGGCTTCATCATGAACAACAGCTGAACAATTATTTGGTCTTAATGTGTCATACACTTGAGTGCAGACATGACATACATTTTTCCTTTCACAAACAAATTGCAGGCAATTTATTCCCGATGCTCCCTTGTGTGTTAAACCACGACTCAAATCAAATGCCTTTTCCATGCCACTAAATTTAATAGTCCTAGATGTTGCTTTTCATGGGTCCTAATACATATATATGTATATGAATACAACTGTTCATACAAATTCCTGAACAATTCTTCTGAATTCATAAACTGGATTATATCCCAAGTGCTACTGTGACATGGACAGGCTTGTCCAATATCACTTCTTCTTCTAATCACACACACACTTCCTCCTACACAGTGGAAATCAACACACCTCTGCATGCAGCTAAGTGCATCATTGTCTTCTCAAGAACAAGGAGATCTGAAGGAGGATTAACTGGCTTTGTGACAAACAGAGCTTCAATTTAAAGTGCTGTAAATGACTAGCTTCGATTTCCACTTTCTAATTTAACACCAACCTGTGTTATATATAGGTACAGAGATACTAAGTACTGTACTATATTCTACTGTATATTGTACATTGTGCAATAAACCGGTCTGACTGAGGCATAACTAGTGTTTATTACACAAATACTTTAGCATTAGAACTATCTAGTCTGTACGCTTAGCTCATGATTATTGAGATTATTAACTTTATATAGCCTAACTAGTGCAAAAGTTAAATGATGTCAGTCGAAAGGACCATTACACCTGTTAAACACAGCTGGCTCATTTTCACCAGAGACTTTGAAACAATAGTGGCGTTACAGATGAATAAAATTCGCAGTAGTCTTAAAATGACCTCGGCCGTGATTAGACTTTGAATATAATCAGTTAACGCCTAAGTGCTAGAGTCAGTGGCCCATTGTTTAGATTTTTTTTAGTGACGGTCATGATGAAACTAAACTACTACACTTACGGCTGTTCAAACTGAAGCGGGACTTTTGATTGTGCTGAAAAACAGATCAAAATTATGAGAAAAAAAACAAATTTTATTTCTTTATTTAATCCTCTGCTACACTAATGCACTTATTCCAGCGCATGTTTGCTAGTGCTTGGGTATCATCAAGGTAGAACGTTTTCTCAGTACATCGGAACTATAATCAGACTGCCTGCTTCACTTCTAAAATGCTGGGCTCCCAGGCCTTCTTTCAAACATTGGCACAGTTGAGGCCGTAAGAGCCTCATCACCTTACTGTGCTTGAAGATGAAACTTTTTTAAATATGTTAGGAATAGATAACTCTATTAAGCACTACACTGTGCTGGCATGCATTTCTTAGACTTGATTGTTAATGATTTGTGTTATATTATTGTAAAAAAAAAAAGTTCATACATGAATTAAGTAAAGGTATATTCCATCACCACTGCTTCCACACTACTACATTTGTTTTATTTGTGTATAACCTGAGTTTTTCTTTCCTCTTATTATTTATTTTGAATCTTGTACTTACTTAAGCTCTCAATTTTACTACAGTGCGGTCAGAAGGTGTGCATTTTTGTTTTAATCACACAGCTTAGACTAATTGAACCAGAAGTTATCGCTTCTTGTTCAAAAAGATTTGTGCTGATTTGGTTTCCTGGAACTTTTTGTTTATATATGTGCATGGAGTTTGCATGTTCTCCCTGTGCTTGGTTGGTTTCCTCCTGGTGAGCTGATTTCCTCCCACAGTTCAAGGACATGCAGATTAAGCTAACTGACGTGTGTGAATGAGCGTATGTGTGTTTGTATGTGATGGACTGGCGCCCCGTCCAGGGTGTACCCCGCCTTGTGCCCTAAGTCTCCTGGGATAGGCTTCAGGCCCCCCGCAACCCTGTATTCAGAATAAGCGGTATAGACGATGAGTGAGTGAGAGAGGGTGTAACTGTGTGCATGCAGGTAGATGAGTTCAGTCTGATACAATTCTGCCCCCTATTGGCAATAAAAAATATGATGTATATATATATTTTTTGATAACCTGAATATTCATTGTAAACCAAAGCTTCCGGCATGTAATCACAAGTGCATGAAGGTTTTCTTTCAGGGCTCATGGGTTGGGCAGATACAAAGGATATTTAATTTTACTGCTGTTTAAATATAATACATGATTATAACCTAGGCTAGAGAGGAAGCTAATCAAACCCATACATCCCCAAATTATCCTCTAAGTATATATATAAAAATAATAATAATAATAATAATAATAATAATAATAATAGCCCTTTATATGATCCTTAGACATGGTCACTACCCCAGCACAATTCTCCATCTCCTGTCTGCATCCAATTCTGTAAACACACACAAGTTTTAATAAAAAAGGGAAAATGAAAGCAGGGGGTACCGGACCTGGGTCTCATCTAAACTCTTTCTTCTATCCCTCATCCCCTCTGCCTTATCATCTACTGGCCAGAGCCTAGAGCTTTTCCTCCATTCTGCATGTTTCTTGTTCAGGATGACTTTATGCTTTGTGTCCTGGTGAGGTCGCCAAATGACTGATTTGCTCTGTAGAATGCCAAAAAGCTCAAAACTACAACCAGAAGAAGTTTCTACAGTGAAATACAGCTTGCAGCACAACTCATCTGTACTGCATATTCATGGCTCATCAAAACAAGTCATATTAAAGCAGCATATTACATGAAAAGGCTTAATTACAATGTAATGATGGTGGTTGTGATTATTATTATTATTATTATTATTAATAGTAGTAGTAGTAATAGTAATATTAGTAGTGTTGGCATGGTGGCTCAGTGATTAGCACTGTCGTCTCGCACCTCCAGGGTCCAGGTTTAATTTCTGCCTTGTTGTCTTTGTGCATTGAGTTACAGTAGCATGGCTAATTGGCGTTCCCAAATTGGCGATAGTCTGTGAATGCCTGTGTGAAGGTTGACCAGAGGTCCTAACATGGTCGTAAAATGGGAAAATATACAATAGTCACCATTGGCCTCCATGGTCCATAGTTGGACTACAGAGGTTCCTAGATGGATGGATTGCCACATTTAGAAACACAAAATAGTACATAATGTCTTTGTATGCTATATCATTACAGTTTCTTCTCTCTCACTGGAACTAAGAGGCCTAAATCTGTTCCTGCATGATATTGCTACTGTGCCCAAAGTGGACTCCAAAGAGTTGGTGTGTTAAACAGAACCTATTAAACAAAATTCATTTTCCATTTTATTCCCCCAGCGTGTGTATACACAGACAAAAAAAGACAAAATATAAAAGAGGGGGGAAAAAACATCTCTTTTTCCTTTTCCATTTTTGTTCATAAATGTGCCTGAACACCTTGTTCAAATTTGCATAATTCCTCGCTAATTCCATGGTTTTCAGTCTCATTTCCCGCGTTCTGTTTGGCTTGAAAAATAAACCTCTATAACTGGACATAGGGGCACTAGCTCATATTCACTTAAAGCTACACACTCTAAACAGCTTGTTTGGAAAAGAAGTCAAATAGAAGGATGTTCATGACTGCATGATCTGAGTGGGATTTCAGCAGGAACTTAGATATATATTAATTTTATGATATTTTAACCCTTCTCAACATACCAACATCAATGATGCTTTCATAGCTGAATGAACAAAAATTCCCACAGGTACGCCAAAATCTAGTGGAAAGCCTTCCCTGAAGAACAAAGGACACCCACTTCATATTAAGGCTTCTGGTGTGGGAAAGAATATTAAATTTTCTTATATGGGTGTGATGGCCAGATGTCCACACATTTTTTTTTTTACCAGATAGTCACTTGGCACTAAAAAAGACCTGACAAGAACAAATAACAAATTGAGTTAAAAAGAAAAAATATAAAGGCACCTTTAAAGTAAAGAAGCCATGCTCGCTCACTCACCCACTCTCCGCCTATACCGCTTTGTCCCAGGAGACTTAGGGCACGAGGTGGGGTACACCCTGGACAGGTTGCTAGTTCATCTCAGGGTACACACATAAACACACTCACATTCACACACTACTGGCAATTTGGAAATGCCAATTAGCCTAATATGCATGTCTTTGGACTTTACGAGAAAACCCACCAAGCACGGGGAGAACATGTAAACCCTATGCACACCGACCCGAGACAGGAATCAAACCCGAACCCTGGAGGTGCAAAAGACAAGTACCATGCTTTAAATATAAAATAAGTTGAGCTAAATTTTGATAAATGAGGTCCTGAGAATTAACAGAAAATTACAAAGAAGAAAAAAAAACTTAATAAAAATTATTTGATCGTTTTAATTTAATGTTGGTTCTTCCAATAGAGTTAATTTGCTTAGAATACACATGCAATAGAGTAACTGTAATTTTTGTTTCACAGGTCACAGTTTTTATTTTATGGAGTCTAAAGTGGATTGCATTTTTATTTTATTTTTTTTAAATCATTTATTTATCATCAAGTCAACACTTTATCTTCATCCTGGTCTAGGTCGCAATAAATCTTTGGGATAATTAGGTGGATCCACCCTGGACAGGAAATTAGTCACCACATACACACGTTCACAATTAAAGTAACCAGGAAACCTGAAAACCACGAGGAAGCCAAGGAAAACATGTCGAACACAGACAGTTAGTAAAAAATCAGGACAGACCCGGGAACCCTAGAGATGTGACTTGGCTTATTTAAAGTTTGTCTTTTTTTTTTTTTTTTTTTTTTAATAAAGCTGAGTGCTTTTCTTTAAGGCTGCGTAGTTAAGGCTCTCTTTTTCTAAAGCTGGTTGTTTATATTTAAATGTTTTATTCATATCTTTGTAATGTAAGTTTGTTTAATAAATTTGTTTAGAAAGCAAGTGCATTTTACTTAATTATGTAATGAACGTTTGTTATGGTTGTGTGGCTGTGTGAAATATTGGAGTTTTGCACCCATTGGCCTTCCACATCTGCTTTATTTTTCTCTCCCCTGCATTCTGAGGCTCCAGTGCAGCTGAGAGTTTCAGAGGAAGACAGGATGAGATGAGGGGCAGAGTCACTTTCACATTATGGAGAACTTCTAGAGCTTTTATAAAGCCAGAGACCACTGGAAGCCTCTTAAGGAAAAGGTTTGTACATCAGTTCTTTCATAACAGTTATGTATTTTGTGTGTGTGTGTGTTAGATTGAGCATAATCTTTGTGCTTTCTGTGTTAGACTTACACTGAGCAGTCATTTCAGTTTTTTTACGCTGTGTGATCAGTGTGTGTGTGTGTGTGTGTGTGTGTGTGTGTGTGATTACTTACAATTTTGTGCTTTTCAATCTTTTCCCCCAACACATTCATGTAGGCTGCTTTAAACTTCATGGTTCATCATATCCCTTATTCTTATGGTTATTATTATGCATTGTAAATGTCAGTCTCTAAAAAGTCAGGCATGCATGTACACATCATTCGTATGCTTCTGCATGTGAATAAATACTCTACGAGACTCGTTTGGCAGGTACTCTGAAGCTCTGAGACACTTGTACGTACTGACAAATGTTGAATTAGAACATCACCACACCCAAAGTGACAGATGTCACTCTCTAAGCCGTCATTTCTCAGCGTCAATTCCTATTATCTGAGCAGGCTAAAAAAAAAAAAACATTAAGTGATTAACGATGTTAATGACTTGTTAGTTTCGGTCTCATTCAGGCTGTGATGTCAGAAACGCAGGTCAAACATGATGGGAATTTCAGGTTAGTGATTCATTGAAAAAAAATTATTAACGCAATTTAACAGATTAACAAAGAGAATCTGAGCTATTTGGTTGTGTTATTCATAGTTGGAGCTGGATAAATAGGGTAAATAGTTGGCAGAAAAGAAGAAAGAAAAAAAAATCTTCACCCATCAAATGTATTTGCTGTAATGGAAAGACAGGTGTAAGTGTAACACATTGGCGGGTATTTGCCTTTAACCTCATAATTTCCCTTCACACCTAAGCTTCACCAGTGACCAGTGACTCCAGCACAAGGAGAGCAATAAACTCAACCTGAGCACTAAGAACATTATAGATGTGCCTTGTAGTTTAATCCAAAATTCGTACCGTATGTTCCTGGACAAAATATTGATGTTTTCAGAAGTGCGTCAAACAACAACAAAAAAAACTAATACGTCTACATGGACAATATTTATTCAACCTGATTGAAATCAATCCAATTAAAGATTACAAGTTAACTGTTTACATGGAGGCTGATCTGATAAGATTAGTGTTTACATGCTCAAAGCATTTAATCAGAATGCAACTTTTTTGACATATGGGTCTGCCTGCTGTGAAGCGTTTAATTTGCCAGTAATACAACAGAAGAAGTATTTTTTTCTTCAGCTTTTAGGTTAGGATAGGTTAAGCTAGGCTTCCAATCTTTTTTGATTGGTTATAGAATTCAGTCACATCTATGATTGGTTAGATGCTTCTGCGAGCCAATCAGTGCAATTTATTAGCCAGAGTTCCTGATCAGAAGTGGAAGCAAATTTCCCTCCTGGATTCTTGACATATCATCTAATA
>JAOVVB010000002.1:24863898-24888428 GCA_028570985.1 Heterobranchus longifilis | reverse complement strand
CTAGAGACTGTGTGTGTGTGTGTGTGTGTGTGTGTGTGCGCGTGTGTGTGTGCGTGTGTGTGTGTATTATAGTAGCTATAAACACTCCTTCCTTCACCAGTTTTTCAATTACAGTCTGAAAAACATTGAAGCTGTTTTAATTAGAGAGTGAATAAAGCCAGTCAGTTTCTCACACACACACACACACACACACACACACACACTTAACTCCTCCTCTTATATCAATACAGTTATAGCAGTACAGTATGTTCTCTCATCCCAACAGCATTTGGGGTGTGCATGATGTGTTGTGGGTGGTCATGCATATCCACAGAGCTACACACACACACGCACACACGCAAAGGATCAGTTCCAGATGGACACTGGTGGTTTCCAGGAAGAGCTTTCTGTTCTCAACCAAGTTTACATAGAAAATGAGTCTTTAAGATCAGATCAGTTTGTGTGAGTATGTGAGTAAGTGTGTGTGTGTGTGTGTCTGAGTGTGAGTGTATGTGTGCGTAGACCAACTGTCCCTATAGCGACTGGTCTCAATGAAGATTTATATTAGCAATAACTGAAGTATTGGATGTTTGAGGCTAAAGTGTGTGTGTGTGTGTGTGTGTGTGTGTGTGTGTGCGCGTGTTTATTAATCAAAGGCAAGCGGCCAGGGTGTGGAAAGAAATTACCCCATAGATGAAGATCTCACACACACCAGACACACACACTCACACACAGCTTAGTCTATGCTTAAATTTCCTCTGTTTGTCACGTGTTTTTGTGTGTGTGTGTGTGTGTGTGTGTGTGTGTGTGTGTGTGTGCGTGCGCGTTATCTGTTTTAGAGTGGGTGCGGTTTTCCTGAGTTTTCCCAGTGTGTCGGTAAACTTGTCTTAAAATGATCGTCCAAACAAACACACGCACACACATCATTTTCTTGTCTGTGTGTGTGTTGTATGCCACATTTGTCTCCCTGTCATCTACATGTTTATACAAGGATGAGATAAAAGCTGTAGATTACCATGTCTTTTAGGTATGCTTGTACAAGTGTGTGTGTGTGTGTGTGTGTGTGTGTGTGTAAGGCGATGTGTCTCCTAATCAGCTCCAGCTGTGAGCTCTATAAAGACATTAGTTATGATGAGGAGTGTGTTTCGCTTTGACATTTCCTTTTCCTTATCCTCTCTCTCTCTTTCCGTTATTTCTTCTCCTCATTAACGCTCACATGAAATATAAAAGTAAGTGAATCATCAATTAAGTTTTTGATAGTTTTAAACTAAGGTAGTTTTAAAGTAAGATCCACTTCAACTGATTCACCTTTGGACTTTTTCTTTGTAAATAAACTTTATCAGAATTTAGAATCAGCCCAAGATTATAGACTTCAGACTGTAAACAATTAGATGCTGCTTGCATCTTCCCAAGTGTAAACTCAACAGTAATATATAACCGGATAATCAGTAGAACTGTGAATCAAAGGTAGACTTTTGACCCAATTCAAGAGCAGTAATGGTTATCTGATTTGTAAATCAAGCAGCTAGATTCCTTACAGGTTTTAAAATATTTACCACTACTAAAAGTATTTAACAATCATTAAAATGTTATGTCTTTTTTTCTGCCAATCTTCTGGCCATACTCCAGTCCAGTGGGTGGCGGTAATGCACCATCTGCCCCTAAACTGACAAGAAGAAGCAGCGATACTTTTTTTAAAAATGCGAATCGTTGCAGAAGATGAAAGCTGTTTGTAAAATGAACGTTTCAAATTATTTTCAAATTAGTCTTTTCAATTTAAGATCATTTAAAGCCTAATTAATGTAAAAAATATATATATAATAATTGTGCAGCATAGACATTTCTGTAACATAATAATATATAAGATTGGACCATTAATCGAACCCTGAGGAACACCATGTGACACATTCTGTCTATCAGATGCCAAACCATCATCTTTGAAACCGTCAGACAGCCTGATGAAAAAGGCATATTTTTTAGGCTTTCTTGCTTTAGCTAAGATTAATAAACATGGCTACACAATAAGTGCTGTTCATTATCAAGTGAGTCAGTGACATCATTTAGTCCCTTTATGACTGCTGATGTTTTGCTGTTTTCTTTCATATAACAGATTAAAAACCTGCTATCACTCACTTACTTATTCTGTATAGCGCTTATTCTGTACAGGGTTTGGGAGGCCTGGAGCCTATCCCATAGAACTCAGGGCATCAGGCAGAGTACATTCTGTATAGGGTGAAAATGCATCGCAGGACACACAAGCACACACATTCACACACACTCACACTATGGGGAATTTAAAAACACCAATCAGGCTAATCTGCAGTCTTTGAACTGTGAGAGGAAACCAGTGTACCCGGTGGAAACCCACCAAGAACAGGGAGAACGTGTAAACTCCACACACACAGTATGTCTGTGTGGATCTCAGCCGAAGTGGCTTGCAGGCCCCTGCAGTCGTTCCTGTGAATATTCAGTGAGTGGAACGCCTGATCCAGGAAAATCGATGGATAACTTGCCGCCAAATTGCATAAGAGACACATCTGTCTGTGGGAACTGTACACACAATCATTCACCAATACCACTTGCACATTCCAAAACCTCAGCTGGAAGTTATAGTCGCATCCCTCATACTGTCCTAACCTTCCACATGTTTTGGACATTAAAGGAGTTCCTGGGACGCCAGCATGTCAAATGTAAAGTCGGCAGTCTGACCACAGCTCTGGCGTACTGAGAAAACTTTCTACCTAAATGGTATCCAAGCACTCTGGGATAAGTGCATTAGTGTAGCAGGGGATTATATAGAGAAATAATGAAAGTTTTATTCTGCACAATAAAAATGCCCAGTTTGACTCGACTTCCCCTTGTAGATAACAGAAGCACGTGCCTCTTTCATATCCCACATCCGTCTTGTAGTAGCCCTTTTTATTTGTGCCACATGCCTTTTATTCCTTAAATTTTTATTCACTTTATTCGTAGTTTGCTAGTTAGCATCTCAGGTCAGTGTGCATTTCACTTTCAACATGAATGAGTGTGTCATCTGAGTGCTGTGTTATCATTTGTGAGTCAAATCCTGCCTACAATATTTGCATTTGAAGTCTGCATAAATATGTTTTGTGTGTGTGTGTGTGTGTGTCTACAATATGGCACATTTTTCCATAGCAGTATTTCATACAGTTACAGTAAGATTGGCAGTCAGGTTTAGTCTAAGCAAAATGGCAAGGCTTCTTCCTAGGAAGATGATCGAGTGTCAGTTTACAGGTGATGTTGAAACTCAAACACAGCTGTTAAACCAGCAAAGCCAACTGCAGAGCTGAAAGGGGTGTGGGTACGATATATAAACACAGCACAAGAATAATAAACCAGTGTGGACTTAAAACATTTCACTCATTAGTGTTTCATTAGTATTTCCCGCTCTCTAGTACACCAGACTGAGCGTGTGCAGTGCTGTAGCTGTGCGTAACACTCACATGCATTACAATGCAGAAAGTCATAACTAGATTCAGATGGTCTGAGTGAAGCAGCTGATCTCAGGTCAGTTTATGTTTGAGTAATATTCATGTTACATGCCTAAGAGGGAAATAACTGTAAAACAACACATTTATTCTGAGTGATTCAGACTTGATTCATGCTTCTTATTATGTCCTATAACTATTAACTAAATCCGATGTATTAATATTTATATTAAAGGCCTGAAGTTGAATTTCCCATTTCGTCTCTGCCTCATTCTATCTCACACCCTTTTATATTTCTATCCGTCTTGATTTATCTTTCTGTTGACTGTATGTCTTTATGACTGTCTGCCCGTCTACCTCTACTATATGTGTCTATCTGTCCATTTGCCTGTCCCTTTGTCTTTCTGTAGATATTTGTATCATTTCCTGTCTGTTTATATGTCGCTTTGTCTTTTAATCTGTGGTATGTTTCGCATGTATCTGTATGTCTGTATTTCTACCCACTGTACGTCTGTCTATCTCTCTAGCTGCTGTATTTGTGTGTCTGGCTGTCTATCTACCCATGTGTCTCTGTCAACTGTCTGTATGTGCCTGTCTGTCTGTCTAACCCTTGCACCCATCTATGTGTATACCCATATGTCAGCCTTTTGTTTGTCTGTCTAACGTCTGTCCATCTGTCTGACTGTCTGTCTACTTTATTTACCTGTCTGCTTGTACGTCCTTCTACACACTGTATCTGTCTGACTCTCTGCTTGTTATGTTCCATTATGTCTGCCTTATATCTGTCTGTGGTATCTACCTGTCCTTGTCTTTGTTGGTCAGCCCTTCTGTCTATCTCCTGTCTACCTGTCTGTTTGTCTGCATACTCTGTATATTTACCTTAATATATTTATCTTTCTGTCTACTGGTTTGACAATCTTCTCATTGATCCACTTGTCTATCTTTTTGATCTACCTGTCTTTCATATCTAACAACATCTGCCAAGTCAAGAATTGAGTATTAATCATGCAGTATTTCTCCTTCAATGAACAACAACTAAAATTATTCTCACCTAAGGGTTCTTGGTGAAGTTGAGCATTGTATATTTTCTAACACACTAAAGACAAACACTTCCTGTATGCTTGTATGTCCAGACAGACCACAGCGAGTGGCTCCAATTCCAGTCTGACCTGCAGGTGGCGCTAGTGGTGGCAGACCGGATGAGAGCCGAAGCTGAAGAAGAACTGAGCGTGCTCCGAGCGGCACGGGAGAACTGGGAGAGGCAGCTGACCAACTCCCAACAGGGTCAGCGAGAAGTTGAAGGACAAGTGGAGCGCCTAAAAGCAGAGCTCGAACAAAGAAAACAAAGAACTGGCCAAAGGTTGGAGCCTCCCAGTCAGCAGGGGGCGACAGAAGGGTGTGCAAGGATCACTGTGGGAAAACAGGCGGATGAGCGAAGAACAGGAGAGGAAAAGAGGAAAGAGAAAGTGATGGAAACTACAGAAAAACTAAAGTTAGTATATGAAGATCTGTAATATATACAGTTTCCATCCTCTTTAAGCTGCATTTAAAGAGAAAGTGATGTAGTGTGTGAGTGTGTTATGGTGTGTCCATGACTTTGGCTGTGTTCCAGGACTGTATTTAACTAACTCTTCATGGTGTCTGTTCAAAAGTTCCCCTCAGGAAAGTCTTATTCCATTACTTTTATTACATTAGAACTACTGAAGGTCAGTCTTCTTCAAGGGTTTAGGGAGCAAGTCGGCACAGTTAGATCTCAGCACAAAAACTACCCTAGAAAGTTTGGCAATCTGAAGCATTTACCTGTTTGGGCAAGCTGGAGAAACTTTTCAGTAAGGTAAACAACATGGGAACATGGAGGTTTATGAATATTATATTTGAGGGATCATTTGACCAATGGAAGGTGGAGCCCTTGGAATATAGGGTTTTGAGAACATAGAGGTTTTGAAATATAAAATTTGAGGAATCATTTTCCCATGAGAATAGGGAACCCTGGGAATGGGAAATTGGAATATTGAAGCATGGAAATATAGTTTTGGGAATATTTGGGAATCGGAATATACAGTAGGGTTTTAGGAACTTTGGGCCAAAAGAACATGGAGAATTAAGAACACAAGTTTTGAGGAATCATTTCACCATGGGAAGATGTATCCTTTGGAATATAGGGCTTTGGAAACATGGAGGAATGGAAATATGAGTTTGGGAATGTTTGGGTTTGGAAATATATTAGGAACTTTGGGCCATGACAACATGGAGATTTAGGAATATAAGATTTGAGGGATCTTTTGACCATGGAAAGATATATTTCTTGGAAGCATGGACATATGTTTTGAGAATATTGAGCCCTGGGAATGGAAATATATTCTTTTGGAAACATTTGGGTTTGGGATGATAGGGTTTTGGAAACATTGAGGTTTTAAAATATAAGGTTTAAGGGATTATTCAGTCATGGGAATATGTAACCCTGGGAATATAGGATTTTGGGAACATGGAGGCATGGAAATATGAGTTTTGGGAATTTTTGGATTTGGGATTATACATCTTTGAGAACTTCGGGCCATGAGAACATGGGGAGTTGGGAATATAAGGTTTGGGACGATGGAACCTTTGGAATACAGGGTATGGGGAATACGAGGCATGGAAATGTATGGTTTCTGGGCATGAGAATATAGGATCTGGGATCAGTGGCCATGAAATAATTGAGCCTTGGGAATATAGAGCACTTAGAACATGGAACCATGAAGATATACGGCCATGGGCACAATTTTTTTCAAAGAAATAAAACCTTCTGGTGAAGTTCAGTTAGTTCTACAGTAAATAACTGAATCTATGTTGCTGAATTTATCTCATGATCCTCAACTGGTTCTATTCTTATGGTACATCCCATTGTTTTTACAGAAAACAGTCAGCGTCTCCCTCCAGCCTATTAAATGGTACATCCCAGACTTCTTTAGCACTGAACACAAATCCTGTGAACAAAGTAAGAACAGATCTGTGTTTTTATGTGTCCTCTATGTAACAGAACATGTTGTACACTTAAAACCATGTGGAACTTGCATTTTGTAAAACGTCCTGTGCTTATTTCAGAACAGCAATCTAACAACAACAACAAGAGAAAGACTAAATATGGACCAGCAGGACAACTTGATTAATTTATATAAAGGTATGCAATTTACACAAACCACTGCTAATGTATTGAAATTGAAAAGATGTTAAAGTTTACTGTGTGTGTGTGTGTGTGTGTAGTAGATAAAAAGGAGGACAATCCAACTTTACACCTGTCTCCTGTTATAGACCTTTCTCCAAACAAAACTAGCAAGATAAAGTGAGTGTAAAGTAAACATCTTTTGTTTGTCTCTTCCTGTCCCGCTCCTCACTCCCACTTTCCCATCTTGCACTTCACTCACAAGAACACTGAGACTGTGAATCTTCACTTGTACACATTCTGTAATTTATCATGACTCATATTCAAGGTCAAGGAGCCGTTCTTTTCTTCAGAACATTCTGACGTCTTGGGACGACCCCAGGGTCAACATGGAGGATGTTTAAAGCGCATGAGACAGCTAGAATGTAGCGCTTAGTTGTGAACTTCTATAAATATCATGTTTGTGGTCAGTAGGTGGAAGCTCGTGTGTGTGTGTCTAGATTCAGCTTTAAAGAAAGGATACAATCGGAGGCTTTTTTAAAAGTCTTCTAATAACCTCCTAGTGCAACACTACACACAACTAATATTTTCAAAAGGCTTCAGTGTTATTGTTATTGTGCAGGAGCCCTGTACTGTATGTATCTGCTCCTTCTGGATTGCAGCTGGATTTTAGGATTCACCTCTCGTCTTTTAACAGGCCTCAGGAGGACTTCAGTAAGCTGCTCAGACGTCATGGAGGATCCAAACGCAACTCGCTACTGCGCTGGAGTCAGAACAGAACCAGCGGATATAAGGTTAACTACTTTGGATGAATCAGTACTTTAATATTTTAACATTTGAAATCAACAGGGCTTTTACAGAAAGTTACCAATCAAGAATTATTCAAGAATTATTGTTAATAATAATTAAGTCAATTTAATGTAATTGATTATTAAAAGGCGGCTCAGTGGTTAGCGCTGTCGCCTTGCACCTCCAGGATCGGGGTTCGATTCCCACCTCTGTGTGCATGGAGTTTGCATATTCTCCCCATTCTTGGTTGGTTTCCTCCAGGTACTCCAGTTTCCTTCCACAGTCCAAAGATATGCAGATTAGGCTAATTGGTGATGAGTGAATGGGTGATTATTAAAAGATGCAACACACTTTTTAATGGTTCATAGTAACATTTCATGTTGAACACACACAATACAATAGATTCCTATAATCATTTACATTATGGCAGCTATAAACAGTCCTTCCCTCATTACCATCTCTAGTTTCCTCTCTTGAAATGAATCAGACAAAAACATATTTAAGAAACCCCTTTGTGTAAACTATTCTGTCCTGAAAACTTAACTTAAACTGAGTGTAACATAAATGTGGTGAGGCCCGGTTCCAGACTAACACTGGAAATTAAACCAAAACAATAAACCAGTGGTGCTGCGAATATGCGAACTATCTAATCTCTAATCACGAGATAAAGTCACAATGTGTGATGTGACACGTCTTTGCATCCCGTGACGGTGTAAAGACACCAAAATAACTGAAATAACCTGCATGTTTAAAGGTCTCCATGGTTCTCCAGCTGCTCTCTTTGTCTTATTGTTCTTCTTACTCCCTTTCAGAACATCGAGATCACAAACTTCAGCAGTAGTTGGATGGACGGCTTGGCTTTCTGTGCCGTGTACCATAGTTATCTCCCGTCACACATCCCCTACAACACACTCAGGCCGGAGAACAAGGTAACACACACACTCATATCGAGGGTTTGCAGTTGACATCACCACTTGGCCATGACCCAGTTCCAGCTGTCTGTTTTCTAGACATTTAATCTCATTTCTAGCTTTGTGTCTATAAAACCACAAATGCCAGACAAGTGTTGCACAAAAAAAAACACTGAGTTGTAAGGAATCCCTGCTGAGTCTGACCCAGACCACAGACCCAGGTGGAAGTGATTATACTGGTCTGTACAATATCTCTAACCTGAGGGACCGCAGGAGACGTCACTATTCCTGCTATATGCTCTTCCTGGATTCTTCTTCTTAGATTCTAATCCTATGAACATTCGATGTAGTAGAGAGGTGCCCTGACCTGTTCATATACTGTATAATGACTGTACTAAAATTAATACAAAAGTTGGCATCACTTTTTTTATTAACTGACGAAGGTTATTTTCATTTGTTGACCCAATTCTCAAATCCTGTTCGGAAATCGTCTTCGTTGCAGTTGATAGTTTCCCACTGTGCCGTTTGTCTTCAGTGCTGCTTTTCCCTTCATTAAACGTCTTCACCCATCTGTGCACATCTTCTAAACGTTCTGCAGCACAGATGGGAGACCATCAATAAAAAAAATAAAAAGTTATGCACACTTTTGCATTGCTTTTGGTGCAGCCCCTCGAACTATGTTATACTAAATGTGCCCACAACTTCGTTCGTATGGAATTTAATTGCACACTCATAAGTGCGTTTTAAAAAATGTACGGCGCCATCTGTAGTATTTTGAGATGAACTAATGATTTCCAAGGATTTTTTTTTTTTTTTAATGATACAGGGGCGTTTTCCATTTAAATTTTAAATTAGCATATTTTCTCTTCCCGTGGGCTAATTGCAGTGAAACAAAGTATATATGTTATATGTTATATCCAGTTTTATTATGCGTAGTATAGAATATAAATCAGAAGATAAATGAAATGTCAAAATTTTAACACTTGGAATGTCTAGTGGATGGAATTCATTGGTCAGCCTGCTGTTGGTCTTCTCAATTCATTTGAGGTTAAGTTCACAATTAACACACTTATTTAACATTGTTGGTGATTGGTCAAAAGATGCTGATTGATATTGTTTAGCAACATTTTTACAAAGCAGAGGTTAATATTAATGTGCTCGATCTGGAAGAGCTTATTCACAGGGACCTGTATAGCAATAAAACTATTTTAAAAAGTATAATTGTTGATAAGGTGAGGAAAGAATGATGAAGTTGATGATGATGATTTTACCCCCAGAAAGAAAACCTCTTGCTGGCTTTTCGGACAGGAGAGAGTGTGGGAATTGCTGCGTCACTTGTAAGTCATTATACACCATAAAAGGATTTCTATGATGCCTGTGAACTTTAACCTAATTTCTTTATTATGCCCAAGAATTTTATCAACTATGATCTCTCTCATAAATCTCCATGCGGTCCAATAAATTCCTTAAATATCTTTCAGTGATAAAGATAATTAGTATGTTTTAATCTCTTTCATAATACTACAAGGGGCGTTCATGTCAAAGCGGGACTTTTGATTGCGCAGAATAACAGAATACAGTTATGGGATTAAAATCTCCCTTTATTTCTCTCTATATAATCCCCTGCAACACTAATGCAGTTATCCCAGTGTTTCACTAGTGCTTGGACACAATCAAGGTAGAACGTTTTCTCAGTATGTCAGAGCCATGATGAGACTGCTGCCTGCTTTATTTCTAAAATGCTGGCCCCCGAGGAACTCGTTTGGAGTGAGGTCAGAACTGAACGGGGGATGTGGCAATAACTCCCAGCTGAGTTTCTGTAAAGTGCAAGTGGCGTGAGTGAATAATTGTGTGTACAGTTACCACAGATAGACGCGCCTCTTACACACGATGGCGAGTTATCTGTTGATTTTCAAGGATCATTTGTTCCACTCGCTGAATGTTCACAGGAACGATGGCAGTGGGCTCTAAGCCACCTCGGCCGAGATCGTCGTTCACACACATACGTCCTTCTTTAAAAAGTTTGCTCCATTCATGTTGTACTGCGGCTAGGAGTCTCATCGCCGTACTGTGCTTGAAGTCTTCTGTAAATGTCAACCGCTTTTATGCCTTCGTTCACTAGAAATTTTATCACAAGTCTCAGTTTGACTTGAACACCCCTTATAAATGGTCCATGTTCTTATTAATGCAGTGCTTAGGTACACTAAGGTACACTTACTTAGGACACTTTATTTTAGTTTTATTGAGTTTTATGGAGTATTATTAATAAATTACAAAGGATTATAAAAAAGAAATGTGCTGCTGTTGTTTTTATTCGCTATGATTTATTGTGTACAGTAGGTGTGCTGCCCCGTGTTTCTGTTTCACCACTAATGCTTTCTCACAAACGATAAATGTACACACTGCTCTCTAAATGCCGAGTTCGTAACCAGACTTTTTATCTCTTTTGTTTAAGACCGCAGATGAGATGCTGAGGACTGAAGGCCCCGACTGGCAAAGGGTTCTGGGATACGTAGAGAGCATATACCGCCATTTTGAGATGTGACCTCTGGAACATTAATTACCCCACATTGTTTCCTTTGGGTTCATTTTGTTTCAAACTACTTCTCAGACTTCGGCGAGACGTTCTACAAGCCGGCTTTACATTAGAGCTCCACCGTGTGGAGAAATTATTATATTGTGGAAAAAATATATCAACAAGCAAAGTAGTCTGGACTGAATTACAGCACAGAATAACACTATTTGCATATTTTACATTAGCATTCCTGGTATAAAAAACTATAATATTAGGATGAGAATTAATCAGTAAGATATTTTTACCTTATTTACATTGAGGTAAAAACGACACGTTCTTGTTTGTAAAGCATGCAGTGGAGGAACTGTGAGTGTTGAGTGTGTGATAAAGCCACTTCAGCGTGTGTGTTATAAAATAATAATCAGCAAAACATATATGTGTGACAAGCCTGGGTTAATATTACACCATCAGAGTGCATTACTTTCATATAACAGCAAATCCCAGGTTGCCAGATCACACTGAGTAATCCCCCATGGCCAGTGCTGAAAACCTGCCCACTGTGACTAAAAACTAGCCTAAATTATTATCAGTACTATAACTCGTACTGTAACATAGTTATAAATTTAAAACATGCATTTTCATATTTAGTTTCATCAAAATTTACCTACTTTTTATTACCTGCGCATGACATTTTTCTAGTGCAAGGTGATAATAAGTAGCCAAACTGGGTGGGTGTTTTATTTCTCTTCAACCACAGCAGTTTCCCATGATTATTATTTTTTTTAATTAAACAAAATAACACATCAAGTATGTGACATACAAAGGCAAGTTAGTTCATGTTGTCACTTACAGTGTAGCAGCTACAAACAGTTATTCCTTAAATTTTTTCCTCTTTTAAAAAAAAAATTAATATGCCAAACTGCAAAGCGTAAACACTTTCTCCTATCAGGATGCAATACAAATTAAATGGGCAGCGAGGTATTGTGACCATAGTGTATCAGAACGTCCCTGGTGATTCACAATCCTACTGTTATGTTCAATAGAAGAAGAAAAAAAATGACCTTGCTTGTTAAAATGACCTTGAGTTACAGAGGGAAAAATAAATAAGCATGATGATTTCTAATGATATTAGCAGGTTTTTTTTTTTTTTAATCCATGCAAGTTCTCTTGGACGAGTGGTTACTATGGAAACAATACCATGTTAGAACAAGCGCATTAACCTAAAGCTGTTGTAGGGAATTTATTTAACACCTTCTGACCAATCAGGGGCCAGAAATTCGTGGTAAAGTATTTGTTAGGTGTCAGTTAGGACTATTGCCCATTTAAATCCCTGCACCTGAGTGGTTCCTGTAGGCAAAAAAAATATATTAGGATAATTTTCACCTGTACAATAAACTGAACAATTCAGGCAGGGGTTGGTAAAGATCATTTCAAAGGGGATTTCCAAAAATATCAGTAATAATCGTACCAAAGGGTCGGTATAGCACTGAGAAACTAACGAGGAATAGGCGATCAAAACCCGGGAAGAGAGCTAGCAATCTGACGATGGCGACCTCTGGTGGTATGATATGGCCTTTACCGCGGGGGTTTGTTTTTAAGAACACTGTTATGGCTACGGATTACTTTTATGGCCCAACAAAAACATATTTTCCAAAGAATGTTAGGGCAGTTTGTGAAAGACTACACTATAGATGACTACTGTACTGTATCCAACAGTGAAGTATCCACGGTATTGCCTGCTCAAAATACTGTGATGCTCTGTTGTAGCCCAGTGTCCATGCATCATCATATCACTCACGCCAAGCATAAAAGTAAGCGCCAGACATTCCTGCGTTCAACCCTACAAATACATTGGAAAACCCGCTCCTATGACATCACGTCAGTACGTTTAGTGATGCTAAATAGTTAGCAGGCATTTGCAAACATTTGCGCATGGCTGTCTTTAGATATCATCCTACCTTATCTGATCATTAACTTCATTTAACTGATCTAATCTAACTTAAACCCCACCCTTGCAGACCCTAAGGCGCTGGTGATTTGGCTGTCATTTCAGGCCTGGAGTTTGTATAAAAGCTTGCATTAGGTAGGAGTCAGGTAACTGTGAGTCACTTTCTGGTGTATTTTCAAAGGTATGAGCACTGATAAGATTCTTCATGTAAAGACAAGTCCAGGTGTTGTTATTTACGCACTCATTTTCATTTCACGCTACTGTTGGACTGACGTCACTGAAACAGCCTTTTTCTTGCAGTTACAAGCATTACCCGCACTTCTACAATAGTTCATGTATGGCTTTTGTAGTGTGATTTATCACAGAGGATGAGTGTTGTGACTTTCCACTGAAGGACGACCGGATGCATCATGTTTGGATTCACAGCATTGTACAGAAAGGACCTCCTGAAAAACATGGACTTTAGAACAAACTCCTTTATTGCATTTCTTGTTTGTCTTTGTGTATTAACAATTAAAGTGCCTTTAATGTGATGTTAAAACTTCAGTCTTGTGCCAAAGTCAGTAACATTATTAATAAAGAAATATTTTCTTTATCATGTCTTTATACTGTTTGTAATAGACTGTCTGAACACAATCTGAAAGCTAATTAATTTTTTTTTTCTTTTCATTTTTCAAACGAGTCGCTTCCTTGAGTCGGCTCTTTTAGAGGAACAATGTGAGCCGACATGCATTATGAGTCATTCTACAGAAAAGGTGGAATTTGTATAATAAAAATCTGCTGGAATGTATTTCTTCTTTCTCACCTAGAACTTCTTTAATAGCAATAACTTAAAAGTAGAGCTTAACGCGTTTTTAATTATTGTACATTTAATAACTGGTGTTACGTCTCTTCCTGGTAACACCAATGACGGTAGCATCAATGATAATTTAGAGGAAAATCCTAACTACAGTATTTACAAAATACTTCCTTGTGTAAGACCACATGGTTTCCAATTATGTCCAAATCGATTAATTAATAGATGATTAATTAATAGATGATTAATTAATAGATCAGTTTTTATGTCCCATTTTTGACGGTTATAATTACAAAACGAGTAACACCAACGACTGACTTAATAGCTTCGCATGAAATTGCGAAACAAATTGTGACATTTCTAAAGAAATTAAGGGAGACATCTGACAGCTTTGGCGTTTATCTAGTACTCTTCATGAATAATGAACAATTTCAAATTTTCCAATGTATTTTAAAATAAAACTATTTTTGTGTAACATTAATGCCAATGATATAGTTTGGGGAGACTGAGATTTATTTTATATTATTAATTTTAGTCAATTATTGTTTCATGATTTTATTGTTTTTACTTCTTTTATAGATTGTTGATGTTATTGTGGGCGACACAGAGGCTTAATGGGTAACACTGTCACCTCGCACCTCCAGGCCCCGGGTCTCCAGGCCTCCCTTCCCGCCTCAGTTCTGTGTGCATGGAGTTTGCCTGTTCTCCCTGTGCTTGGTGGATTTCCTCTGGGTACTCCGGTTTCCTCCCACATTCCAAAGACATGCAGATTAAGCTAATTGGCGTTGCCAAGTTGCCTGTAGTGTGTGACTGGGTGTGTGTGTGTGTGTGTGTGTGTGTGCCCTGCGATAAATTGACTGCATTTTGATTTTATTTTTATTTAAATGATTTTGGCATCAGCAAAACTAAGTGACAGCATTTCCACCATTTTTGTAGAATGACCCATATATTAGATATTTATTTATTTTATTAATTACTTGATATATTTGTAGATATAAACATTACCGTTAAAACATAGACCGTCATTTTAGCCAAATGATTTAATGAAGACCCTAAACACTGGTGCTGTTCGTTATTGTGAATCGAATCGAGTGTTTGACTCTTTTTATGGATGAATCATACCGAGGTGGATTTGTCTGCATATGTTATTTATTATGTTCTTTCTTTTCTTTTACAAGATTAATAAAATTTCAGTCATAAGAACAACCGCCACTTTTGTCTTCAGGATTTGGAAGCCAGAAGAGTCGATTCTTTTTGGTGAGCCGAGTCCAATTATATGATTCCCTGAAAAGAGACCAACTTCTTTTCGCTGCTATTTTTTATCTGTTTGTAGAAACGACAAGAAAGAAGTTACTGTAAAGCATTAGGTGAAGAAATATACTTCAGGGTAGAAAGTCAATATTAGTCTCATTCAAGATTAAATGCAGGATTTTGAAAAAGAAAGGTTTCTTTCGTGCAGGGTTTGTGCTACTTCCGGGTTTCTCCAGCATGAGACTAATCATGTGGCAAAAGAGTGAAGCTCCTGTTTACATGTCACGGTTTTTTTTTTTTTTAACATTAAACGAATAAGCTGTACTTCATAATAAAAGCTTTAATTGGGTTACAACAACCGTAATACTAGGCTGAATGTGTAACTCCATAAATTGTAATTTATACATATATTTCATAGATGTTCTTATACATGTCATACAGAATTTATATTTATACATCAATTGTATATCACTTATATAATTGCCTTTTTGTTGTCAAATAGGTAAATTTTATCATCAGCACTTACTTAAAATACAATTTTCCTTATTGATAAATATTCAAATAGATCTTGATTGTTTGCATTAGTTTTTTCTTTACATATTTATTAGACATAAATATAATCAAATATGACATGAAATGTGACCAAACATATCTAGTAAAACATCAGCAACATAAAGAGAAAGTATTATTATTATTATTATTATTATTATTATTATAGGTGGCATGGTGGCTTAGTGGTTAGCACTGTTGCCACGCACCTCCAGGGTTCAGGTTCGATTCACACCTTGGGATCTGTGTGCATAGAGTTTGCCTTCCTCCCCATGCTTGTGAGTGTTCTCTGGGTACTCTGGTTTCCTCCCACAGTCCAAAGACATGCAGATTAAGCTAACTGGCATTCCCAAATTGAACGTACATTGTGAATGCACATGTGAAGGTTGACCAGAGGTCCTACCATGGTCGAAAGATGGGAATAAATACAATGGTCACCATTGGCCTCCATGGTCCCTAGTTGGACCACAGAGGTTCCTAGATGGATAATAATAATAATAATAATAATAATAATAATAATAATAATAATAATAGTAGTAGTAATTAATAATAATAATAATAATAATAGTAGTAGTTATTATTATTATTATTATTATTATTATTATTGGCCTGTTAATGATACCTTTATTTTAAAATCCTCGTGCAGCAGTAACCCGGACATGCGGGACATTTTGTAGTTGCTTCACATCTCTCCACGTCTCCATGAAATCCCGGAAGCGCGAATGAATAAACCGCTTGTGTTCCTTTAATTACCCACCCGTTTTCCCACAAACCCAGCCCTGCCGCGCTATGATTGGATGGTTCAGACGTGGACACAGTCCTCTAAACACTCATAGTGGGGGAAAAAAATCTAAATCTAGACAAACATCGAGCTAAAGAAATGAAATAATATTAACGTAAAATATTAACCTTTATATTAATACCGAGTTAAGACGTTTAGTTGCTAGGGCAACGTTGCGTGTGCAGTCAGTGGCCAATCAGAACAAAGGGACGTGGCTTGTCGCAATACGGATGCGGAAGAAATAAGGCAGAATAAAGTTAAGAGCTGTTTGGGGATGGTTATTACTCTGTTCTGAAGAAGTTCGAGCTGTATACGTTATTTGGAGTTTAAAACGGTTGAGACTTTAACGTTTCGTAAGTGGTTTTTTTTTTTTTATACTGTATTGTTATTAATGTTTTCTAGTATTTGAGATGTTTTCTGTATATGTAGGATTTAATGCTACCTGTCCTGTGTGTTACCTGGAGGACTCTTAATTAATTAATTGTAAATGCCAACGTGGTACCTGACATCTGGACAGATGTTCTTAATGCACAGGCTGTAAGGAGATATTTAACTAGATTTTATACTTGTAATTTTAATTAGGTTTGAATTGATGTTACAGAAGGATATGAATGAAGGATCTGACCTGTCCTAGATTGCATTTATTTATCTTTTTTCAATCTCTGACTCTTGACAGGTTTATCCAATTAAATTTAATATTATTTGTACACCACTTTTAGCAATGTTCATTGTTACAAATCAGCTTTACAGAATTAAAAGGTTACGAAAACAAATTAGAGCATGTATGAGCTTTTTGTATATTATTATTATTATTATTATTATTATTAGGGCCCAAGCACTATAATGACATAGTGACTATAAGCGAGATAGTGTTGATGTCTCATAGTGTCGTGCGAGGGCCCTATTGATTTTTTTAAAGGATTTTTTTTTTTTTTTGACACGTCCAACCGTGCAGATGCCTTAAACCTATGCTGTAAAGTGAGCCTTCACAGGAGTTTTAGCTGCATACAGTAGCTCATACACACTTGCATGTGTACATGTCAAACTAGGTACACTTCTTTTTTTTTTTTTATTCACGGGTTCAACTTAACAGGAAGTCAGTTATTTTGGGTTGTTTGCAAAATGCATGCGATGGATTCTGATATACTCCTCTTACAAAATTTATTTGATTGCCACCAAACCTGGCCCATATTATCTCAAAACATTAAGGATGCAAAATTGCGAAGAGATTTTTGATATCTCAAACACTTCACCCATGGCTATGCCTTAAACTTGTACAGAGAAGTGGCTAAAAACTTCCTGGGTGACATCGTATTAAGGGACATCAGCATCCGGGGATTTTTTGAGGTCTAAACACAGGTTGTGTGGTGCGCCCTGGTGGCGATGGCACAGGTGCTTGCAATTATTATTATTATTATTATTACTACTACAAATAGATGTTATACTTCTGATCTGCTTCTAACCATGCATGTAAAGTGCAAAATATTAACTTCAAAAAACGTAACTATATTTAGTATCAAATCTAATAATAATAATGTAATTCAGCTAATTTTGGAAGTAAGTCATTACTTCAGTCTGAAAGGAAGAAGCTGGTAGTCGACCTGCTGCACACAATAAGCTCTTTAATAAGAGGGTGGTGTGGAGTTATGAAGTATGAGTAATGAAATGCTGTCTCGCCCACAATCCCGTCTGCAAATATCTGCCTCAAACCCCGGGCCCGTTCCTGAAGGAGTCCAGTGTGTGTGTGTGTGTGTGTGTGTGTGTGTGGGCACGTGTGTGCATAGTTGCTTGTGTGTCAATATTTGTTCAATTCAGTTTAATTTAATTCAGTTTTATTTGTATAGCGCTTTTAACAATGGTCATTGTCGCAAAGCAACTTTACAGAATCAAAAGGAAATTATGGAAATGTGTATGAAATGTGTGAAAATATGTCAAAGATTGTCAAAGATGATTATAAACAGCATTCTTTAATCCCTATGTACCACAGCAATCTGCAAATTTTATTAAACGACTCTTGAATGAGACTTTTTATCAGTTCGTACAGTTTTAACATTTGGAACAGCAGCAAAATCACTGTTCGCGGGGTGTTCGAGTCAAACCGAGACTTTTGATTACATGGAATAAAAGATTACAGTTATAAGAGTAAAAACTCTTCTTTATTTCTCTATATAATCCCCTGCTACACAAATGCACTAATGCACAAGGAGTTCCTGGGAGGCCAGCGTTTCAACCTGAAGCAGGAGTCTAATCCTGGCTCCAGTATAATGAGAAAACTTTCTATTTCTATGGCGTTCAAGCACTAGTGAAACTAGTGAAAGGCACCGAAATCTAACATTTATAAGACAAATCTGTAGCTAATATAAGATTGTATAGTTCTATGGTCCGCTAAAGCGCTCTGTAAAGTACAGCGTGTTCACTTTTATATGCTCAAATTGAAAAATACAATTGAATCGAGTGAATTCTCTCTAAAATAATTCAGGGTCATAGAGTCTTCCATATTGGACGACCAGATTTCACCCCCACCACACCCCCCCCCCCCCCCCCCCCCTCTCTCTGCCCACTTGGGGCCACGCCTCGCAAACTGTGAAGGTGAAGCTGTAATGATGTGGTGAAACACGGGTCTAGTTTGAACACTTGGACCTAATCTAATCTAATCTAACACACCAGCTGTAGGATCTACCATGTGTTCATTTTTAGTGCTGAGTTACAAACTATTTTTTAAGACTAACATTTCCTGCTTTTCTTTTTGGTTTGTTTGTTTGTTTGGTGTTTTTTTTTTTTTTTTTTGTCAGAAACTGGTTCAGTCGGTCAGCATTCATGTGCAGTGTGTGTAAGGAACAAGATTTTTATTTGACATTATAGGAGACTTCCTCTTTATTGACAGGCCACACTTTTCAACTCGGTGAGGTGTGGACAAGTTGTACACACACACACACACACAAAGCGTTTATTTTTTGCTCTGACCTGCGTCAACGGTTACTGTATGTCAACAGACTTTTTATTTTATTTTATTGACAACAGAAATGTGTGTGTGCGCGCTGTGTGTGTTTTCAGGTTGCCAGCATGGCGCAGAAGGTGCTTGTGACAGGCGGAGCAGGTTATATAGGTAGTCACTGTGTGGTGGAGCTGATCGAGGCGGGATATCAGCCGGTCGTCATCGACAATTTCAGCAACGCTGTCCGAGGTAACCTGACAGATTAATGGTGTACGTGTGTTGGTGTGTTGGTGTGTGTATGGGGGGTGATTGTGTATGGAAAATGCATGTGGGTGTGTGGTGCAACCTTATCTCACCTCTACCTGTTTAACTGGTGTCTTTTGGTAGAGCGACACCTCTGCTTAATATTCTACAGCTTACTTCTCGAAAGCCTATAAATCCATTTGGTTTTTTACTTTTTATTTACGAACTGAATATGTGGCCATGAGATCCATTTTAATACACTATTGTTTCAGTTTTCTTTTTTTTTTTTTTTTAAATGTAGTTAGACGTTGTGGGTTTCTCTGCCGCTCAGGCAAACCTGCTGAATGTATTGAGGCAAGTTTGGATAAAGTCAGAGAAAAATGTAATTTTGGGAAAACTGTAGGTTAGATTCCTTAGTAAACAACCCGAAGGGCACCACTACTAAAAAAAAAATAAAAAAAAAACTATCAGAGTTAAGACACGTCTTATGTCATGTGACATTATCGTGTTGTTTAAGACAAAACAACACAATAATGTCACATGACTGGAAGGCTACAAGCCACAGGGAAGCGTCACACACACACACACTGGTGTAAATGAGATCTAGAAAGCAGAAGTCCCTTTGGAAGATGATTCGGTGTTCCTGACTCGGTGTTTTGCCTTCAGAGGAAGGGAGTCGAGATAAAACGAATATCTGCACTGTGTCTTTGATGAACGTATTCCTCTGTAACCGCACACAGATGAAGTGAAGGCCATGTACACAGCTGGAGAACATCAGGGTGTGTCAAACTCGCATCCAGTACTGTTTGTTAGTTCAGATATGTCTGTCTGTTTATCTGTGTATGTATCCATCTCCATCTCTACATGTCTGTCTGCGTGTCTGTACCTTTCTCTTTTTTTATCTATGTATCTGTCTGTCTCTTTATGTTCTTTGGCTTTTGGTCTATTTATTCACCTGTCGCTGTCTGTCTGTCTGTCTCTTCATCGATATCCTGCTAGCTATCTGTTTCTCACAATGTTTCTATCTACCTTCATCAACCTGTCCATCTGTCTTTGTAATCACCTCTCTCTCTCTCTGTATCTCTTTGTCTGTCTAGCGACCTGGCTTTCTATCTGGCTCAGTCAGTATGTATATCATTATCTAGATGGCCAGACAGGCAAAGTGGCAGACAGACACACATTTCAGACTGACAGACAGACAGGCATACATACAGAGTTAATATCTTTGGAGCTGTCTGTCTACCTGCATGTCCATTTTTCTGTTTGTCTAACTCTCTTATCTGTCTCGTTGCCCTCTGGCCAACAGTCTGTCTATCTCGTCAGCAATACCTGCCTTCCCAACTGTCTGTCTGTCTGTCTGTCAGTCTGAAATGTGTGTCTGTCTGTCACTTTGCCTGTCTGTCTGGCTGTCATAGGACATTCTGTTTCATTCTGATCCTTTTTGTTCTTTGTGCGTGGGTCAGTGTCTTGATCGTTAGTATGTTCAACTCGTGGAGTTTAATTGGCATTTTGCTTTTTGTTTGTTTGTTTGTTTGTTTTTTCGCATTGAGGAGAAAATGGTGAGCCTGAGAGCCTGTGCAGGATAGAGAAGTTTCTCAACACCAAGATTGAGTTCCAGGAGCTGGACTTGCTGGACAAACCAGGCCTGGAGAAAATCTTCAAGCAGGTACAAACACACACCAGCTGTGCTATACATCTTAGTGTGTGTGTGTGTGTGTGTGTGTATACACTGCTGCTATTTAATTTAACATATGGAGCTGCTGGTGCTGAATGGCTTTATCATCATAATCATCAACATCATGTTCTCAGGTTGTTCTTGACCGTGATTGTGAACGATTCTGTCACTCGTCCTGCTTTTCTGCTTTACTATTCAGATCGCACATGTACGTGCGGCGCTTGCGCTGTTCAGATCCGGCTTAAATGGGATAAAAATTTAATTATGGAAACATAAAAACAACCCAGATTTCTACTTTTAGACTTTCTGTTTCTGTCTGCCTGTAGATTTTTTGTATATCTGTTTTCAATCCCTGTTTGCTTGTCTGACTGTCTGTCCACTTGCTTCCCTGTCTGTACATTTTCTGCCTGTCAATTCTTATTTTTCTGTCTGTCTGTCTGTCTGTCTGTCTGTCTGTATGTCTATTTTCCTGTTATCTAACTGTCATTTTCCTCCCTCCCTCTATCTGCGTGTCTGTTCACCTGTCTATCTGTGGATTTTCTGTCGATGCCTATCCACTGTCTGCTGTCTGGTTGCCCATCTGTCTCTCTGCCTGTCTGTCTGTACATGTTCCTCTCTGGCCTGGTGTCTGTCCTGGCTTTTCAGTGCTTGTCTGTCTCTGTTTATACATTTTCTGCTCTGCCTGGTTGCATGTCTGCCTGTACAAAAACCTCTCTGCCTATCTATAAATTTTCCTACCTGTCTTTCTGTCTGTCTGTCTCTTTGCTTGCCTGTCTGTCAGTACGTTTTCTTTTGTTTCTGCTTTTCTGTCATGTCCCCTGTCTGTACGTCTGTTTTCCTGTCTGTCTCTACAGTTTTCTCTCTTCCTAATTGTCTCTGCTCCCGGCTTTCCCTTGCTTGGCTGTCTGTCTACTCCCGGTCTTCCACTGCTTTCCCCAACCTTTCCCCTACTTGTCTCTCTGTCTGTCTGTCTGTCTGCTCCGGCTTTCCCGTGCTTGTCTGTTTGTCTGTCTGTCCGATTGCTCCCGGCTTTCCTGTGCTTGTCTGTCTGTCTGCCTGCACATTTACCTGTTTCTGGCTCTCTGTCTGCTCGCCTGTCTCTCTACACCTTTTCCTTCCACCACAAAGATTGTTGTAATAGATTGTAAAGTCAGGTGATGTTCACTTTGCGGTTGAATATTAAATCTTTTATCTAAGTACACTTTCGGAAGAAATTCATCACTCGGGATGCACTTTGTCTGGAGCGCTCGGCCTTTTTTAGATTAGTCAGCAAAGTGCGGAGAAAAAGCAGAGGAAATGACACAGCAGAATGACTCAAGATGATAAATGATACCACCAAATGTGAGGGGACGAGGATACAAACAAATAACACAAATACACAACATCATCTGGTTTATAATCTTAAAATAAATAAATAAATAAAGTAGCTGAGATATTTTAGGAGGCTGATGACCTTATAATATTTTTACCCAGACACCCAGCTGTTGGAAATAATTTAAGAAATTGCACTCAGAATGCTGAGGCATTCTCAGACAGAAATCATGTTCGGTTAGAGTTTAAAGACTAAATTTTAAATAAATAAATAAAGTACAGTATGGCAAAGACTTCCTGTTTTTTATTCCATTACTCCCATATCTGGAGTTACTCATAGCCATATTCCTATTTATGGAGGTTGGTCTATAATCTGCACATATATTTATATGAAGAATTGGTGGATTGTTTTCTTTCTTCTTTTGGACATTATTCCTCAATTATGTCAATAAAAATTGTGCGATGAAATCGATTGTATGATTTTAAACTAATAATTTGTGGGTCGATTCAATTGATTGATTTTTATTTATTTTTATTCAGATTCAGTTCAGTTACATTCATTCAGATAAACTTATTTAATGGTTTAAAATGGATAAAATCCTTGCAAAGTACAAGGGGTGTTCAACTCGGGACTTGTGATTGACATTTAATGAAGGCTTCAAGCACAATACGGTGATGAGACTCTTAAATGCCATTAAAACAAATCAACAGTGACATCATTTCAATGCATCCTAAATACATTTAGTAATTATTAGTACTTTAAAACCTCTAACTAATGTAGCTGCTTGAGACCAATTACAATAAACATTAATGCGATTCAATCAAGTTGAACGATATCCAAAACTCTAGTGTACCTGTGATTCATGGCTCTATACTTTGACAGATTTAACCTTTATCTAATCCAGCACCCTTCAGGTTTAAAGCATTTAGTTTTGCTCCTAGAGATCTGCAATTTGAAGACACATTAAAACATTATGCATAACTCAGTTGTGAATACAGACGCATCAGGTTTTTGCTCAAACTCTGATCTAATGCATCTAATCCAGTTATGTTTGGGGATCTGGATGTTTTTCGGTTGATTGTTTTGAACAGAATGCTCGGTCTCACTTATAGAGTGCACATCAAGCCAGAACGTTAAGACTGAATAAGTTAAACCCTGAATACAATATAAAAGTTTCACTCTCAGATGTTGATACTGCCGACTGTTTTTGTCTTTGTCTGATCTCCAGCACTCTTTCTATGCTGTGATGCACTTTGCCGGGCTGAAAGCTGTAGGGGAATCAGTGGAACAGCCGCTGCGCTACTACAGGGTCAATCTCACGGGTACCATCAACCTGCTGGAGGTGAGCCTCATCATCATGACTTCATCACCACAATATACCTGTGATACATAATTAATAATTTGATAAAGTGTCAGACAGTAACGCCTTGCTGAGAATTTTCCCTAGTCTATCTGGTGCATTGGGGGTCTTGGGGGGGGCGGGGTGGAGGGGGTGAATACAGATTAATAGTGTCCCTCTGTGTGGATGTGTGTTTTCAGGTGATGCAAGCCCATGGGGTGCACAACATAGTTTTCAGTAGTTCGGCGACCGTATACGGCGATCCTCAAAAACTCCCCATCGATGAGCAGCACCCGGCTGGAGGCTGCACCAACCCTTACGGCAAAACCAAGTTCTTCATCGAGGAAATGATCCGGGATCAGTGCAATGCAGAGAAGGTATATAAAAGGAGAAATGTACTACTAGTTCAAAACAACTCTAAAAAGCATTAGCAAGTGATCCATCAAGATTTAACTAATCAACTAAGAGCTGCTGCGGCAATCATGGAGACTGTCCTGTTGCTCATCCAATCCCAGGAGACTTGTCACTCTTGTATACCCATGTAGTGTAACAAAAGAACGAGTTCCCTTTCGGATCTGGTTCCTCTCCCAAGGTTTCTCTGGGAGTTTATCCTCACCACAGTCGGCCATGACTTTTCTCCACTGATGCAGACAGCTGTTCTCTGAGGACTTGCGACTTCAGTCGTTCGATAGTTCAGGACTGGAGTTTCCTACAGTCTACCTGAGCCTCCAGGAATGAACTGGACTCTTTAACACATCTCCTGTCATACTGAACTTCCAGTCTCACACAGTATAATGCAGATCAATCCCTGCTATCCGTTATCACCCAAATGAGGAAGGGTTCCCTGTTGAGTCTGGTTCCTCTCAAGGTTTCTTCCTATTACCATCTCAGGGAGTTTTTCCTTGCCACTGCCGCC